>CM029667.1:16578138-17778138 GCA_017311315.1 Dendrocalamus latiflorus
AAAGGTCAGGAGGACCATAGACTCTGCATATGGCCATCGCATCTTGGTAATTCATTACATGGTACCTCCTGCCGCCAGTAAAACTGGCTGGCACAATTACCCTACCACCAACTGAGTCAGCATTTACAAGGCCCTTATCAATGGCATCGGCTATTCCCTGAACCGTCTCAAATCATAGTTCTTTTTGGTGGTCTGCTATGAACTTTAGTCTCGACCCTTCAATCGTTGAATACGCATCGACGTCTATTTGGTCACTTAACCTGCCATAGCAAGTGAACGGATTCGCCCCATGTAATCTATAGTGCATGTGATATCTAACAAATTCAAGCATCGTGACATATTTACGGCCTGTCCCGTCACTATCTTCAACATCCGAATATTTAATGCCAAGATGGTAGCCATGCTCCCCATAAGGAAATAGTAATGGGTACTGCAAAGCCATATAAGATGGGTGCAAGCAAGAAACACGTCTTAGTCCGCACTCTTTGTCCTGCACAAGGACATCATAAGTGTACTCATCGGCTGAGTAGTCACCGACAATTATAGCAGCAATCTCACCGCTTGAGGGTAAACTGTACTGAACATCGTGCCTTGTATTGCAGCCTAATAATCGTAGTGTTATTCTTTGATCATCCCCTTGTTCTAGACGCTCTCTAGCGAAGCGAAATGCCTTAACAAGCTGATTGTGTTCATTCAACATGCTTAACAAAGATACTGCTACCGCTGGATCAGGCTGATCAGGAGCGTTATCGTCACCCTCAAACATATTAAGTCTATTTTGTGTCTCGTTTTCGGTGTCGTATATGTAAAGCTGTGCAAATTTGGGTCTGTACCATGGTGCGGCAGCAAGGTACCAATACGATGGTGGACTACCCCATTAATCTTGAATACGTAAGGCGCAGTGCCACTGTTTACTGTCCTGTCGATAGCAGCACCTAAAGAGGTGAATGCAAACAGAGAATTATAAGATCGAATCTGCCTTAGAAACCTCTTGGAACGTGCATCACCATCAAAACGCAGTAGGTCAGCTAATGGGGAAGGTGGTTTCGTGTAGGGTTTCAAATTAATTTTGTCTCCTCTACAACAAAGGTTGTACACTACTTTTCTCTTGGTGACAACAGAAGCGCTCTTGACACGCTCCTGGAACCAAAAGACAGCACCACAGTACGGGCACTCGTGTGATGGTCCGCCATAGTACGATCGGTCCGGGTAAGTATCTATAGTGCCACAACAAGAAAACGTAGTGTTACGTAACCCACAGAAGACCATCCAACCCACATGAAGTTACAAAAAACGGAACGCACACACCTTTCAGCGCCTCGACGTACGCCCTATCAAGAGGAGTCGTGACACCTACTGGATCATTACAAGAAGCATGCAAAAAAAAGCAAAGGAAGGGCAGAACGTCATATTATAACCACAGTGAAAGGTGAGGAAAAAACTAAAGGCTGTAGGTAATTACCATCGGAAATGCATGGCGAACAGCCGTATGGCCTCTTACTGCGTATCCTAGCGAGCCACGCCGCCTGTTGGAGGTAGCAACCTCAGGAGAAAAGTCCATTAAGGACCTATTCCCTGATCGGTGTGAAGTTGGTCTAATTAACAAACAACGTGCGCCTTTTTTTCTCCCATAGCAAGACGCGATTGTCTAACGTATACTCACTTGTTACTTCCGGAGCATTGGCGACTGGCTAGACGTCCCTAGCTGTTCAGACGGTCCTAGTTGACCAGCCATGCACAAGTGCTCATCACTAGTTGCAAAGAAAGGGCGCCTAATGGAACCTAACATTTTCCCATAGTCTCCATAAATATCACAAATGTGCTAAAGACAATGTAGCCGTTCTACATTGAGTAGACTATACACGGCAACATTATAGACCTTGGGAAAGTGAAAGGCGCCTTCTTTTCCTTTTTTCACGACATCGCGCAACAATTTCACATGGAGAACCAGCCATCAAAACCCAGACTGCACAACGGCAACAAATCACAACCAATAACAAGAATAGATCAGCACATGAACAAATCGCGTAACCAAACACCACGGAGTCACAATTAACAACATCCATGCACCAGGACAGGCCCCAGAAGTGTAGAATAAAAAGGGTGAGGATATCTATAACTACAATAACAGGCAAGCGAAGAAGATGCGCCTATACGGCTTAGAAGAAAAGATCCTATAGACTATGGCCACCACCTATAAATGGGGAATTAGACGGTAAGGAAAGAAGAAGCACCTAGAGAGTTTAGCAAAACAGGTAAGTGCACCTAGAGAGGTTAGCAGAACAGGCAAGCACTTAGAGAGAATAAAGAAAAGAAGCCGACGCCACCAGCAACGCTGGCCAGACCAAGCCCTACGGCTTGACAAGCCACCACACCGAGGAATACAGTGTCATAGGCGAAAGCAAAATAATCTCTCTAATAATTTCGCCTACGATCACATACCTGCTTGGTGAATTTCAATGGCCATAGACTTAGTGACTCAACCAAACACCTAGCTCTCGTTGATGGAACAGGACAACAGACAAGAATGATCTATCGAGAGAGAGAGAGAGGGGTAAGAATTGAGGGCCATAGAACCTATCCACTACCCAGGGCCTTTCTGGTCAGACAAAGCAGATTAGAAAACCACATGGAATGTAATTATTTATGAAGCATGTAACCACGCCAATCAGGAAGAACAAACGTACCTTTGCAACCTGTTACCTCTGCACACAACAGAAGGTAGCAACAGCTTCAGCACCCAGACAGCAGCGAATAGTGATGAAGGAGGCCTTTCCGCAGCTGTAAATGACCTGAACGATTTTCAGACCCGTTTACAATCAACATAACGACGAAACATAACTCTAACGGACACATCATTTAACAATCTGTTATAAACAACTATTACTACACTACCATCAGATTCCACAGAATTGATTCACCCAAAACGAAATCATCATCCAGGACACAAGCAAACGTATTACCTTCGACTCAGCAGAGGCGCAGTCAGGAAACCAGGGATCACTATGCTGAGCTCAACGTAACCTGTTCTTAAACCTGGAACACCAAATCAAAGCATCCGGGTTAGTTAAATACAAAGCATTATTTCTCAAGTCTAAAACCATAAATTTCTTCTTACGGTTGCCGTGGCCAAGGGGTCCTGAATATGTACTATGAGCCTTTAGTCTCTACCATTAGTCCACCTTTTACCATCGGCAAAAGCAAAGTCCAGCTTATATCACCAACAAATAACCTGCAGTTCCCATCAGCGTTTAGGCATGAGTACAAAAAAATCACAAGGGAATAATAGTTTTTCCCAAGAAGAACACCGAAGACAAGGAAAAAAATCAGCAAAAAGTTAAATATAGAAAGCATAAAAAAAATCAGAAATTTAGAAAGCGATTCTTGAAACCACGAGGTAAGTAGTATGCATTGCAAAAACAACAAAACCCAAAACACGAAAAGGCGTTTGCCTGCTACCACCACCCAACCAAGACAGAGCACCCCATAAACAAGAAATCGAGGGCAACCTAAAAAAATACCAAACCGCATGGACACAAGCACAGGACTTAGAGACGGAGAAGCCCCAGCAAGGCCAACGGGCGCCCCCTCACTGTGTGTGGGGCCAAACAACAGCGGGACCACCGGCCAGAGACGGGGGTAAAAAGCTCCCGCGTGACCGCTACGCCCGAGCGGCGCCTCGCCTCCTCGCCTGCTCCACGTGCGGTCCCGCACGAAGGCCGCGTACGTTCACTCGCAGCGTGCCTTCTCACTGCGTGTGGGCTCAAACAACAGCGGGGCAACCGGCCAGGTTTCCCCAAGAAAAACACCGAAGGCAAGAAAAAATCAGGAAAAGGCTAAATACAGAGAACATAAAAAATATCAGAAATTTAGGAACAGAATGCTAAAACCACAAAGTTAGCAGTGCGTATCGCAAGAACAACAAAACCCAAAATACGAAAAGGCTCTTGCCTGCCGCCACCACCCAAACAAGACAGAGGACCGTATAAGGAAAAACGAAGTCAACCTAAAAGAACTACCAAACCGCATGGTCACAAGCACAGGACTTAGAGACGGAGAAGGCCCGGCAAGGTAAACAATTCACCTAGGCCATCATGGACGCAAAACTAAGGTAAAACAACAGGTCTCGCAAAGATCTGGAAAAGGGAGGGGGGGGGGAAAGAGTCTACTTATCTGCTCATCCGGTCGGAAGAGAGAGAGCGATGGCTGCGTGCGCTCTGCACGACGGGACGCAAGGGCGTCTGTGCACCGTTCCGACGGGACAGAGCGGCCATAGGTAGGGAAGAGCGGCCGCACACTCCCGTACGGCGAGAGAGTAGCGCCGCCTGTGCACTGTTCCGACGGGACAGAGCGGCCATAAGTAGGGAAGAGCGGCCATAAACGCCCGTACGGCGAGAGAGCAGCGTCGCCTGCGCACTGTTCCGACGGGACAGAGCGGCCATAGGTAGGGAAGAGCGGCCGCTCACGCTCGTATGACGAGGGAGTAGCGCCGCTGGCACTGTTCCGATACGACGGATGAGCCTCGAGGAAGCTGAATCTCCTATCGGTGCAGAGGAGGCACGGGTTACCTATGCATCTACCAGCTCCGTCCGCTCCGAGGGTGATACAGCCCGCCCCCTCAAAACCACTCACTGCGTGTGGGTTCATACAAAAGCGGGGCCACCGGCCGGAGTTTGGGTGGAATGGTCTCGCGTAGACCGCTACACCCCAGCGGCGCCTCGGATGTTCCGCGAGCACTCCCTCTCCCCAGATGAACCACCCCCCAGCCAAAGTTGCGGTGTAGTGCTTGCCACGCGTCGCCGCGCGAAGCCCTCTCGCCTGCTCTCGCACTCCCTCTCCCCAGACGGCCACGCGCGCTCTCTCGCTGTTTGTGGGTCCAAACAACAGAGGGACAACCGGCCAGAGACAGGGGTAAAAAACTCTCGCGTGACTGCTACGCCCGATCGACGCCTCGGCTCCTCGCCTCTCCACGCGCGGTCGCACATGAAGGACGCGTACGCCCCCTCTCAGCGCGTGCTTTCGCTGCGTGTGGACTCAAACAACAATGGGACCACCGGGCAGCGGCAGTGGGTAAAACGGTTCGCGTGAACGCTACGCCCGAGCGGCGCCCTGCTTCCTCCACGCGCGCTTCCGCGCAAAGGCCGCACACGCTCCCCTCCGCGCGCCCACTCAGTACGTGTGGGCCCAAAACAACAGCGGGACCACCGGCCAGCGAAGGGTGTGAAAACCTCTCGCGTGCACCGCTCCACCCGAGAGGCGCCTCGGATGCCCCGCGGGCGCTCCCCCCCAGATGACACCCGCACCAGTCAAACCGACCTTTCCTCTGTGCGAGCGGACCTGCGTTCTATCGCTGTGTGTGGGCCCAAACAACTGCGGGACCACCGGCCAGGGACATGGGGTAAAAAGCTCTCGCGCGAATGGCACTCCCGACCGGCGCCTCGGCGCGCTCCCACACAAAGCACGCCTACGCTCACTCTCAGCGCGCGCTCTCACTGCGTGTGGGCTCAAAAAACAGCGGGACCACCGGCCAGAGACAGGGGCTAAAGGGGGGCCGAACGATGCCTCGCCTCACGCGACGCGCGCGGTCACGACCGTTGAGCGCGAGAGGCGCCTCAGACGCCCGCGCCTCGTCCTGCTCCGTGCGCGGCACGCCTCGTCCTGCTCCACGCGTTCTATCGCTGTGTGTGGGACCAAACAACTGCGGGACCACCAGCCAGAGACGGGGTAAAAAACTCTCGCGTGAACGGCACTCCCGACCGGCGCCTCGGCGCGCTCCCACACGAAGCACGCCTACGCTCCCTCTCAGCGCGCGCTCTCACTGCGTGTGGGCTAAAAAAACAGCGGGACCACCGGCCAGAGACGGGGGCTAAACGCGGGCCGAACGACGCGCGAAACGCTCTCGCGCGAAACTGTCGCTGCGTGTGGGCTCGCGCGAAGCTGTCGCTGCGTGTGGGCTCAGACGGCAGCGGGACCACCGCCTAGAGATCGCGCGTCGCGCGCGCCCCCGCTCGTTGCCGCGCTCGCCACGCGTCGACACGCGAAGGCCTCGCGGGCGCGCGAAACGCTCTCGCGCGAGCAGATCGGGGGAGGTTTTAATAACTCCGATTCAGGGCTTGATCATCTATATATAAAATATGGAGGGATTCTAAGTATAGCTTTCATGTATTGTTACATGTGCTTGTTTTTAATTTCTTATCATAGCTAGTTAACATAATTTCTATTTTTAAAACAAAGTATTGCACTAAAATCTATAACTACCAAACACATCATAGTTTTTCAAAAAATAGTAAAATGTTGTGGTATTCATATACTATAGTATTTCGTGCCTGATATCTTAAAAACCATAGTTTTCAGATGCTTTAGTTTTCAAATACTATTACATCTAGTCTTTACTGCAGAATTTTCAGGTTCTAAAGCTCGTGAGTGAAAGACTTGAAGAGGACCTTGTTACCTGAAACTAAAGGCATGTGTTAGACCATGTGAATGGTCGTGAGTTTAGTGATGATGAATAATTGACATTTGGTTTACTTTGGAATTTATATTTGTGAAAGTTGTGGTCGATCGCAGTTGAAGGTTTCGAGTCCAAGTGGTTTTAGTCTGCTTCGAGTTGTTGGACTAGTCCGATCGGGTCTGAGTGCCATCGAACGGCTGTTGAGTAGTAATGGAGCATCGGACTATGCTCGAGTGGAATTAGAGTATCGGATAGTGTCCGAGTAGGATCAGATGATCAAATGGCTTTGTGCTGCGTGGTCCGAACGACTTATCCGATCAGCATACTTCGACCATGTTCGACTACGACCATGTCCAGCTTCGACTACGGCCTTTTCGATCACACCAAGTAATCGGTATGCTTCGATCTTGACTAGTGAATTGGTCATAGCTACAATACCTTTTCATGGTTGTAGCTACAGTTCCTTATCTATGGTTGTAGCCATAGTAACCGGTCGATAGTTGTCGACTTTACTGGTCGTACTCAATAATCCTAGATTTTACTAGTCCATAGTCATACACTTTACTGGTCAGTGGTGTTAGACTTTATGATCGGTAGTCGTAGACTTTGTGGTCAGAAGTCGAAGACTTTGTGCTCGATTGATGGTGCAACAATTGGTTGGAGATTGGTAGTCGTGGACTTAACGATATGGTACTTTAGCGACAACGATCAGTACTCGGTGGCTTTGTGGTTGGTAGTGATGCAGATGTTTTCCTGAGTGTTTTGAGCAGAGCGATGGTATAGTACTTGTTGTTTTTCAAATACTCATTGAGCTAATGGTCATAATGTGTGGTCTAAGGTTGGTTACTGGATAGCGATAGGATGTATGATTGTGGATGACCTGGTTGATGGTCGTGGAAGGTTTGGTTCTTGTCTATGGATAGACGAAGGTGTGCTTTGAGTGTGTGCTGATGTCAGTCAAGTTGTGAAGAACTTGTGCCATTGGAAAATGTTCTTTGGTCTTTGCATGTGCAGGTGAGCGTGAAGATGATCATGGTCAGTGATAAGGAGAACCAGGACTAGGATGGGGAAATCAAAGGTCCAGGCAGTCGAGGATGTCACGTGGGGTGGTCGGGCTCATGCTGGAACACATGGAGATCAAAAGGTGATGATTCGTGAAGAAGCTCGGGCGGTGCGGTCCAGGAGGCTTTGACATGGAGGTTGATGATGATGTGATGAAGATATAGGGGTGTATTCCTGGAGGCTTCGTCACGTGGTGAGATTGGAAACGTTATGAAAGGACTCCATAACGGGAAGGATTAAAGGTTGGTTAAAACCCGTGTTGGGAAGGGCTTCGGGTCCCTTGATTTTTGGAAGAGATAGAGTTTGGTGTTCGTGTTTGAGGCGGACACGATTTGGATATTAGCTTGTAAAAGTAAGGGAGGCTAAGGGCTAATGTGTGAATTTTGAGAGAGTTCTAGTGTGGTTCTAAGAGGGCTTTCGTCAAGAAGGTTTTTAGGGGTTCTTGTGAGGGCACTTTGTAAATCCACAAAATTCTAGCAATCAAGTCAGTCTTGAATTCATCTAGTTCTTGATTTACGTAAAGTACGTTGGTGATTGTTGGTGGTTTGGATCATACGACGACGAGCGAAGCGATCAGGTGAAGCCACTACTACAAAAAGGGTCATCATAGATGGTTCAGAACTGTCATCACATACGGTTTTCTGAACCGCCTGTATTTATGTGTCAGTGATAATTAAAGGTTATCACAGACGGTTTGTGAGCCCTCTGTGATAAAGACAACACAGACGGTTTGTAACTAGAACTGTCTGTGTTAAAGACAACATAGACGGTTTGTAACTAGAATTGTCTGTGAAGAAAACTATTATAGATGGTTCGAACCAAAAACTGTCTGTGATACTCGCACATCACAAACGGTTCTAGTTACCAACCTTCTGTGATTAGCGAGTATCACAGACGGTTGGTATATAGAATCGTCTATGATAGTCATTCATAGGCTACCACAAACCGTCTGTGATAGTTCGCTCTATAATTAAATTTTTTTTTTCTGTTTTTTGGCTAGTCTCAAAAAATAATGTTACCTATGTCCTTTGAAAACAAGCAAATATAGTGGTAAATTAGCACAACAACATATTCCATTTCCATTAAGATTAGAATCCACTATTACAGCATAATAAGATAATGAGCCCAACTTTTTAACACGGCAAGAATATATAAGAAACAGAGATCCTAGCAGATAGTAGAAGCTGGATGCATCGGATGGAGGCCGGATATCATCGACAATGGAGAGGCGGTGGTGGCGCCACCTTTGTGGCACAACGGTGAGACTGCGTAAGACATTTATGATACTTATAACAAGAGTGTGTTATGCAGTCGACTGTTGTGTCACAATGGAGGCGCTAGCTGACGGCAATAGTAGGCGAGGTCGTGGAACAAGTTGGATGCATCGGATGGCGACCAGATATCACCGACAATGGAGAGGCAGCGGTAGCGCCACCTTTGTGGCATGACGGTGAGACTGCGTAAGACACTCTTACGATACTTATGACAAGAGTGTGTTATACAATCGACCGTGGTGTCACAACAGAGGCGCTAGCTCATGGTGGTAGTCGGCGTCATCGAGGGGGATGCAGGAAGCTATATAGTGGATGGACTCACCCGTGACTGCTAGTGGAAAGGTAGATGGGGGTAATTAATAAGGGCCGAGTGGTGGGAGGAACCGGTGCCTGCCATTTGATGTGGAAAGAATGGACGGGTGAGATCAAAATCCTGGTTGACATGCCACGGATCAGTGACGTGTCATTATCAGAGACGGTTTTTTATACGAACCGTCTATGATAACACATATCAGAGGCAGTTTGTTATACGAACCGTCTGTGATAACTCACATATCAGAGACGGTTTGTTATACGAACTGTCTGTGATAACTCACATATCAGAGACGGTTTGTTATACGAACCGTCTGTGATAACTCACATATCAGAGATAATTTGTTATATGCACCGTCTGTGATATGGTATACGAACCGTCCATGATATTAATATCAGAGACGGTTTGGTATATGAACCATCTGTGATAACGCTTAAATATACGCGCTCTAATCCAGCTCTTCTAGACCGTTCTCTCATCTTCTTCACCAGATTTCTCAATAATGGCATCTAATATTCTTTTGATCTCCTTTCTCTCATCTATCCATTATGAGTTGTTCGACCGCAACCTTACACAGGCGGCCAACAATTTACATCTGGAGCAGCTCCACCACTCTCGCCCGGCTCTCCTTCCTTGACTCGCTTCCATCCGTCAGCTGGACCTCATCATCCGCCGTCGATGGAGGTGTCTCGTTGCCGCTCAACAAAGGGAAACCGCCCTTAGCCTCGTTCTTCTCTGCAATGTGCACAAAGCGGAAGAATCTCTTGCGACAGTGGAGAGACACATGGATAACATTGCCGATCAAGCAGAAGCGACGATAACATTGCTGATCAAGCAGAAGCGGCCGATTCTGAGGAAGCTTATCATGGCATCCTCTATGAGATTATGAACCATGCTAATGATTTGCCCAGGCTAGAGGAGGAAGTGCACAGGGCAAGAGCAATCTTCACGACATTCGAGAACTCAACGGCTAATCCTCCAACTCCAAAAGTCGAAGAAGAAGCATATGAAGCCCAAAAGACTAAAATCTAGGAATATCTTTTTTTGGGACTTTTGTAATAAATTTGCCTTGAATTTCTCTCATCTCAGTAGCTTCTGTAGTTCATATGACAAACAACAAAACACTGACGGTTGTAAATAAAAACCGTCTGTGATAGTTTTAGAGACGGTTCTAGTTAAAAACCATATGTGATAATTCGTATGTCACAGATGGATTTTAAACCTAACCATCTGTGATAGTTTCATAGACGGTTCTAGTTAAAAGCCGCCTGTGATAATTCGTATATCACATACAACTTTTAAACCTAACCGTCTGTGATAGTTTCAAAGATGGTTTTAGCCTTGAGCCGTCTGTAATAATCAAAGCACGAATGGCTCAACATGAACGTCTGTGATAAGATGTCCAGTATAGCTTGTTTTGTAGTAGTGAGCAGTCGAACAGATCAATCGATTGAGCGAAGAGGTCAAATAGTTCGGTTGATCAAGTGATCGTACACTGGGCATCTAATTGGGCGATTGGTTTCTAATAGTCGAAAACATCATTAATCATCTGAAAACTTTGAAAAGGTGGCAACAATCATTTACCCCTCCGATTGTAGTAATCGATCCTACAAGTGGTATCAAAGCAAGGTAGCAATGGAAGCAGAGAGGTATGTGAATCGTCCCCCATGCTAGATGGTGCTCATTTTGCTTTTTGGAAGTGTTGTATGCAAGCCTGCATTGAGGTGAATGGTAGTGATGTCTGGAAAAAGGTTTCTTAACCTTATGTTGTTCTTGCTGATGTTACGACTGAAAATAAGACTGATGTTGATTTGAATGCTCGTGCTCATAACTTGCTCTTTCAACTAAGATTAAGAAAGTGCGTAAGTGTCTTTATCTAAAAGAGTACTGAGATTTTGCGATGAAACTTGAAGAATCTATTGATGATATTTTTTTCTCGTTTTGAGAAGATTTTGAGTAATCTATTGATGGTCTTTATGCTTAGAGTGGTTGTTGGTCGTGACAACTATTAATCAAACAATTGATCTAGATACTCTAACTTTGGATGATCTGTACTCTAGATTCAAAACTCATGAGATGGAATCTTTGCCATCTAAGACCGATAAATCTTCATCTTTATCACTTGTGACTAACTTCGCATAAGCTGCTTCGAGTACATTGTCGTGTGTTTTCTTGTCCGCTTTGTCATCTTTTTTAGAAGATCAGTTCGAGTAGCTCCATGAAGAGGGCATAGTCTTAATCTATTCACGATCATACAAGACTCAATAATTTGAGGATGAGGAAGCGAGGGGGTGTTCTAGGTTCGATCAGATGCTTTAAGTGTGACGAGCCAGGCCACATCAAGATGGATTGCCCCAAGCTCGAAGGGAAAGTGGTCAAGGAAGACAGGACTTGTCGTCCTCGACCATTCAAGAGTAACAACAAGTGTGGATCATTCCGTCGGAAGGTTCTAGCAGCTATCAAATGTCTTGATCTATGTGATGAAGACTTTGAGAGCTGCGATTATGATGACCATGAAGACGATAATGCCAAAGGCAAGAAGAAGAGCACCAACGACTTCATGGGCATGTGTTTCATGGTAAACAACAATGACAATGATGACAACTACAATGATCCTGATGAGATAAGACCATTGAAAAAGACGAAAAAGAAATTGAAAGAAAACAATTTTGTTATCGAGAGCTTGAATTCTGAGATTAATAGACTTAGGGCATCTATTCCTAAAGATGATTATTGTGAAGTATGTCAAGTCTTACACTCCTAAGTTAAAAACTGCTAGATCTGTTAATGCAACAAGCCTAGCTCAACTTAGAGATGCAACTGATAGAATTGATCAACTAAGAATGCTACGTGATTCTTGTGATGGAAAACTTAAACTTGCTAATGATGAAATTGAGAAGCTTAAGTCTAACTCATCTAAAGCATGCTCTAAATGTGATCTGCTCCAAGCTAGACTTAACTCTTCTCAAGAATCAATTCAACATATATTTTATCATGAGACTCTCTCTTGCACTAATTGTCCTAAACACTGAAATAGAAGTTTTGACTAGACAACTTAATAATTTTGCTAAAAAGGAGAAATTGCCTCGGTCTAGTGCTTCTAAGGATCTAGCTCATGAATCTGTTAGGTGCTCATCGTGTTGATCTTTGTCTAAAGAAAACGAATACCTTAAGAACACTTTAGAGAGGTTGTCCTTTGGCAAAAAAATTTGAATATGATTCTAGATCAATCAAAAACAAGTGTGAAGAAACATGATCTAGGATTTAACTTTGTTGAGCATGCCAAGAATAATCCTCCTAAGATTGTTAAATTTCTTGAACGTGGAAAGTTTGAAGTAGAATCAGAACTAAGACAAATTATTTTTAAATCTACTGGTATAGCGAAAGATATCTCTACAAAGTGAGTGTTCCGAAGTCCTCAGATATGACTTCTCATCAAGTCAAGTATCAATACACTCATTATGTTAAAGATGGTCATTTGGTTCAATTCTGCTTTAGAAAAGCAAAGAAAGAGAAGAAGGACAGGATGAGGAAGTGTTTTCGACTAGCTGTTTCCTGTGGTCGAATAGGCGAGGCTGGACCAGATGTTTGACCAGTTTTTTCTCGTGGTCAAACTCGTATGATCGAACAAGATTTTTGACCAGTTGCTGCTTGTAGTTGAACTAGTTTTTCAAAAGATTTTTGACCAACGCTTTCTACTCGATCAGTCCAATCGAGAGGTACACCAGCTTTACGTAAGGGGTTAGATCATTTTTGACCAGCTTTTACTGCTTGTTTAGACTGGTCGCCTGTCAAATCCGCTCTGCTGAGGAGGTGAGACCAGTTGGTCAAACCAGCGACTCATCGACTGTCTGGTAAAATTTTGTCAAATGCTAATACTTCACTTAAATTTCTACCAGTGCATACTTTTTCTCTTGTTCGTCGAGTATCTCAGTACTGGATATCTAAATCTTTATTGTCTAATCCCAGTACTAAGGTATCGGTGTCTGCTCGTGCTTTGTAGGCTCGTCGCAAGAGGAAGGAGAACATATGGTTCATTGACTCCGGTTGCAATCGCCACATGACTGGAGACTCACGATGGTTCTCCTCCCTCACTCGTGCATCCGGTGATGAGATGATCACTTTTGGGGACAACTCTTAAGGATGAATTCTTGCTAAAGGCACTGTGCGCATTAACGACAAGTTCATCTTGAAAGTTGTTGCTCTCGTCAGTAAGTTGAGCTATAACTTGCTTTTAGTTTCACCGTTGGTAGATGATAATCTTGAGGTGAACTTTAAAAAGTATTCATGTTGTATTATAGATTCAACTTGTGATCATGTATACAAAATCAGTCGAGTTGGATATTTGTTTAAGGGTGACCTTTTGTATTTAGCATCTTCTCATCTTAAGTGTCTTATTTCTTCAGATTCTAAGGATTTATTCTTTTGACATCGTAGATTAGGTCATATTGGCTTTAATCATTTTGGTAGTCTTAGTAATATGAATTTGCTTAGAGGAATTCCTAGTCTTAAGATTGATTAGTCAATGGATTTAAGACGGTCGCATCTTCACATCCTCCACTCACTCTTGTCTTGATTGACTCCCCTAGTCAATTGTTGCATATAGACACAGTAGGTCCTTCTAGGGTTCAATCGGTTGGAGGTAAATAGTGTGTTCTTGTTGTAGTTAATGATTACTCTAGATACCCCTGGGTGTATTTCATGGCTTCTAAGGATGAAGCCTTCGATCACTTTTGAGAGCTAGCTCTTAAACTTGCTAATGAACTTCCAAGATCACTTAGAGCAATTAGAAGTGATAATGGAACTGAATTTAATAACACCTCATTTGCTTCCTTTTGTGCAGAGAAGCATTTAGACCATCAGTTCTCATCAGCTCGAGTGTCGCAATAGAACAGTGTAGTCGAACGCAAGAGTAGAACCTTGGTCGAAATGACTAGACTATGTCAAATGAACTTTGTGCCGTTTGTTGTTGGCTAGCTCAGAATGTTGAAAGCCATTAGATAGCTTGTTCAAATGTGGGCTCCTATGCAGGTTCTGAACTGAGAGAGGAGTGTGATGCTTGTGCCCAAATTTGAGCTAGTGGAAGGGGAAGCTGACCAAGTTGGGGCAACATCCGGTTTCGTAGGAGGTTGTTCAAGGATTTCTTCAATGCGGACCGAGGAGGTGCCTTGTTGAGTAGACCCAACTGTCAAGGAGTCAGAGAGAAAGTTGAACTTCGCACATTTTCTTATAAGTTCTCAATTGAAGGATGATTGGAGATTTGATCCTCAGGGCCCCCAAGTAAGCTGAGCCTTTTGATTAAAGGCTAGGCACAAAGTTCATTTCAGCCTAAGCTCAGAATACTCTATGGTGAACTGATGAGAAAAAAGTGGCTAGCCCTAGGAGACTTGAGGGGATCTAAAGAATGGTGGTTTGGAGCAGCAAGGAAGCTAGCTATAGCATGGACAACAAACTGGAGAAAAGCCTGAGCAGGAGACTGAGAGTCAAAGAGGTTATTGCTATATTAGGTTGCTACAAAATTCTAAAGACCAACAAGAACTATTTCCATACGGGGGCTTGCTGCCATCAGAGGTAGAATTGCCTTCTAAGGTTGCTGAAGTTGTCCTTTACTTGTTGAGAACTTGAGTCCGACAACTCTGCATTAAGGATGAGGTTAGAAGAAACTGATGCAGACTCCTAAGGTTGCATTCCTTGATGAATTGGTAGATAGTTCCATTCTCCTAGAATTTGCTGTTGAGGTTCCCACTGCCCCCATTGGTCATCCTGAGGGGGGTCAAGGACAGCAGGTTCATTGGGGGGATTCTGAACTTCATCTTGAAGAAGGTTGAGGGGGGGGGGGGGTTAGGAAGATCTTCTCCCCTGGCCTAGTGCTCGGAAACTCTGAATTTAGGACAAAGGCTAAAATCGTTTGAGATTCTCCACTCCCTAATTCTGCACTCTTATTTAGTACTAGGTTCTGAGGGACTGCTTCAACCAAGGGATAGAAGACCTTGACAAGAACCCTTCCCTTAATTCTATCCTCCGAATGCCATTCTAAAAGTTTACCAAAAGAGAAAACTGCATGCATAATAGAGTGATGGGTTGAGAAGATCCAGCATAAAACCTAAGAGCATAATCCAGCCACCTTTGCAAAGTTAGCCCTCTCCCAGTTGATAGCCTCATTGTACCTATGGAACCTGATCTCATGATAATCATCCAGATAGTGGGGGTTCCTGAAAATTAGCTTGTCGCATTGAATAGCTAAGCTTAATTGGAAAATTCTGACTTCGAGAGGGTGGGGAGAGCACCTTACCACATGTGTTTCGAGAGTTCCCTAGATGTAGTCCCTGATGTCCATTACTGCCTATGCTCTATCTTCTTCTTGCAGGAGCGGGGCCATGGTCACAATGGCGTGGTCTTCATGTTGGGGTTGCGGCGAATCTTGGAGGACCAAGTTTGCCTACGACAGTCAAAATTGGCCTCCATCCTCAATGAAGAGTCCCATCGGGATGAAGCGGCTTGGATTCAGCACTTAGAAGTTGGCCATCGGAGAGGATGGTGGTTTTCAAAGGGAGTTTTGATGGGGAAGTTGTGCGGTGGCTTGGGAACTTAGGAGATTTGGAAGAAGTGGAGACGAAGTGACAGTTGCATGGGAAAAAGCACCCATTACACATGCCAGGCCGGGCAGTTTCTCGCCTCTCCCCTAGGCCAGGCTAGCACTATTGACATGAGAAGCAAGAATCCACCTCTTATGAGCGAGAGATCGGCGAGACAGGCAGAGCAATGCTTTGTGACCATAGTTGTAGCAAGACAAACATCGTATTTGGTAGGAGCAGGAGGAAGCTAAGTGACCCACGTGTAGGAAACAAGAACAGGAGCTAGCTTAGTAATCAACATCCCCGAAGTAGGCACAGATTGCAAGGGAGAAACCCATTTGAAATTCAAAACTTCCATCCCTAAGAGGCACGATGCTTGAACTCAGAACCAGAGGGCATCACGGAGAATGGCTTGAAGGTAGAGGAAGAGAGAAATTGCATGGGGATGGCACCAATGTTGATAGAAAGATAATTATCAAGAACTTGACGATCGGTTTGTCGGCAAAAGAGACTCTCTTCTGACCTTTGTGGAAGCCCCCAGACTGGTTCTTCTTGTGTGAGGACACCAGTGTCCATTCATTTCAGTGCTTAAAGAGCCACAACCAATACTCTTTGCAGAAGTTAGCACCTCCATCCCGCCATAAATGAAAATGAACAGTGAAGTGCTTGGTAGTGTAGCTCTGAAAGCCACAAACTAGTGAACCCACTTGTTGGAGTACACCGAGAACTGAAAGCCATAATCATAAGCCCTTTTTACCTGAAAACCCAAATCCTCACCCCTAAGACAGCACTAAAGCACCTTGCCAATTGAGACCTCAGATTAACATAAGGTAAAGCAAAAGAAGGTGGCTGACAGCAGGAAACCATCAGTTGAAAGCTAAGAAGGGTGGATAGCAGAACTAAACCTCGAGTAGATGTTATATTTGAAACTTTTTCCAAGGGAGAAATCTCAATCCAAGAAAGATGCCATGAAAGACATAAATCCACACTCAGGGATAGGGAGGAAACATA
This sequence comes from Dendrocalamus latiflorus, assembly GCA_017311315.1. Classification (NCBI taxonomy): domain Eukaryota; kingdom Viridiplantae; phylum Streptophyta; class Magnoliopsida; order Poales; family Poaceae; genus Dendrocalamus; species Dendrocalamus latiflorus. The sequence goes on from CM029667.1 coordinate 16,594,825, forward strand.
GGGGAGGAAGGGAACTGGAAGCCTAGCAAGGAGGCAAAGAGAAGGAAGATTAGGAGCCATGAGGGTGCCATGGAAATTGCCAAAGCTATTACCAGAGCTATCTTGAAGGTAAGCCATTGTTGATCTAGTTATTTTTGCATCGATTCCTTGGGTGTTCTAGCTTACTGTAATATGTAAAATACATCTAAAACTATCTTAGCTATCATTCACTCACAAGCAAGTCATATTCACTATTTTTTTATTTTTCTTCAGTTTTGGAGCAACCATCCTTCAAACGAATAAAGGTATCCTAGAGAAGGTGCATACCAAATTTCAAGTGATTTAAAGCCTTGGCTTGAGGGTTTGCTCAATTTATAGTTTTAGCCTAGTTTTGATGCAACATAGTTTTATGAACCAAAGGATCCTAATTCTCTTAAGTTATTTTAAGATTTTTGGTTGAGATAGAATCTGAAGGTCATGATCTAGTCTTGGTTCAAGTTTCAAGTCTTTTGGCCCTATAGACCAAAATATGCCATGGATTTTTGGATTGAAACTGTGCTATTTTTACTATTCATCAAGCGAATTCACTGTAGCATAGTGATTTTTTTTGGAATTTTGGGATCTTAATTTTTGTAGCTTCTCATAGCTATTGGAGTGAAGATCGGGAAATACTTGAGAAAAATTTGAGGCACCGTTCACCCCTCTGTTGCCATATTGGTCCTACAAGTGGTATCAAAGACCAGTTAGCTCTTCTCACAAATCTTAATTGGTCTTAGGAGCCATGGCATCAGATAAGTATTCAACCAAGCCACCCATTTTTGATAGAGTTGATTTCTCTTATTGGAAGCCTCGTATGTAATCCTACATCAAGGCTCAAAAGCATGCAATTTGGATCAAAGTCAAGAATTCTTGTGTTGTGCCAGCCAATGATCTGGTTACTCCAGATGAAAGTCAAACAACAAAGCTCATAATTTTTAGATTCAAGGGCTTAGTTGATCTGAGTTTGAGCAAGTTGCTCACTTGAGGTCTGCTCATGAGATCTGAAAGACCCTCACTGACTACCATTAGGGCTCTACTGTAATCAAGGAAGTGAGACAGAATCAATTGAAGAAAGAATACTCAAAGATTGAGCAAAAGCCTAGTGAATACTAGGATGAGTTGTGGAGAAGGTTCAACAAGATTCTTCATGATCTTCGTGTTGTTGGTTTGGCATTTTTTATTTTAAAAATGCACACTAAGTGTTGGGTGCACTTGATGTGAAGCTTTGGGGAATAAAAATCACTTCCATCAATAACAATACTATCATGAGTGAGATTACCATGGTTAAGATCTACTCAAGGTTGAAGACACATGAGATTGACTTTATCTCGTGTCTCCTCAAGATATTGTCGATGGCATTTGTGATGAACCCTTCTCAGAGCAGTTCTTCAAGTTCTTTGGATTTTGGCTCTTCTAAATTTTTATTGTCTGCTTTGCATTTTTGAGCGATGAGTTGCTAGAGAGGCTTCTTGAGGATGACTTAGCCCTCCTGTCCACTAAATTCATGAGAGCATACAACAAGGTGAGGAATAAGAGAAGGTGTAGTCCTATCACTTGCTTTGCGTGTGGTGAGCCGAACCACATTCGGGCCAAGTGCCCAAGCTAAAGGGCAAGCAGGAGAAGAACTTCCAACGTGAAGTCCAAGAAGCCCAACTACCGCAAGTTCATCAACCATGTCCTTGCCACTCTTGAAAACGTCCACATGAGCGATGTGGACTTAGGGATAGTGGACTACGAGGATGACTCCCGCAACAAGAATGAAACCCAGGACTTCACCGGCATGTGTTTCATGGCCAAGGGCAATGAACTGACATCGACACCTCCTTTGACAAGCCTTGTAGTGATCCTAATGAGGTCCATCGAGTGGGGAAGGAGGATGTTTGGCTTGTTGACTCTGAGTGTTCACAACAGATGATGGAGATCCTCAATGTTTCTCCCTCGATCGTTCATTCGGCAACAAGTTGATCATGTTGGAGATGTTTCTATCGGGACTGCAATAGCAAAGGGCACAATGCGTGTCAATAATAATTTCATGCTTAAGGACATTACTTTGGTAAGTAAGCTGAGGTATAATATGCTATACGTTTTCCAGCTTCTTGATGAGAGTCTAGAAGTGAAATTCAAGAGTGGTGAGTGTAGAGTTCTAGACTCCTCGGGTAAGTTTGTCTTTGGGATCTCTAGGTTTGAGAGGATATTAGGTGCTGATTCTCATGATCTAGTATTGTGGCGTCGTAGGATTGGACATATAGACTTTGATCACTTAACTAGAGTCAGTAGTAAGGATCTTATTAGGGGATTGGATAGGCTAAAGAGTTCTAGAGACCTAGTGTGCACACCCTGTAGGCATGGTAAGATAGTTTCTACTTCTCATTCTTCTCTTACCGTAGTAATGACTGATGGCCTTGGACAACTCTTACACTTAGACGCAGTTGGCCCCTCTAGAGCCAATTTTGCACGAGGAAGTGATATGTACTTGTCATTGTAGATGACTTCTCTAGGTATTTTGGGGTGTATTTTCAGGTTTCTAAGGATGAGGCATTTGGCTACTTTAGAGAGTTAGCGCTTAGACTAGCAATTGACCTCCCAGAAGCCTTAAGAACCATTAGGAGTGATAATTGCACATAATTCAAGAACTCATCTTTGCCACTTTTTGCACTGAGAGGTTTAGAACACCAGTTCTCCTCACCTAGAGTTCTCCAGCAAAACAGGGTTGTAGAGAGAAAGAATAGGACCCTTGTAGAGGTGGTTAGAACCATGCTAGATGAGCATAACACCCTTAGAAGGTTTTGGGCTAATGCGATTTCTACTGCTTGCTATGTATCCAATAGGATTTTCTTGAGATTGTACATAGGCAAGACTTGTTTTGAACTTATATTTGGTCATAGGCCTTGTGTCTCTCATTCCAAGATATTTGGTTTTATGTGCTTCATTCTTAAAGATGACAACTTGGATAAATTTGAATCTAGAAGTTATGATGGCATGTTTCTTGGATGTCCTACTCATTTTTGTTGCTTTCGTGTTTTTAATTTGAATACTAAGAAAATCAGTGAGACTTGTGAAATCACTTTTGATGAGGATAATCCTAGTACCAGACCCCGACAGTGTAGGTACACGGTGATCAGGAGAGCATCTTCATCAATGATGACCCTAACTAAGAGGATGAGGACCCAATTCCTCCTCTAGCTAGTCCTCGGTTTGTTGGAGACCCTATTTCCACTACTCTAGCTTTAGTAGAGTAGCTTCCTCCCATCCCCACCAGCGCTTTGAGTGGCTCTGCTCCTATCTTCACAACCCATGAGATAGAAGCCAAGTCTACACCAGGACCTGTCTTAATATTCAGCAACAACACGCTCAGGAGCTGTTGATTTGAGATCTCCATGAGCGAGTTACTCGCTCCAGGTTTATCTCTCTAGATTCTCATGCATATTTTGCTTTTGTTGCATCTTTTGAATTCCGAAATGTCACCCATACTTTATCTGATTCCTCTTAGATCAATGCCATGCATGAAAAGCTTGAAAACTTTTAAAGAAACCTAGTTGGATCTTAGTTGAACCTCCTCCTAATCATAATGTAATTGGAACATAATGAGTTTTTTTAAAAATAAGCAAAACGAGGATAGGTTGGTAGTTCGCAACAAGGCTAGGCTCGTAGCTTAAAACTTTTCTCAGGTAGATGGCTTAGACTTTGAAGAGACCTTTTACCTTTACACCTGTAGCTAGAATAGAAGCCATTGTATATTGCTAGTATTCACGGTGTCTAAGGGCTTTAAGATTTTTTAAATGGATGTCAAGAGTGCTTTTCTAAATGGTTTCATAGAAGAAGAGATCTATGTCAAGCAGCCTTTTGGATTTGAAAATCCTAATTCCCAAATCATATGTGTAAGATCTCCAAAGCCTTGTCTGGATTAAAGTAGGCCTCTTGAGCTTGGTATGATAGGCTTAAGAGTTTTCTATTTAAAAATGATTTCAAAATAGGAATGGTAGATAAAATCTTGTTCACTCTCAGGCATGGTAGTGACTTCTTACTTGTTAGATTTATGTGGATGACATTATATTCGATAGTTTTTCCTCATATTTTGGTGTCCAGATTTTTAGAGTCTATGAGCAGGGAATTCGATATGAGTATTATGGGTGAGCTGACCTTCTTTCTTGGTCTTCAAGTCAAGCACTAAAGGGAGGGACCTTTATTCATCAAAGCAAGTACACAAATGACCTTCTTCGGCGCTTTGACATGGAAAGCAACAAGCCAGTGTCTACTCTAATTGCTACTTCTACTGTACTGGATCCTGATGAGGATGGAGAGCCTGTGGACGAAAAGGAGTATCGCGGCATGATCGATTCCATCCTTTAACTCGTGACTTTGAGGCCATACATATAGTTTGTTGTCTGTCTATGCACTCGCTTTCAGGCTTCCCCTCATGCTTCACATCATCAAGCAGTGCATCGTATCTTCAGGTACCTTCAATGAACTCTTGACATTGGGCTTTTGTATTTTTTTATCCTTCATTCTCTTTTCACACTTTTTTATACAGATTTTATGGGGTGTAGGATAGATAGGAAGAGTACCTCTGGCACTTGTCACTTTCTAGGCACATCTCTTATCTCTTAGTCATCTAGGAGTAGTCTTTTGTTGTATAGTCCACTGCCGAGGCGAAGTATGTAGCTACTACTAGTAGTTGCTCTCAGGTTCTCTAGATCTTATCTACTCTGTGGGACAATAGATTGGCCTTAGATAGTGTTCCGCTCTTCTGTGATAACACTAGTGCCATAAATATTGCCAAAAACCTAGTGCAACTCTCTAAGACCTAGCACATTGATAGTAGATACCATTTCCTTAGAGACCATGTAGAGAAATGTGATATTGTGCTTCACTTTGTAGAGTTAGAACCCTAGGTTGCAGACATTTTCACTAAGGCTCTTTATTCTTCACATTTTGCTTCTTTGTAAGGGGAGTTAGGAGTTATTAGTCCTTTTGGCCTATTTTGATAGGGAGTTTGGCTTTTTGTGCATCCATTGCAACATAATGCATATCTAATTTCAGCAACTTGCATTGTATAATAATTACATAGAGATTTAATTATTATCCTTATGTGACATAATATCTTGCTTTACATCCTGCCATGTCTTGTACTAGTTTGCTAGATTAAGCATGTCTTTTCATGTGTGGCTTAACTCTTGCCATGGTAGCTTTCTTAAATGTGAAAAATTTGAACTAAACATGTCTTATTGGATCTTGTGACTAGTTTTATTCTAGTGATCCTCTTATGATTTATAATATGTCAAATAGACTAAGTTGAATCTAGAATCTAAATTGAGATTTAGATCGAGCTATGCTAGTTCTTTATTGAAGCATGAGTTTACTTCTCCTAGGTTGTTGCAGCTCGGGTCATGTGTAGCTTACAGACTAGGGAGTAGCTCTTTGTTCTTGACCTAAATAAAGAAAAATGATCCCTTTTTGTGCAAAAAAACTGATCTTAACAATTCTTTCTCATGAGGCGGTTTACCATTGCACTAGGTATAAACTTAGAGGAAGCTTTGAATGACCCATACCACTCTTTTTTCTTGCTTGGGATGCTCATAGTGAGGTTTGAGATGTAGCACATGGCTAAGAAAAGAAAATTGTGAAAAATAGTTGAACCTTAGGAGGCACTTGTGGATAACTCCCAGTCCAGGATTAGATTTGCTAAGATAAAACTAAAAATTAATTTCAACAAGTGCTAAATATGCTAATTATGCTTAATTCTAAATGCTTGAATAAAATGATTTTATTCTGAACTTGTATCACTCTAAATAGATTTAATTGTAACTTCTTGGTTCTATTTAGTTCGTTGATATGGCCTGACTTATTTTTGGATACCTTTGACTAAACTATGACCTTGAGCAACTTAGCATGCTAAAAATCTATTTAATTTCAGATTCTTGCTTAAATGGTTTAGCTTTGCTATATAATTTTTGCCATGATCTAGATAACTACTTCATATAATATGGCTTGGTGTAATCCTTGTATAATCATTTTAGATAATTTTCATGGCTCCTTAAGCTAAAATTGAATAAAACACAACCACTTTATTTCATTCATACTAATAAAGCACAACCATTTTATTTCATTCATACTATATCTTCTTTCATGCATCTTGACGATACCATTGTCAAATAGGGAGAAAGATTGGTAAAAATGCATATCTTGAGTATAATTTAGAGTTTTTGGAGTTTTTATGTTAATTCTTAGTTAGATTTTTAATTTTTTGCTGTGATTCTCTTGATCTCTTCTTACTATGACTAAGATCAAATAGAATAATTGTTATTTCATATGCGACTAGAGTGAGATTTCCCATTTTATTTGATGGATTCGAATCTGTTTGTGAAAAACTTGCCATTTTTAGTAGCTTCACTCCATTTCTGGCTCATATGGCCATTTTTTTGTCTTTGCAAAATTTCCTCTCTAAATTCTAAAACCACCTCCTATTTACAATTTTGAGAAATTACCAACGGGTTCATCAGGGGGAGATTGAAGGACCATGTGGGAAGGTTCAGAGTTTTCTTGTGATGAATCATTATTATTTTGGAGGAGTGAAAATTTAGAATTTGCGAATTTGCAGATTTTTCTAGATAGCTTGCAGAGACGACGATCTAGATGGCCAGCATGTGTTGCTTTGGGCGAAATGGATAGTTTTGAAAAAGTTAAGTTATGGGATGATCTGGTTTGACCTAGGTCTATGCATATGTATGGTATGATGCATGTTTAAGCTAATGTGGGTGAAGTTGTGAAGAAATTATGCCTGGAAATAATTTTGTGGTCTTTCGATGTGCAAGGGCTCTTGAAGTCAACCATGGTCAATGATATGGATTAAGGCTATGCTCATAGGGCTAGCACCATGAAGGGTGCTGAGTGAGATGCTTGAGCTTAAGCATGACACAAGGAAGACATGAAATATTGAAGGCAAGTTCGAATGACGGGTTGTACTATATGGCTTGGTCGGTCCACGTGAAGCGTGATTCGATGGAACTAGAACGAAAGAGACTTGACAACATGTGGCAAGCCAGTGGTGCATATATACGTGGTAAGTATGGCGATTGCTTGCAAGGAAAGATGAAGACCAAGTCAAGAAAGGGTGTTTTGGTAAGTTGATCGAAATACCAAAAATTATCTTGGATCAAAACCGTGGCGCTTGAGTGGTGCTTACAAAGGCGGTTTAGGTTAAGGAGGAGCTGAGATGATCAAGTGGAGCAAAAGGTTAAGGAATTAGCAGATTCGGGTTTATGTGCTTTGGAAAGTATGCATAAGTGTAATGTGTGAGTAAAATATGTGTCGTGTGGGATTAACGTGTTTCTCCCTATTTGTACTAAGTGGATATTATCTATTAGGGTTAGATAGAGCTGGTTGTCTTATCTATTTAATAAATTGAGATGGAGAATTACAAGTTAACTATCCAACCATCCTAGCTTTACTCACGGAAGCCAAATGTTTTGGGGGTCAGGCTTTGAGAAGCATGAATGCAATTGTGTGCTCTCTTACCCTCTAAGTGGAGTGGCTATAAAACCTTTATCTTCAAGTAGCAATATACTAACTTTATTCATCTCTCATGGATCTTTTTTGTTTAGTTGATTTGTTTTTGTTTTGATTGGTTTTGATCTTGCCTTTCCCATTTCATGCTCTTGTTGGATGCCAAGAGTGAGTGATGGAGATATATCCTGAAAATCAATTCCCATGCATTTAGGCATCCGGTTTGGCAAATTCTTGAAGTTGTCTAGTTTTTGCTTGATTTGGTCTCTCTAAATGATTTCTTGATCCAATTATTTTTGCCTTGATTTCTTATGTGTTCTACCTTTCTATGATATGTGGAAATATATCTAGAGCTATCTTGGCCATCATTCACTTATGAGCAAATCATATCACTTTTTTTTGTTTTTGCCTGATTTTAGTGCAACATTCCTTCAAACGAAAAAATATCATAACTTTGGCAACGATTTTTTTAATTATTGATTATAATAGGTTTCTGACATACTAGAGAAGGTGCATACCAAATTTCAAGTGATTTGGAGTCTTAGTTTGAGAGTTTGCTCAATTTGTGGTTTTGGTCTGGTTTTAATGCGACAGAGCTTCATGAACCAAAATATCCCAATTTTCTTAAGTTATTTTAAGATTTTTGGTTAAGATAGGATCGTAAGGTTATGATCTAAATATCCCAATTCTCTTAAGTTATTTTAAGATTTTTGTTTAAGATAGGATTGTAAGGTTATGATCTAACCCTAGTTTAAGTTTCAAGTTTTTTAGATCTACAGATCAAAAGTTGCATGTATTCTTTAATTCGAAATAGTGATTTGTATTGTTCATCAAGCTGAATTAACCGTAACACATTGAATTTTTGGAATTTTGGGTTCTTAATCTTCATAGTTTCTCAGAGATATTGGATTGAAGAATTGACAAATATTTAGGAAAAAAATTAAAGACACTGTTTACCCGCCTCTGTTAGTATGCCGGTCCTACAATATGTATTGCTCGACACGGATGATTTGCTAAACGCGTAGCTCTTATCTTGGAGTCTCTATTTACAACAAGGATCCCTAAAAGTACAAAACCATAGTGGCATATATTCCAAAATTCATCATATCAAATCTATGTAATTTGTCAAACAATGGAGTGGGGAAAATAAGCTTCCAAAACATTATGAAAAGCATGTGAGGCCATACGGATGCAGGCATACTATAACATAAAGCTATACAAAATAGTCATATTGTTCCAGCTTCCACTTCCTTTATCTAAACTAATTTCCACGCATAACATGTCTCGGTTCCAACAGAATGTTCTTCGGTTCTTCGTTCCTCACAACGAAAAAGGACACCAAGTGCAGAACAATAGAGATTAAACATAGCACACCAGCTCTATATCCTTGCCGAATGCTGATACAACTAAGAAAGGAAATTTTACAAACTAAACTCACTCTCAACCCTCTCATGACCTAATTAAAGATGACTCTTGCACGGCTGTACTTGCTCCATGGCCAACCTCACCGGCCACCCTTTGGCGCTGGCGCCGTCTCTGTCGCAGCGGGAGATGTGCATGGATGCACCCTCCCCGTGGTCCATGATTTGGAAGCCTTCTTCTCTTTCTTCTCCTGTTTAGTCATGTACTTGTTCTTCTCTTCTTCATCCAATTTCTTCACCATCGTCTCCTCTTCACTGATCCTCCTACACCTCTCTTGCCGCACATGAATCTGCGCATAGCTGAACCCCAGGGAAGTCATGTTGATTAGAGGAACTAGAAAGATGCAGGACGCTTCCTCAAGTGTCTTGGATAGAGGTTCGTGTGCATACATCTGTCTATTTATAGTTGGGAGATGGAATTAACCGAGTTCGTGATATTTCTACGGACTCTCTTCTCTGGTGGCAGTCGCTAGGTGTCATGAGTGGCAGATTTTGGAGGCATCAATCAATTGAAGTGTGAGCTGGGGGATGCCTGTGGTCCTGTGGAATACCTGTGGGCGAAGTATAGGGTTTGGGATTTGGGTTCGATGGGTTTAGGACACTTGGCCTTTGGCTTACCTGGAATGGCTGCCTACCTAGTATAGTATGTGAAGACTAGAGTTACCATTTTCTATTTAAAGAGCTATCGTTGGAAAGAAGATGATTCTGTTGCGATTTGCGAATGCAATGGAACCGTGTGTCATTTCTAGGAAAAGAAGCAGCATGGTGTGATTCTGTGGGTAGTACCATTGAACTGCATGAGGTATGGAACCGTGGGGGATATTCTATAGAACCTGTGTTCCAAAATCAGATGGTACTATTCTGAATCCTGATCTAAGCGAACCTTTTCATATGCCATTTGAATACATAGTCGTCATGTATCATGGGAAAAAGAGAGTTGGACTTGGTATGGTTTCATTTCGTTTCAGTTACTAGACATCCATCCACGAATTTTTCTAATCAAAGAACGGTACCCTAATCCTATTTTCCACTATCTAGTACCCCTTTTGCAGTTTTGATGCAGACATGTCATGCCGACATTCGGAGAGAATATTCTCAGTTCCCCAGAGCAGGCAAGAGATAAGCTTTAGCTTCTTGAAATGGTTTAATTATTGAAGAGCTTCGTGGAAGTGGTTTGCCTTTGTGTTGCTTCGGCACAGTGAAGCCGCTGAACTTTTCCAAGTGGGGTTGAAAAGGCAGTGCATGGTGGGCAAAAAACGACCTCCACTAGGGTTTTGGAGGCGATAGGATCAGAATTCAGATGATTGATTCCGCAATTATTTGATGCATTTTGGAGCAGTGATGCCAGGTCAACTTGAACAGTGTACCAGTGTGGTTCTATAATTGTACCAAAATGAATCAGTGAATAAAGAAATCCTGTCACACTGCTGCTGCTGATAATGATAATGATAGTATTATCTGCATGTCTGTTTAGTTGGATGTACAATGATGCGTTGATGATCAGAGAGAACATAACTAAGTTAGCAAAAGTCGGATTCTACTGACCATCTTATAGACTCAAAACTGAGGCCAAAACTTCATTGAACTTGCAACTGTCTTGTATATTTCAATTATTTCGTTAAGAAAGTTCTCCATGTTATGCAGCAGATTTAACAAGAATGCCGGACACACAGAACTAGAAAATTTTTTGCTGATAAGCAAGCACATAGCTATTATATCTTCATTAAGCTTGTTACAAACTGTATCTAGGCAAATAACACTAGATGCAAAAAAATTTGGGTGTATCTGTTATGATGCCAGAACCATAGTTGAGCAACTCGTCACCAAAATGGAGCTACATAACTGATCAGAAATTCAGGATGCTAAAAGGAGCGAAGATAGGTAAAACTGTGGAACTAGCTTTCTTGGTGTTGGTGATCTGTCTTAGCACAGCCTAGTGCTTTGAGCAAGGCCCAGCATGATGCTAAAGCATCTGAAGCATCCGGAAGTGGCGGAAGGGTGAACGTTCAAAGGAGAACGGCGCCCTCCTTATGCTTGACGGTCAAAGGATTCCCGGTAAGCGTGTGTGCCATGGCAGCCTGCTTCTTGTTGAGCCCATCCATTATGCAAGAGAATGCTGCGAATGTTACACAGCTATGGAACATTGCTTTTGCTTGTGGCGCACCTGGTTTATGAGAAAGATCAAAGCATATGAGAAAGATGCATCTTGTACATTCATGGTTCCAGAAAAAAACAGGGTTTGTAAAATAGATCCATAAGATGACAGCCTGAGCTTAAGAGAACCACAAAAGGACAGGGAGTCTGTAAGAAGAAAAGAAGACTGGGAATACCCTTTAATGCTACCTCATGATTCTGCAACGGGGGACTATGACCATCACGTCTATCATACTAGGACCTAAAAGTACGACACAGTTATTCACAAGCCGTATTGGATACGTGTACAGGAGGTATTCGGCTATTCACAATGTGATGAAGCAATTGACAAAAAGGATAAACTTGCACTTGTGGAAGTTATAAAGATCCAAAGGTAGCAACGTAATTTGCCACCAGTACAAAGAATATGAATTAAGGTTGGTTTAGTGCACTGCAGGCACCAGCACCAATGCTGCCTAACCACTTGCAACCCAAAATGAAAAAAGAACGTGACCCAGAACATTTGCAAAATCAAAAAAAGTCTGATGTTGGATAACTTGAAATGTGTTAAATATAGTTAACATCTTAATAATAATTCCTTTACAAAATAGAATTAGAAATTTGGCAACAGCTGCCAGCTTTTGCATTGGGAGCCTTCAGCCACACTGTGGGAGAGAACTAGAACAGATGTTGCCATTTTCCCTGATGTTACACCCCGTCATCTGGGTCATTTATCCTACAGGTGATAATGAAATAATTGTCAGGCACCCAGATTTTACAATCCGGATTCCTCTGTGATTCCACCGCACTATTCCCTGGATCAGTAGATAGTGCTTACAGATTACAGTTCTGATTATCAAAGTGCATATCATGCGGAAGCGTAAATATAATAGTAAACTTACTCATGGGCCGATTAGGCCAAAATCAATAAATGGCAGCAGCGGAATGAAGCACACAGGTGAGACCCTCAAGACATGCCCACAGGCAGCCAACTGGAGGTTCGCGACCTAGCCCTTGACATCTTCATCTTCTCGGCCAACTTGTCCAATCTTGTTGCTGAGACGAGGTGATTTGATTCCTGATTCTGTATTTTGTCGCAAAAGCGAGTGTAACCACTCCAACCCCATGCTCCGCGAGCCAATACACAGAATGCGAATAAAATAGTATGCATGGCTTAACAAAGGAGAGGCTCGGGTTGTTTTATTTGCCGTAAAACGCGTCTAGTAGCATTTCTATTATTATATCGTATTGTCGTTTTTGTGACCTAAAGACTCCTCACCGCAAATGACATCATTGACTTAATCCACCAAAGATTCACGCTCTTTGTTAACTGCTGTCTAAGACTCCCAACAGTGATTGCCATAATTGACTTAATCCACCAAAATTACACACCCTTTATTGAGTGCTCTCTAAACTCCAAACAACATGTGTCATCCTCTATTCAATCCACCGATCATATTCTTTCTGTATTGGTTGCTGTCTAAAACTCCAAACAGCGAATATCATCATTTATTTAATCCACCAATCATGCACTCATTGCTGCCTAAGACTCCAAACAGTGAGGGTCATCCTTTATTTAGATCCACCAATATCTTTTGTATTCTAAAATCCAATCTTGTGGTTGCTAGTCATCAACTCTTCATTTCTAAATTCTAATGACTATTCAACATAATTGCTTTTAAATCCACCGAAATCCTTCGTATCGGGACTTCCTAATAATTCAATCCTTTTGTTATTGATCCAAAACCCTAATTTGTTCTCCCAATAACTAATCTTATTTTCTACTATCTATTTCTAACTAATTCACTAGTATACATCCCCCAAGAATATTAATGATCAAATCTACGACTCACTAGTATACATCCACCAAGAATATCAATGATTAAGTCTATAATCTTATCATTCCTCCAATATTCCTAGAAATTCAATTCATCCATCTAGTATTTGATCCAATCCTGTTAATCCCCTTTACTGCCATCATCTTCCAAGAATTTATATTAGTTATCAGTGTTGTAATCCCGCAATTACCTTTGCATCCCTAATACTCTAAAAATCATTTAAATCATCTATCTAACCTATATACTCATTTAGACTCCACCAAATTACTTCTCCCAGATCCCACACTATCATTTCCTTTTTATAATCGACCTGAGTCCACCAATATCTTTATGTTTTTACCACAAACTTCAATCTCCTTTACTCACGACCCTGTTTATTCCACCCACATTTTATTTTGTAAGAATAGAAATGCCACTATTTGAAATACAATACATAAAATTTCCTGAGACCTAGCAGCTTTGGCACAAAACATAATGTTCAAGGAATATTAACATGATTTTCCATACATATGGCGTCACACCATATGCCTAATAACACCAAAATTTTGCCATACATATGGCATCACACCGTATAACATCTTTCAGCGTTATAGCCGCTTAACTTACCACTGGGACAACACCCAGGACAACTCAAATCAGGGCTTTCCACTGCCCTCCACTTTTCCATCCCACCCTCAAAACATTTTGAAATAGAACTATATCTGGTTAAGTTCCCATGTCCGCCCTTGACCGTGGGCACGGCTACTCGAATAGTTTTGACTCTGCAGAGTTTGCACACTTTACCCACAAGAGACAGTTCACTCGTTGCCCCACACGATTCCTTAGCCGTGCGGTTGAGCAAACCATCACAGTAACCGTTCAAAGTACCTCGCCCCTTCCATCATCTCACCCCTATGAGCTTGGCCCGCTTGTGACAGGTCTCATAAGTTGTGCAGGATGTTCTCCTTCTGAACGCCTAGCAGCTGGCTACCCACACTGCTAGCACGCCACAGCAGAACTTCACCCTCCGCGGATGCCCCATTCAAGCCGTCACACTGACTGCCACTTGCACTACCTCACCTCCTCCACCTATGACGATGACTTTCGGGGTCCGGTAAATCTACTAGGCCAAGTTGTACTTTACAGACTTGTGGTTGTACTTATTTTACACAGGAGGTCATGACAAGATTCGGTCCTTAGGGTTATCTGGGCGGTTCTTCCACAAACCACACTCTCGTGCACACCTGCACCATACCCCCAAACCATCCGCTCAGATAAATAAGCAATTTGAGGTTTTTGGGAATATAAAATAACCATATCCAACATACATCAGTCATTACCACCATGACCGCCCAACCAATTTTTCTCAGGATTAAAAGTGATGCTTGGGCGCTCTCGCGCCCCTGAGTATCTAAACAATACTAAGCATGGCAGATATTTAGGGACTTATTTTCGAAAGGTTAGTATTATAATTTTTGCTAGGGTGACAAAGTTCACACATTCAAATATTCCAAAGGAGGTGCAATATTATTCAAGGTAAACAATAGGCATATAACTAGAATCTTAAATTATCATGTATTTGCATATAAAATAACAGCATGCAATTTGATAATTTAAACAAAAGTAATTTGCAGAAAATATAGGTTCAACATGATCAAAGTATTGACTCGGCTGGCGCGGTTTACCGCGGTCTTGAGCTCACACAAAGTTGTCTCATGCGATGATTCTTTAATTCCTGGTCTTCATCGATCTCGGTCTCGCTTGATCCATATAATCTTCAGGACTCCAGTTTCTAATTACGCGTCAAACGACTGAATCCAAATAAAAGCAAGTAACTCAAAAGATCCAAATAAATCCAAATAGACTCAATTTAGTGTTACTTTGAGTTAATGGATGATTCGAGTGATTTGAGGCAAGGCCGGTGGTAGAATACAATAACTTGATCTTTTTTATCTCTTTTTATTATTTTGGTATTTATCAAGGAAATTCCATGAGTTAGAATGGTCCTTTGAATCGGGGTACAAGTTTAGCTGGGCATTATTTTGTCTACACCTTTGTTATTATTAAGCTTAGCGTTATTTTTAGTCAAGTTTATTTATCAAGTCTTGTCATACGAGTTCATATATTAACATAGCTACTTATTTAACTCTACCATGGAGATTTGTTTAACGATGATATGTTAAATGTTAGGGCATACATTACAACTAAGTGTAATCTTTATTAAGGTTGAATATTTTACAAGGGTCATATTTCTTTACTAATGCTTTGAATTAATATTTAGCCTCCTAGGTGATTGCTCAAACCATATTGGTTATGCATACATGAACTAGTGCAAATATAAATATTAAATAGTCTCATTTCATCCTAGTTAGTTTTTATTAGATTTTCTAAATTATTCTCTAATTTAATTTGAGTATTATAGTCTACAAAAAATTCTCATCGTTGCTAGGGCATAGTGCTAACATTTATGTTTTAACTATGTGATGGCTAGTTCTATCTCCTTTACTAAAATACATGGGTGTATGATTTGCTCTTTTAGAAAGTTTTCATTTGCTAAATCATTATTCTATGAGAGCTTAACCTAAACAAGATTTTACTTAATTTCTTAATATGCCCTTTATAGTTAAGCTTTAAAATAGATGTTCAAAACACATTAGTTACTAACATATAATATTTAATCCATGATTAAATATTTATTAAGCTCATTTATACTCTAAATAAATTTTAGCATCTTATATATATTTATTTCTGAGCTTTCCCTAAATTTCTCTGCACTGGAACGACTACCAAAAATTTGTTTAAAATCTCACTACTAGGCGCTGCGGGACGGGGGATCGAAGCCGGGTCGGGGCGCTGAGCGCTCACTTGGCTAACCATTCGGGCACGGGTATTACCTGACGAATGGAGGCAGGGAATGTAGATGAGCCAAGAGTGCAGTGTCTGGAATAGAGGAAGCTCAGGGGCGGGTACGGCCGGTGGCGTCGCCGGCGAGGGAGAGTAGGGGAGGTGCCGGCGGTGGGTAAAATGGGCCTGTGGCGTTGCGTGGAAGCCGCTGGGGGTGTCGGTGAGCATCGGGAAATGCCGGAGTTAGGCCGGCGACGTGTGACGGCGGCGGCGTGGACAGAGGCTCGGCGCCGGCGAGGTGGGGTGGCGGGGAGCCGTGGCCGGCGGTCGGGGAAGCTCCAGGGCGTTGAGGGGATGCTCCCGGTGGTGGCAGCTCCGGCCGCGAGGCGCTAGAGCGGGCCGGCGGCGAGCACGGGCAGTGGCGGGAGCAAGTCGCCGTGGAGGGAGAAGCTCCGGCGATGGGAAGCTCAGCTGGCGGTTGGAGGGGGTTCGGGGCACCGAGTGGACGCTTCCAGCACGAAGAATTGAATGGAGGTTGGCTGGATGCGGCGGCGCGCCCGGTCGCCGGAGTTCGGGAAGAAGGGGGGTGCGGCGGCGATTTGGGAGGCGCAACCTCAATTCCTCTCTTCGGGAGGGAGTAGGTGAGGTGGGAAGTCCATGGAAGCCCTCAGTGGCTGTTATAATCGTGCGAGGAGGGCCGGCATCGAAATCATGCCCTTGTGATCACATCCGAGAGCGGCGGAGTAGGTGGCGGGCAGGGCAGAGCAATCTCGTAGAAGATTTGGCATCATGCCACTGTGCTGCGCCTGCTGGGTGGCAGGGAGCTCGAGCTACGCGCATGGAGGGACGGCTCGGGCAACGCGGGGAGGAAAAAGAGAGTGGTGGCAGTGCGGGGGGGGGGAGAAAAAGAGAGCGGGGCAGGGTCATAGCGGGGCAGGGTCATGGCGTGGCGGACCAATGGGCGGAGGTGTGCAAGGTGCAGAGCAGAGGGCAGACGTGAGAGAAGAAAGGAGGCGACGTGGCTCAAGGTTGGCCATGAAGCGGAGAAAAGAAAAGGGAGAGGCGCAGGGGAGAAAAAGAGGAAGGAGGAGCCAACCCAGCCACAGGGAAGAATGAGGGGGTCTGTGACCGTGCGGTCGGCAGGGAAAAAGGGGCCGGGCCCACCTGTAAATGAGAGAAGAATAGAGAAGGGGAGAATGAGTAGCTTTAGCAGTTTCTTTTTAAACTATTAAATGAGAGTTTCTATTACTATTACTATTTACATTTTGTGTGTATATGTATATGCATATATATATATATATATATATATATATATATATATATATATATATATATATATATATATATATATATATATATATATATATATATATATATATATATATATATATATATATATATATGCATTCTTACATATTATTTTTGCTGGCTTCCTTTAATTTTGCATATATGTATATATATACTTATTTCTTGTCTTGCTAAACTATTTCTTGCGCAATTTGTATATACACATAGGTATATGTATATATATATGTGTTTGTAATTTATCCCTTCACTTTTATTGCTATTCATGTCATTACATCCAAAATAAGTTTTTCATATTTTAACTCGGGTTTCTCCCTCCTTACACTGGATCATCTTTTCAGATTCATATTTGAAATTTTTTCTTCCTATTATTTGCACATTTCCTTTTAGGTTATTTCTAATGTTTGTTTCTTTTTGAGCTTCTTAAAATTTTGGAACCTCAACAAAATTCCAGAAAAATGCCATAAAAATCCTCACTCAAATAGAATATATTGCGAAACCATTCAAAAAATTCATATTTTAAATTTCCGATTTTTCAGGATGTTACAATAAATGAAAGCTAAATCGGCAAATTTCTTTGATTTTGCTTTTTCAGTCATTTTCGAGTAGTTCTCTTGTTCTAATGTGTTTAACTTGGAAAAATTAAGAATAATTTAGCATGGCACCAGCACAATATTAATGACCTTGATTACTGCTGATATACAATAACGTGTGCAATAATTTTACATCATCACATGTTACTAACGGGCTTAGAATAGATGAATTGCCCACATCGGAACTGTAGAAGTAGCATTGCATTCTAGATGAACGATTCAACAGTATGAAAGAACCAGGCGAACTAATTTAGGGTCTATTCTTTTTAGCTTCTAAAAGCTGTTTTTCGGCTTTTTTACAATAACTAGCTTTTAAACGGAGTATGTTTTAAGATATGGCCTACTAGTTAATTGTAGTACATACTTTACTGACTTCATTTATATTGTCAAAAACCACACGTGAGTTTTTGTTACTCTGTAATCTCTCGTACGAACAGCCCAAAAGTCACAAGCCGCAGCCAAAAGCCACAAACCGCAGCAAAAAAGAACAGGCCCTTAACTTCAGCAGCTATACCAATTTCATAAAAATATGCTTCTTTGAGCAGTAATGGTTTTTTCACTAATAGTCAAGAAAAACAACATTGTCGTACTTAAAATAGATGAATTACCCACATAGGAACGGTAGTAGTAGCATTTCATTCTAGATGAACAATTCAATAATATGAAAGAACTGTAAACACAGTAGGCAAACTAATTTTACTTTAGTAGATATACCAGTCTCATAGAAATATGCTTCTTTGAGTGTTAATGGTTTTCCCAAAGAATCAAGTCAAGAACAACAACATTGCCGTCAATCAGGTCTACTTGACACAATTTATTATTCCGTGCTTGTCAATGGACTGCAAGGCTTTATTAAAAATAAAAAGGGTTCTTGGCATATTATGGTATTGGTAATGTCAAAATTTGGAATTATGCATTCAGCATGTGAAGAACAAGGGCAACCGGTATGGAAAGTTCATATGGACAAATTTAGAGTCCCTGACCCAACAAGAAACTCTGCTCAAATATAGAGGTATAAGATGCAAGCAGTTTCAGAGATATTACTCTAGTGAGCGGCTTTACAAGCCTACAACGCTTGCACACTTGTGACCGAACAGTGTAACACCCTAACCTTTAGTACCATAACAGTGCTCTTCTAATTGATCTAAAATTTTTCATAGGCCATAGCAATGGCCATATTGTCATTATAACAGTGGAGGCCATAGCAAATACTACTACAAAAAAGGCTATACTGAACGGCTACATCACAGACGGTTCCGGATAGTGGCAAATATCACAGACAGTTCTTAACAAGAATCGTCTGTGATAAGTAAGACATCACAGACGGTTCGTGTTAAGAATCGTCTGTGAAAATTGCGAACATCACAGACGGTTCATATAAAAAACCGCCTCTGATATTTTGGACATGACAGACGGTTCTTATAATAAATCGTCTATGATATTGCGGACATCACAGACAGTTTATATAAATAACCGTCTATGAATTATCACAGACGGTTATTAATATGAACGGTCTGTGATATATTGGTATCATAGGCCGTTTGTGGTTAGAACTATCTGGGATAATCTGCGCTATTAAATACTGGGCGTACGTGGCCTCGACATAGATCTGACTTCATTGCACTGCATCGGTGGAGTGAGGCGGCGGGCTTTAGGGAGTTCGGTGAAAACATATCGGCGTCTTCTTAGTGATCAGATATTAGTACTCAACTGCTTCTAACAACTTATATGCATGCTTTGTAATTGAAAGAGATGATAGATAGGTTTTTGTTTAGATCTAGCTAGCTAGTTTTAGAAAAATAATGTTAGTTTGCTCAATTTCAAAATAGGTAAGTACTCGTAATTCACTTTAATATATTCTTGCTTAGCATTATTATGTCATGAATACGTGGCTAGCTATATATAGTAGCGCTAATAATCGTACATATAGCTAGTATGATTTGTTATGTAGTAGCGCTAATAATCGTTTTTGACACTCATTTGTTACATGTGTAGCGTAGATGGACCGAAACTGGATGTACATTGAGAACTGTGTGAGTGACGAATACATTAATGGCGTGTCTGCTTTTAGAAGAGCAGTCGAGCTGGATATGTTGAAGGGGATGGAATACATGTACTGTCTATGCATTGATTGTGATAATCTAAAGATGCTTAGCAACTCAGTGCAGATCGAAGCTCACTTGATTCGAAGGGGTTTCAGAAAAGGGTACAAATATTGAACCAGTCACGGTAAAGAGAGGAGTACACAAGAAGGTAGTTATGATATCGTCGAGGGAGACAATAACGATATGCTGGTTATGGAATGTGCTTTCGATCATGAGGATAGGTCGCAGGATGACAATCTGGATTAGATGCTATGTGATGCAGAAGGAAACTATAGTGAGAGAGAGTTTGGTAAATTCGAGGGCTTGATAGAGGACTCAGATAAACCTTTGTTCCCGGACTGCAAGCTGCAATACACGAGGTTGTCATCAGTTATAGAACTGCTAAAATTGAAGGCAAACAATGGTTGGTCCGACAAGAGTTTCACGACATTGTTAGGTCTCCTAGTGGACATGCTTCCAAAGGGAAATGTATTGCCGAGAACCACCTATCAAGCGAAAAAGATTCTTTGTCCATTGCGAATGGAAGTAGAAAGAATACATGCATGTCCGAATGATTGTATCCTGTACAATAAAGAGTATGCTAGCTTACATATTTGTCCGGTGTGCAAAGCATTCCGATACAAGCGTAAAAATGACTCCGGTGACGGGAAGGGCATCGATGTGAAATAAGGACCTCCTGCTAAGGTGTTGTGGTATCTTCCTGTAATTCCCCATTTGAAGCGTTTATTTGCAAACCGCAAGGATGCAAGATTGATGCTTTGGCACTGGGAGCAACGTAAGAAAGACGGAATGATAAGACACGTTGCTGATTTTGCCCAGTGGAGGAACATCGATAGGATGTTTGTAGATTTCGGTGCAGAACCTAGGAATATAAGGTTTGGGTTGAGTACAGATGGAATGAATCATTTTGATAACATGAGCAGCCGACATAGCACCTGGCCTGTGACTTTGTGCATATACAACCTTCCTTCTTGGCTGTGTATGAAGCAGAGATATATTTTGATGTCATTACTTATCCAAGGGCCGAAGCAACTTACGAACGGTATTGATGTGTACCAAGCACCATTGGTCGAAGATCTTGCAATACTGTGGAACGAAGGGGTACATGTATGGGATGCGGACAAACGAGAACTTCACTCTACGTGCCATGTTGTTCTGCACCATTAATGATTTTTCTGCTCTTGGTAACCAGTCAGGGTTGAGTACAAAAGAAGCCAAAGCCTGTCCGCACTACTTAGATTATACCGAGTGTGGTTGAACTCGCGCAAACTGTGTACATGTGTCACTATAGGTTCCTTCCAATGTATCACCCATACCGCAAGATGAAAAAACAATTTGACGGAAAAAAGAGGATGACTCAGTACCAAGTCCTTTTAGCGGGAACGAGGTGTATAATATGGTCAAGGCTATTGACGTTGTGCTTGGAAAGGGACGTAAATTGAGGACCTGTCAAAATAACATGTGGAAGAAGAGGAAAATATTTTGGGACTTGCCTTATTGGGAGCACTTAGAAGTTCACAATTGCATCGATGTCATGCACGTAGAGAAGAATGTATGTGACAGTTTGATTGGTCTCTTACTGGACATTCCTGATAAAACAAAGGATGATATCAACGTAAGGCGTGACCTGGTCGCTATGAACATCAGGACCGAGTTAGCACCGATAGAGACCAATAAAGGTCGGACGTACCTTCCCCCAGCTTGCTACACTCTGTCTCAAGTCCGAGAGAACTCAACTGTGCCAGTCCTTAAATGGTGTGAAAGTTCCGTCCGGTCACTCCACCAGCATGAAGAAACTTGTTTCCATAGAACATTTGAAATCAGTTGGCATGAAGTCTCATGACTGTCATGTGCTAATGACACATGCTACATGTTGTAATTAGAAGTATTTTGCTGAACAAGGTTCGAGTGACAATAATAAGGCTATGTTATATCTTTAACGTAATTGCTCAGAAGGTCATTGATCCTGATGGACCAGATGCTCTGCAGACCGAGTTGGTGACAACTCTATGTCATCTAGAGATGTATTTTCCTCTATCATTTTTTGATATCATGGTTCATCTCATTGTCCACCTTGTGAAAGAGATAAAGATATACGGCTCCGTGTTTCTACGTCATATGTACCCATTCGAGAGGTACATAGGAATTCTCAAGTCATATGTATGCAATCGATCTCGACCGGAGGGTAGCATCATCGAAGGTTATACAATAGAAGAGGTCATTGAATTCTACATCGGCTACATGGCTCAAGTCGAGCCGATAGGTGTACCTCTATCTCGTCACGAGGGGAGGCTAGAGGGTATCGGGACTATCGGAAGGAAAGAAATAACTCCGGATCAAAATACGTATGCTCAAGCCCATTTCACGGTTTTACAACACATGACTGAAGTGACCCCATATATTGAAGAGAACAAGGACAAGCTAGAAGAGAATGCAGGCCGGTCAGAAGTTTGGATCATAAGACAACACAACCGTCAGTTCAACGAATGGTTGAAGGTGCAATTGACTAGGAGGTCGTCAAGTGAAACACTACAATGGTTGGAAAAAGGGTCAAAATTTACAATTGTGACATGACAATGATACGACATTAATGGCTACACATTTTATATAACAGATCAAGATAGAAAGAGCACAGTGCAGAACTCAGGTGTCCGCATAGATGCCTATGATGCACACGTCAGTACCGCTGGTCCAAAGCTCGTACTACGGGCTTGTAGAGGAGATTTGGGAGCTTGACTACGTAATTTTCAAGATTCCTCTATTTCAGTGCCGTTGGGTCCAACTCCCACGGGGTGTAAAGGTCAATAAGTACGACATCACTACCGTGGACGTCGAATGTGTAGGATACAAAGACGAACCATTCGTACTCGCGAGGCAAGTTGTTCAAGTATTTTATGTAACTGACCCAGCAAATAAGAAGCGCCATGTAGTTCTTCTAGGAAAAAGAAGGAATGTCGGAGTTGAGAATGTTGTAGATGAGGAAGAGTACAATCAATTTGATGAGTTGTCTCCATTCGGAGACGGCATCAGGCTCGAGGAAGAACAAGGCGATGAAGCAAGCTATATGCATGTCGATCATCGTGAAGGGCTTTATTTAAAAGGAAATAGGCAAGTGTAATAAATGATCCCACAAAGACAGCACCTATTTGGAAATTGTAATCATAATTAGGAAACTCGGCATGTAATTATGGAACTATATTCCATTGTAATTGTAGATGACTCAGGATTAGTTATATTTATGATTATGCTTGCGTTTTTCATAATATTGCATGGCCAGCATGATTTTTTGGTGGTTAGATGCAAGAAACTATCACAGATGGTTTATCCGAAGTTCTATAAAATAACCATATGTGATATGTCAAATATCACAGACGGTTCTTTGTTCTACCACAGACAGTTCCATAAAACCATAAAGGAACCATCTGTGATAGTTTCCCTATAAATATTCCGCAATAAGTTCTGCTCGCAGACTCCTCACTCTCTGTCTCTACTGCCACTACTAGGTTTTGCTAGATCAGGAAACTATCACAGATGGTTTATCCGAAGTTCTATAAAATAACCATCTGTGATATGTCAAATATCACAGACGGTTCTATGGACAGTTCTATAAAAGAACTGTCTGTGATATTCGACATATCACAGACGGTTCTTTGTTCTACCACAGACGGTTCCATAAAACCATAAAGGAACCGTCTGCGATAGTTTCCCTATAAATATTCCGCAATAAGTTCTGCTCGCAGACTCCTCACTCTCTCTGTCTCTACCGCCACTGCTAGGTTTTGCTAGATCTAACTACTCACTTGCGCGCAACGCCGCCTCTCCCTTACGACGCCCCTCTCACGACACCGCATCTCCCTCCCGTCGCCGTCCGCCACTCCCTCCCGACGCCAGCCGCCACTCCCTCCTGACGTTGGCCGCCTCAACCTCACGCCGCCGCCTCTGTCTTAATAGTTGGCTAATTTGTTTTGTTATCTTCAGTAGATGGCTAAATTGTTTTATGACATTTAGTACTTTATGATATATGTTTCACTTATTAACTACAAGACCTAATACTAAAATTGAATATTCAAGCTTGAGCTCTAAATTTTTTACTATTACTGTCATTTGTCAATCTTGTGGTTTGTCTCAATAGTTGGCTAAATTGTTTCATGACCCTAAGAACTTCGTGATATATGATGCACTTGTTACCTACAAGATCTAATACTAAAATTGAATATTCAAACTTGAGCTCTAAATTTTTACTGTTATTGCCATTTGTCAATCTTGTGGTCTCAATAGTTGGCTAAATTGTTTTATGACCTTAAGAACTTCATGATATATGCTGCACTTGTTACCTACAAGATCTATTTGGAATGGCATGTTACTGTTCCAAAGGTACCTTGTAGTAATAAACATAGACCTTTAAAGGGCATGAAGCAAGTTACACACTCCAGTGTATTTAGTTCAATGAACTTGATATGAGCTTGATACACTGGTGTGTAATTTGATTCATCGAACTTTGTTTATGCCCATAGCACACTGCAGTTAGTTTTTTCTTAGAGAGATGGCGTCCACACAGTCGTGTCCAAAAATTTTTATTACCTGCCTCAATAGTTGGCTAAATTGTTTCATGGCCTGAAGAACTTCATGATATATGATGCACTTGTTACCTACAAGATCTAATACTAAAATTGAATATTCAAACTTGAGCGCTAAATTTTTACTGTTACTATCATTTGTCAATCTTGTGGTCTGTCCCAATAGTTGGCTAAATTGTTTTATGACCTTAAGAACTTCATGATATATGCAGCACTTATTACCTACAAGATCTATTTGGAATGGTATGTTACTGTTCCAAAGGTACCTTGTAGTAATAAACATAGACCTTCAAAGGACATGAAGCAAGTTACACACTCCAGTGTATCGAGTTCAATGAACTTGATACACTGGGGTGTGTAATTTGATTTATAGAACTTTGTTTACGCCCATAGCTCACTGTAGTTTGTTTTTTCTTAGAAGAGAGATGACGTCCACATAATCATCGTCATCATCATCTAGGTCTCATGCTCCCAAGATTGGGATAACTAAGCGTGACCGAGGAGTATCGAAAAGGCCAGAGGGTCGAATGACCATCACGGTGGTCTCTCCGGATGGGGTCCCTCTGCAACCAAGAAAGCAGTAGCATCATTTCGGACTACCTACGGGATAATTGGAAAGATTTGGCAAGGATAAGAAAAATCAACTATGGGAGGAAATTACAAATCCGTTCGAGATCCCAGCAGAAGTACAGGGACTTGTGCAACGGCAGGCACTCCTTGTAATGAGAAAAGCATGGAATAATTTTAAGAGCACTCTTGTCACGCAGTGCGTGGCCAAAGATCTCATGCCCTTCACGAGGTATCCTTTCGTGTCACCGGAAACATTAGGCCTTTGTACAGATGAAGACAACAACCAAATTTAAACAAAGTGCGACGCACAAGGCTCTCCAGTCACAAAACACCCTCACAGACTTGGCACCGCTGGGTACGCAGGTAAAATCCCGCAGTGGAGGATGCAGGACGAGGTCGCAATCCGATCGGAGGCCTCCCCGCCATTTGCTGGGATCACAAATGAGCACGCTCCAAACTGGTTAAGACCGAGGTCATCAACCACGTCTTTGGGTGCCTCTTTCAAAAACCCCGTAGACGAGGAAGTGTCCCAATGCTTGGTAAGATATGTTAAACTACATAGTTGTTAATACCTCTTGAAATTCATGAGTTCAAAAATAACATGATTGCCTCTTGCAGCAATCATTGACTACCGAATCTTCTCGAGGCTCCTTTCAAGAATACAGGGAGAGAGATGTGCTATCACAAGCCCTGGGAAACAAGTACCTAGGTCGCACACATGGCGTATCCATGGCTATCAGAGACGCTGGTGCATGGTGTACAAGTAGAGACCGATTTTATAAAGGTTTAGGTCAACATGATTAATGATGTTTGTAAGACTGTCCCTCTTGAGAAGCCCCCAAACAAAGAGATTATGACATTAGGGGATGCCGTCCACACATTCATCCAGTGGCCCAAGAGGGACATAGCCCTTGACTCGTACGTGCCACCATCTCCACATCTAGTGGCCCAAGAGGGACATCGCCCTGGACCTATCACATCAGCTCCGGTGGCTCCATCTCCAGCTCCAGTTCCGAAGCCTGTTGCATCGGCTCCCGTGGAGACGCCGCCAGAAACGTATCATAAGTGAGGCTCTAAGACTCAAGCGAAGAAAATTAAGGCACGTCCCCAGCCATGGAAGTTCATTCTACGAGTGTCAGTGCCCGAGTCACAATTACCCCAACTTGGTCTGGTTTGCAATACATTGCATACCTGGTACATGTAGAGGTCCAACATGAAGTTAAACCGGCACAGTGGATTCACTGTGAGATATATAGAGGCGCATTTCCTCTACGACTTGGGCTACTTCGTCGTGACATTCGAAGACTTGTTCTTATTATTCAATCTCGACGAACTAGACACCTCACTTTTACGATGCTGGACACTGTAAGTGTACTGTACAATGAAGTTCTACATTCACATTATACCGATAAATGTCATTACTCTTTCCTTATGTATAGATACATGATCCAACAAGTTTGACGATGGCAACAACCGGTGGGTTTCCTCGACCCACACTTGGTTTCGGAGCAATCTATCAACGAAAATGCATCCTTCGTGCAAGTTTACATAACGAGGGGATTGATTGCTCACAGCGACAAGGAGTATATCATGGTACCCTTCAACCAAGGGTAAGTACTTCACTTGTTGCCATACAAGTTTCATTTGTACTTTATATGCAACATGAACTTAGGATTAATCATTATGGCGACACATGACTAGGTCTCACTTGATTTTGATTGTGATTGTACCAAAGTGGAGCAAAATAATATATCTTGATTCTCTACTTAGAAGCAACCACAACTTAAGTCGTGTGCAAGAAGCAATTAACATGTAAACTCATTTCTTCCATACATAACTCTATTGTAATCTTTCCTTCATTTGCAATGGCCGAGGCTAACTTTTTTGGAATCACGTAGGTCATTTACCGCTTATGTTGCCTAGGAGGGAGACAACGAATCCAGTAACACGCTGTGACATAGGACGCGATTTCTGGTACCCGCTACAACACAACAATCCTATCACACTTTGTTATAATGCCTATAGAATTGACAATACTTATGTAATTCTATTTTTGCAGTGCCACTAGCAGCTATAGGGCAACGTATATGGATTTTACGTTTGCCGCCATATGAAGGAAATCACGAACACTAAGATGAATGATTCAGAGGTTTGTCAACCTTCTAATAATTATTATTTTCTGATTATATATATGTATGTATATATATATACACAACACACCTATGCTAATTAATAACTTAACATTGCTCTTAGCGACAGCGGGTGGACTTCGACGAAAGTGCATATGATCTTGACAAACTCGTCAAAATTCGTGAAAACCTCTCCCAATTCTTGCTAGCAGAGGTCATAAGCAAGACTGAAGAGTTCTGCCCCGGCAATGGTGATAATTAGATGTTGAAACAATGGATTCAATTGTAATCACTCAATTGTGCTTAATCAAACAATCCATTCAATTTAATTCATTTATGAGATCTGTGTAACGATTATCATGCTATATATATATGTGATCTGCTGGTGTTGTTTCATTCATCCGTGTGATTTATGTCCTATGCTATATACGTGATCTCGCTTGGTTTCAGAGGGCATGTGTCAGGACCAGGAGATTTGGTAATGTTTATGGTAGGAGAAGCCTTGCCGTGCAACCTCCTCCAGCAGGTGCAACGAAAGGATCTCCAGGTATCTAAGTATTGTAATTGGAGTCCAATATGTTATTAGTCTCCGAGTCAGTTACGTAATATGAGTTGTACTAGGATAAGGGTTTGGTGAGTCCGGCTTAGCCGTGATAATTGGAGTCCCCTTTGTATATAAAGAGGAGCTAATAGCAATAAAGGTCAAGAAAGATATTACCTAACTCTGCATCTCTTCTACCCAAATTCTGCCTTCCTCCGGTCTGACCGGATCCCATCCCAGTCCGGCCGCCGCACCAGCACCAGTCAGACCGCCACCCTTCCTCCGGCGCGACTACTTCTTGATCTCCGGTCCAACCGTCGAGCTTCCAGCACGGCGCCCCCGACTACCTCCGGTTCTCGACCACCTGCGACACATTCGTACAATCTGAGATCCAGGCATGACAACTTGGTATCAGAGCACATGGCTGATGACAAACATCGAAGCATACGATCAGGTGGCAGCTTTGGCGGCAAATCTGACCAAACAAATGGACGAATTGAAGGCGCTCGTTAACCAACAGCAGATCAGAGGGGAGGAACTTAGCAACAGGCTGACAGCGCTAGAAAAGCGACCAGCAGGGGATGGATTGCTGCCGCTCCCAGCCGGCCACACACCAGCAGCACACCATTACGGGAACGGGGCAGGGTCGACACCTGAGAAGCCCCCTCGTTTCCATAGATTGGAATTTCCCTCATACGAAGGACAAGGCGACCCGCTCAACTGGCTGCAGTGCTGCGAACAATTCTTTCGCGGGCAGAAGACACCGGCAAGCGAGAAGGTGTGGCTTGCGTCTTACCATTTGGTTGGGGTGGCGCAGCAGTGGTATTTTCAGCTGGAAAGAGATGAAGGGGAACCAGATTGGCCCCACTTCAAGGAGTTCATCAATTTGCGCTTCGGGCCGTCGATCCGGCACAACCCACTGGGCGAACTCCGAGAGCTGACACTGACCGGCACGGTGGAAGACTATCAACAGCAGTTTCTTGCAATCCTGTGTCGGATGGACTATCTTCAACCGCGGCAGCAAGTTCAGTTGTTCACGTCAGGGTTACGCGAACCAATCCGCACGGACGTGGAGCTGCAAAACCCGGTGGGACTTCAGATGGCAATGGCTCTAGCGAGGGCTTACGAGCGCCGAGCACAAGTCACAGGACAAGACACTGCCATCCTGCACAAAAAGCCGACTACCTCACCTCTGGCAGTAGCGGCACCGGCGGCACAAATGAAATCAGCGCCGGCCAGCAGGCCATCCCTACCCGCCCTACCAGCACCAACAGCTAGCAGCACGACAGGATTCGGCCAGGGACCCATCTGACCACGCCGGACAATGCAGCGCCGGGTCCTTTCGCCGGAAGAGATGGAGCAACGCAAGGCAGGGGGATTGTGCTTCAACTGCGACGAGAAGTTCACTCCAGGACACCGCTGCAAGCGCTTATTCCTCTTGTTTGCTCCGAGCGGAGGCTCAGACGATGAGGTCGACGTCGACATTGCGCCAGATAATGAGGAGCCAAGTATATCCCTGTATGCAGCAACCGGAATTACCCCAAAAGCCAGACAAACAATGCAGCTCCAAGTCATGGCAGGAGGGGTAACCTTGCTCGCATTACTGGATTCCGGCTCAACACACAACTTCATCAATACCGAGGCAGCTCAACGCGCCAACATACCAATCCAGCCGCGCCACGACTTGCAGGTGATGGTGGCCAACGGTGACAAGGTCAGCAGCACAGGACACTGTCGAGGGTTGCAATTGCAGATCAATCAAGAGGCATTCACAGTGGATTGTTATTCCCTCTCTTTGGATGGTTTCGACCTAGTACTCGGGGTCCAATGGCTGCGCACGCTTGGTCCAATCCTTTGGAACTTCGACGCGCTTAGCATGACCTTCTGGAGAGGGAATCGCAGAGTGCAGCGGCAAGGCGTACAGACCATACCACGGCCGCAGCAGGCATACTCCATTGCCGGGCCAAACCTGATGGATGCGCTGCTCCGAGAATTCGACAGCTTATTCAATGCCCCCCACGGCTTACCCCCACCACGGGCCCAAGATCATCACATCCACTTATTGCCCGGCACGGCCCCGATTTCCGTCCGTCCCTACCGATACCCCCAACTCCTGAAAGACGAGTTAGAACGGCAATGTGGGGAGATGTTGCAACAGGGAATCATTCGGCCAAGCACCTCGGCCTACTCGTCCCCTGTCCTTCTCGTCAAGAAGCATGACAGCACTTGGCATTTTTGCGTGGATTACCGCGCCCTCAATAGCCAGACAGTGAAGGACAAATTTCCAATTCCAGTAGTGGACGAGCTCTTGGATGAACTACGAGGAGCTAAATTCTTTACCAAACTGGATCTTTGCTCAGGATATCACCAAGTGCGGATGCATCCCCGGATATTGCGAAGACGGCCTTTCGTACTCATGAAGGCCTCTTTGAGTTCCTTGTGATGCCATTCGGTCTGACCAATGCGCCAGCGACATTCTAGGCTCTCATGAACATCATTCTTCGCCCATTCTTGCGCCGTTTTGTACTGGTATTTTTTGATGACATTCTCATCTACAATCCCTCTTGGGTAGAGCATTTGCGCCACGTCAGGGTAGTCCTTCAACTACTCCATCAACACCAACTGTACCTCAAATGCTCCCAAGTGTTTTTTCGGCGAATCATCCGTGGCCTACTTGGGACATGTCATATCAGCGGAGGGCGTAGCCATGGACATTACGAAGGTGCAAGCCGTCAAGGAGTGGCCGGTTCCACGCTCAGTCCGAGCCCTTCGTGGGATCCTCGGGCTGGCAGGGTATTACCGCAAGTTTATCTAGGGGTTTGGAGCGATTACGGAACCACTCACTCGCCTACTCAAGAAAGAGGCCTTCTCATGGTCAACCGAAGCAGCCAGGGCATTCCAATCTCTCAAAGATGCTCTTACTTCTGCGCCAGTTCTACAGCTGCCAAACTTCGAGCTTGAGTTTGTGGTGGAATGCGATGCATCCGGATCCGGTATTGGGGCAATTCTGCATCAAGGTCACGGCCCCATTGCATTCTTCAGTCGGGTTTTATCCACTTGCCATTCGCATCTGGCTGCCTATGAGAGGGAACTAATGGGTCTCGTCCTTGCAGTCCGGCATTGGCGACCATACTTGTGGGGACGCCGTTTTGTGGTCCGTACTGATCATTATAGCCTCAAAGTTTTACTGGATCAGCGACTTTCCACAATATCACAACATTGTTGGGTTAGCAAACTGTTTGGATATGATTTTTGGGTGGAATTTAAACTGGGCAGGCTGAACACCGTTGCAGACGCATTGTCCCGTGCTGCGGCTGAAGTAGAAGATGCAGTCGGTGCTACTGAAGGATTGCTCTGTGCTATCTCCGGCCCAAACTTCGCTCTCCTAGATGAACTGCAATGGGAGACTGCATCAGCCCCGGATTGATCACCCTACGCGAGCAGATTGAGGCAGGTACAATAGGACAGCCATGGCAAATTGCGGATGGGCTGATTTTGCACAATAACAGGATACATGTGCTGTAGACTTCACCACTTCTCCATTCTATTCTACTAGCAGTCCACTCGGCATGGCATGAGGGAGTGCATAAGACCCTCCACCGTCTTCGGGCTGACTT
Organism: Dendrocalamus latiflorus; assembly: GCA_017311315.1. Classification (NCBI taxonomy): domain Eukaryota; kingdom Viridiplantae; phylum Streptophyta; class Magnoliopsida; order Poales; family Poaceae; genus Dendrocalamus; species Dendrocalamus latiflorus. The sequence continues at coordinate 16,625,998 of CM029667.1, forward strand.
CCATGTGCCACACGACCGCAAATTGGTAGAAGAATTTGTCCGCTCTTGTGTGATCTGCCAACGTAACAAATCAGTTCACCTCCATCCAGCCGGCCTCTTGCAACCTTTGCAGGTTCCTATGAGGATTTGGGATGATATTGCAATAGATTTTGTGGAAGGGTTACCGCGCGTCAATGGCAAAACAGTTATTCTCACAGTTATTGACCGTTTCTCCAAATATGCGCACTTCATCCCATCTCGCGCATCCTTACGCTGCCAGTTCAGTGGCAAGAGTATTCTTTGACGAGGTGGTTCGCCTTCATGGGATCCCTTGTTCGATTGTTAGTGACCGTGATCCAGTATTCACGAGTCACTTTTGGTCAGAACTTTTTCGGTTGACGGGTACTCAACTTCATCTGAGCTCAGCCTTCCACCCGCAAACTGATGGCCAATCAGAGGTGACCAACAAAATTATTGCTATGTACCTTCGGTGCCTTACAGGGGATCGCCCACGTCAGTGGGTGCGTTGGTTACCATGGGCTGAATACTGCTACAACACTTCATTTCAATCATCGCTGCGCGAGACACCCTTTAAGGTGGTCTATGGCCGAGATCCTCCGACTATTCGGCCACATTCCACCATGTCTACTCGCCTATAAGCGGTTGATCAACTCCTTCTGGAAAGAGACCAGCTGATCGCGGATATTCGGGACCGCCTTCTTCTTGCTCAGCAACACTACAAGCACGCTTATGATGCCAAGCATAGGGAGCTTTCCTTTGTGATTGGACAGTGGGTATGGCTTCGTCTTCACCAACGCCTTGCGTTGTCCCTAGCGGCTAATATTAATCGTAAATTGGCTCCTCGATATTATGGACCATATCAGATTTTGGACAAAGTTGGGACTGTGGCGTATCACCTCCAATTACCATCCAGAGCTCGCCTCCATAATGTGTTCCATGCGAGTTTGCTCAAGCCATATTTCGGCAGTCCTCCGCCAACACCGCCTGCTTTGCCACCGCTTCACCATGGTCGCGTTGCGCCCACACCACATCATGTCATCCATGCCAGGCTCAGCAATGGGGTGAGAGAGATTCTCGTACATTGGGAGGGATTGCCAGCTTCAGATGCTACTTGGGAACCTTGGAGGACTTTCGTCGCCAGTTTCCTTTTTTCAAGCTCGAGGACGAGCTTTTTTCCGAGGGGAGAAATGTCAGGACCAGGAGATTTGGTAATGTTTATGGTAGGAGAAGCCTTGCCGTGCAACCTCCTCCAGCAGGTGCAGTGACAGGATCTCCAGGTATCTAGGTATTGTAATCGGAGTCCAATATGTTATTAGTCTCCGAGTCAGTTACGTAATATGAGTTGTACTAGGATAAGGGTTTGGTGAGTCCGGCTTAGCCGTGATAATTGGAGTCCCCTCTATATATAAAGAGGAGCTAATAGCAATAAAGGTCAAGAAAGATATTACCTAACTCTGCATCTCTTCTACCCAAATTCTGCCTTGCTCCGGTCTGACCGGATCCCTTCCCGGTCCGGCCGCCGCACCAGCACCAGTCCAACCGGGGAAACCCTGTCAGACCGCCACCCTTCCTCCGGCGCGACTACTTGATCTCTGGTCCGACCGCCGAGCTTCCAGCACGGCGCCCCCGAATACCTCCGGTTCTCGGCCACCTGCGACACATTCGTACAATCTGAGATCCAGGCGTGACAGCATGGCTAGCATATCCTGAGGCTAGCCTAAAAAGAGCAAATAAAATCACTGTGGAAGTAGCTATCACAGGCGGTTAATAACAAAAACCGTCTGTGATACTAGACTATCACAGACGGTTAATAACAAAAATCGTCTGTAATACTGGACTATCACAGACCATCTGTGATAACCACTTATTATCACTGACACATATCGCAAAATAATCTTCCAAGAATGTTAAGAGCCAAAGCACAACAATTAGATTGCAACAAGTCTGCTAATTATGTCCGGAATTGAAGCCAGAAGCCAAGGTAAGCAGCCCACAGTCCGACACATACATAGAGCACTCTTAACAAAATATTTACTGTAATTAAAGCCGCATTAGCATTAACAATTATCTAGATAATCTTTTCTGTAAGCCATAAGAACACACAAAGTCAATTGACTAATGAGACTAAAGCATTTATGAACATTCCAAAAAGTATGCAGTTTTCTATGGTTTCACATGGAACCAAAACAGGCATTCTAGAAAAAAATTCACTCCATGTATAGCACACAAAGAATTCAAAGTAATTGAAATAATATTTTTCTTGAGACCAAGATAAACAACAAAGTGTGCATAGCAACAAGATCTCAAAGATAGAAAACTGAACAGTAAATAGCAGAGTAACTAGAGAAATTACAGATGTTTCCTGTTAAATGCGTGGGAGGCTGAACGTATAAAGGTTAAACTCTAAAGACTAGGAAATACCACAAATACCTTTATGTCCTTAACATCCCCCTTAAATGCAAGGCATATGCAATAGCATTACATTTGAAAGGATTGACACTACAATAAAGAAAAATCAAAAAGCCAAATCTTGAAGATGTCATTGTAGCGTGCAACTCTTAAAATTTGTGTCAATCCCAGAAGATCTCCATCCGGGGTCATGCGGCACCCTATAAAACATAGTGGCATAGATCGAAGTCTGAGACAATGACGGCGTAGAAAGAAAGCACAGCAGCCTTAAAAACTTGGGGCGGCGGCTCAGAGAGAAGCGGCAGCCTTAAAACTTCCACGAAAAGAAAAAATCATACTCGATCAAAGAGGATGAACGGATGCGAGCAAATCAATCGGCTGACTAACACAAAAATTGTGGACTCGCACAGTTTCGACAAACTGAAAGATAGACAACGAACTTAATGGACGCAACAACTAGACTCAAGAAAAAGACTTAAAAGACAACAAAAACTAGCAGTAGCAACGCATGCAAGGATCCAGGACCAAATGAAGGCACACCTTACACATGCAAGCTCGTGCTGTTGTGGCACCGTGTGCTATGCTCTTTGGTGGCACTGTGCCCCATAGCAACACAAATACGCTTATACCCACGGGAGGACTCCACTCACGACTAGCAGAGACTCCACTCATGACACTCCCTCCCGTCTCTCTCCCTCTCTCCAGCGCCGAAGAAGAAACAGGAGAAGGCTCGGGAGCCGAGACAACCAAAGAGAGCCGAGGTGAGGCGGCGGCCAGTGGAACAGCTTAAGACGGTGGCGATCCGGCCAGTGGAGGAACCCGATGGCGATGAAGGAAGACGCGAGCGGCTGAGGAGCTCGTGGAGGACGGAGGCGCCCGGATCCGGGGCAGGGCGACTAGGATCCAGGCCGGGTGACAAGATCGGTGACAAAGAGGCAAAATCGGCTCGGATCCGGCTCGAGATGATGCCACCGCCACCAAATCTGACGACGATGGAGGCGCGACAAGGTCAGTGACAACTGGATCCAGGAGGCCAGTGAAGAGACCGGTCGGGAAGATCACCAGATCTGGTCGAAAAAGCCATCGACGGCTGAACCCAGTAGAGGCGGCGAACGGCTCAAAAAGCGCAAGAGGAGGCGGTGGTCTCACCGGATCTGCGGCGGCAAGGATCCAGGACCAACACCAGGTGGCGTGGCGTGTCCGCGGTGGTGAGGATGAGCCAGCCGTGGGCGAATGCAACGCAACGGTGGAAGAGAAAGCAGAGGCGGTGGCGACCTGTGATAGCCTTGTAACACTTGGGCTGGATTTGGCCCAGCCTGGCCCACGCGATGCCCTATAAAAGAAAGAAAGCCAGGTGAAGCCGATTTGCTTCCCTCCCCCGTGCTCACTCGGCTGCTGCCGCCTGCCCCGTGCTCACCCGGCTGCCGCCTTCTTCCCCTATGTGCACGCCGCTGTTGACCAGCTGTCGGCGTCTCCGTTCCTTCTGCCGCACCTCACCGTCCCCTGCTACTGACGACGCCCCGCGCGCCCTGCGCCACTGCCGCCAACGTCGCCCCTTGCTGCCGTGCGTGCCACCTTCGCCTAGCGCCGCTGCTCCCCGGCCGCGTCTTGCCTTCCTCGTCCCCTGTTGCCGCCGCCGCTCCACCTCACGGCCATGCCTAGCCTTCCTCCGCCTTGCAACTCACCATCGCTCCCCTACTTTGCCCGGCTACTCGCCGCGCAAGGAGGCAAGGGGAGAGGGACTGGTTAGCCGAGAGGGCAGGGAGGAGCCAGCTGGCTGAGAAGAGGAGAGGGGGGAGGAAGAGAAGAGGAGGAGAGAGTCAGCCGTGGAAAAAGAAAAGAAAAGGAGAGGGAGAAAAAGGAAGATGAGAAGAGAAGAAAAAGAAGAGAGGAAAAAGAAGGGACTTCTGGTCCGGCGCTTGATCCATTAGATCCGACCAAGGAACAACAGGTAGTGCCCTGATCCAGTCATTCGGGGTCAGGGTAATGCCTCGAAAACCACCTCCCTGCCTATTTATTGAATCTTATTCAAGTTACTATGATAATTACTAGTGTTGGTTCGGGTAGCTATTAAAATATCGTTTATTAATATGACGAAGAAGTCGGTGCTGCCACTGTTGTTATGGTTGATTCAAGACGGGAGAAGGAAAGGGGAGAGAATGGATGGAGAGGTGTTGCTACTAGCGAGTACTGGAGTAGTAATAGCATTTGGTAATATTAGTCGGAGTATTGGAGGTGATGTCGTTTGCTTGTATGTGTATGCATGCATTAGCAATGAATTGAAATGGATAATGCTTGTTCAGGTAGCGGTTCGAGTTTGGTGTCGTTCACGCATCGTCTATCAGGTTAACAAGCAAGTGCATGGTAGAATATTGAATTGTGCTGAATACTTGATACTCATATTTTATGCCATCATTTAAAGTATTCATGAGATGTTATTCATGAATAGTGATGCTTAATGAGACTTGCATTTGCATTGCACCATGAGCATCATGTAAGTCCTACAGAGGTAGGCGAGAAGCATGTGCATAAAGAATGTCCTACCGAAAGGGTGAACTGTAGCTTCTGCAAGAGGCTCCTTTCGGCAAGGCACCTAAAGAAAGTCCTACCGAAAGGGTGAACTATAGCTTCTACGAGAAGCTCCCTTTGGGAAGGCACCTCCACGGGATGAGGGCAGAGGGTAACATCGACGGGTATACCCTTCACTATACCGATATAAGATATAGTTACAAATGCATCGTATTGCATGAAAGTAACAGAGAAACTGATAGTTACAGAGAAACTGATCTATAGTCTACAGCCAAGGATTTGATTTACAGTTCATAGTTGTGGGATTGGTTGAATTGCTAAATTGATGTTATTATTTTATCGTGTGCTTGCTATATTTGGACTTACGCTTGGTTGTTGGCTTTTTTTAGGTGACCCGGTTTGACGGCATGTATGGAATGGGAATAGTCCTTGCAATGCACTTGTGAAATAACAGTTTAGTCATACAATGAGCATTTATGTTTAGTCTCTTGTTAAATTACTTTAGATATTTTCCGGTTAGAGTATGTTTTGGAAATGTTAGAAGCTGCATGGGATGAGGTGAGACACCTTTTTGAAGTGGACGACAAGTTTCTCCTGCCAGTACAAGTTTCGTATGTGGCTTGCGGTTTAGTTTAGTATACATGTGAGCCCATGGTGGTGAGCCTCCATGGTCATGGAGCTTCGAGTTCTACTTATGTTATGGTCATTTGCAATATGAAGTTGGCTTATTGCAATTATCGTATATTCATATGTCGTTTGCTCCTAGTTTGTAGTCCTGAAAATAGGGGAGGTGCTACCCAGAGTGTTTTTAGCATCACCTAGTTGAGATGGTAAGTGCGTGGTGGTAGCATCCTGGGCCTTATGGAGGGCTGGGGTGTTACAAGCCTGGCAACAGCGGCGTCTGGCTTGGCGAGGAGATGATTGCCTTCGGGAGTGGAGACACTCCTGGAGGCAGCTCTAGCAGAAAATGAGCGGCGGCTAGGGTTGGGAAACCCTAACCCTAGCTGCTGGCTCTGACATAAAGGCTAAACCCTAGAGACTAAAAAATACCATAAATATCCTTAAATTCTTAACATTTCCTAGAAATATTACCGAGTAGGCGAGTATCACATGCACAGTGCACTGCTTTTAACCATGTAATGGTGTTGGATATAGTATTGCAAACAATCCTAATGCTACAGTAAGCTAAAACTGTAGTTCCATGTAGTTGTACCTGGAAAGCTCAAAGCAAGTCCTGTGCAACAAGCAGCCACGCCAGCATTGATCACTGCCACGAAAAGTGTTTAGTTGATACTAAACATTTTCTTTTTTGTATGCTAACAGAGTAATGAAACTAAAGTAATGCACATACTGTCATTTTCCCTCGCAGTCTTCTCAACAAGCACAGGATGAAACTTCGGACACCAGACTCTGCTGCAAAAGTCACACGAAAAAGAAAAAACTATTATGAGCTGCGAGCTTTCCTATGAAAAGATAGCAAAATTTCTTTAACCAAAACACCAAATGAACATTATGATCAATTAACCTAGGCAGAAGATCCTGCATTGCTGAGTGAACCCTTCATACCTTTGTTAGTGATCAAACCTTGTCCTCAAAAAACAAAAAAAATCAAATAAACTGCTGTGGACTCTTATTGGGGGAAAACTTATCAGCAACGTCCACGGCAACAAGGAAGTGTCCAAAGGGCAGGAGGCGCCCAGGCAGTGGAGTTCAGCTAGGATATCGTGCCTGGCCAGGAGTAGGAGTCAACTTCCAGTTAGAAGGAATTAGGAAGTTAAGTATATTAGGAAATCATAAGTTGAGTATTAGTTGTAGTTGAATTCGAGTAGGAAAGGAAGAATCCTGAGCATCAATTATATATAAGGATGATTGCATCTATTATGAGGCAAGCAAGCAAGAAATAAACTCCTTTTCCCAGTATTCTCTCTACCCTAATTCTCTACTTCCACCCCAGCTATCCTTCTGTCACCACGACTCCAGCAAGCCGTGGGCAACTTCGTCCACCAGTAACTCATCCCTACCACCTACGCAGCAACTCCAACAACACAACAATTTGGTATCAGAGCGGAAGATTGCAGCCATGGCTTCCGAGGCGGATATTCAAAAGCTGAATGACGACTTGAAGGCAGCGATTGCTGATCTCGCCAAGCAGCTGATGGACGGCCTGGCCACGGTGCACAAAGAAGTGGCAACTGTTTGTCAGGAGGTGGCAGGACTTGACGGACGTATCTAGGTTTTGGAGACAGGAGATTGGCTCCTTCCTAAACCTGTTGATCTTCCCTTATTGCCGCAAGGATCACAGTTTGGATCATCGACCTTGGTGAAGGGGGCCACTCCTGCAACATCTACGCCATCCTTTTCAATGGTGTTGCCGCAACACTTACTGGCATTGCAAGCCTCCATACCACAACAAACACTTCCACAGCTTGGCTCCATAACATAAGGGGTTCAATTTTGTGCCGCAACAGCAGCCCACAATTGTTCCACCCTTCTCTCCAGCCTATGCTCCGGTTATTCCAGTCCTTCCACGGCAAGAGATCATGACAGTCCCTCGTTTTTACAAGATTGAGTTTCCTACCTACGACGGCAAAGAGGACCCTCTTGTTTGGCTAAACTGGTGTGAGCAATTTCTTCGGGGACAGCGATCTTCGGGGACAGCGAACAGAGGATGGTCACAAGGTGTGGTTAGCTGCCTATCACATGGTGGGCCTAGCTCAACAATGGTATATGCAGCTTAAACGCACGAAAGGAACTCCGACTTGGAATCGTTTCAAAGAGAGTTGCCACCTAAGGTTTGGACTGCCGATTCGCTCGAACCCCCTGGGAGAATTAGCACGGCTTTGACTCACTGGAACCATGGTAGATTATTAAGAGAAGTTCTTGGCCTTATTGTCAGACCCGGATTTTACAATCTGGAATCTTCTGTGATTCCCGCACTATTCCCTTGATCAGTAGATAGTGCTCACAGATTACAGTTCTGAATATCAAGGTACACATCATGCGGAAGCGTAAATATAATAGTAAACTTACTCATGGGCCGATTAGGTCGAAATCAATAAATTGCAGCAGCGGAAGAACGAGCACACAAGTGGGACCTTCAGGACATGCCCACAGGCAGCCAACTGGAGGATCGCGACCTAGCCCTTGACATCTTCATCTTTTCTGCCAGCTTGTCCAATCTTGTTGCTGAGGCGTGGTGATTTGATTCCTGATGCTAAATTTTGTCGCAAAAGCGAGTGTGAGCACTCCAACCCCGTGCTCCGCGAGCCAATACACAGAATGCAAATAAATAGTATGCATGACTTAACAAAGGAGAGGCTCGGGTTATTTTATTTGCCAAAAATCGCTTTTAGTAGCTTTGCTATTATTTCATCATAGTGTTATTGTTACTGCCTATACACCACCTAGTGACTACCATAATCGACTTAATCCACCAAAATACACTTTCTTTATTGATTGCTGCCTAAGACTCCGAACAGCGAATGACATCATTTAATCAGTCCACCGATCATGCTCTTTCCATATTGATTGCTATCTATGACTCTTAAACAGCGATTATCATCAATTATGCAATCCACCAATCATTCGCATCGGGACTTCCTAATAATTCAATCCTTTTTGTTATTGATCCAAAACCATAATTTGTTCTCCCAATAATCAATTTTATTTTCAACTGTCTGTCTCTAATTAATTCACTACTATACATCCACCAAGAATATCATTGATCAAGATTAATCTCCCATAGTTATTTTCATATCTCCAAATTTTCCAGAAATTCTCAATTTATCCATCTAGAAATTGTTCGAATTCTATCAATCCCAATATTGTCAACATCTCCCAAGAATTAATAACAAATATCGGTGTTATAATCCAACCATTACCTTTGCATTTCCTAATACTCCAAAAATCATATAATTCATCTATCTAGTCTATAAATCCATTTGGGCTCCACCAAATTTATTTCTCCCAGGTTCCACACTATCATTTCCTTTTAATAATCGGCATGGGTCCACCAATATATTTATGTTTTTACCACAAACTTCTATCTTCATTACTCCCAACTCAATTTATTTCCTCATATATTTTACTTTGCGAGAAGAGAAAACATTTTACTTTTGCAATATGATACATAAAAATTTCCTGAGACCTAGCAGTTTTGAACAAAAAACATAATGTTCAAGAAAATGCAATAATAATAGCGATCCAGATTCCATCCACCGTTACATGGCATCTGCACCATATAACATCTTTCAGCGTTATAGCCGCTTATCTTACCACTGGGACGACACCCAGGACAATTCAAATCAGGGCTTCCCACTGCTCTTCCACTTTTCCATTCCCACCCACAAAGTTTTTGAAATAGAACTATATCTAGTTAAGTTCCCATGTCTGCCCTTGACCGTGGGCACGGCTATTCGAATAGTTTTGACTCTGCAGAGTTTGTACACTTTCACCACAAGAGACAATCAACTCATTGCCCCACACGATTCCTTAGAAGTGTGGTTGAGCAGATCATCACAGTGACTTTTCAAAGTATCTGGTCCCTTTTGTCATCTCACCCTATGGGCCGTTCCCACTTGCGGTGGGTCCCATATGATGCACGAGATGTTTCCCACGGTTACTAGCGTTATTCGGGTTTCCCTCCCTCAGCGCTAGTACGACTGGAAAACTTCACCCTTTCTTTGGTGTCCCTTTTGGCCTACTAATGCCCTTGCTATTCCACTTCTAACCTCTCCTGGTGAGATAAGTCCGGGGAGTCGATAAATCTACTTAGCCAAGATGCACTTTGCAAAACTTGTGGTTGTACTGTTTTACACGGGTTGACATGACAAGATTCAGTCCTTAAGGTTACCCGGATGGTTCTACCACATTTCACATTTTGTGCATCCACTGCACCACATACCAGCCCCCAAACCATCCATCCAGGTATTTAAGCAAGTTAGGATTTTTGGGGAGCATAAAATAATCATGTCAAAACATACCAGTCATTCCCACCATGACTGTCCAAACCAGTTTCTCATGATTTAAAATGACAATGATGTTTGGGGCATTTCAGTGCCCCTGCGTATTTATGCAGTACTAAGCATGGCATATAATTACGGACTTATTTTCGAAAGGTTACTATTATAATTTTTGCTAGAGCGACAAGGTTCACAAATTCAAATATTCCAAAGGGAGTGTAATATTATTCAAGGCAAACAATGGACATATAACTAGAATCTTAAATTAAACATGTATTTGCATATGAAATAACAGCATGCAATTTGATAATTTAAACAAAAATAATTTGCAGAAAATGTAGGTTCAACATGATCAAAGTATTGACTCGCCTGGCGCGGTTTGCCGCGGTCTTGTGCTCTCTCAAAGCTGTCTCATTTGAGGGGGCTGCTCGGCTGGTCTTTTCTACACTTTGATCTTGGTCTTGCTTGATCCATTGATTCTTCGGAACTCCAGTTTCTAACTATGCGATAAGCGACTGAATCTAAATAAAAACAAATAACTCAAGAGATCCAAATAAATCCAATCACTTTAAATACCCGATTTACTTTAAATTATGCATTTATTATGGTTGGAGAATAGAAGGACGATTTAGGTTGATGTGTTGTAAGCACAGCGGTAGCTAGGTTTGAGCAGGAGGACGAGTTGTCTGAATGCTTTACCGTGAGGGAAAATTTTAGAAATACGAGGGATCAAAAGTGAAGATGTATCTACAGGAATTATCTTCTTTTGGGAAAGGAAGGTGGCCAGACATGGCCGATTGGGGAGAAAGCGAGGCTTGACCTTTTTATTAATAATTTCTTTTATTATTTTGTATTTATCAAGGAAGTTCCATGAGTTAGGTTAGACATATGAATAGGAGCACAAGTTTATCTTAGCATTATTTTGTTGAGTACTATTGTTCAGGGCATTTTGGCTTACCGAATTAATTTTAGAATCCGGGTTGACAGCATTTTGTGGTGCGACATTTTAGGTACACTTAGTTATTACTAGACATAACTTATTTTGAATTAGGATCCATTGGTTCGGGTTCTGGCTTGCTACATTTATTCATACTCAACATCATTATTTACTAAGTCTAATGTTATGATTTAATCACTGACACTATTATCATTTGTCTACACCTTTGTTATTATTAAGCTTAACGTTATTTTTAGTCAAATTTATTTATCAGGGCTCGTCATACGAGTTCATATATTAACATAGCTACTTAATTAACTCTACCATGGAGATTTGTCTAACGATGATATGTTAAATGTTAGGGCATATATGGTTATATTATAAGCAAAAGTAAGCTTTTATTGTATGTGGATATTTAACCAAAGTCACTACATCGTATTACCTAACTATGACCGCAATTAACTATTTAGGCTATATTAGTTATTCACATAATAAGTAATCGGATATCAAATATCAAGTAACCCTATTTTACCTCCTGATTAAATTTACTATATTCCCTAGATTATTCTCAAATTGTCCATAATTCTCACCAAAGTTTTATATGAGCTCTAAAATTTCTGGTTCTAGTTCCATTGGTTAGATCTTGAATTTAGATGAATTTAGAAATTTGTTTAATTCAATTTGGAGTTAAAATAAATAAGTTATGCCCATTTAAAGTTTTTAGTTTAATTAAATAAAAAAATATTAAAATACTGACAGGTGGGTCCCACTTGCTATTTTAATTTTCTCTTTATTTTTATTCTCATTTCTGGGTGCCAGTGACATGTGGGGCCAGTTACTGTGCTCAATTAATAGTATGGCCCACATGTCAGAGAGGGGTATCAAATAATCAACTGGTGTTAGTCTGTTAACCTTAATTAGCATTGCTAAATGAGCTTATTTATATTCTAATCATTTTTAGCAATCATTCTCAGATTTTTCTAACCTTCTTTACTGTAGCCGCTAGCAAAATCACCTAAAAATCTAATTCCACTTTTGCGGCCGAGGGGGATCGAACTCGGGTAGCCTGACCGAAGCAAGCGAAGAAACATAGTTGAGGATGTGACCACGCCACAAACACATACGACAATAGCGCCCAATATCAAGATTGAACTAAAGGTGAATTTGTTTCTTCAGCCTCAACATATTTTAAATGAGAATATGATGCTACCTAATGATGAAAACATATATATTTACATCACCATGTCACTTTTACACCAATTCAAGCAAGAGTTCAAGATGGACACGTTTTGGAATCCAATTCGGCCTACAGATCAATTCGGATTCAGCCTGACAGGCCCAACTTCAAATGTGCATAACTTTCACATATGAAGTCCGTTCGAGGTCCACGAGTACTGGTTGGAAAGGTTTTCTCATTTTATTTCCAATGGATCTAGTATCACCTCTAAATTCCTTCTATACGCACCGTAATCATCAAAAGAGTCCGTGTTGGGTACGTACTGGAATCGGATTCGGACTGCTGCAATGGTGCAAGTTTAAACGGGCATAACTTCCTCATACGGACTCTGTTTGGGACGTTCTTGTACTTCATAGAAAGCTTATCAAGTCTACTTTCCAACGGATCCAACATCATCTTCAAATTCCATCCGAGCTGGCCGGAATCATCAAAACAATCCACGTTGGTTTCTGAATCCGAGTCAAAAAGGGTGCTGCGCCACCACCACTTGGGCCATGGGCCTTGTAACCCTAGGGTGTGCACTTGGACGTCCCAAGGGTTATATAAGCCTTTTATTCATAGATTTTAGGGTTAGGTTTTGTTTAGATTAGTTTAGCCCCATGTGCAAACTCCACGCTGTCTCTCGTGTCGGCTAGACCAACAGATTCGTGTTACAGAACCTCAACTATCCTTGTGCGACTTTAATATCTAGCAAATTTCAGGTTGCTCACTATCTTTGTTCTTGCGTGTTCTTCGGTTGCATGCAGGAATAGACCTTCGTGGTCAGGTCAACCGCGTTCTTGGCACGGTTGATAAAGACTTGGAGTGTGGTTCAGCGATTGCTAAGGCGCAAGCGACGTCGTTCGGTTGTAATCGGATCGCAAGGGTCACCTCCACCAAAATCGATAGTTATCATCCTATCGGCAGATCGGGACCCCATCGCCTCATTAGTTGGTATCAGAGCTTCAGTTGACCGGTAGAAATTTCTTGTATCCCTAGTTAGTAGATTGGTTTTTTATTTCCTATAGTCCAGAAAAAAATTGCCCCACAAAAAGAGTTAATTTCCGCTGTCCAAACCCGTTGTGCCTTTCAATCTGTTAGTTTTGGTTTGCTAAATTGAATTTGTATCCGTCTTAGCATTGTCTAGTTGCTGGTCATATCTTTGTTCCATTAAAAATCCAAACAAAAAAAATCCCCACCCCAAACCCTAATTCCAATTCGGCTGATTTTTCCTTCCTCTGCAGCCGCCACCAAAAACGCCATAACTTTTGATTCTGAGATTATTTTTGAGTGGGACCATCGCCATTAGATTCAAAACTTCATTGTCCATCTGCTGTACAAGTTCACGTCATTCCAGCAAGGCAGTTAAGAGATATCTGCGGTGGAAGTTGACCTAAAATTCCAGATTGAATCTGCAATAGTCGGCACTTGTGAATTTTGTGCGAATTTTTCAGTCGGTTTCCAGACTTGGCCCCAAAACAAAAGTTGTAGAAAAAGCCATCAGAAAACGGAGAAAAAAAGAATCTTTGAAAAAAAGGCAACTGACAAAAAAGTTACGGCCGAAATACCGACGTGCTGTCCAGTGGACAGAAGTTGCAATAATTGCTGTGTGAGAAATTTTAATTTGGTCATTGACATATATGACTACTATTGGGTTAATGATACGATGAACTTCTATGATTGTTGCTATTTTATAATATTAATTGTGCAACAACGAAGAATTGTTAAAACGGATGATATATACATATACCATGCATACACCTTGACTTCTTTGTTACCATACTTTCAACTTATCAAAAGCCGAGGACGGCTTTGTTTTCAAGAAGGGGAGGATGATGAGTACAACCCCTATGGATACAACCATATTTTCTATACTTGTTGTTCCAATTACAAGAGCTCCTACGCATCACTTAAATTATAAGGTGAGCTCGTTTCAAAGAGGTTTTACTTTGTTTGATAAAGAACTTATGATATTACATAATGAGAGTTTGTTGCGTTTGTTATTATGTACCGAGATTTATGATGAAGATCATGCAATACATGAGGCTACACATATGCTAAAACCGAGGACGATTTTCTATCAAGAAGGGGAGGATGATGTGACCACGCCACCAACACATATGACGCTAGCGCCCAACATCAAGATTGAACTAAAGGTGAATTCGTTTATTCAGTTTCAACATATTTTAAATAAGAATATGATGCTACCTAATGATGAAAATATATATTTTTGTAGCACCAATTCAAGCAAGAGTTCAACTTGGACACGTTTTGGAATCTAATTCGGCCTCCAGATCAGTTCGGATTCAGCACGACGACCCAACTTCAAATGTGCATAACTTTCACATACGGAGTTCGTTTGAGGTCCACGAGTACTCGATGGAAAGCTTTTCTCATCCTCTTTCCAATGGATCCAGCCTCATCTCCAAATTCCTCCTGTGCTTGCCGCAATCACTCGAAGAAGGTGCTGCATCACCTATTTGGGTCAAATTGGACCTTGTAATGTTTGGGCCCAAAGGGGAGGTGCTCCCCCACCTAGGCCCATACTGTTCACAGATTACTATTCATATGAACAGTACCATGAATAGTGCCACCCCCTTTTCCTTAGTTTTGTGTGGCTTCCCCACCCCTATTTAAGGAGGCTGCACCCTTCTAGTTTTCTTGGATTTCGTTTGATTAGTTTTTCCATGGTGAAAACTTTTGTTCTTCGCTTGTGTCGGCTAGACCAACTGTAAAGAATCTTCTGCGGAATCCCACCTTTTGAGTTTAATATAAATATTTGCAATTTCAGATTGCTTGTTATCTTGTTCTTGCGTGTTCTTCGGTTGCATGCAGGAATAGACCTTCGTGGTCAGGTCAACCGCGTTCTTGGCACGGTTGATAACGACTTGGAGTGTGGTTCAGCGATTGCTAAGGCGCAAGCGACGTCGTACGGTTGTAGTCGGGTCGTAAGAGTCACCTCCGCCAAAATCGAAGTTTGATTCCTATCGGGACCACATCGCCTCATCAGTTTGTATCAGAGCTTCAGTTGACCGGTAGAAATTTCTTGTATCCCTAGTTAGTAGATTGGTTTTTTATTTCCTATAGTCCAGAAAAAAAATTGCCCCACAAAAAGAGTTAATTTCCGCTGTCCAAACCCGTTGTGCCTTTCAATCTGTTAGTTTTGGTTTGCTAAATTGAATTTGTGTCCGTCTTAGCATTGTCTAGTTGCTGGTTATATCTTTGTTCCATTAAAAATCCAAACAAAAAAAATCCCCACCCCAAACCCTAATTCCAATTCGGCTGATTTTTCCTTCCTGTGCAGCCGCCACCAAAAATGCCATAACTTTTGATTCTGAGATTATTTTTGAGTGGGACCACCGCCATTAGATTCAAAACTTCATTGTCCATCTATCTGAAAAATTTCACGTCATTCCAGCAAGGCAGTTAAGAGGTATCTGCGGTGGAAATTGACCTAAAATTCCAGATTGAATCTGCAACAGTCGGCACTTGTGAATTTTGTGCGAATTTTTTAGTCGGTTTCCAGAACTTGGCCCCAAAACAAAAGTTGTAGAAAAAGCCGTCAGAAAACAGAGAAAAAAAGAATCACCGAAAAAAAGGCAACTGACAAAAAAGTTACGGCCGAAATACCGACGTGCTGTCCAGTGGACAGAAATATTCAGTTTTCAAGTTTTGGATCAATCCTTGTGTTCTTCAATTCTAGATTGCATTCGATTGAATTATCTTGTATTTACCACTCTCATACATTGCCATACACTTATTTTAGCCTTCTTCCATCTTTGGTTGATCAGCAACATAGGCTAAGTGCTTGATACGAACTATAATTCAATTCTGTGCAATTTTTAAAATTAATTGATTGTTTTCCTTTGCTACAAAATACATAGCCTATCCAAGCTCCACTTTTCTACTAACCGAACAGGTCTCGCTGTACCTTGCAATCGCTTTACTCATCACTTGAGTTAGATTTATCACGAACCAGCCACCGGTTGCACCACCTGTTTGCTTTGATAAGAACTTGTAAGAATTTGGTAAGAGTTTGAGAGATGCGTGACTTGATTTGAGCCTCCATATCCTAGTAGTTGATAGGAACATTTACTTGTGATTTGTTTCCTTGTTTTCTACTAACAATGACATGCTTGAGAAAATTGGTAGATTATGATGTCATCGCGGGCAGATTTGAACTTGAAGGGAAACAATTACCGGTATATATCTTGCCACTCACCGCTGAGAGTATGTCGTCGGACTACTTCTTGTGGGTTACTATGATGGATAGCTACTTTGAAAGACAAGATCTTGATCCTTATGAGAAGATGAGCATGGCAAGGACGGCGCTGATTGGTGATGTTCAACATTGGTGGTCGAATCTCGAGTTCCACTATATATACACATGGGAGGAGATGAAAAAAAAATTGCGACATCGTTTTGTACCTCCAGTACCCACGGTCACAAGCGAGGTGGAACCTGAGGTAATTGAAAATGTTGATATTTTTTTGGTTTCTACTCCATCTACAGATACCACCGAGATACTTGAAGAGGTGAAGGATGATCTGGTGCATCTTATGCCATTAGAGGAGAAGTTTGAGGTACCTACAGTATCTGATGAGGACGATAATGACAAAGGTACTGATTTGGTGCTACAACAAGACATAGATCAACCTTGTGAGTGTATACCTGCTGTATTGCAATCTTTTGATATTCCTTGTGTTGACTTGAACGAACCATGTGCTGATCTAAATTCTCATAATTTTGCACATGTCGAATTAATTACACATAAGGAAGTATTTGATAGAATATCCCCTACTAATGCATTGTGCTATATCATGCTTAATGAGGCCGTTAGTTTGGATTGTGCTATGGAGAAAGTTTCTGAACTTGCATGTTCGAAATTCTTGTTTAGTGCCTACACCCCTGGGTATAAGTTTAATTTGATTGGAGATTATGGTGTAGAAAATCAATTTCTTGTATATCGAATATGCATAACTTGTGATCATATGGATGAATTGAAGCTTGCTGTTTTGAACAACAACTCTTGTATGCTCAATCTTGTTCATTATGAAAGAAAAATTAAATTTAGTGATCATTCAATGCCTATGTGTTCTTCTCTTGTTGAACCATCTAACATTGACAATCTGAATAATGAAATTGATGTATGGAAGAACTTGCAAATCTTTTCACCCTTACTAGATGAATTTGCTATTGCTCAATTGAAATCTGATTATATGGATAAACTTTGTTTGATTCCAAAACTTGTAGCTTTGCCCATATGTGTCACCACTACAAGTTTACAACTTCGAAGATTTGAATTGCATAAATGCTTCACTTACATTTGCAAAACAAGTTGCAATAATTCCTGTGTGAGAAATTTTGATTTGTTCATTAACATATATGATTACTTTTGGGTTAATAATACAATGAGATTTTATGATTGCTGCTGTGTTATAACATTAATTGTGCAACAACGAAGAACTGTTAAAGCGGATGACATATACATATACCATGCATACACCTTGGCTTCTTTGTTACCATACTTTCAGCCCATCAAAAGCCGAGGACGGCTTTGTTTTCAAGAAGGGGAGGATGATAAGAACATGTATCCTATGGATACAACCATATTTGCTATGCTTGTTGTTCTAATTACAAGAGCTCCTACGCATCACTTAAATTATCAGGTAAGTTCGTTTCAAACAGGTTTCATTTTGTTTGACAAAGAACTTATGATATTACATAATGAGAGTTTGTTGCGTTTATTATCATGTACCGAGATTTATGATCAAGATCATCCAATACGTGAGGCTACACATATGTTAAAATCGAGGACGGTTTTCTGTCAAGAAGGGGAGGATGATGTGACCACGCCACAAACACATACGACAATAGCGCCCAATATCAAGATTGAACTAAAAGTGAATTTGTTTCTTCAGCCTCAACATATTTTAAATGAGAATATGATGCCACCTAATGATGAAAACATATATATTTACAGCACCACGTCACTTTTACACCAATTAAAGCAAGAGTTCAAGATGAACACGTTTTGTAATCCAATTCGGCCTCCAGATCAATTCGGATTCAGCCTGACAGGCCCAATTCAAATGTGCATAACTTTCACATATGAAGTCCGTTTGAGGTCCACGAGTACTTGTTGGAAAGCTTTTCTCATTTTATTTGCAATGGATCTAGTATCACCTCTAAATTCCTTCTGTACGCACCGCAATCATCAAAAGAGTCCGTGTTGGACACGTACTGGAATCGGATTCGGACTGCTGCAATGGTGCAAGTTTAAACGGGCATAACTTTCTCATACGGACTCCGTTTGGGACGTTCTTGTACTTCATAGAAAGCTTATCAAGTCTACTTTCCAACGGATCCAACATCATCTTCAAATTCCACCCGAGCTGACCGGAATCATCAAAACAATCCACGTTGGTTTCTGAATCCGAGTCAAATAGGGTGCTGCGCCACCACCACTTGGGGCATGGGCCTTGTAACCCTAGGGTGTGCACTTGGACGTCCCAAGGGGTTATATAAGCCTTTTATTCATAGATTTTAGGGTTAGGTTTTGTTTAGATTAGTTTAGCCCCATGTGCAAACTCCACGTTGTCTCTTGTGTCGGCTAGACCAACAGATTCGTGTTACAGAACCTCAACTATCCTTGTGCGACTTTAATATCTAGCAAATTTTAGGTTGCTCACTATCCTTGTTCTTGCGTGTTCTTCGGTTGCATGTAGGAATAGACCTTCGTGGTCAGGTCAACCGCATTCTTGGCACGGTTGATAACGACTTGGAGTGTGGTTCAGCGATTGCTAAGACGCAAGCGACGTCGTTCGGTTGTAGTCGGACCGCAAGGGTCACCTCCACCAAAATCGATAGTTATCATCCTATCGGAAGATCGGCACCCCATCGCCTCATCAGCTGGGCGTGGGGGAGGCTGAAGCAGAGGAAGCTCGGATGGCGGTGGGGCTGCAGCGTCGGCGGCGGACGGTGGTCGGAGGTCCTCGGGTGAACGCTAAAACGCGTTCCTTGTGCTTCGGGGGTGCCGGTGGTGAGGTCGGCGGAGGTCGGGGCGCACGGTGGTGCGATGGCGGCGGTTCGGGTGGGGGCTCTGGTGCCGACGAGATACGGCCGATGAAACGCTCGGGAAGGTGCAAGAGTAGCTTCGCGACGTCCTGGGAATGGTGTGGGCGAGAGGAATTGGGTTTTGGTGGCTGAGTTCAACGGGAAGCGCGGCGGCCGGAGTTGGGGAAGGAGGGTGGCGCCGGCAAGCTACGGGTGGAGGAAACACAATTGGGCGCTGTGGGGGAATGTGGGGTGTGTGGGGAATGGACTGGTGAGTTCGGCGGCTTTTATAGATGCTCGGGTAGGGCTAGCACCGGGAGGCCTGCTCGATCGGTCGTGTCGGCGAGCGGCGGGTGCAGAGCAGGAGGTCTCAAGGATTCGGCATGATTGCCTGGCGTCGCGTGTGCCGAGCGGCAGAGGAGTGGTGCCGCGTGGTTGTGCATTGCAGCGGAGCGGGGGAGAGAAGCTGTGGGCGGTGGCAGAACCGGGGTGACGCGCCGTCCGGGTGATGCGACAGCTCGGGGAAAGCCAGGGCAGGCCACTGGCGAAAGCAGCGCATGCGCGCCACGGGGAAGAGAGAAGCTGAGCTCGACGCAGAGGAAAAGGAGGAAGAAGGGGTGCGACGAGAGGTGGGGAAGAGGAGCGTGGGTGGGGGCACGGGGAGGAAGAGAGGAACGAGAGGGAGGGGGCATCAGGCCCAACAGCCAGAGGGCAACCGGGAGGGAGGGAGGAAGAGAGAGAAAGAAAGAGAGGGGCCCACAAGGCATAGAGAGAAAAGGAGAAGAAAACTTCAGAATTGGGATTCTGAATTTTAATTTTAAATTTTTGTTTCATATTTATGATTACTGATTTTTGCATGACATTTAGAATTTAAGCTTTAAATTTTCAGATATTAAATGAGAGCTTCTATTATTATTATTATTATTATTATTATTATTATTATTATTATTGTATATGTTATATATATATATATATATATATATATATATATATATATATATATATCTCTTTTCTACTCCCGGGTGTAATTACACCCTATGTCGTATCTCACAACGTAGGGAGTATCTCGCGTAACGAGGAGTATGTACATGTAGTATACGAGTATTTAAGACTATATAGGTCGTATGTACAATTTTTCAGATGTGGTATGTACATTTTTTTCAACATACTCCTTTTTATGTACGTATATAAAGGTATTTACAAAATACGCTAAAAACTATGGACTCCCTTGCAATTTTTTCGTGTGGTTCACATTAGAATATCTTATAATTAGTATATGAGTATACCTAAAGTGATAAAGGAGTATTTCAAATTTATTTAGGTGGTATATTAGAGGTGGGTGTAATTACACCCGGGAGTAAATATTTATTATTTCCTATTGCTAAACTCTTTCTTGCACAATTTGTGTACACATATATGTATATATGCATGTGTGTTTGTATTTTGTTCATCCGCTTTTATTGCTATTTATGCCATTATTTTCAAAATGAGATTTTATATTTTTAACTCAGGTTTCTCTCTTCTTATACTGGATCATCTTTTCAGATTCGCATTTTAAATCTTAATTCTCTATTATTTGAACATGTCTGTCCCTTTCTTTATTCTTTTAACTTTTGAAACCTTCACCAAATTTTTCAGCAAAATATCATGAACTCCAATTTCAAATAAAATATTTTGCAAGATAATTCAAAAGCTTCACATTTTTCAAATTTAAATTTTTAGGATGTTACACTTATTATGTCGTGCTGGCATACTATCAACAGAACAACAAGTTCAGTTGTTCACCTCCGGATTATCAGATCAATAAGCGAACCGACGTCGAACTGCAAAAACCCCTGGATCTTTAGGTGGCGATGATACGGAGCCAATGCGTTGGGTGATTTGATACGGACCATAATAACGTGGGCTCAACTTGCCGATCGGTGCCGAAGTGATGGAGGTGGCTGGTCAGTGAAGTAAACACAACCACACCCACTCATCTACGGCATACTCCACTTCACGATGAAGCTTGTCATAATGGAGCTTGGCGATCTGCTATGCTTGAAGAAGGTGTTATCGAACCTCGACCAAAAAGACATCATGCTCCACCATAAACTTATCAATGGCTGGCATATGTGAATCCCCTTTTTCATAAGAGCACAAACAAGGAGGGTAGCGTGCATAGACCACTCTGAAAGGCGTGGTCTGAAGAGTGGAATGATAAGAGGTGTTGTAATAATACTCTGCCTATGGGAGCCAACGAATCCATTGCTTCGGCCGGTCACCAGTAAAGCAATGCAAATACATAGTGATCACTTTGTTGGCAGCCTCCGACTAACCATCGGACTAGGGATGATAGGCAGAGCTCATGTGCAACCGGACATCTGCCAAACAAAAAAGTTCCTGCCATAATAAGCTGGTGAATAATGTATCATGATCACTAACAATGGAACTAGGTATGCTATGGAGATGGACGACCTCTGCAAAGAATGCCTTCCTGACCACAATATTCACCTAGGCGCTAGGTGGGTGGTGGATGGCCGCCTAGCACCTAGGGTGCCTAGGCAGGGCCTAGGCGGCCGAACAGAAGTGAACACTCAAGGGAGTCGGTCTCTCAACCACTCGGCAACCGGTCATGACTGTTAAGGAGATAGAGTTGTATTAGGAGATAGAGTTGTATTCTATTCCATATATGCCTTATCTCTATATGGCATATCCTCTTGTACTCCTCTATATATATGGCCCTTTGGGTCTCATATCAATACACACAATATTCATAACATGGTATCAGAGCCTAGGTTCCATACCTAGTCTAAGTTCGTCTTCCGCCGCCGCTGCCCCCTGGAGGATCGATCTCCACTCCTGGGGGCAGCCACCTCCAGACTCGCCGACGACCGCGCCTCCGCCCTTCCCGGAGCCGCCGACGCCACTCCTTTAGCCCGGGCCGCCTAGATCCAGCCGCCGCCCGCCAGATCCCGGCTTCCCGCTGGCCGGATCCCGCTGGATCCAAGCTTCCTGCAGCCGGATCTGCTCTCCCCGACGCCAGATCCAGGCGGATCCGCCGGATCCCGCCGCCTCCCGGCCGCTCGGGGCCGCCGCACACCGCCGCTGTTCGAGGCCGCCGCACGCCGAGTGCACCTCCCGATCCGGCCTCCTCAACGCCGGATCCGGTCGGATCTGGCCATCTCTCCGGCGCCACGCTGGGCCGCCCGGCGGCCCACTCCTTCCGCCGCGTCCGCCGCCGTCCCTTCGGCCGCCACCCCGGATCTCGGTTTGCCCGGCCTCGAGGAGCCCGCCGCTGCCGCCACCTCTGCCCCGTTGGTCTCACACCACCTCTGCTCCACTCCGCCTGGCCGCGCTGGCCGGAACCGCCGCCTTCGGACGCAGCGCCCGCGCTGCCGCTCTCAGACGCCGTCTCCCGGCCGCCGCACCCGCGCCTCAGCGCCCGCGCCGCCGCCTCCTGGCCGCCGTGCCCGCGCCTCCGCGCTCGCGCCGCTGCCCTCAGGCCGCCGTGCCCGCGCCTCCTCGCCCAGCCGCCGCCGGATCTGACCGCCTTCTCCTGAGCGCCGCCTCCCGCTCCCTTTCTCTCTGGGTGAGGGAGGGAGCGCGGATGTCGTGCACGAGGAGAGTGAGGGGGTGTGAAGAGACGCTAGGAGAGTAAGGGGAGGGGGTGTGAGACTGAGGGGAGCCGCTTATCTCTTGGTTGCTAGTATCTGCTAGTTTCAATTCATTTTTCTCGTGAGTCTTTCGCTGCGTCCATCCAAAATCCGTAGTCTTTAAATTTTTAGTTTGTTCAAGCCATGCGAGTCCACAAATTTATTGTCAGTCATAGAAGTGTAGGAATTTTCTTTTGCATGGCAGCAGCCGCCGCTCTACTCTCTGAGCCGCGTGTAGATCGTAGAAGTCGTCATGATGCCGCCGCTTCTTTTAGCCGCCGCCCCGAGCTTCAAAGGCCATCGCGCGTCCTCTGTGCACTGCGCCACCGCCTCTTGGGTTTTTGGGTTTAAACTGGGTTTGGACTAAAATGTCTTTGGGTTTTAAATAAAATTAGTAGTGGGTTTGGTTTTAAACAATATTGGGTTTTGGGCCTATTTCTTTTGGTTTTTGGGCTGAATCTATTGTCTTCTAATTTTTTGGTTTGTTTTCTGGGCTTAGTCTACCTCTTTTGGTCTTCTAGGCTCAGCCCACTGTCTCCTTACTTCTCTTGGGTTGGCTGGCCTTTTTCTTGCGCGTAGCCCACGAATGGCCTAGCCTCCTTTGCGTACTCATGGCCCAACTGACCTGCGCTTCTTTGGTTCGGCCTTACGCACGCGCATGACCCGGTCGTCAGCCAATCCGACTCGTGCGTTTTCTTCCTTAGGTCATCACGTGCTAAAACAGAGGAAGGTGACATGGTGTGGCGTGTGCTCTGGTGAGGGGCTTCGGTGGCAATGGAGCCTAGGGATGGACTTAGGAGGGCAAGGCAGATCCATTTTAGGGCTTGGTGAGGCTCGAGGGCTACTGTGGATGGTCGGCGGTAAGGTAAGTTTCACGGCGGTTGACCATGGCACAGAGGCGGTTTAGTGGCTAATTGGTGAGGGTAAGCTCGGATTAAGCATCTTTGAGGCAAGCGGATGGCTATGATAAGGACGACTCGAGCCCTAATGTTCTATGGGAAGCTATCCACGGCGAGGTGCTCGACCAGGCGGAGGAAATGCTCGTCAAAGAACTAGGGGTCAGAGAAGCTAAGGCCAGCTCACTGTGAGGTTTATGGGATCTCATAGGGGCTAAGGATGGAATCAATTGAAGAATGGTGGAGGTTTAAACCGAAATTGAAGAATGGGCTTACCAGCGGATTTCTGGCGGCGATGGTGAGCTACTTGGCCAGAGAGGGAAGAAGAGAAGCGAAGGGTGAGTTGGGTGCCAATGCAAGGAATGGGAGTGCTCACGAGCTTTTATAGCTACTGGAAGGCGGTTTGAGTAGTGGTGGCTAGGGGGCCGACTTTGCCCAAGTCATGGTAGCCAGCTTGTGCCCAGCGCCTAGGTGCCCTAGGCGGCCGTCTACACGAACAATGGCTGACCGTGGTTGCTGTGTACAGTGAGCCAGTGGGGATTTGCGTATGCCTGCCATTGATAAGTCTATGATGGGGCTTGATGTCTTTTTGGCCGAGATTCGAGAACGCCTTCTTCAAGCACAGCAGATCGCCAAGCTCAGTTATGACAAGCTTCATCGTGAAGTGGAGTATGCCGTGGATGAGTGGGTGTGGTTGTGTTTACTTCACCAACCGCCTCCATCACTTCGACGCCGACCAAATAAGTCTATCGTGAAGCGTGATGTTTGCATAGACTTATTCTGAGGGGGGGGGGTGTGTATGAGTAAATTCATATATTGGAGTAAACCTAGGAGGGAAGATAAAATGAAGGATAGAAGGCTTCTTCTCGCCTTAAATAGTGATCAGAATGTTGACATCTTCTGAAAATTGGATTGACTTAAGAGAGCTTGTTAAACCAAACAAAATAAAAACTTAAGTTAGATGGAAAGAACTGCCACAGCCACACCACTTTGAATGGAAACATACCACACCACTTAGATGGAAAGAACTACCATTTATACCTCAGCTGGATTGTGGTCCATTCCCTAGATGGTTGTTTATATCCAACTCAGTCCCAACGCTGCGGAGCATAACAGATAAATTAAGATGAAGCTATGACATATTTTGCACGATATGTTAATTACCAGAAAGAAATAACACTTCAACCTTTCTACATTGCCAGTTAGCCAAAGTGATCTGGACACATGTAGCAAATTGGTCTAGTGAGTAGTGACCCATCAGCTCCATCCTATCAGCTACACAAGAGTTTGCAAGGTTGAGCGGTGCTGGAGCTGGGAAACACTAGTGAGCAACAAAAAGGAAAAGAAGGAAAAGGAGAAGCCTAATGCTAGTATTCTGGTACATAGAACAAATAATGTTAAGACAAACCTGTGAATGCTGTTAGAACAAATAATGTTAAGACAAACCTGTGAATGCTGGGCTCTTGGAATGCAATTTGCCACCATAACTTTGCTGTCCTGTGTCGGTCAAGTTTACAGTGAATTATAGATGGCTGTATCTTCACTAGATCTGTTTGTAACAAAGTCTTGTAACAATTCTCAAGGGGTTTTGACTGTAAATTATAGACGGCTGTATCTTCACTACATCTGTTTGTAACGAAGTCTTGTAACAATTCTCAAGGGGTTTTGTTGTCATGCTTATCTCTGTTACACCGTTGAATCTCTTCCTCTGTAATAACTCATAAACAGATCTCTTGATACTCATAAACAGATCTCTTGATCTCATTCAGAAAAGTGTAGATAGGAGCAAATGGTGGTTTACAAAAAAAGGATGAATATGGATACACCCCATTGCTAAAAGAAACTGGAAATGCAGAACTCTACACATGCCACCTGCTTATTGTAACATGAATTGCTCTTTTATCAGCTCCGAACAGAAGGCCCCGCATTGCTTGGCTGTTACAGCACCAATTGATTAGAGTCATCAACTGGATCAGGGTTCTGGTTACCTGCCAAGATTTTACAGTAACCGGTCATTACTGAAAATCTCAGTGTCCAATTAGATTGCGAACCGGTCAAAAAACTTCGGTTCGATTTGAATTTTTAATGTTGAAGTTCGGTATAAAACAAAGCCGCAGCACATAGCAGCCAAGTAATGTTGCGAGCCCAGTTGTTAGCATAGGTGTGCGTCTGGAGCGTCCCGCATTCGAATCCTTGCATGCTTGTTTTTTTTTTTTTTTTGCTTGAAGCGCAACTTGTTTCACAAATCATTAGTTGACCAAAACAACAACAACAAAACATTTTGTCCCAAACAAGTTAGGGTAGCCTAGGAATGAAATCTTCTCAAAATAAAAAAGATGAGAGTTTTGAAATAAAACCTACAATGCTAAAACTCTAAACTGTACATCTTGCTATCTGATCTAAGATCCTAAAACACTGCCCCTAACTCCGCTTATGTTTATAAAAACTTAACTCTGCCTATGTAGTTTTCTACATAGCCTATCCCTAGCCAAGAAAAAAGAGAAGGGTTGTGTTAGGCTTGGCAAACCAACGTAAAATTATACCATCTTTTCATGGAATAAGTTAACAAAATTTTGAAAAAAAAATAGCCTCGATGGGATGCAAACCCACAACTTCACTCTCGCAACCCTCTGCTGCTACCACCGAACTAGTGATCTTCGCGTAATTCTCTTGCTTGCAATTTTATTTTACATTTATTTTTACAATTTGAAATTCAAATTCAAACCCAAATCTTGGCCAACATTTCCAAGGATTTCCGGTAACAAGAAATCTCAGTGACCCCTAGTTTTTCCTTGCAGCCCCAACCAAAACCCTGAACTGGATCAGCTTTGCACATAATTTTCAGAAAATAGGATAAAGTTACAGGTACTAGAAACGAAATAAGAAAATCTAAAGGGAGGGCACTTATGTACCTTTGATAACGAGCCGATTCCTTAGTTTAGGTATACCAAATGAAAAATTCAACTCTTCCCAAAGTCCCTAAACAAAGAACAATTGCCTGCTTTTAGTTAATTCATGAGCTTTATTCGAAGATAAATGATTTTCTAGCGATGGTAGTAACACTTGACAATAGTATAGATAATTTTCCAAGGACCGAGGGTAGAGCACTTGCTCTTGATCGGCTGGCCATACCGCCGCCAAGGTTCTAAGGCCTGTTGAAGAAGAGATGAAGACTAGAGATTTTTATTTATTTCTTTGCTTCATGATAATAAGTACAATGCTGTCCCTTTTATAGGAATAGCTAAACTGGACCTCTAAGAAACATATCTTTATATTGAGAAACTAATCACTAATAATAGGAAACTTATCTCTAATACATGAAAATATTCTAAAAGGAAATAAGCTCAAATAATAAGGAAACTAATTATTATATTACAAATCCGAGATATATTATCAAACCACCCAATTTTGCGCATGCTACAGTACCCCCACGGGTACTGTTCACGCGGTGCTACAGTACCACATGGTGTTGTTTGTGGTTGTTGCAATGCTTGCGGTACTGTTCGCTTGCTTGTTGCGTGTACGCCGAGATTCTAGACCATAACATTACATCCCTTGCGGCAAGACAGCTTGTCCTCGAGCTGTCAGGTGGTGGCCATGATTGAGGTCCTTCGTAACTCTATGTCGACCAAAGGGCACAATGATGACGTCGTGTCACATGGAAGAAGGTCCATGAAGCCTCGGTAAGCAACAATGAAGATAGCAACCAGCATGATGCATCAACATCCTTCTTGCCTACGGATACAGCGGTTGTGGGAGGGATGTGACCCTATTGTTGTTAAGTATGATTTTATCGTTTCCATATCACCCTGTTTACATGCGGGCTATTCTACCTCTGGAACCCAACACCTTGTAGATATTTAATTTAATTGAGCAACTATTAGACAAGATTTGATAAGTCAAATTTTATGGTTGAGCGATTACTATATTCTTTACTCATCATAAGGTTTTAGTTCTTACTTTTCACTACTAAGGCAACTGACCACAGACCAACAACCAAGTGCACCACGACACTGCCACAAATCCAACCAATGCCTCCTCCCTAGGGTAAGGTCATGGACTCCAACCATCTTGTGACTTTCCACGATTCATCCTCAACCTTAGTATTATTTTATAATTCTATCGGCGAAATGCCAAATTTCTTAGTTGTTTAAAACATTTTAATTCCTAATCTATAATGGTATATTGTATAGTAATTTATTATTACTAAGGCTTGTCAAGGTAAATATATCCATCAAATAAAATAAGAATGTTTTGGTGGTAGGATATAACTAATTATCATATCATTTTAAACAATTATGTTTAGATAAAAAACAATGTATAAATAAGGAATAATGAAAGTAATGGTTATTAAATAATTAAAGGATGTTTGTTCAACATGATAAAAAACTTGTAATTGCCTCCTTTTCCGATGTCTTCGGTCTTTTCTCTGTAGACTTCAGGCTTGTTCTCAATTACTTCAATTGCTCCAGTAGTTCTTCCATTGACCAACTCACTGAGTCCAAATACTAGTGCGGGAAAATGAATACAAATAAGTTCCTGCTTTGCAGAATGCATGCTGGGAATAAAATACAATAAAATAACTGAAAAGACATTAAGAAAATAGGTTTGGGTGGATAGGGTTCAAGCGGTGCTTAGTTTGACTGAACGGAGTTGAAAATAGGTTAAATGGGCTTGAGATGGTTGAAGTAGTTATAGATGTGTTTCTACGGATTGTAATAGGTTTAGGACAGTACCGGTTTCGAATTGGCATAATATCGGCTCGAGCTGTGAATAGGGTTGGGTTACCATAACGGACTTGGCCATGTTTAGGTTTTATTGAAGTTTAGTTTGGTGAAATGCAACTGAAATGGTAAAGACAAGATCGAAGTTATCGATAGGGTATAAACAGGTTAAATGGGTTTTTAGCAATAGAAACCGGCCTGAATGGTAACCGGCCTATACTTGAACAAGGTTAGGCTTGGTTGAAATAGTATTTGGGCTGACTAGGGTTTCACCAGAATCTATTTAGGTTAAACGGAGTTGAGCACATTCTTCAAGGGGTCAAAATGGATATAAATATACTAATTGAGTTTTTGGGGCAGTATCGGGTTCGTATTGCTACGGTTTGGATTTTTGGGTTTAAACTGGGTTTGGACCTAAATGTCTTTGGGTTTTAAATAAAATTAGTAGTGGGTTTGGTTTTAAACAATATTGGGTTTTGGGCCTACTTCTTTTGGTTTTTGGGCTGAATCTATTGTCTTCTAATTTTTTTGGTTTGTTTTCTGGGCTTAGTCTACCTCTTTTGGTCTTCTAGGCTCAGCCCACTGTCTCCTTACTTCTCTTGGGTTGGCTGGCCTTTTTCTTGCGCGTAGCCCACGGATGGCCTAGCCTCCTTTGCGTACTCATGGCCCAACTGACATGCGCTTCTTTGGTTCGGCCTTACGCACGCACATGACCCGGTCGTTAGCCAAGCCGACTCGTGCGTTTTCTTCCTTAGGTCATCACGTGCTAAAACAGAGGAAGGTGACATGGTGTGGCGTGTGCTCTGGTGAGGGGCTTCGGTGGCAATGGAGCCTAGAGATGGACTTAGGAGGGCAAGGCAGATCCATTTTAGGGCTTGGTGAGGCTCGAGGGCTACTGTGGATGGTCGGTGGTAAGGTAAGTTTCACAGCGGTTGACCATGGCACAGAGGCGGTTTAGTGGCTAATTGGTGAGGGTAAGCTCGGATTAAGCATCTTTGAGGCAAGCGGATGGCTATGATAAGGACGACTCGAGCCCTAATGTTCTATGGGAAGCTATCCACGACGAGGTGCTCGACCAGGCAGAGGAAAGGGTCGTCAAAGAACTAGGGGTAAGATAAGCTAAGGCCAGCTCACTGTGAGGTTTATGGGATCTCATAGGGGCTAAGGATGGAATCAATTGAAGAATGGTGAAGGTTTAAACCGAAATTGAAGAATGGGCTTACCGGCGGATTTCTGGCAGCGATGGTGAGCTACTTGGCCAGAGAGGGAAGAAGAGAAGCGAAGGGTGGGTTGGGTGCTAATACAAGGAATGGGAGTGCTCACGAGCTTTTATAGCTACTGGAAGGCGGTTTGAGTAGTGGTGACTTCACTCGGGAGGTGGCATGTGGCCGACAGGATAGGGCGTAAGAAGTCTTGGCGGTGGTCGACAACTCAGGGGTGAGGCCGACGAGTAGCGTGGCACCTCGATTTCAGAGTTTCCTCGAATGATGGGGTTGCGGTGGTGAAGAAACAAGTGCGATAGTTGGTTGAGAGAAGTGGTGTGGTGACGGCGGCGAACACAGCTCAGATGGCCGTGCCACGCGGCCGAGGAGAGATGACAACCAACTAATGGTGAGATCAGAAGCTAGCAGTGGCCATATGTGGTTTGACGAAGTTGGTAGTGGCGGCCTATCGGTTGGCGGCGAACAAGAATCGGCTGAGTGGTGAGGTGGAAATTGGGGCGAAAGTGTGAAGGAGGGAGGTGCCAAGGTCAGGGGAAGGCAGGATCCCAAAAACGGAAGGTGCATTTGGCCAAAAGATTTCTGAATTTAGCAAGAAATCAAATTTTGGTCAAAATTCAAGAAAATCCAAAATTTTGCAATTTGTTTTAGTCAACCACTCGAGAATCTTAGCCAAGGCCCAAAGAACCTCAAAGGATCGTCACTATGGGTCTAGGTGAACCCCTCCCTAATGATTAGCCCCAAAGATTCAAGGATCAGCAAACCCTAACAAGCTGCCCCAAATTGTAAACCCTTCAAATTTCGTACCAATTTGCATGAATTACACACACAAAAGCAAAAGAAACTTTGCACCTAATTCTTAGATTTCTTCACAATTGGACCCTAATCTTGCCTCTGATCTAGCAAAAAGTGAGGCAATTCTCCTAAGTTCTTATTAAATATTTATTTATATTTAGAATTAATTATGAAACATTTTATTTACCCAAAGTTAATGTAAATTATCACACTACAAAATGGCATTTGCCATGTTTTACATTTCACTATTTATATTTCATCCATATAGTACATACTATAAACACCATTACACAACACTATATACTAATTACTGTAATTAGTTAGTGAAAATGAGCTATTTCCATGATTAAACAAACCAATGATTAACCAGAAAACAACCGATTAATCAGTTATGTGGTCAATTAATGCACATGCAACATACACCACAACGCATACACACATGCGCGAGTGTGCCCCCTTAGTGTAAGTCTACAATAGACATTGACCAAGATAAATCTGTGACGTCACAAAATTCCTATTAAAACGCACTCATGTGTATAAAGCTGAACACCAAGATTTAAATCCTAGTAGATGAAGTCGTACACCCACAAGTCCACCAAGAAGTGGTTCCTAGTCGATGTTGTTAATAACATGCCGATTATACTATTTGATGGTTTAGCCACCGTCACTTATTAATCGACAACATTGATATACACACTTGCATGCCACAAACTAACGGACCAGAGATGTTTGAACCTGATGGGGTTGTAGTTATGTGAAGAATGACCAAAGTAATTGTAGCTTTGCAAAATAGGTCACTGAAGTTATAGTTTCCTGATACCCTAACTAATATTTCAAAATAGTTGTAGTTTTATGAATTTACTCTTCAAAGTGAAGTAACTCACTAATAATGTGGACAATTATCTCCAAAACACACTATTTACAAACATCTTCCCATAGGGAGTACTAGACCAAAACAACCAAAAGACATGTCAATCTCATCATGACCCTTATCGGTGAAAGTTTTCTCCAAGAAACTTGTAAGTTCATGGTGTTTGTCTGGTTCAAAGAACATGTAATCCTTGTCCAGTGGCTCGCTAAGCTCACAAGTAGGATCTTTCTTTAAGCAATCGGTGAGAGCACGATCTTCACCTTTAGCCAAGTTGTGTTCACTAGGGGAAATCTTCACTGTCAGGATACCAAGATCATCCCTTCAAACTGATAGCCAAAGCAACCACCTGAAAACAAATGGCTATCATTAGCTTAATGATATGATCCATAGTCTATAACCTATATTTGAATTAATCACAGAACAAATTGAAGAAGATAAACACATACAAAGTTACTAGGGTGGCAATTTCCCCCACAGGGGTGGGCCCCACGAGGAATTCCCCATCTGGGGTGGAGGTGGGGGCGATTCCCCTCGTGGGGGAACAGGGACCCAACAAAAATAAAAAATTATTTTTAAATAATAGATTATAGTTTTTAATATGGAAGATTGTATTCTTTTCTTGTGTATTTGAACTAAAACTCGAATCTATATGTTAGAATATATATTATGAAGCTATATTTTGTAAAACATATGCATAAATAATTATAAATTAATAAACAAAGTCATATTATTATTTTTTGAAAATGTTTTAACCTATTTTTAATCCCCCATGAGGATCCCCTGGGGGTCAGGTCCTTGTGAGGATCAGGGTCGGGGCAGGTCCCCCTGGGAGGGCTAACGGGGCCAGGGACGGGGTGAGCTGGTGGGGATCAGGCATCCCCTGGGACCACTCCTAATAGTTACATACCAGGGGCTTTGGACAATGGTACATGTTAGCCCAAGGATTGCTAGAACACACGCGAACACTATTGGACACATAGGATGGCAACCAACAAAGAGAGAGCTCGGTTGTGGTGCTTAACTGGCACACATTTTCTCTGTTTCTATTCTACTATTTCTCTCAAACCCTTTTTGGGTGAGCCACAGTCTTTGAAGAAAAAATGACAATTACGACTAAAATGCATGCACCCACCAGACTGCAACAACCAGTCCAGATTCTAAGCTAGTACTCCACTCATGACTTGCTCATATCCACATAACTCGGATTATGGACCATGATTACCAATGTGCGAACTAGTTACACATTCTGAACCTACAAGACAAGTTCTGAACTTTTGAGAGATAAACTTCTGAAGGCTTGTTCAACTCTAAGGTTGCGCTAAACTGACATGCGCAAAATAGAACTAACACAAGTAAAACAACATTAACATCAACAAGCACCCCCTTCATCTTGTTATCCTTTCTAAATTGCCTGCATGTCGATCTTATGATGCGTCTCCTTGAATTTGACTCACCCAAGCACCTTTATGAGAATGTCAATGAGTTGTTCCTCGGTCTTGACATGCTCCACTACAATCTTGCCATCTTCCATGCACCCTCTGATGAAGTGGTAACGTGTGTCAATGTGCTTGCTTCTTTTTATGGTACACTGGATTCTTTGCAAAGTGCAATCGTTGATTTGTTGTCCACCTTGAGAGTAGCCATCTGTGCCTTTTCTCCTTTTAGATTAGCCAGCAGTCAGCTGAGCCATATGCCTTGGCATGCGGCAATGGTGGCTGAAATATGCTCTGCCTCACATAACAACAAAGCCACCTCTCTTTGCTTCTAAGAATTCCAAGTGATAGGATTTGGACAGAGGTAAAACGCTGTGCCAATCGTGCTTCTTCGATCGACAGTGTTTTCAGCAAGGTCGCTATCACTGTAGATGACCAAACCAACATCTCCATCACCTCTTTTGTAGTTGCATCCCAAATCCAAAGTACCCCATATGTATCTAATTAAGGATTTATTTTACTGCTTCCATACTCCTGCATGAAACAACTTACAATGCCAACTAAGAATGCAAGATCTGGCCTTGTATTAGCCAAGTACTTGAGACTCCCCACTATGCTTCAGTAGTTTGTTGGATCAACAAATGAACAATTGGTTTCCTTGCTAAACTTTGCTCTCAATTCCATGGGTGTCAGACAGGGACTGTAATCAATCATTCTCGTCTTCTCAAGCAACTCTGTAGCATAGGCTGATTAGTTCAGGGAGATTCCTTGTGACCCTTGAGTCACCTCTATCCCCAAATAGTAGGATAGCTGACCCAAGTCACTCATGCTAAATAGGTCATTCATTTGCTTGTTGAAAGTCATGATCTCCTTGGAGCAACTCCCTATGATTACAAGATCATCGATATACACTCTAGCTAGCAGCCTTGTATTGCCCTTTCTTCTCTTGTAAACTACATGCTCATGAGCACTCCTTTCAAAACCAAGTGTGGTGAGACTCTCATCTAGCTTTGAATTCCATGCTCTAGGAGCTTGGTGTAGCCCATAGAGTGCTTTGCTGAGTTTTAGTACCTTGTGATCTTGCCCTTCTTCTTCATAGCCTGGGGGTTACACAACGTACACTTCTTCTTGGAGTTCTCCATTGAGGAAGGCCGACTTGACATCCATGTGGTGAGCCTCCCACTCCTCTTGATCTACCAATGCAAGGATAAATCGCACTGTTTCTAGCCTAGCCACGGGTGTGAAGACTTCATCAAAGTCCACCCCCTGGTGTTGCACATACACCTTTGCCACGAGCTGTACCTTGTGCTTGATTACTTCTCTTTCTGGGTTCTTCTTTAGTTTGAATACCTATTGAGAATAGATGCCAGCTCCTCCTTCACTGCCTTTCTCCAATCTGGTTGCTTCATGGCTTCAACACATTGGTTGGCTCCTCTATGCCGAGCAAGCACTGCTCAATTTCATCCAACTCAATGGGAAAGATAACCTCATATACCTCTCATATTAAACAATAGCGTCGTGGCTCGTCAGATGAAGTAGTGGAGTTTGACATGGAAGTCTTTACTGGAGTAGGAGTGGGACTTCTTGGTGTAGGTAACAAAGTTAAGGTCACCACCACGTTAGCCTTGATAGAAATCCTGTCAACCAGAGTTGATGTCACTATTGTCACGGTAGCTGGAGTTATTATCGTGGTAGTAGCGGTAGTTGTAGTGCCCTCCATGGTAGGTATAGCAGTTGAGCTGGTAGGAGTGGCCCGATTTGTTTCCCCACCCCCATCTTCATTTATACCTACTTTAGGATGTGTCGGGTACTGAATAGTGAAGACATCACCTTGGGTATTGGATTGCATGTTGATGACCAAACTCCAATCCCATTGCTTGTCTTCCTTGAAGATAACATCTCGTGTGACATGCAATTTCCTGCTCATAGGATTGTACACTCAGTATGCTTTTGATCCTAGCTCATAGTCGACGAGCACCATGTGTGTGCTCCAATCTGACATCTTTATGATGCTCGGCTCCAAAGTATTTACATGAGCCAAGCACCCAAATGTGCATAGGTGATGCACAGTCAGCTTCCTCCTTGACCAGGCCTTATATGGAGTCTTGCCAACAATGCTCTTTGTAGGGGCTCAATTGAGAAGATAGATAACAGTGGTGACTTCCTCTCCCCAGAATTTACTCGGCATATTCTTGCTCTTAAGGAGGCTCCGAGCCATGTTGACAATAGTTTGGTTTGTCCTCTCCACGACACCATTTTGTTGTTGCGTATATGGAGCAGTGAGGAACTACTTGATGCCTACTTCTTCACTAAAAGCCACGAATTCTTTTGAGGTGAACTCCCCTTCATGATCAGTCTGAAAGGTCTTGATCTTGAGGTCCACCTTCAGCTCAATTCTTGCTTTCATCTTCTTGAATGCCTGTAGGGCTTCATCTTCGCTTCTCAAAAATACAATCCACATGCAACAGCTGTAATCATCAACCATTAGCATGAAGTATTGCTTAACAGCAGGTGTAAGTGGAGAGATTAGGCCATAGGCCATAGAGGTCACCATGTATGAGTACCAGGGGCTTCTCATCTCGGTAGTTTGCCTCTAGTAGGAATGATGCTAGGCGTTGCTTGCCTACCAGACAACCATCACACACTTGTTCAATATGATCAAGGCATGGGAACCCGTCCACCATGTCCATTTGTGGAGAGCTTGGAAATTCAAGTGTCCATAGTGAGCATGCCACAGCTATGAATTTTCCTTGATGGCTCCCAACAAACATTTGGGCTTGGCCATGTTGAGGTCCAGCTTGTAAAGTCAATTCCCCGACTTCTTTACCTTTGTTAGCAGCCTTAGTTGCCTATCAAAGATGCATAAATGGCCATCCTCCATGATCGCCTTGCAACCGTGCTCATTTAACTGTCCGAGACTCACTATGTTGCTCTTGAGACAAGGAATATAGTACACATCAACCAGGGCACACTGTTGGCCATTTTGGCACTTGAACAGTACCGTGCCTCACCCCTTGATGTCGACTGCAGAGCTGTCTCCAAACTTGACCTTGCCAGAAACAGTGGTGTCCAGGTTTGTGAATTTCACGTTGCTTCCAGTCATATGATTACTAGAACCTGTATCTAAGTACCATATGTCACTTTCATACCTTATTTCTTCACCCAAGGCTGGCCTAACCTTCTCCTTGTTGAGGAATACCTATTGTGTAGTATCCTCTGAACTCTAAATCAGTGCACATGTTTCAACCATTAATAAGGCTGGATCTTCACCATCCTTCTCTACAATGTACACTCTTTCTTCCCTTTTCTTTGAGTAACATTCTTAAGCAAAATGCCCCATATTGTTACAATTGAAGCATTTGATTTTCTTCTTATTGAACCCTTTCTCTGTGTGGCATTGATCACTATCATGGGTTTCGTCACCTTGGCCAGTGCCATGACTGCACCTACGGCCTCACCAGGTTCCTCTACTGCACCCTCTGGATGGCATTGATGAGGAGCCATTAGCTACCACTTTCTCCTTCGCCTTCCACTTTGCCCGAGTCAAAAGGATGTGTTAATTGTCTTTGTTGCCATTGCCAGTGACGTGGACCCTCTCCTCATAGGCTTTCAGGCAGCCGATGACCTCCTCGATAGTCATCATTTTCATATCCCCACATTGCTCAATCATAGAAACAATCAACAAGAACTTTGGATTCTATTGACTCAATCATAGAAACAAACAGCATGTAGGAACTTCTTGACGATGGTGGACTCCTCCATCTTGTCGAACAGACCATGGATTCTATTGACAATGGTTGTCAATTTCATGGCAAAGCCGTCGATGTTCTCCGTCTTCTTCATGCGGAGTAACTCAAACTCACTTCTCAGAGTTTGAACTTTTGGCTCCTTGATGTGCTCGGTGCTAACATACATGGTCTTTAGAGTATCCCTTGCCACCTTTGCTTCTCCTTCTCTGCCAGTAGGAGCGAAGTTTCTTTGGGAACTGCCTAGAAAATGGTAGCCAAGCCCATAAAATCTTTTCGCATTTCCACAGCCGTCTCCGGAGCTGCGGGCTCGATGGGATCCTAGATGCCTTGAGCATGCATGTAAGCCACTGCTACAGAAAAGGTCATCACAGACAGTTCAAAAACATCATCGTAGATAGTTTCATGAGCCATCTGAGTTTATGGGTTAGTAATGCCATGAGGCCATCACTGACGGTTTTCAAAACTCCTAATCGTATATGATAATTGACTATCACAGACGGTTTGTAGTAGAAACCATTTGTAATATCTGATGTATCATAGACAGTTTAACCACAAACTATTTGTGATAGTCAATCATTTGATATCTGATGTGACGCAGACGGTTTGTAGATAAAATTGTCTATGATATATATATGTATTACAGATGGTTTGTAGATGAAACAGTCTACAATATTCTTTTGTATTGCTAAATTTATTTCTATTTGTCTAGCGCTAGGAAATGCTAACCATGTCCTCTGAAATAAGTAGAAACACAACAAGTACATGTATACATCCAATTCACATTCATTTAAGAAACAAGAACATCTATTTCACAAATCAATTAACTCAAATGAAATAAATTAACCATTTATGAACAAATACACATATATACAATTAAGTTCAATCTTATCACAAACAAATTCAATCTACATTGTGGAATTCCCCATCTTTCATTATGACCCGAGACATTATGAAGTGCACACACTATCCTTGAATTTTTTGAAGCTCGGTCGGCTCTAACGCAGTTGTAACGATGGTTATAACCTATCGATAGAAAAATCAAAGTTGTGCATATATATAAATTGATAAATATGAAATAATTATTGCAAGATTGATAAACCTGAGGATGATTGGACACCGTGGAACTGAGGAGTAGTTCTATGTTGTGGCAAACATAATATCCATAGATGTTGCCAAGCGGCTGCTAGTGGCGCTGCAAAAACAGAATTTGTTAGTTCAAGTGGCATTACTACGAAGTGTTATATAGGTTTAATGTGTACTAGTGAATTTTGGGAAATCTAGATAGTGTCACAGGGTGTTGATCCCTCCCTTGGATCTCTATACAGTAGCAATGTACGCAACGAATGACCTACGTGATTCCAAAAATTAGCCTTACCCATTGCAAAGGAGGAAAGACCACAATAGAGTTATCTATGGAAGAAATGTGTGTACCTGTCGATTAATTGTTGGACAACTTTGAAGTCATTTTTGGCCCTCTTTAGGGAATCAAGGTATAATACACCACTCCATTTTGGTATAATTATAATTAGAATCTAGTGAAACTTACACAGGTATGTCACCATGGTCATTAAATCTAAGTTCGTGTATCTTATAAAGTACAAATCAACAAGTATAGCCACTAATGTAGCACTTACTCTTAGTTGTAGGGCAAAAGTATGAATTCCTTATTGCAGTGAGCCTCAATGATGTTGTCATGTAATGCTAAATGAAGAATGCATCCTCCTGAATGATTTGCATGGAAACCAAGTGTGGGTCGAGGAAACCAACTGATTATTTCGTTGATCTGGCATCAGAAACCATATACACACACATAAGCAAGGAGTTATATATGATATTTATCGGTATTACACAAATGTAGACCATGATTGTACATACTTATAGTGTCCAGCATTGAATGAGTGAGGTATCGAGGGTGTCAAGGTTGAGGAGAAAGAACAAGTCCTCGAAGGTCATCATGAAGACACAACCTTGAACCTCATGCCGAAGATGATGTGGACTGAACTTGAAGTTGACACCCGAGTGCCATTGTCCACCCGTCTTGTTGGTCTATTACATGTACCATACATGCAATCTTTGGCAAGCACATCCTAGGGTTAGGAGGCGCTCTTCTAGGACGACCAACGGTTCACCTAGCATGAATTTTCAAGCCAACACCAAGTAGGGGATATCATCGGTTTTCTTTGATTTGCCCTTGCTGCTTTGCTATTTAGAGGTTGAGTTCACGGGAGTCGACTGGGCACGAGATGTAGATGCATGTGATCCACCATGCCCTTGGCGCATCGATGAAGGTATCTCTAGTGCAGGTAGCTTCGATGCAGATAAATCCTGTGGACTTGGCACTGGCATAGGACTTTCCTGTGAAGTTGACACCGGTGTAGGTACCTCTAGGCAAATGTCTTTCTTGAGCCACTAGATAAATGTTTCAATGGCTTACCCTAGAGTCACGACCTCATCACTTCTGCAGCAGGTTGACCTCAAAGTTGGCATGAGCATCATTTACATTCACTTTTTGCAAAACCTGACACTAGAGTTACACCGTGCACCAAGGCGCTAGCACCAGATGGATACACCTGGCCCCAAGCAGCGTACAGGGCAACGGAGGCATATCTCACTTGGAGCTTGCACTTCATAGCCACCTACATAATGATATAAAATTAACTACTCCAAGAGGCATATCAATGGATCAAGCATTTCAGATATAACAATTATTACTAGGATGCCATCAATAGAAAATCTATGGTCACTTTCTGAGGTAGGGTTGGACATGCAGTTACTCCGATGGTTGGGGGGCTGGCTAGCACAAGAGCAGTGGGGGCTTCCAACTGATTTCCCCCTAAACCATTCTTGCATGCTCTTTATCTACTGTTGAATCTCATCTCTAACGATATCAGTGATCTCCTCTCGTAGCCGTGCATTGTGCTCAGCTTGGCTCTCTTTCTACTCTGGTATGCTTTAGAGTCCTCTAAGAATCCCTATTTCCATGGAACAAAAAGACCAAGACCTCTCATGCGACCCGGGTGCTTCTTATTTCCCAGGGCTGAGAAGAGTATATATATATATATCTCTCTCTGACTGTCTGGAATGAACCTTGGGAAGATTCTACACTCAACGCTTCCTACAAGAGCCTAACATGTTATTTATCTTCCTGTGAAGTTATGCAGTAATTACAAACTAGGTAGTTTGATATCTTAATAGCGGTGGGACACTTCCTTGTTTATGGGGTTTGGAAGGAGATGGTCCTCGACAATATAGTAGATAAC
Source organism: Dendrocalamus latiflorus (assembly GCA_017311315.1). Classification (NCBI taxonomy): domain Eukaryota; kingdom Viridiplantae; phylum Streptophyta; class Magnoliopsida; order Poales; family Poaceae; genus Dendrocalamus; species Dendrocalamus latiflorus. Next base: position 16,665,689 of record CM029667.1, read on the forward strand.
ATAGCTCTTATCCAGTTTCGGGCGTGATCATTGGGGATCCCGGCAAATGGCGGGCATACCTCTTGTTGTGGCTACTGGCCAAATAGTAAACTAAGAGAGTAGTGGAGTGGTTGTGATGGACAAACAGTGCTAACCCCCTTCTCCATATTCAGGGCGCATATATACATATCTCCATAAAGCATAATTACAATATTGCCCTTATAGTCATGTATCTCCCAGAGGGGCATACATATCATTACACATACCATATTGGGCCCTATAACTCCCCCCAACAGGCAGGATGGGCTCAGGTGGGGGCCACCCCTACTACAAGAGCCTCTCATTGTAATGGACTTCTCACAGGTCAAAACCATGTCGCCGAGTCGTTTGGCCCCCTCCGTCCCTACGGCCTATGATGCAATTCATCATGGGCCTTACCATCTGAAGTCGTGGTGAAGCTTGGCCGAAGTCATACCGGCTTTTCACGTGTAGTGCGACACGTGGTCAAATGCTATTGGTGCGCCGTGCGGTGCCGGTTGAAGTCTGACCGCGGTCATGCAGCCGTTTCTAGCATCGTGGGACAAGTGTGCGTGTACCGTTGGCACGTCGTGCGCTGTTAGTTCTCGCCAGTTACGCTTCCCAATTGTGGAGGAGTCAAAAGGGCTTTATAAGTGTGATGGCCATCGCGTCGTTGCTCCCTGCGCTTGACCCGTTGTGACAGCGTTGCCTTTTCACCACCGTTCCCGCGCACACTACTGCCATATACGCCGCTCGTTGCCGCTGTCCACCACTGCCATATCTTTCCCTTTTGCTGGCCCCATTTGGTAGACGATGTCATGATTAGTCCAGCTAGAAGCACCCCGTCACTTGACGTCGGCCATTCTCTGAAGAACTGTAGCAAAATGGCCCATGGCGATGATCGTTCCCGCCAGCCGAGCAGCGGCACATTGTTGAGCCGCAATGGCTCTTCTAGCCACCGTGGGTTATCTACATCAAGGCGGAGTATGAGTTGGTCGGGCGCGACCATCAACAGCGAATAAACGAGGAGCGCAGCAAGGAAGCTAAACGGTGGTATTATATTTTGATACTTAAAATACTTTTTAATTTTAAAAATAGATTTTAAAACTCCAAAAACTAGATAAAAGCCAAATAAATCCAAATAATTATTTTGAGATGGGATTTTTATAGAAAATCAAAATATCCTTTTATTTAATAATATTTTTAGGTTTTTACTCAAATTACTTTTCAAATCTAGCCTTTTAAAAAAGAAAATCAGGCCAAAATAAAATTTAAAACTCAAGCAAATAAAAAAATTATTTTTAATTTAAATTATTATTTTATTATTATTTTTTTACAAAAACTAGGCTGTTACAATTCCCCCCCCCTAAAAGAATCTCGTCCCCAAGATTCGCACGGACTAGCAAAGAAATAGGTTTGGATCTTACTCCATGTGGCTTGAGCTAAGATCTGGTCCAGACGTCCCTTTGTGAACTTTTGTGGCCTTCTATTTGCTGTTTGGAGGTTGTTGGCACTTGGTGCTCCAGCTTAATGCTTTCAAAGATTAGGAAAGAGGAGACTCAAGGCAAAGGGGGAACAGTGGACATTTTGCAAAACCCAACTCAAAATACCAACTTAGCAAAACCTTTATTAATTAATAGTTACGGCTGCTGGCAAAAGAGAAAACTAACAACTCGCAACAACGTCTATGAGCTAGCCTAACAACTTATCCTAAAGGGGTAAGGGTTGTCTTGGAGTGATCCTTCATAGCTCTCGAGGTACAAAACGTGATCCTTCGATGTGAAGACTGAAATGGCGGCAGAGACGAAGAACTGCTTTACAAGCGGCTTCTTGTCTGGCTCTTTCAAACGAGTAACCATTTCCTTTGAAGCAGTAATGAAGATTTCCTTGTCTAGTTCGCTTGGTGATGAGTAAAGTGAAGTGATGTCTTAGAGCAACAGCTTCTGAATCCTCTATGTAAATCGCACTAGTCTAGGATCAGCTAGTGCGCACAGTGGATAACAAAGATAAATATCAACCATAATGACATTTATTAACTAAATATGGGCAAGATCGCCAAAGTTTACATCAACGGTACATAAGCCAAAATTTAAACATAAGCAGCGGAATAAAAACACCGAAGCGGAAGAAGCCTATAGGCAAACGACAGTAAGACATGGCCTACTCGTCCTGGTCTTCACCGTGGTCGAAGTCATCTTCCTCTGTGTGGAGATAGCAAGGTGAGTACAAACTTGTACTCCACAAGTCACACACAGATATGCAATATAATGATAAAGGCAACAAAGGAAGGCATATAGGGTTATTTGAGCATAAAATAACATTTAAAGAAATACAATAAATAGATTGGAAATTGCTGAACTTAGTAGAATAAGTAAAAACAGTAATTGTAAATGAAATTAAAACCGTTAGTGCAGGCTCCAACCAAACACTAACCTAACCACGGGCATCCCACCCGGATGGATTCCATCCATCCACATGCTTCCAATCACTCATGGATTCTATCCATACACAAACTTTTAATTTCTCATGGATTCCATCCGGTTTTCATAAACCATTGAAAAAAAACAAAGTCTAATCCATGAAAAACTTTACTCAGCTTGCCCATAACTGTGGGCACGGCTATCTACGATAGATTATATACTCTGCAGAGGTTGTATAGCTTTACCCACAAGACATGATCATCCCATATTGCCACGCGATTAACACACTTCCTTAGGTATGCAGCGGAGAGATCATGACAAGGCCTTTACAATGCAAAGCCTTCAACTTGGCCAAGCCAACACTAAGGTTTCACCTTAGTAAGAAATCCACTAGATTGGGACCCCATCTTGAGCTGAGTGAGACTTCTCATGGCCTATGCACACTCACTTTCAACCTACGATGGGACTCAGGTTGGGACTTAGGTTGGGACCCGCAAATTAATCAGCTAGGACTGTCCCATACTAGTCTTGTGGTAGTACAATAGGGCTTTACAACAGTAGCTCACAGACCAGTCCTTAATTTGACTTTGTCTCAACCACATACCCCCTGTGCCTGGTAATCAACACTGTGTCACCGAACAATAGTGCATGCCTGCATCCACCACCTAACCATTAGCCTAAGCCTGAACTAGATTTTATATTTTATTTCAAAATAGTTCATAATCCTTCTTGGCTCACTGAAGTCAAGAATACATTTTCAAAAGCTTATCATTTTATGTGAAAAGGTTATTCCAAAACAAAGATTAGGTCTAAGCAGGTCTAAGCATTTGATATAAAATTCGCTAGTCCATACTAGTGTACTAACTAGAGTCTTATTCTAGGGTGACAAGGTATAATATTGCACAAGATCAAAGGTGTCAATAACAATTGGGGATTCACTAAGTTTAAAACTGGAATTGAAATACTTGAATAAACAAATGCATGCAATATAATTTAAATCAACATAATTTTATTTGTAAACTGAGATCAACATGATCAAGGTGTGTGACTTGCCTTGCCCTTCAGTTGGGTGTAAATCATCATCGAAGAATTCTTCCGAATCATCGCAGTCTACACGTGAAAATAACCAAGCAAACTCAACTAAAATCCAAGTAAATTCAAATAAACTCCAAATAATTAAAAGGATAGCATAAATGGATAGATTGGAATTATTGATAAATTTAGGAATTTGAATGGGCTCAATCGGAGTTAGGATGAAGGAGAACGGGCTCTCAGAAGTTTGAAATCAAAGAAAAAGAAAAAAAGGAATTTATAAAATAATTTTTCTAAAGGAAATTGGAATTATGCCGTCACCAGGGAATTTTAGTTTTCGGCTGAACTAATTTTCTACTAGAAAATCAGATTTATGATGCTAGCATGACGTCAACCCTGTTGACTGAGACTGACTAGTGGGCCCGGCTCATGTGGACTGAGTCCATGGACCAGAGGAACAACTAAGGTGGCATGGGGCTGAGGTGGTGCTGACATAGCGGGTGACTGGCCCAAACATACTGACGTGGCTGCCAGCTATCAACATGTGGTTGCTACATGGGTGTGCGCATTGACGCAGCAGGTGGGGCCAGGCATGGCACCTGCGTGGCAGCTCGGTGCTGGCGTGGAGCCCATGTGGTGCCACGTTGGCTCAGCTGCTGAGGTGGTGTCATTGGCCAGCGGCCGCGCTCAGGAAGCAAGGCTCGCTCGCCAGCGTTCTGGCAGGCGACGGCGGTCAGCGAGGGATGGAGGAGGGAGAGGAGGCCACGGGGAGTCGATTTTACCTTGGCCCGGGGCTCGGCAGTGCTCGGAGATGGTCGGTGATGGCGAAGGGCGAAGGTGGTGCTCCGGTGATGCTCGAGCACAGAGGAGGGGCGCACGAGCTTCGCAGAGAGACGGAGAGGTCGAGGATAGCGACGGCGGAGCTCGAAGGTGGCCGAGGCGACGAAGGGAGCTCGCCGGAGTTGACGGCGAGGCTCGGCACTGTGTAGGGGTGCCTCGAAGCCCAAGAGAGGGAGAAGAGGGTGGAGGGAGGTGGTGCGAGGGGAGGCGAGGCCGAGGGTACCTATTTATAACCTCAGGGGTGAGCTTATCCGCGGCAATTGCTTGCCGTGATTGCGTCGGGAAAATCAGATGGGGAGAAGAAAGGGAAGGGAAGGGAGCGAAGAAGGAAAGAGACGTGGGGAGTGGGAGATTCGGCCACGGTGACACGTTCGGTTTCCAAAGCGAGAGGCAAGTGGGGAGGGAAGGCCGAGAGGGAGGGAGTGGGCAGGTGGTGAAAGAAAAGGAAAGGGGAGGAAGAAGAAAGGAAGGAGACGACACAGTGGGGAAGACGGGCCTAACAGGTGGGGCCACGCGCAAAGAGAGAGAGAGGGAGAAGAGAGAGGGAGGGAGTGGGCAGTCGGATTACAGCCATGCGGCGCAAGGAGAAAACGGGGTCGTCAGATGAAATGAAAGGGGGATAAGTGAAGGTGGACAGTTGAGATGAAATCAGGCGGCGGGGAATGAAATCTAGGCCGACGGATGGCGAGGGAGGGGTTAAGTGACATCGGATGGCCGAGATTAGATCGGCGGCCGTGGATTTAATCCAGGCCGTTGGCTAATAAATGAAGAGGTAAGTGGAGGGAAACAACTCAGATTAGATTGGGTGGGGATGGATTGAACCAGGGAGCAACACGTGTCAGCCTGAGGAGAGAAATGATTTAAAATTCATTTTTGGTTTTCAGAAATATTAGGAAGGTTTTAAAAATACTTAGAAAATAGCAAATAAAGTATAAAAATTTCAGAAACATTCACAGAAATTCCTAGAGATTTTTTAGACTTAGGAAAAATATTTTCAAGTTAAAGTTGGTATTATATTTTGATACTTAAAATACTTTTTAATTTTAAAAATAGATTTTAAAACTCTAGAAAAATTCCATTTGCCACTACTTCTCATGTGAATAATAAATTCCCATTGAATTTAAATAAGCTTCAATTCCATGGCATAATTAAAATTAATTACCCTCCTCTTTTCTCACAACCTGGAATTTCAGGCATTTCCGACCAATCCAAACATTACAACCACTATTGAACCTTCTTCAACAACATTGGTCTCATCACGCAAGTCACTTCAAACATTCATATGATCAAAAAAATTTCCTCGAATACTAGTCTTGCATAGAGCACTCCCTCTATCGGGTAGTTGTCAAACAACTTAAAGAGTTACTAACCAAACGGAACCCACTTCTTGAATCTGGAGCAAAGCATCACTACCTTAATGCCACAAATGGCAACATGATTAGGCCTCTCTAGTGACCACGGTTTTAGTCACTATTGCATCAATACGCGATACAATCATAACAAAGTCCCCTAGGACACACAAGCAACAAATTCAAATGCTTGACATCAACTCACAAGCATCATCCTCAAAGCATTGCAAATCAACAACATGACTAACGGAAATGAAAATGCAATGCTTGACCAAATCCCATCCTACTGTGTACCAATGCGTGTCAAGTTTTAGCAATTGCTTAACATAAGCCAAGTCTAAATAAACAATCCTAAGTCAAATTCTTCATTAAGACAACCTAGGTTACCAAATTATCCACCACGGATCTAACGCCCGCTCTGATACCAACTGTAATACCTCGACCCCTCCCTGAGAGCAAAGTGTTACCACCTACTCTATGATGCTACCAACTCCAACTTTTACTACTGGTCTTGAGAAGCAATTACTCTATTTAAATATCAACCAAATGACAAAAATCGATACACTTGACACTAAGCACAATAGAGGTATAAATTTACTGATTACCAAAAAGGTACTCAAACTATTCAAGGCTAAATATGTCAACTCTAGATGATATGTGAATTACTGTTGCACGTGAAACAACTGTGCTACTCTCGCCCGTACATGTCGCCTTCAACAGATACCTAAAAACAACAATAAAGTAAGGGTGAGTCCGGAGACTCAGCAAGCACACGATAAAATAGTGGGGTTGGTATAGTAATCAGTAAATCACATTTATGAACTGTAACCCAGAATATCTGGATTTCCTCCCTGCCTCCTATTCATTCCCTGCAAATGCAATGCGATGTGATACACCTCTGTATGCAGCTTATACTGGTATAGTGGAGTTGCTTCACCCATCGGTGAAATCCCTCTGCCTTTATCCCTGGAGGTGCGTATCGAAGTAGGTCTTGATTTCCCCACTGTCGTGAGAGGCCTACCGTCATAGGTCCTTCGTATAAGTGCAATGCATAATGCACCTCTGCATGCAGCTTATACCGGTATAGTGGAGTTGCTTCACTCATCGGTGAAACCCCTCTGCCTCCATCCCTAGAGGTGCCTACCGAAGTAGGTCATGATATTCCTACTGTGTGGGATGCCTACTGTTGTAGGGCTTTCATGATGCTCATGGTGCAATGCAAACACAATATTCTTCCAATGTTGACATTCAATCATAAGCATCTCTCATCATAGTATAATCAACAGACAAGCAGGGATATCATTTCATGACTCGGCATAAATCATAGCATAAAACAATACCAGGTATTCATCACAATCCACTATTCTACCATGCACTTGCCTGATTATTCCCGTGGATGATGCATGGAGGAGCGCCAAACCAAAACCTCCACCTGAAAGCATCACTCGAACCCTCAACTCAACATTGCAATTCACACAAGCATGCAAACAACAACAGTTCTACGCGTATAGACAACCAACTATGTTCCTACGTGCAAACCCGATACCAATAATCTCTCTCTCTCACCGGACACCTTTCCGATGCCCCATTGCCCAAACGATTATAATTTAATAATTGTCATCTATAATCGCAGATAAATCTTATTTACATGTCTACCATTTTTCTCTTCATTTTTCTCCTCTTTTTTTCTTTTTCTCTCCTCCTCTTCTTCTTTTCTTTTCTTTTTCTTTCCTCTCCTTTTGTTTTCCTTTTTCTTCTCTTTTCTGACCCAGTCGACTCCACTCCCTCATCTCTCACTTTTCCCCTGGCTCCTCTTCTTCTTAGGGGTGGAAAACGGTAACGGATAATTCGTTTTATCCGATATTCGTATCCGAGAAAAATCCGAATATGGTAAGCAAAATCCGTATTCGAAAATATTCGTATTCGTATTCGAGAATATTCGTATCCGTATTTGAGAGTATTCGTATTCGCATTCGTATTCGAGAATATTCGTATCCGTATCCGTATTCGAGACTATTCGATTCGTATTCGATCCGTTTCTAGAACCCATGAAAAATCCGTACAAATTTTGTGATTCAAAACTTGAATTTAGGCGGTTTAAAACTGGTAACCGGTCAAAAACCGATGAAAAATCGGCAAAACCGTTAGGAATCCGTTTTATCCGATATTCGTATCCGAGAAAATCCGTATTCGAAAATATCCGTATTCGTATTCGAGAATATTCGTATCCGTATTTGAAAATATTCGAATTCGTATTCGTATTCGTTTTAAAAATATAGATTCGTATTCGTATTTGAGACTATTCGACCGTATCCGATCCGTTTCCACCCCTACTTCTTCTCACGCCCGATATAGATCTAGGCTCGTCACCGTGATTGTGGCCCCTTGGTGCCGCGCCGCCTTGGCCCACTTCGGCCCTGGCGCCTCCTCCCCTTGGTTTCGCATCGACCATGGCTCTGCCGCCACCACTTCGTCTAATGGCGTTCCCATCACCTGCCTCTAGTCCCCTGCGCGCAGCTGCCCTGCTAGCTCCACCATCTCCTCCCTATGCCGACTCCTTCAGGCCAACTCCGGCTCGTCGTCCGCCCCTAGTGCGTCGCCCGGCTCCGATTGCGCTCTCAGCCCTGGCCAGTCTGCCGTGCTTGCTCGCTTCCCACGGCTCCTCACTAGAACCCTCTGTGGCACCCCTCTTCCTCTCGGGTTTGGCTACGACCTCTACCAGCATCACCGCCAATTCTCGCCTACGGTAAATCTTCCTTCCCCTACTCCTCTACCTCTTGCGCCAAATCTTTGTGGCGGTGCTCTAGTGCTTTGCTATGTTGCATATGTGGTCCTGGATTATGAAATCATGGGGAAATTGGGCATGGCCAACCTCGATCGATTCTTGGTCAGATTGATCTGGGAACGGGGAAAGAAATGGTCGTGGTGTTGCTTTCCTCCTTGTCGGCCGTGCAGTTCTTGCTTGTGGTTGCATCCTCCTTTGACATGGGGCTATGATTTTTGGGTTTGGGATGGGAAGGAAGAGAGGAGCTGTGGCTTTGCTAGTGTCGTGCTTAGTGTTTCCTCTTGCTTTCCTTCTCTTCTCAGCTGGCTAGTTGTGGCTTTTTTTATTCTTTGTGGCCGTGCTGGACCGTGCTGTGTAGAAGTGTCGTGCTGTACCTTCTCGAGGGGTTTGTTGTCCCCTTACTGTGGTGTCCAAAATGCCTTGCTGGCTTCAGCCTTAATACATTCTTGTGCTTGCTGTGTCTTTTGGTGCCTTACTTGTAGTGTTATTGGTCAGATGGGATTTTGTCTCTTCCTTTCCCACGAATATTACAGATAAATCTTATAATATAATTTCTGTATAATCAATCCAAATAGTTTTAAATTTATTAATAATCAAATCCCAAAATGTTTGACGGCATAAATTCCAGGATGCGTAAAAAAGTACAAAGTACTGACAAGCATCCAATGTGCCGTGGCTTGTTAAGCCACATTAGAAAAACCTTCGGCAAATCCACACGGAGCAACTTCTGGTGGTAGGTTTTGTCCAGGCAGTGGGTAGAATCTGTAACACAGAAAAATGATATACCATTATTAGGTATTGGGAAAGTATATGAGAGGATGCAAAATTAGGGGAGCGACAGTTTGGTACGACTTGAGTGGAATGTTAGGATATGATACTAGACTTACCTTTAGATTTAACTAGTCATACTTTCCCTGGACATTGTACTTGCACATCTTTTTCTTGGCACAGTTGATCAAGATGTCTGCAGAGTCAATACCTACAAACAAGTATCACATTTGAATTATCAGGACTTGGTATTAAGGGGAATAAACTAACAATCTAGAGCATGAAAACAACTTCTTACCGGCAAGATACGCTCCATGGACATAGCCATTATAGTGTTCGCTCGTGTGCTCACCAGTGAAATAAACCCTCCCAACAGGAGCCTTAATCACAAGTTAGAAATAGGACATAATCAGGTTACCATGAAATTTAGAAGCACATTTGGGACAACCAATGCAATAGAACATGTATTAGAAGTGAGGTACCAAATATTGTTTATTTTCCCTTGCATTCAAGATATGTGTTAGTAACTTATAAGTATATATTTGATAGCCATTTGTTCAGGTTGAATTTAAATTTTCTTATTAGAGCTTGGACTGTACCCGGATAAGGTCATATTCGTAGCGGTTGACGCCGATGGGCCAGTTGGAGAAGGTGCCCTTGAAGAACCTGTTCGACCACCACCTTGGGACAAGAATGTCTGTCGCATCCGGCACGTCCTTGCCAGAGAACATCTTCCTCAGCACCTCCACAGCTTCTGCCTTGGTCTGGTTATCAGACTGTTGCTCAATCCTCCTCGACTCGTCGTCGATGACGGTCACAAGCAGCACATTTGATCCTGGATACTGCTTCTCAAATTGCTGAAATCCATACATATTATCAGATCAGCTGATGTCAGTAATTGCAGTGTATGTTCTTCAAAATTAATGTAACCAATCATATAAAGCTTCTTGGATTGTGTTTTTTTTGTGTGTTCAAGTTTTTTGATCATTGGGAACAACTGCATGGCATTGGATGCAGTTTTTACCTGCCAGACCGGGTAGTATCCCCTCCTACCACTCGCGTAGAGGAAGAATTCTGTGCCAGGTCCTTCAGGCCAGAATTTCTTGGGGAACTTTAGGAAGATCTTGGTGTACACCGCCATGTCGAATTGGTAGATCGAGACGATCTTCCATGCCTGATTATCAATTGCAACACAGTGTTCTTATTCAAAGTTAAAACACACGCAAAAAAATCCAAGAACTAGAGCAGTAAGAAAGGCGCTATATAAATTTGTTCTTAAGTTTTGAGGGAACAAGAACTGACTGGCAATTTTGGCTTGAACCGTATGAGATCGGTTTGCAGGACGCCAATGCTGACAGAGACCATGACATAGTCGGCCCTGTAAACCTTGTTGTCCTCCGTCTTCACCATGACGCCGCTGGGGGAGTAGGTGATCTCCCCAACCACCTGGCAACGATAAATTAAAGTTAGGGAAAATCAATGAAAACGTCATTAGTTTCGATCAATGCCATGGGTTATGAGATTGACAAATGGGTCCCGAGGCTACACGTCAACAACCAGTAGCATTTTTTGAAATTTTGCGTTGGAAATATCTTAATACCTAAACAAGATGAGTAATCGGAAATGTTTGGTTGGTGGTGCAATTATATACAAAGTGACCCAAATTCATGCAAATTAGCAATACATATTAAAAATCATAAATTACATAATTAACGCTACTTAATTATTAATAGAAACTTGTATAATACTCTCTCCGTTTCAAAATATAAAGCCTATAGTTTTTCCTATATTGTTTCATATTATAAGTTGTGCATGCAGTTTTAATGATCTTTTCTCTCTTTTGCCCTTATTAATCTCTCCCCCCTCTCTCTCTAACATTTATGAATAAATACCCACACAACAATCCTCTCTTTTAGTCTCGAGATAATAACACCGTGGCCACTATCATCATTTCCCTCAACCTTTTCCTTGGTTTCATATGCTTCTTAATCCACATGTTCAAATAAAAATACAACTCCCACAGCACGGTCCCACCTCCATCAACACTGCGTCCTCCCTCCTGTTCGCGCAGTGCACCCGCACACGCCTTCCCTCGCACAACCGCCGTGCCACCTTAGCGCACAAACTGCCGCATGCCTACTTCTTTCCGCATCCAATGCATCCCTCCCCTCCCCTCTGCATCATGCGCCTCGCCACCACTGCCACCCCTCCCAACTCTGCGTCGCCTCCACCACCGTGCCCTCCTTCTCCCTCACCTCCACGTCGCGGCGATGCAGGGCAGGGATGTGGCATGGGGAAGGAGAATTAGCCATGTAGCGAGCGCGGTAGCATGGTCAGGAGTAGACACCACCGTGCTCGCACCGCAGTAGCCACCCACGCCTCCACCACCTCCTCCACCCGTCATCACACTGTTGCGGCCACCGCGGCCTTCCTGCTCTACCGTCATCTCCTCCCCGTTCTGCCCCTTCACACACCGCCCCCACCTCCTCACTATGGCAAAGCCGCCACATCCCCGGATGGGCATCCTACCATGGTACGTACGGGTAATTCTCACTAAGGCAGCATCGATGTGAGTGGTGGTAATTGGGGTGGATCAGTGGTGATGTTCCCACGGATCTGAGGCTGAGCTGGATGCCTACATCTACCTTGGATTGGCTTGGTTTCAGCGTGTAATTTGCATAAAGGCTACCTGGAGTTGGCGTCAGGGAAAGCGAGGTGTTTGGTTGGTCTGGGGATTTTCCCCCTAAGCTTGAGGATTCATTTGCACGGTGAATTCTGGTGGTTGGATTCAATTGGATTACTCTCGATGCCCTTGATGAGCATATTACTAATATTGACTTTTTCAGAAGCTCAATTGTATTGACTTTGAGTTGATATTGGTGGTTCATAGCTCTTAAGAGATAGTAACCGCTAGAGTTGCACGTTTGGTTTGGTACATAGACCTGAGAAAACAGAGATGGGGTTATTGTTTCATTTCTATATGAATTTTGTATGGCTTGAATTGGAGCGGTCAATGATGGAATGGTTGACAGCAGCTTTAGGCACTTGATTTGAGATGCAATGAGAAACTTTGGACTGGTTTCAAGTTTTGTCATGATGTTTAATTCATGTAGCTTGTAAAGCGTTGCTATATAGATGATATCTGATATGTAAAAATGCTAGTTCAAGTTAGGAAAACAAATTCTATCAAAACAAGTTACAATGCAAACTAATGCCTCAAATAATTGGCTTATGCAGAAGAATGTATAATTCTAAAACTTTTGTTAAGTAGTGATGAATCTCAGACTCTCAAGGCATATTAAAAAGTGATGTTGAGAGACCATGTGGATGTGATCCCATGTTTGTGATGAGTAATTGACGTTTGTTTTGGAAAGATTGAGTTTAGTTCATGTGGTTTGTGCCAAGTCAGCACTTGGCACAGTCGGATTTGGTTAGACGGACTTGAGGCGTATTCTTTTTCCCGATTGGTCATTTGAGCAATTTCATGCTTGAGTATGATTTGTTGATGCTAATGAGGATTACTTGTTTTGAGCGGTGCTATGTAATGTATTTTTTTGTCTATGATGGCTGCAGGACGTCGAGGCGGAGTCGTGGCGAGGCACAGGATGATCGGACTAGGCGCAGGCGGTGCCGAGGTCAGAACGGTCGAGTTGTGCCGAAGACGGCAAGGACTCGAAGTGGCTGCGAGGCTTGGAAGGCAAGGAATGAGGAAACTTCCCGGAAGGTGCAGGAGGGGCGTTTTGGTGAATACGCAAAGCTGCATTAAAGGAAGTGGATTTGGTTAGAGTTAGTGGGTAAAGAGCGAAAGCTTTATGGGCAAAGCAAATGTGAACCCATTATGCAAAGGGTATAAATAGATGGTTGTCTCCTACATGGAGGATGTTCTTGAGAGAGTAGTTAGGGCTTTTGCTTTGTGTCTCCTTGTGTGTGCTTTAGTGGTTGAGAAGTTGGTGAGAGCAGGAGCACGTTGTTCTTCTCCCTATGTGTGTTGGAGAGATGTAAGGAGTTCTTGAGTTTGGGAGAGATGGAATGAGTGATACTCCATGTAATCATTCCTCCGTATTCAATCATTCATAGGAATGAATCATTTTAAGCTGGGTTTCTATCTCTCTGTGATGTCCTTTATTTTTCAGCTTCTGCAGTTTCTCTGTTCTTCCTTTGTTTTCTTACGTTCTTGAGTTGAATCTTTGATCTGAGGGTTGGTTCTTGATTGCTTTATGAAGGGAAAAGATTCAAGGTCCCTTGGGCATTCCATTTTCAAGATCAAATGGAAGAATCACTTATTTCCCTTTTCTCCTTGAGCTTCGTCAAATCTCTCTCTGTTTCTGGTTTTCTAGGGTTTGGGCACAGAGCTCTCTTGGATTTTTTAATTCTCTTCTTTAGGAGACTTGAGATTTGGGCTTTCAAGTGCTTAGATCATTGCTAATATAATTGCAAAAGATCATAAGCAAAGGATGGACAAATAGTGAGAAATCTGAAAAATCTGGACTTCTTCTCATGCCTTTTTCAATTTTTGCTCAAATCTTGTTGCTCTGCCTTTTTAGGTAAATTTCTTTCAGCTCTAGTGTCTCTCTGCTATTTAGGTCTTAGTCTTGTTCCTCTGGTCCAAAAAGATTTGCAGCTTCTCCTCAATTTTGGAAATTTCATCAAAATTCAGTATCTTCAGACTGCTGCTCGGGCTCTGTCTAAACCAGGGTCGGTCAGACGGGACCTTAGCCGCCGGTCAGACCGGGTGGCTGCCGGCGGTCAGACCGGAGCTTAACGGGCGGTCTGACCGGACCCGGGCAGTCTGACTGGCCAGCCTTAGGCGGTCAAACCGGCAGTGTGTGGGCGGTCAGACCGGCTATTGCACACCGGCCAGACCGGCTAGATGTTTTTGACTGCTGATGCTTTCAATTCGATGATTTCTCTTGCTGTCTTGTTTTAGTGTTATTGCCATGTTTTCTTCTTCTGTGCACTTGAGTCTCCAATGAGCCTAACCTTTCTTTTTCTTCTTCATAGCATTTGTTGCTATCGGAGAAGAACATTTTAATTGGATACTTTAGGGGGAAATTTTGAAGTAGCAACATTCACCCCCCTCTATTGCCGATTTCGATCCAATAGATGTATTGAACTTTACAATCTTAAGCCTTCGTGTTTTACATATTTGCACTTGATGTTATCTATTTTCTTCAATTGTAGCACGCTCATAAGCTAGCATAGATGCAAGTAGAATTTGATCAGATAGAAATTAGTGATAAGACTAGAAGAAATAAGCTTGCTTCGTTTTGTTTCCATTGGGCAAAATGGTATGTCATATCATCTGATATTCTATGTTTGTGCTATGTTGTGTACAATGACCTTCCATTTGTCCTTACAACTCTCCTAAAGCACCTAAAACTCGATGTACCACCACCTTGGTTTGAGGCTGTACATGTGAAGTAGCAGTAATCTTGATCGATATTGTGATTGATTGTTGTTCTGTAACTAAGCTACTTATTGAGCTATTTCTATCTGTCATTGAATAGATTCTACTGGATGTTATTCTTCTCACGCAAAAAAATAGCTACTTTCCTCTGTACTTGGAAGAAAACTAGAATGCTTTTTTTAAAACCAGAATGCTTTTTTAAGTGGTGTCATGTTTTCATGTTGCAATTGAAGTTATGGAAGTTTTCATGATAGCTTTATTGCAAAGGGAGCTGATCATTTTATGGCTGTGGATTGAACTTGCTTCAGTTCTAGAATGACTTGCCTCCTCAAGCACGGTAGGAGCTCCTCAAATTGGATAAGACAACCCTCATTGAGCAAGCATGCAAGAATTTATACTGTTCAAAGTGCAATGGGTTGCTTCTGGAAAGTTTCTCACAAATAGTCATGTATGGGAAGTCACTGCAGCAAGAAGTTTCAGATATTGATTGTCTGAGCACAACTAGTGAATCAAGGATTTGTCAACGGGAAAAAGACGAGGTTCAGGATTCATCAGTTCATCCTTGGGGAGGCCTTGCAACAACAAAGGATGGCATCCTTACACTTATTAACTGCTTTATAAAAGCAAAGTCACTACATGTGCTTTAAAGCGACAAATAGGTGCGGTGGCCTCAAGTGGAATAATATCATGGCCTCAGCGGACAGCGAGGCTAGCTTGCGGATGCGGTGACCCTATGCAGTGTAGTTCGAAGCTTAACCCTCTGAGGTTGGGATTTCAGCTACTGTCTGCTAATATTAATACTAGAGATTGAATAAGGCAAGGTTTTAATCTGTATATGCATTGATTGAATCGGACAATTTTATTTTTTAATTCTGTTAATGAATCATGCAATTTTTTTGCCATGCCATGCTTGAAAGAACATCTAAAAGAGTCTATTTGCACTATTCTAGCTGATGTACACTAGATGCTCGATGAAATGCCTAGAGGATCCTATGCATGAACTAATTTGGATGAATATAGATTGGCTGAATACATGCGTATGTGGTCGCCAGTGACTATAGCCTAAGTCTGTATGCAGTTATGCCTTATGTATCATCCTCTCCTTTTGTATTTTGTTTTTTTTCTTATTTGGTTCTAAGATCTGTGATGATATGGTGGTCAATGCGTTGGTGTATTTAGTGTTTGCGCAGAATGCCCTGCTACTGTGTTTGCTTGAAATTGTAAATACTTCATGTACTGTATTTTGATGTGGCACTATGTTAGTACAAATTTTATTTCCGATATAACTTATGTAGGATATAGTGCTCTCTAAAAACAATCTTCTTGGCTACACATTTTAATTATCTGATTTAACATCAATGCTAGCATATCATAAATCGAGCTGTTGACGACATGGCCGATGCAAGGTAGAAGATGGCGGCCATCTCTTGGTTTGGCTAGTGTGTAGGACAGTAAAAAGTTGTCTGGTTTATGATCATTGTATGATTGTTGTCCGGTTTTTAAATCACGTTCGATGATTCATCTTACTCTTTTTTTTATAATTCGTTACAGTGTATAGACTCCTACCTAGTGAAAAGAAACAGGGAGTACGTTCCCTCTACCATTTCCCTAGTTTCCTGCCCTTAATCCACGTGTTCAAATAAAATACGCCAAAAGAAACGGGGGAGTACGTATCATGAACAAATTACGTAAATATGTATACCTTGTTGAGTTCGAGCCTGGGATCTATTATGGCACCAGATTTGTCGGTCCTGAGGTACTGCCCGGCGACGTCATACACGACGGACTCGTAGCCTCGCTGGTCGGCGACAAAGTACACGTCGTCGCCGAAGTTGTGGAACGTCGGCGATGGCTGCGTGTTCTGCAGGCTCGTCACGCGCGGCGGCTCGGCGAACTCGTAGTCGAATTTGTGGTAGTCTATCACCATATCCACCGGCGTCGCTGGACCGGAAGGCATACTTGTGCACATGGCACGCAGATCACACACAGACAATAGGGAAAAAATCAACACAAGAAAATTAAATTAATTCAATCTGCATGAAATTTATGTGACCAAGATCAAAATAAGGAATTTGGGAAAAGAAGAAAGAAATCCATGTAAAAGTGTTTGTATATACATATATCTACACGAGCTAAAGGCCCCACTCATTTCGGCTTGAGTTTCTGACTTCTGGCTTATTTTGACTATTCTTAGATTTCTTTCTTTTCTGGTTTTTTTACCTTTTTTGCAGGTTCTTTTTCCCGTATTCATTTACATTGTCCGTGCTGGAGTAACCTATTTTTCATTTTTTAATTTTTTTAAATTTAGTTATGCCAAATAAGTCATCATTAGGTACAGTATAATTTTAGCCAGCTATAGTATAATTTCAGCTATAAAACAGAAAACATCAAAACACTTCTCTTTTTTATTTCACCACTATTCTCGCCCCAAAAAAACATTTTGACAATGAACACGATCCCAAATGCAACTTTAATGACTAATTTACATTATACTATAATTATAAAACCAGTAGTATTATAAAAGTATACATTATCATAACTGCTTCATCCAAGGGGCGTTGGATCGGGATCTTAACTTATATCTGCAGATGGACAAAAAAACTGTTATATTATCTCTTTTTTTCATTGCCCGGAATCCCTTATTTCCTGCGCGCCGTTAGATCCATCTCGGAGGGCTGCATCGGACGGCTCAGATCCGTCGTAAGCAGTCTCTCGATTCCAGTATGCATCCATGCGAAGCTTGACAGCGGTGTCATGTCAGTGAGCAACTAAGTTATTCATCCCAAGCAAATCCCCCTCGCCGTCAAAGTATGTACAGCCCTATATACTGCAAAATCAAGGTGGTGTGTACTTACTGGTCATTGAGGCGCTGCATGGCCATGACGGACATGTCCTCGCGGCCGCTGGAGTGCAGCGTGCCGGAGAGCTTGCTCCCGCTCTCCTTCACCTCTTCCGCCCTGTCGATCCTCTTCTGAACAAACTCCCCCTCGTAAACGCCACCACTGCATGCGCGTACACAGGTCAGGATCTCTGGATCATTCAATGAAAAAAACTTGTAAATTTACTATGAATGAAATTTAAGATCAACAAGTAACATACTCTTCCTTGTAGACGTTCTTGGCGAGGTGGTCGTAGTCGGACCGGAAGCACCTGAGGTTGAGGGTGCCGTTGGCCATGGTCCAGATGGGGTTCGTCTGGTTGCCGTTCACACCCTCCACCCAATTCGCCCCCATCTCCACGTTCACGCCGGCGAAGTTGGTCTTGTGGATGCGCCCGCCGACGCGATCCGTCGCCTCCAGTATCACGAAGTCAGTGATCCCGGCCTCCGACAGCCTCTTCCCGGCCGAGATCCCTGCAAATCAGTGGAACTATTGTGTTATACATACAAGTCTTCGTCGGTACATGAAAAATGCATGTTCATTCAGCTGGCAAGTTTTACGCGTGGTACTGTACACGTAACAGATACATGCGTAATCGTGCGTGCAGGCTTTACCGGACATGCCGGCGCCGACAATGATGACCTTGGGACCGGCGGCGGCGGCGAGGGAGGCCCATCGTGCTATGACAAGCCCCAGAGCTATGGCTATGGAGGGCTTCATCTCTCTCTCGCTCGCTCTCATTCCTCTCTCTCTGCCTGAAGCCTTGATCGGTTGCTAGCTAGCTAGCTTGGGACTGAAGACTTAAGAGGTCGATCGGGGAGCTACGTTGCGCGGATACTTCCCAAAAGTCACGTACCGGTATCGGATACTGTACCGGATACGGATACTGCCTCGATACGCGCCGATACGTATCCTGTAAGTATCGGAATTTATTGAGTATTCAAAAAAAGAAATTAATTCCCGATACTTCTGCGATACCTCTCCGATACTTTTCTGATACTTCTACCCTAATATCCCCACCAACCCATCCAGATCCAGATCTGAAACCCACACCGCGCCTCCACCCACGCTCGGCTGGCCTTTTCGCTCGGCGCTCCGCTCGCCTGCCGCCTCCGCTCGCCCGCCGCCTCCGCCGGTCTGCCTCCCCCGCCGCCTCCGTCCGTCCCCTCCGGTCGCCGCCTCGCCCGCCGCGTCGCCCGCTGCCTCCGCCGGTCTGCCTCGCCCGTCGCCTCGGCTGCAGCCTCCGACCATCGCGTCGCCCGCCGCCTCCGCCGGTCTGCCTCGCCCGTCGCCTCGCTTGCCGTCTCCGCCCGCCGCCTCCGTCCGTCCCCTCCGGTCGCCACCTCGCCCGCCGCGTCGCCCGTCGCCTCCGGTTGTCATCTCGCCCGCCGCGTCGCCTGCCGGTCTGCCTCGCCCGTCGCCTGTCGCCCGTCGCCCGACGCCTCCGGTTGTCACCTCGCCCGCCACTCCGCCAGTCCCCTCCCGCCGCCGACGCCTCCAGTCGCCACCTCAGTATGTGCTCTGTGCTCGCTGCTCCCTCAGAACCTCAGTGCTGTTTATTTGCTATGTGTTGACAATGTGTTGGATGATTCAGTAGGGGAAGTGATCAGTGATGTTATTTGTTGTCATTAGTTTGTTCATTTAGCACTGAAATGGTATGCATGGTCAGAGATGTATCCAAGTATGTTGTTTACTTTTCTCTTGTCCTTGTGATCTTATATGCAGCTGAGGCCATCATACTAGGATTTTAACATTTCATTGTTATGCTGGCCACCACTGTCATCATACCAAGCGCACCTGTTCCTCAGATGGGAGGAGGAAATGTGAGTACCAAAACTTATGCACTGAATATCAGTTATATTCACTTGCTTGACATATGAGTTTGATGTTGCTGAACAAGTATAAAAGTTTGCACTAGATTTGCAAGTTTTGTCCAAGCTAAACATCTAAATGATAGATACTGCCTTTTGTCAGGACGAGAAAGCCTAGCTAATTCAGACGCTGTTGTTTGTTGCTGGCACAAACACCTTATTCCAAACTTTCTTTGGTTATGTCTTCCGGTTGTAATGGGTGGCTCATATACTTTCATTGCGCCATCTCAATCATCTTGGCTGGACGGTACAACAATGAAGCAGACCCTCGCTAGGTACTGCCCAACAACTTGGTCTTCTCATGATCGTTCTTTTTTTTTATCTATTTACAAGTTTGTTGAGGAAAGCTAACAAGTTTGTATCGCTGTTGTAAAGAAATTCTTACGGACCATGCGGGAAACACAAGGTGCTCTCATAATCTACGTTGCGTGGATACTTCACAAAAGTTTGCGAAAATAAAGCAATTTGCTACATCAATATAAAGGTATTCTCGGTCCCTTATAAGAATTCATTAATTTCTTATTTTTTAATATTTATTACACACACACACACACACACACACACACACACACACACACACACACACACACACACACACACACACACACACACACATATATATATATATATATATATATATATATATATATATATATATATATATATATATATATATATATATATAAACGTATCGCCATATCGGTATTTTTAGGGAAATGGCGAATCGCGGTATCGCGGTATCGCGTATCCGTATCGGTATCGGAGTATCTGGGCAATATAGTCGGGGAGTGTATGTAAGGACAAGTTCTGCCTTTCTGAGTTTACAAGACATATTTTTTTCTACATACATAAACAAAAAGATATTAAAAATACCATCTCTAATTATTATCTTTAAACACTATATTCAATATATACATATTGAGAACATAAAGTAAAGTAGCATATTTTTTAAGGATATAGAAAAAACTTTATACTAATTCTATATTAAAATATAAAATATACCTTATATTTATAAATAAGATCATTTCAGAATATATCTTATAAATTTAGAGGAAAGATATAGAATATAACAGAAGGCCAAAATGATACAGCTCCGACAAGAAGGCGTCTCATCCACACACACACAGCTACCACAAAAGTACTACTGTTACCGTCGTCGCATCAGCCAAATCCCACGCGAAACGTGGAGAGAAGCTGCCTACCACACAAATACTATTCTTATCATCGTCGCATCAGCCAAATCCCACATGAAACGTGAAGAACAGAACACAAAGGAGAGAGGTACTTGCCACAACAACGAGATCCCAGCACGAGAGAGGAGGGTGGTGTCGTTTCACTGCTACAAAAAGGGTATACTGTACGGTTATATTATAGACGGTTCATATGGAACTGTTTGTGCTTAAACTATCACAGATAATTTATACTAATAACTATTTGTGATATTTTCACAGACGGTTATTAACACGAACCGTCTGTGATAATTGAGACATCACAGACGGTTCGTGTTAATAACCGTCTGTGAAAGTTACGGACATCATAGATGGTTCGTATAAAAAACTGTATCTGATATTGTGGACATCACAAGTGGTTCTTATAACAAACCGTATGTGAATCATCACAAATGGTTATTAATATGAACCGTCTGTGATAGTGTCGTATCACAGACAGTTTGTGGTTTGAACCATCTGGGATAATTTGCGCTATTAAATAGTATGCGTACGTGGTCTCAACATAGATCTATCTTCATTATGCTACATCGATGGAGTGAGGTGGCCGGCTTTAGGGAGTTTGGTGAAAATATATCGCTTGTAGATCTATATACATCTTCTTGGTGATCAGAGGTTAGTACTCGATTGTATCTAATAACTTATATGCCTTGTAATAGAAAGAGATGATAGCTAGGTTTTTGTTTAGATCTAACTAGCTAGCTAGCTAGGTTTAGAAAGATAATGGTACTTTGCTCAATTTCAGAATGGGTAAGTACTCCTAGTTTACTTTAATATATTCTTGCTTAATATTATTGTTTCATGAATACGTGGCTAGCTAGCTACCTAATATAGATGTGTGTAATTAAGTAGCTAGTCTGATTTGCTATAGTAGCGCTAATAATCTAATTTGACACCCATTTGTTACATGTGTAGCGTAGATGGACCGAAATTGGATGTACGTTGAGAACCGAGTGAGTGAACAATACATTAATGGTGTGTGTGCTTTTAGAAGAGTGGCCGAGCTGGATATGTTGAAGAAGAGGATGTAATATATGTACTGTCTATACATTGATTGTGATAATCTAAAGATGTTTAGCAACTCAACGTAGATCGAAACTCAGTTGATTCGAAGGGGTTTCAGAAAGGGGTACAAATGTTGGACCAGTCACGGTGAAGAGGAGATTACACAAGAAGGTAGTTATAACATCGTTGAGAGAGACAACGATATGCCAATTGTGGACTGTGCTTTCGATGAGGATAGGTCGCAGGATGATAATCTAGATCAGATGCTACGGATGCAGAAGGAAACTATAGTGAGAGAGAGTTTGGTAAATTCGAGAGCTTGATGGAGGACTCGGAGAAACCTTTGTTCCCAGGCTACAAGCCGCAATACATGAGGTTATCATCCGTTCTAAAATTTTGAAGTTGAAGGCAAGCAATGGTCGGTTTGACAAGAGTTTCACGGCATTGTTAGGTCTACTAGTGGATATGCTTCCAAAGAAAAATGTGTTGCCGAGAACCACCTACCAAGCCAAGAAGATTCTTTGTTCTTTGGGAATGTAAGTAGAAAGAATATATGCATGTTCGAATGATTGTATTTTCTACCGTAAAGAGTATGCTGGCTTATATGTTTGTCCGGTGTGCAAAGCATCGAGGTGAAGCAAGGACCTCCTGCTAAGGTGTTGTGGTATCTTCCTGTAATTCCCCGTTTGAAGCGTATATTTGCAAATCACAAGGATGAAAGATTGGTGTGTTGGCACTCGAAGCAGCGTAAGAAAGACGGAATGATAAGGCACGCTACTGATTTTGCCCAATGGAGGAATATTGATAGGATGTTTGTAGACTTCAGTGTGGAACCGAGGGATATAAGGTTTGAGTTGAGTACAGATGGAATGAATCCTTTTGGTAACATGAGCAGCCGACATAGAACCTGGCCCGTGACTCTGTGCATGTACAACCTTCCTCCTTGACTGTGTATAAAGCGGAAGTATATTTTGATGTCACTACTTATCCAAGGGATGAAGCAACCTGAGAATGATATTGATGTGTACCTAGCATCATTGGTGGAAGATCATGCAATACTGTGGAACGAAGGGGTACATGTATGAGATGCGGACAAATGAGAGAAGTTCACTCTGCACTCCATGTTGTTTTGCACCATTAATGATTTTTCTACCCTTGGTAACCTGTCAGGGTTAAGTACAAAATAAGCCAAAGCCTATTCGCACTGCTTAGATTATACCGAGAATGTGTGCTTGAACAATTCGCGCAAAACTGTGCACATGCGTCACTGTAGGTTCCTTCCAAAGTATCACCCATACTGCAAGATGAAGAAACAATTTGACGAAAGAAAGATGATGCCTTTTAGCGGGAAAGAGGTCTCTGATATGGTCAAGGATATCAACGTTATACTTTGGAAAGGGACGTAAATTGAGGACCTGTTGGAAGAACATGTGGAAGAAAATGTCAATATTTTGGGACTTGCTTTATTGGGAGCACTTAAAAGATCGCAATTGCATCGATGTCATGCACGTAAAGAAGAATATATATGATAGTTTGATTGGTCTCTTACTGAACATTCCTGACAAGACAAAGGATGTTGTCAATGCAAGGCGTGACTTGGTCGCTATGAATATCAGGACCAAGTTAGCACCAATAGAGACCGATAAAGGCCAAATGTACCTTCCCATAGCTCGCTACACTGTCTAAATCTGAGAGAACTCAACTGTACCAATGCTTGTATGGTGTAAAAGTCCCGTCCGGTCACTCCACCAGCATGAAGAAACTTGTTCTTATGGAACATTTGAAATTAATTGGCATGAAGTCTCATGACTGTCATGTGCTAATGACACAAATTCTATCTGTTGTAGTTAGAAATATTTTACCGAACAAAGTTCGAGTGACAATCATAAGGCTATGTTATTTCTTTAACGTAATTTCTCAGAAGGTCATCGATCCCGATAGACTAGATGCTCTGCAGACCAAGGTGGTGATGACTCTATGCCATCTAGAGATGTATTTTCGTCCGTTATTTTTGATATCATGGTCCATCTCATTGTCCACCTTATGAAAGTGATAAAGATATGCGGCTCCGTGTTTCTACATCATATGTACCCGTTCGAGAGGTGCATAGAAATTCTCAAATCCTATGTACTCAATCAATCTCGACCGGAGGGTAACATGATCGACGGTTATACAATCGAAGAGGTCATTGAATTCTGCATTAGCTACATGGCTCAGGTTGAACCAATAGGTGTACCACTATCTCATCATGAGGGGAGGCTAGAGGGTATCAGGACTATCGGAAAGAAAGCAATAACTCTGGATTGAGATACGCATGCTCCTGTGGCACCACCTCCAGCTCTGGTTCTGAAGCCTGTTGCATCAGCTCCCATAGAGATGCCATCGAAAATGTATTGTAAATGAGGCGCTAAGACCCAACCAAAGAAAATTAAGGCACCTCCCGGGCAATGGAAGTTCATTCTCAGAGTGTCGTTGGTCCCCGAGTCACAATTACCAAGTCTTGGACTGGTTTGCAATACATTGCATACCTGGTACATGCAGAGATCCAACATGAAGCCAAACTGGCACAGTAGATTCATTGTGAGATATACAGAGGCACATTTCCTCCATGACTCAGTCTACTTCATCATGACCTTCGAAGACTTATTCTTACTATTCAATCTCGACGAACTCGACGCCTCACTTCTACAATACTAGACACTGTAAGTGGACCATACAATGAAGTTCTACATTCATGTCATATTGATAAATGTTGTTACTTTTTGCTTATGTATAGATACATGATCCAACAAGTCTGGCGACGGTGACAACCGGTGGGTTTCCTCGACCCATACTTGGTCTCTGAGCAATCCATCAATGATAATGCATCATTAGTCCAAGATTACATAACGAGTGGATTGATTGCTCACAGTGATAAGGAGTACATCATGGTACCTTTCAACCAAAGGTAAGTGCTTCACTAGTTGCCACACAAGTTTCATTTGTACTTTGTACGCAACATGAACTTAGGATTTATCACTATGATGACACATATGACTAGGTCTCACTAGATTCTGATTGTGATTGTACCAAAGTGGAACAAGCTAATATACCTTGATTCCCTACTTAGGAGCAATCACGACTTCACTCGTGTGCAATAAGCAATTGATAGATAAACTCATTTCCTCCATACATAACTCTATAGTAATCTTTCCTTCATTTGCAATGGGGGAGGCTAACTTTTTTGGAATCACGTAGGTCGTTTAGCGCTTATGTTGCCCAGGGAGGGAGATACAAGGAATCCAGCGATACACTATGACACAGGACGCAATTTTCGGTACCCGCTACAACACAACAATCCTATATCACACTTCGTTATAATGCCTCTAGAATTGACAGTACCTATGTATGTAATTCTATTTTTGCAGTGCCACCAGTAGCTACAGGGCAACGTATGTGGATTTTACATTAGCCGCCATATGAAGGAAATCATGGATGCTAAAACAAATGATCTAGAGGTTTGTCAACCTTTTAATAATTATTATTTTTTGAGTATATATATATGTATATATACACACACATGCTAATTAATGACTTAACATTGCTCCTAGCGATAACATGTGGACTTTGACGAAAGTGCATCTGATCTTGACAAACTCATTGAAATTCGAGGAAACCTCTCCTAATTGTTGCTAGCAGAGGTCATAAACAAGATTGGAGAGTTCCACCCCGGCAATAGTGATTAGATGTTGAAACATTGGATTCAATTGTAATCACTCAATTGTGCTTAATCAAACAATTCATTCAATTTAATTCATTTGTGAGATCTGTGTAATGATTGTCATGCTATATATGTGATCTTCTTGTGTTGTTTCGTTTATCTGTGAGATTTATGTAATGATTGTCCTGTGCTATATATACATGATCTTGCTTGTTTTCAGATGGCATGGCTAGCATATCCTGAGGCTAGCCGAAAAAGAGTAATCAACATCGCTGTTAAAATAGCTATCACAGACGGTTCGGTGTTCCAAACCGTCTGTGATATATATATCACAGACGGTTGAAAACACCGAACTGTTTGTGATATGCACGATATCATAGACGGTTTGGAACACCAAATTATCTGTGATAGTCAAATATCACAGACGGTTTTTAGAAAAACCGTCTGTGTTGTAAGTTATCACAGACGGTGTGGGAGCTGTTTGTGATAATCAACTATTATCACTGACACATAACTGCATACGGTTCAGAAACCGTCTGTGATGACGGTTTTGAACTGTCTGTTATAACATTGTCTGTAGTAGTGTCTCCTCACCGATGGTTCTGACACAACAAAACAAGACCGAAGCGACGGTCTGATGAATCCCACATGAGGGAGGGAATACGTTGTTTTTAGGGCCCACCTGTTGGCGCTGCCCGAACCCAACAAAGAGGAGTGCTTGGGGACAACCATGCGACCTATCCTGACGGAGACGGGCAGAGCGACCCAATGTCTTGTGCTACACAGCTTGCTGGACTTCCTTTTTATGAGCTTGATGTGTTGGGTGGGCTGCTTGTGTTATGTGGAGTGAATCACTGGACGCCTGTTCCTGCTTGCCTTTGCCTCATCGATCCTACCGAGCCGCTAGAGCTCATCGATTCGCCGCGTTGAAGGTTAATAAACAAGTGAAATGAGTTCAAGGTGATAGAATGAGATGGCCGGTGATAGTCTCCGGCGATATGGACTGTCACCGATGGTGAATTTAGGAGAGTTTTGGTTGGGGTCGGCAGAGATACATAAAGGAATGGGGAATTTTGGGGGGAGATTGGAGCATTTGCCCCATACATAAACATGAAATTTGATGATTTGCCCCCCATTTTATCTCATTCATGTGTGAATTCTTTATGGGACAAATCATCAATTGCAATGAAGGGTGTGGCAAAGGATCAATTATACCAGTTTTAGGTGGGGAAACTATGTGAGAGAGAGATGGCAAGGAGATATGACAGGTGGGACTAGTTTGATGAAATATTATAATAATAGTGATGTGGATTATTGGCACTTGTGTTAGAGAGGGGCATTTTTTAAGGCAAACATGGCTCGAAAGGGTCATTACTTCTCAGTTATATTGGTACAACTACCATAAAGATTACAAAAGGGACCCTAAGATAATGACATCATATAACTCAGTCCTAGGCGCATAGCAACAAGGAGTAAAACGAAATAAAAATATTACATCGAAGTTCTCGAGCAACTCAGATTGATGTCATTAAATCGAAGGAATTGAGTAAACCACAAGTGAGCTATCCATTCATTTCCCAAACCAACCAAACCTAAGTTTTATTAAATTCTACCCCTCATGTGAAATCACCGAGTATTGTCCATGACCAGGGACACGGCTATTCGAATGATTTTATACTCTACTGATGTTGCACAATTTTACCCACGAGACATGATTATCTCATATTGCCATGCGATTAATGCACTTCCTTTGGTGTGCAGTAGTGTGTTTATGACAAAGCATTTACAATGCTCAATCTCAAACTGATCTCATCCACTAAGGTTTCTTTGGCGAATAGGCTGACAGACCTATCGATAAAACCTATCAGACCAACAAAGCATCTCAATGTTGAAATTAAGGTTAGAACATCATAAATTAATTCACCAGATCTATTCCATACTAGACATATAGTTGTACAATAAGGTTTAGATCAATAGTAAATAAATTAAGTCCTTAGACATTACCTATGTGAAGCATCCACATCCCAATGTGCTATTAGCACCTACTTTACTCCACAATCACTCGTCCAAGTGAAAATTATTTTAGTTTAAGCAAGACCAATGACACACCAATGTCATGGTACACAAGTTTTATAATTGTGGCTACAACCATAATTTAATATCTCATTAAGTCAAAATTAATTAATTGATCAACATGTGATGATGGGCCTAACGTAGCGGTAAGCATGACTAAGCATACTAGATATAAAACCCAAGTGAATACTAGTATTGCATCACTAGATAATTTTTCATCCTATGGTGACAATGAAATCATGGCATCCAAATTATTAATGCGGAAATTAATCAAATTGGTTGATAACTACCAGGTATAAATGTTTGTATTAAATTAGCAATGCATGATAATTTAAAATAATAATAATAATAAATAGATTTAAAAAATAGGTTCAATATGATTAAATATCACAACTTGCCTTGGCTTTGCTCAGTTACCACTTCTTGAATTTCAGTTCCTACTTCTGCTCCTTCAAAGACGTTATCTACCGAGAGAGAAAGCGAACAAAAAACAAATAAATTCTATAAACAACAGAACTAGAATCAAAAGATAGAGCTCAATTTTAGATAAATTTAAGAAGAAGAATCGGGTCAATTGGAGTTAGGACAAAGAAGAACAGACTCTTAGAAGATTTAAATATAAGAAAAATACTATTAGGTTTTTTGGATTTATTTCCGAAAGGAAATTTGATTTATGATGTCAAGAAGGGTATTTGGGTTTTCGGTTGAATTGTTTTTCTAAAGGAAATTGGTTTCGATCACTGACAGGTTGGGCTATGGCTCATGGACCAAGTCCATGAATGGATTTAGCCTACGATAGACACGGTCTACAAAAGAGTGTAGCTAACTATGAGCTAGGGCTGATGTAGCCAACACGCAAGCAAAGGTGATGATGTGGCATCCAGGTGGCATACACACGGACGTTGATGAGGATGGTGAGGTGGCTGCTGATGTGGCAGATCCGGCGGTCCACGGCGGCGGTACTAGCTATAGCGAATTGAACGATGGCTCACTGAACTTCAATGTCTGCGGTTCTAGCATGCACGCACGATGAGAAACGCATCTAGCGGCTTGGACAGTGGTCACCGATGTTGAAGGTGATGGAACAAGTACTGCAACGGCGAACTCCAATGTACTTGCATTGTCAGTGCGAGGCACAGAGTAGATAGCTTGGGTCAAGGTGAAGCTAGAGTACTAATCACTGGAGGAGGAAGAGCTCGGTGTGTGACAAGGGCAAAGAGACGAGGGTGGCTTGGGGTGCGGATCTAAGGGCTCGGCGTGCTCTTTTATACATGGACGAGAGGAGGACTCCGCGGTGGAAATAATAGCAACGGTGTAGTGCAATCGGACTCGGAGATGAGTTCGGATTGAAGACAATATGCCTGACAAGTGGGCACGACTGTCAGTGACTACACGAGAGGAAGGAATATAGGATGGCGACATGTGGCGTTGGTGCGGATCGAATAGCTAGCGAAGTAGACCGTGTGGGCGAGTTGGGCTAAGGTGCTCGTAAGGCAGACCAAGCTAGGAAAATAGGCCAGGCCAGAAGGGAAAATGGGCCCAAGGGAAAAAGAAAATTCAGCCTAAAACTCAATTCCAAATTTCCTAGGGTTTTCTAATTTTATAAATTGGATTAAATCAAATTGATCTAAAAATATATCAAACAAACTCCAAAAAATCCAAGAAAATACAAAAAAATTCCTTGTAACACAAGGAACCCAAATAAAATAGATTTTGAATTAATTTTATTTTATTTTATTCACAGTACATATTTTTAATTTCTAAAAATTTCATATTAAGCTTTAATAAATCAAAAAAAATCCAAATGGTTAAATTTATTTTTAAAGCTTGAAAAAGACTCTGAAAACTAGGATGTTACATATATGGCCACGGTTCCACCTCCTATTGTATGTTTGCCGGTGATGTTGAGCGGTGGGAGTAGAAGAGAGGTCTCCATTGGCTAGAGGTTGGAGGAGACACCAAAGGATTTACTTAGTGAATCTTCAATTGGCCATCGAGAGCTAATGATTTTTGGACCCTTTATCCTGATAGTTGGAATGACAATTAGGGAGTAGTAGTTGTGTAACTTCAAGATCCATTAAATTAGTTTTGGAGATTAATAACAAATTTAAATGAGAAACTAACTCGTTTGTTGAGTATGATATTGTTTAATCTCATCTGGATGAAAAGGTGAAAATTATGGAGGTAAGCATTTAACGTCATATTCTTATACCTTATTGCATTTCTCAAATCCAATATATAGATTGAACTCAACTAAAATTCTAACTTGAATATATGCATATATTTTTATTACATATTATTTTATGCATAGATTTAGGGGTAGTTCATTCTATATTTTGATGTTTCATTAATATTGATCCTTGTTCTTCATCCACACATGTTGAGAATCTTTACTTTCAAACGTATACCTTGAGTATATAAAGCTTGTATAGTTCATATATACTCATGTTAATTTAAATTCAATCATTTGCAATTGGTTTGTCATCAATCATCAAAAATAAGGAGATTGAAGAATCTAGTCCCTCCATTATATGTTAATAGAAACATTATGTGTTAATGTAATGTTTTGGATGATTAGTGATAACCAGATATGTAGCTTTGCTAGCAATTAATTTAAAGTCAAACACTCCCACTCAAATGAGTTAATTGCTTCCCAAGTTTATCCTAGAGTATACAATTATTGTGTACATGATGTATATTCATAAATCAACTTATTATCTCGTTATTTATTGAGATTGTCATCAATTACTAAAAATGGGAGATTCAATAATCTAGTCCCTCCATTATGAGTTAATGGTGAATTTTGGTAATTAATGACAATCGATTTGTGGGACTAATATTTTTCATGATTTGGTGAAATAGGTTAAGTCTCATGATGAGGATGAGTTGGGAAAGTGTCACGAGTTGGTTGTCATTAAGCAAAGATTTAGGATGAAGGATGACATCAAGTGTTCTTAGACAGGAGGCTACCTCGGGGGTTGGCACAGTGCGGGAGTGGCGGTGGTGGTTCGGCGGAGTGAGACGTTGGCAGAGGTGACGCATGGTGCTGACGAAATACTAGCTGCGAAGGCTTCAGCCGAGGATGGGGACGGTGACGTGGTGCTCTAAGGAAGCTTTAGCAGGGCAGAATTGGCTTGGTGCAGCTCCAATCGGTGGCCCTCTCGTTGTCTGGCGTTGGAGAAGACGATGCCGCTGGTGAGCTGTGGGGCACGAGGGGTCGATTCCTTAGGGTGTGAGGAGGATGATGGCAGCCTTCTATGGCTTTTATAGGCTCCGAGTGAGGCTGGCGTTGTGGAGCTCCGTGTGAGGCCCGTGCGAGCAGTGTCGGCTTCGGCATGGCTATAGTGTCGACTGATTCGAGCTCGCATCACGACAGTGACATGCCACCAGGCATGGTTGTCACACGTTAGTGGCTCGGTGCACAGTGGACAGGGTTTACCGAGGAGGTGAAGCGTTGTGCAAGCATGGGTTCGGCCTAGCATCAACGTTGACGTCAGTGAGCGCTTGAACCGAGGTGACGCACGAGAGGTGATGCGAGTGGCGGTGATGAACATGCAGAGTAGCACGGTGGGGTTCAGCTAATGGCGACTGGCCAAGAGAGAAAGACAGCAGCGACGGCTTAGATGGTGACTCACCGGTGGCAAAGGGTAAACGGCCGGAGGCTACAAGCACGGTGGAGCAACACCGTTGGCGGTGACCGGGGTCGAAGACGAAGATGGCGACTCGGGCATGACGGCTTGGCACGGACGACTAGAGCGGTGAAGGCTCAGGACGGAAAAACCAAAGGGAGATGGTTGGGCTTTAAAGGAGTGGAGGCCGAGACGACCGCATCGTGCATAGCACGGACACTGAGAAGGCGGCTGCACTGTGACCTAAGTGAACACGGAGGAGGAATCTGGGTTGGGGAAGATCCACAGTGCCCTCGTCCACCGATGTGCAACACATGGTGGCTCGGGAGATTGGACGACGGACAATGGATGGCACAGATGAACAGTGCCCCCATACTCGGATAGCCGACACATTTCACCGGGAGATCCTGTGGCTGATGTGAAGCATGGTCGTATGTCTGACATGTGGCTTGGAGAAAATCGTATGGCTGAGGTTTAATGGGCCGAAGGGGCTTTTGATTTCTCAGGATATTCTAATTCCAGAAATTCAGCCAAATCCATTTGAGATCCAGAAAATTCCTAGAAAATTCCAAGAAAAATCCTTAAAGCACAAATAACTCAAATAAAATACTTGAAAAAAATTTCATTTAAGCTTGAGTTAAATCCAAATGGTGAATTTATTTTAAAACCTTCAAAAAGGCTCTAAAAATCGGGATATTATGCATACGTCGGCAAGTTTCTCTCATTCTAGTTCCACTGGACCACGCATCACTTAGACCGACTAAGCCACATGGTGCAACCCATCACTTGAATTTTCCTTCAATATTTTTTGCCTTTCTTATATCATGCTTGAGCTCAGCCATTTCACATGACATCCTTCATCGTTCTGAGCCTTGGCTCCCCCATGAGCACAACCCTGATCCTCATCGTTGACCATGGTTGACTCCAATACCCCTGCACATCCAAAGACCAAAAAATCATTTCCATGAACAAGTTCTTCACAACATGACACAAGGTAGCTAAAACATGCATCATGCTAGGTCAAACCAAATTATCCCATGACTCAAATTTCCTAAAATCGTCTATTTTTGTAAGCTGCCTAGATAATATGCAAATTTACAAGTTCTTAATTTTCACTCCTCCAAAATGATAGTGGTTCATCACAACAAAACTATAGATGTTCTCATATAGTACTTCAATCTCTCCCTTGATGAATCCATTGGTAATTTCTCGAAAATACAAGTAGAAGTGGTTTTCAAAATTTAGAAAGGAAATTTTGCAAATAAAGCTTAAAATGGTCACAAGAGGAATGCAAAGGATAAAAATGACCATGTGAGGTAGAAATGGATTGTAGCTATTGAAAATGGCAAGTTTTCCATAGAAAGCTTCAAATTCACCAAATGAATTCGGAAATCTCACTCTAGGTCTATCTGAAAAAACAATTGTTTTGTTTGACCTTGGTCAATGTGCGAAGAGATTAAAAGATCATGAGAATCACAGCAAAATATTAAAACTTCAACTTAAAAAGATTTTTCACAAGAACTACAAATCATACTCTATATATATGCATTTTTACCAATCTTTCTCCCCCTTTGACAATGGAGTCATCAAGATTTATGGAATAGGATAGAGCATGAATAAAACGAAGTGGTTGTAATTTATTCATTTTTAGCATAAGGAGCCATGAAAATTACCTAAAGTGACTCTACAAGTATTACACCAACCCATATTATGTGAAAGAGTAATAATATGAATTTAAGTAAATTTTTGGCATGTCAAGTTGCTCAAGATCATAGTTTAGCCAAAGGCATCTAAAAATAAGTCATGTCCATAAACTAAATGAAACAAAGAAGCTATAATTGAGTCAATTTAGAGTGCTGCAAGTTCAATGTTAAATCATTTTTTCAAGTACTTAAGCATAATTAGCACATTTAGCATTTGCTAATATTCATTTTTGGTTTTATCTTAGCAAATCAAGTCTAGGACTAGGAGCCATCTAACTGCCTCATAAGTTTCAACTATTTTTATAATTTTTGTTTTCTTAGCCATGTGCTAGATCTCAAACCTTACTATTACCATCCCAAACAATAATCTTAATAGAGTGGTCTAAGTCATCCAAAACTTCCCATGAGTTCATATCTAGTGCAATGGCAAGTCATCTCATGATAAATAATTGGTGAGATAAGTTTTTCGCATAAAAGATAATATTTTGCATTTTTCTTAGCCTAGTTTAAGAACAAAGAGCTAATCCTAACTCATGTTTCAATAAAGAACTAGCATAGCTCAATCTAAAACTCAATTTAGGTTTAAGACTCAACTTAGCTTATTTGATATGGCATAAGTCATAAAAGAATCGCTAAAGCAAAACTAGTCACAAGATCCAACAAGATATGATTTAATTCAAGTTTCACATATTTAATAGAATTAGCATGGCAAAATCTAAGATACACATAGAAGGACATGATAAATCTAGCAAACTAGCATAAGAAATGGCAAGATGTAAAGCAAGATATCATATCACAAAAGGATAATAGTCAAAACTTCATGTAATTATATTACAATGCAAGTTGTTGAAATTAAATATGCAATATGATACTGTCAGCATTCTAATGTCGGTCTTATGTATGATTATTTGGTTCGGGGGATCTCTCAAATACCTGACCACACAGAGAAACACACGGGAATTTTATGCAAGTTTGGGCCTTCTTCGGAGAGAATAAGAACTTTACTCCTGCATAGCTATATTGATTGCACATATTACAATCAAGAGTAATGTTGGATGTCTTCTGCTCCTTTCTCCTGTTGCTTGCAATGCTTGTTTCCT
Organism: Dendrocalamus latiflorus; assembly: GCA_017311315.1. NCBI lineage: Eukaryota > Viridiplantae > Streptophyta > Magnoliopsida > Poales > Poaceae > Dendrocalamus > Dendrocalamus latiflorus. Next base: position 16,699,473 of record CM029667.1, read on the forward strand.
TTATTCCTGACTTTAGCCTTTATACAGCATATAAAGATGTGGCAGTTGCTCTATGCCAAGAGATGTCTCAATGTATCAGACGATAAAATGTCTGACGGAGGTTATTGTTAGTGATGTGATGTGTCCCCATCGCCAGGCGGTTATCGCTAAAGATAGGAAGAAGTTATGAGCGGTCATTTCAGAGAACAACTGCATACGTTAATTGCCTTGTTAGATAGAACTGCAATGTAGTAGGTTGTCATAGACAAGCTGGTCAAAGTCAGGCTAGTCATAGAAAAGTTCACGACAATCGTATTATTTACGTAGGGTTTGTTAGTAGACTGATGAATGAATCAAAGCCTGATTCCTCCTCTCTTTAAGTAGGTTAATGTCATCTACTCAAAGTTGTTCTTGGTTGAAGTCGGTAAAATTTTTGACCCTTGTCGATCAAATCTTTAGTTTTGGAGGAACTATGGCTTCAGCCGCAAAAACTAGAAAAAAGGGGTTTCACCTGTTGCCCGACTAGGAGTTGTGCAAATTGCCCATAATATTAAGGGTAATTCTTGTACCCAAGTCCTTGAGAGCTTGATAAGTTGGTCAAAGACCCGAGCTTTAATCCCCTGCATGATTTGGCCATTCGCTCTTTTGACTGCCCCATTGCTTTATGGGTAGGCAACATATGCATAACACAACTTGGTACCTAATTCTGCACAAAATTCTTGAAATTTTGCACGTGAGAATTACTCACTATTATCTATAATTATTTGACTTGGTATTCCAAATCGAGTAATTACGCTTCTCATCATGAACCTTTTGACAGCTTTCGTTATTATCCTAGTCACAGGTTCAGCTTCAAATCATTTTGTGAATGTTCTATAGCCACAAAAAGGAATTCCATGCCCCCTAATGCTTTTGGGAATGATCCGGGGATATCGAGACCCTAGGTTGTGAAAGGCCAAAAGAGAGAGGTATAGTTTGTAAAGTTTGAGCTGATTGGTGTATTTGCCTGCAATAAAACTAGCATTTTACATATTTTTTAACCAACTCTTTAGCATCATGGAGGGCTGTTGGCTAGTAAAAGCTTTGTCAAAAGACTTTTTCGACTAGCATTCTGTAAGAAGCATATGCTCTACAGATGCCCTCATGTATGTCATGAAGGAGTTGTAATCCTTCTCTCTATGATATGCATCGCATGAGAATCCCTTGAGTACTTTGTTTATAGAGTATTCCTTCGACCAAAGTATACATTTTGGCATTTTGGGATAAATGATCTGCCTCGAGATCATCATCGGGTACTTTACCCATCTAAAGATACTCATAGATGGGTCCTATCTAGGTATCCTCATATTCTGGAGAGGCTGTCTCATTAGGAGATATTTCTGGTGTTTCGACCAGACACGGCTTCTGAAGCTATTCCAAGAATACTCCTTTCAGTACATGTGATCAGGAAGAAGCCATTCGAGCTAACTGGTCAGCCAGAAAATTATCCTTTCGAGGAATATATTGTATCTCGAAACCAAAAAATGCTTCTCAAGTATTCTAACTTCCAATAAGTACTGAGACATGGTTGAATTAGAGCACCAGTACTCTTTTTCGACCTAATTCACAACCAGTTGAGAGTCTCCTCTTACGAGAAGTTGTGAATCCCAAGCGCTTTCATTGCTCGTATGCCAGGCAACAAACCTTCATATTTGGCCATGTTATCAGTGGCTGGAAAGTTTAATTGAACATCATACTTTAAGGTCTCTCCTGTAGGAGATTCTAGGACCACCTTAGCCCTCGACTAGGGATGGCAATCGGGTGTGGCGGGTACGGGTAGTGCTCGCCCATACCCGTACTCGTGACCCTAATTTATGCCCACGGGCATACCCACGAAGGATGACGGGTAAAGAACATTGCCCATACCCATCTCCCACGAGTACCTATTTAGCCGCGAACTGAGAGTCACCATCTGAGAGCTAAACTAATAACAAGTACATATAAGCAACATCTATTGCTAGGAAATATAATAGCTATCAAAAACGTTTATAACAAGCAATAGCAATTAGAGATATGCAAAGGTTTATAACAATCAATAGCAATTAGAGATATTGCTATGGTTGCGCCACCTGTCAATCTATATTGTGGGTAAACAGTCAGGGCAGGTACGGGTGGAGCTTATCCATACACGTGCCCGTTTACTTGACAGGTAGAGTGTTTTCCTATTTTTATACCCGTGGGTAAAAAAAATCCCATACCCGGTTCCATTAGGGTATTTACCCATGGGTATACGGGTAAACAGGCACAATTACCATCCCTACCCTCAACCCACTAACTGTAAGTGACCTGTCAAAGTACATTATCCACTGGTCATTGGAATTGTACTGGGGATCCTGAATAGGTTTAGGATTTGTCCATTCGGTGATAAAGTCTACCAAGATCTAGGATTTAATGGCCATTCAGGACATGAAATGGAGGTCGAACTCCCCAACTTCGATCGACCATTTTGCCATATGTCTCGCTGCTTCCATGTTTTGGAGGACCTCTCCTAAGGGAAACACAGATGACATAATAATTTTGTGCACCTGAAAATAATACCTCAGGTTCCTTGAAGACATGAGGAGGGCATACAAAAGTTTTTGAACATGAGGGTACTGCTCCTTAGGCCAGTGTAAAACTTCGCTTACATAGTAAACTGGTCATTAGACACCTTCACATTCTGCGACCAGTACTACGCTCACTGCCTATTGCGTGGCAGCTAGATATATTAAGAGCATCACTTCTGGTTTTAAAGAAATCAGAATAGGAGCACTCGTTAGATACATCTTGACAACCTCAAAGGCATCGTTGGCCTCCTTTGACTACTCAAAACCCTCGTGATTTCTTAGAAGCTTAAAGAAAGCGAGTTCTTTTTCTCCTAGTCGTGCAATGAAATGACTTAAAGCTGCCATGCATCTTGTGAGATTCTATACTTCTTTCTTAGAGATTGGAGGGCGCATTTGCTCCATGACCTTTATCTTTTTAGGATTTGCTATGATACCTCTTGCAGAAATAAAGAATCGAAGCAATTTTTCTGAAGAAACTCCAAACACACACTTCTCAAGAGAGGGTTTCAAATGGTGTTTTATGATATTGTTGAATGTTTCTTGTAGGTCAGAAATATGATGAAGTCGTTTGATGGTTTTTACGACTAGATCATCAACATAGGCCTCCAAATTTTTGCCTAGTTGAGATGAAAAAGTTAATTGCATCAAATGTTGAAAAGTTGGATCAGCATTTTCAAATCAAATGGCATTTTGACAGAGCAAAATATCCTAAATAGTGTAACACATGCGGTCTTCTCTTTATCTTCTAAACACATACTAATTTGATGATAACTAGAGTATGCATCTAGAAAACTTAATACATCACAACCAGTAGTAGAATGAATTATTTGATTGATATGAGGGAGAGAAAATCATCTTTTAGATAAGCTTTATTAAGATTAGTAAAATCTATGCTCACACGCCACTTACCATTAGACTTTTTAACCATTACAGGGTTAGCCAACCACTCCGAGTGATTGACTTCTCTTATGAAGCCTACTTTTAGTAGCTTGTCCAATTCTGACCTAATGGTATCTTATCGATCAAGTGCAAATCTCCATAATTTTTATTTTATGGGTTTCTTGTCAGACCGTAAAGCTAGCCTGTGCTCAATCATCCCCCTAGGAACTCTAGGCATGTCAAATGTTTGCCACCGAAGACATCTGCATTAGCCTGAAGGAAAATGACGAGGGCGTCTTCCTATGCGGGATCAAAAGTGATCTCATGCGAACGGTCTTTGAAGGTTCCTCTGGATCTAGCAGAACTTTTTTGACTTGTTCATTTAGCTTTGGTGCAGCTTTAGACTTCGACTACTTGATCGGAGGCTGCTCCTTAGTTTCTTCTTGAGTTGGTAACTGGCTTACCATCTCAAGGGATTTGCAAGCACATGTGAGCAGCATATTTTTAGCACAACAAATTGTGATAACTTCTTTGGAACCTGGCATCTTAAGGCATTGATATGCATAGTTAGCAACCATTAAAACTCATGCTAGAGTTGGTCGTCTGAGTATGGCATTATATACTATGTCGAAATCGACCATATCAAAAGAGATTTTCTCTGTCCTGAAATTACCTAGAGAACCAAATGTTACAGGAAGAGAAACTTGGCCAATGGGTTTGGCCGAAGATCCCAGTATGATTCCATGGAATGAATATCATACTGGTTTTATTCTGGTCTGAGGAACTTGCATCCCGTCTACGGCACATATAAATAAAATATTTTATGAACTACCACCTTAAATTAAAATTGGATTTACATGATAGTTATTGATGTTTGGCTCGACCACAATCAAAAAATGAACTGGTCAAGTTGAAGGGATCGGACAGTCACCTTTCTCAAAGGAGATGGAGTTTACCTCTTGTTTGATAGCTTTAAACTGTTGTTTTGACTAGTATACCGAAGATTCTCCATAGATGTGCTCGATAGTATACTTCGGATCTTGGAATGGCATCTCCTCGTCATCGTCTGACTACTTCTGATCACTTGTTTGTCCTAACTCCTTGACTGTAGGAAGTGGTCCTTTGCCGGAGTAGTAGTCTTTGAATCTTCATTGGAAAACTCGGCAGTTGTGAAAGTGTCGTTCCTTTTTATGGAGAGGACACCACCTAGACTTGTTATCCTTTTTATACGGGACATTTGCCCTAGCCTTGTTTGGAGTGCTATTTGAAACTTCATGGATTTTTATCGCTTACAGCCAAGACCTCCTTAGAACCATTGGCTTAAGGCTTTTGGTCTTTTGTCTTGTTCTTGGATTCCTTGGCCTTCTTCTCCTTGTTTTTGCTACCATCATCTGCCTCTTTAGGACTTTTATCAACTCAACCGATGGTTTTGCTACACTCGTCTGCTTCAGATACTCGACGATTGTTGGATCCATCCTAAGATAGTTCCCAGTTGTACAAGGGAAATACTCCTCGTATTCCATTTGCTGTTGCATATTTCTTGCTCGAAGTGGTGCATGATCACCTCCTCTGAGAGTTTGCAGATCTTGGGTTGTTCGAAGAACTCTTCTTTGACTAGAGTTATGGTTGGGAGAAGAAGAACGATGTGACCTGTTGTCGTGTTGATTTCCATGAGGTGAGTTATTGGAACGACTGGTGGTTGACATAGTCATACCTGTTCAACTCTAAGAATCGCGTCGGTGAGATCACTCGAGTCTGGTCATCATGTTGTGAAGCCTTCGTGCAATCTTCTCAACAAAAATGTCGTAACCTGGTGCTCATCCAAGTTCTTGAGTTGGGTTCTTAAGCATGTCATTTATATGCTAAAGCTCTTGAGCCTCCTCAGATTGATATAGAATGCATCCAGGCAAAGTCCTCTGGGCTGCCAACCGTCTCCTCCAAATAGTCTTAGGATCTTTTATATCTAAGATTGCTTGAGTTTGCCTCAACGAAGAGCAATTATTTCAAGGATTTCTCTGATGCTCATCAGAGTACTGATCACATTCATCGTCGAAGGTCTCCTCGCCATCACTACGAGAGGTCGCAGTGTGTCAGCAGTGGAGAGCATCCTCAGTCCTTCATTTGAGAGGGATCAGTATCTAAGGGGAGGGCAAAGACCTCCTGAATTGATCTCCACTTGCGTTAGACGCCTCCTAGCTTGAGGAGTCATCAAATGATAGTGCCTCATAACCAGGAGTAATCCCCTCTAAGAAGGGGAATTATGGGTTATAACTGTCTCCGATCGAAGTTGAATCCCGCGAAAGTATGGTCAAACTCATAGGGAGCACAACCACATCCTCTGTAGGGACAACCAAAGGGTAACAACCACTAGATGCTGATGAAGCCCCGAAATGATAAATTCCAGGACTTGTTGTACCAAATCAGACGGCCACTGAGGGACTTGAAGATTTGGGCGTGAATCCCTCCTCAACCTTATCTATGGTATGACCTTCAAGATCTCGTGAAGGATCTCTAGAGGCAGCATCACCATTAGATGAAAGCATACTCTGCTTGTTGTCATAGCAGGCATCCATACTGAGATTTGCGTAGTTAGCTAAGTCGAACTAATTCTCTTCATTCCACTCTCCTACCATGGGAACATCAGAAAGAAGAGAATTTATTGATGAGGAATTACTAGAACTTGGATCCCCATGGACGGCGCCAACTATTGGTGTTCTAATATTAATCTTATGTATGATTATTTGGTTTGGGGGATCTCTCAAAAACTTGACCACACAGAGAAAGACACAGGAATTTTATACAGATTCGGGTCTTCTCTGAAGAGAATAAGAACCCTACTCCTGTGTAGCTATATTGATTGCATAGATTACAATCAAGAGAAAGAGTAATGTTGGATATCTTGCGCACCTTTCTCCTGTTGCTTGCATTGCTTGTTCCCTTTCTTCTTGACTTCAGCCTTTATATAGTGAATGAAGAGGTGGCAGTTGCTCCATGCCAAGAGATGTCCCAATGTATCAGACAATAAACTATCTAACAGATGTTATTGACAGTGACGTGATACCTCTTCACCGCCAGATGGTTATCGCTAAAGGCATGAAGAAGTTATGAGTAGTTATTCCAGAGAACAACTGCATACATTATCTACTTTGTCAAACAGACCCGCAATGTGGCAGATTGCCGTAGACAAGCTAGTCGAAGTCAGGCTAGTCGTAGAAGAGGTCATGACCACAAGGTGGCTATAGAATGACTTACAACTATTTCATGTTCGTAGGAAGACTTACAATCATGAAGTGGTAGTGGAAAGGCTCACGAACATGGAGTAGTCATGGAAAGGCTTACAATCATATAGCAGTTGTAGAAAGGCTCACAACCACAGGGTTAGTTCTCTCCCTTACGAATATAAGGGGTATACTTAAGGAACAGAATAATGCAATAATACTACTTATAGATAAATAGTAAATCGGGGATTATTATATCCTTGTCTGATATAATTGGATGCAAAAGGATCAAACTCCCCCTCAAGACAAGACAAAAGAACTAATAACCACCAACTATCCCTGCAAAGAAGTAAAACGAGAAGAATCAAGTGCCTTAGTGAAAATATTTACAATCTGCTGCTCGAACTCTATAAAGTGAAGCACAATATCACCCTTTTCTACATGATCTCTAAGGAAATGGTATCTAATATCAATGTGCTTAGTCCTAGAGTGTTGCACTGGATTTTTGGCAATAGTTATAGCATGAGTGTTGTCATATAAGAGAGAAACACTATCTAAGATCCAGAGAATTTGAGAGAAACTATTAGCTGTAGCTACATATTCCACCTCAGCAGTGGATTGTGTAATTGAGGACTGCTTCCTAGATGACTAAGAGATAAGAGAGGTGCCTAAGAAGTGACATGAATAAGAAGTACTCTTCCTATCTATTCTACACCCCCGCAAAATCAGCATAAGAAAAGGCTTGAATAGAGAGTGCAGAATCAGAAGAATACCAGAGTCCAAAGTCAAAAGTGTCCTAAAAGAACCTAAAGATGTGACACACTATTTGACAATGTGAAGCATAAGGGAAAGCCTGAAATGGCATGTCCAGCCTTGATATTGTGAGGTAGAGGGATCTAATCATGTTGCGGTATTCCTTCTGGTCCACGGGCTCTTCATCCTCATCAGGATCTAGCACGGTAGAATTAGAAATATAAGTAGACATTGGCTTGCTACTTTCCATATCGAATCGCTTAAGTATGTCTTTTGTTTACTTGCTTTAATGAATTAAGGTCTCTTCTTTCATTTGCTTGACTTGAAGACCAAGTAAGAAGGTCAGCTCGTCCATCATACTCATTTCGAATTCTATACTCATAGAATCTAAAAATCTAGACATCAAAGCATGAGAGGAACCACTGAATATAATGTCATTCACATAAATCTGAACAAGTAAAAAAATCACTATCATACCTAAGAGTGAACAAGGTTTTGTCTACCATTCCTATTTTAAAATTATTTTTAAGTAAGAAACTCTTAAGTCTATCACACCAAGCTCTATGTGCTTTCTTTAATCTATACAAGGCTTTGGAGAGCTTACAAACATGGTTTGGGAACTTGAAATTTTCAAAATCAGGGGGTTGCTTTACATAGACCTCTTCTATGAAGCCATTTAGAAAAACACTCTTAACATCTATTTAAAAAAACTTAAAGCCCTTAGATGTCACGAATACTAGCAAAATGCGAATGGTTTCTAATCTAGCTACAAGTGCAATGGTCTCTTCAAAATCTTAGTCCTCTACCTAGGAAAACCTTGAGCTACAAACCTAGCCTTGTTGCAAATTACTAACCCATCCTCACTTTGCTTATTCTTGAAAACCTATTTTGTTCCAATTACATTATGATTAGGTGGAGCTTCAGCTAAAATCTAGACTTGGTTTCTTTCAAAGTTTTCAAGCTCTTCATGCATAGCATTGACCCAAGAAGAATCAGATTAAGCATGGATGATATCTCGGGGTTCAAAAGATGCAACACAAGCAGAATATGCAAGTATATACCACTTTTCTTCTATAGACTGGACTCTAGAAGGACCAACCATTTCTAAGTGCAAGAGCTGTCTAGGGCCATTAGTTATCACTAGAGTAAGAGGTAGATAAGAAGCAAAAACCATCTTACCATATCTAAAGGGTGTGCACACTAGGTCTCTAGAACTCTTATGCCTAGACAATCATCTAATAGGGTTATTGCTACTGACTCTAGTCAAGTGATCGAAGCCTATATGTCCAAACCTATGATGCCACAACACTAAGTCATGAGAGTCAGAAGCCACATGATACCTAGGGCCAGAATTAGAAGAGATACTAAAATCAACACAAAAAAATCTCAAATATAGAGATCCCAAAGAAATACTCATCCGAGAAGTCTAGAACTCTACACACCACTCTTGAATCTCATTTATAGACCCTAATCATGAAGCTGGGAGACAGATAGCAAATTATTCCTTAGCTTACTTACTAAAGCGACATCCTTGAGCATAAAGTTGTTGTTGACATGTAATGTGCCCTTTGTTGTTACGGTCCGATAGAAGTATCCCCAAACATGATCAACTTATTGTCGAATGAATGTGTGGGAGGAGAACCATCTAGAATATAATGGTTCAAGAACACCCGGAGTCAACAAGCCACATGTCCTCCTTCCTCACACGCCAGACCTATAGGGCATAAGCTGAAAACATTTGTGCCTCAATAATAGGATTAATGTTAAAAGACATGGGAATCCAATACTACACCACATGATGTCTAGAAATAGCAGTAGAAGTAGCAATAAAATAGTTAGCAAGATAATCATGAGAATACACACAAAAACTACCTAGACCTCTCCAAATAGGCCTACCAAAAGACCGGTACTCCCCTGTCTAGATGCTACCCATGGTCTACCCTCATGATATCCTAACCCAAAGCACTGTCTAGAGCCACCAAAGGAGTCAAAAAAGTCATCTACAAACATAGGCCTATGTCTAGAAGAAAAGGCAGGTTGCCTGGCTCTAGAGACACTCATAGGTGAAGGAACTCCTCTAATGTACCTCAAAGCGTGTACTCTTTCTTTTCTCTCAACCTTGGCTCTGTGAAAGCAAACTTCAACTATGTGATCATCCTTTTTGCAGAATGTGCAATGGTACTTGACCTTTTGATGGATTTGACCTGTTGAAGTAGAAACACCTATCTTGCTAGAAGAGATTTGGGCAAAATCTACAGACCTAAAGACAGTCTTAGATGGCTTGGGGGTTTTACCTCAAACTTGCCACTCTCAATAGCTTTCACAACTTTAGATGGGTGGTTCTTGGAATGCTCTAGATAATGAAATTCTAAGCTTCTTGGAATGGTCAAGTATCATGTTTAGGTTCTTCTTCCCACTCACAAATCCCTCAAGGGTCTTTTTGGGGTAGTCATTTTCTTAGGCTAGGTTCTCATATGTGGCACACTCAAGGGTCTCCTTAGGTTTCGTAGCATATCTCTCTTTATAGATAACTATCTGAAGCTTCACAGCCTTACAAGACATACAAGAGGAATTTCTAACCTAGTCAACTGCTTCTTGTACTTGACTCTAAAAGCCTCATGTATCTTATCTAAATCAGTGATAATTTTAGCACAAAATACACAAAAGATAAAATCAATAACTTTCTTAGATGAAGTCATGGACATGGATTTTTTAATTTTACACTTATCCTCTAGTGTCTTGTTAAGAGCATCATTCTCAATTTTTCACAGGATGCAGTCCTAGAATGAAAAAACATTTTAGTCATTTCTTTTATCTTAATTTTGCTATCCTTACAATAAGAGCAAGTATGATCAGGATTAAATTTTAAAAATTTCTTAGTAGTACTATCCACTTTCAATTAAAACAAAACACAATTTGAACAAGATAAAGGAATATCATTTACTGGAATCACATTTAAAGCAATAACATCAGAGCAATCATGATCACGAGTAGATTTGAGAGATTCTAGTTCACCTAGAACATTCTTAAGTTGATCAACAAAAGAGAAATGAGTAATTTTTAGATTAGTCATTTCATCATACAACTACAAACAAGATTCACAATTATCATCAGGATTAATGGATTTGAGCCTAACAATCTCTAGGTTCAAGTTGTCAATCACAATGTCATGATTTCTAATCATTTTAGCTTTTTTCCTTAGTTTTTGTTTAGCATCAACAAGAGCATGTTTAATCTTATTGGAGAAGGGGCATACCTCATCAGGATCATTATAGGGTTCATTGGAGGAGGTGTCGACTTCGTGGCTGCCCTTGGTCACGAAGCACATAACGGTGAACTCTTGGTCCTTCTTCTTGCTGTGGGAGTCATCCTCATCATCCTCCGTCCTCGAATCCACATCGCTCATGTCGATGTTCTCAAGAGTGGCAAGAAACGCGTTGATGAAATTGTGGTATTTGGGCTTCTTGGCCTTCACATCGTGAGGTTAAGGACGCCTCCAGAGATCCTTCTCCTCCTTATCCTTCATTTTGGGGCACTTGGCTCGAATGTAGTTTGGCCACTCAAAGCAAGTGACTGGGCCACTACTCCTCTTGTTTCTCACCTTGTTGTAGGCTCTTGTATATTTTGTAGATAGTAGGGCTAAGTCATCCTTAGGGAGCCTTTTTAGCTGCTCATCACTCAAAGAGCACAAAACAGACAATGAAAATCCAAAAGAGCCAAAGTCCAAGGAATTAGAAGAGCTACTCTGAGAAGGGTCAACCACAAGTTCCATTGACTCTGCCTTGGGAAGACATGAGATGAAGTCAATCTCATGCGTCTTCAACCTCGAGTAGAGTTTATCCAAAGTAAGTGCACTCATTACAGTATTGTCATTGATAGAAGTGATCTTCATCCCCCAAACTGTCATATACGTGCACCCAATAGCTGAGGTACATTCTCAGACTCAGAAAACACAAGGCCAATAGCACACAAATCATGAGTGGTCTTGGAAAACCTTCGCCACAACTCATCGAAAGATTCACAGACTTTTGCTCGATCTTTGGGTACTCTTTCTTCAATTGGTTTTGTCTTACTTCATTAATTATGGTAGAGCCCTCATGGTAACTAGTGAGGATCTTTCAGATCTCGCAAGCAGACCTCAAGTGAGAGATACGCTCAAACTCATATCGATTAAGCCCTTGAATCAAAAAATTTTGAGCTTTACTATTTTCCTCTACATCTGGTGTGATCACCTCATCATTGGGCAACACCACATAAAAATTCTTGACTTTGAGTCAAATTGCATGCCCTTGAGCCTCGATTTTGGAATGCATGCAGGTCTTCTAATAAGAGAAATCGGCTCCATCACAAATGGGTGACATAGTTGAATACTTGTCTAATATCATGGCTCCTAAGACTGGTTAAGATCTATGAGAAAAGCTAATCGGGCTCTGATACTGTAGGAGCCCAGATTTTACAATCTGGCACCCTCTGTGATTCCACCGCACTATTCCCTGGATCAGTAGATAGTGCTCACAGTTACAGTAATGGATATCAAATTTCATATCATGCGGAAGCTAAAGTAAATTAATAGACTTACTCATGGGCCGACTAGGCCGAAATCAATAAATTGCAGCAGCGGAATAAAGCACACAGGTGGGACCTTCAGGACATGCCCACAGGCAGCCAACTGGAGGTTCGCGACCTAGCCCTTGACATCTTCATCTTCTCTGCCAGCATGTTCAATCGTGTTGCTGAGGCGAGGTGATCTGATTCCTGATTCTGAATTTGTCGCAAAAGCGAGTGTGAGCACTCCAACCCCGTGCTCCGCGAGCCAATACACAGAATGCAAATAAATAGTATGCATGGCTTAACAAAGGAGAGGCTCGGGTTATTTTATTTGCCAAAAATCGCTTTTAGTAGCTTTGTTATTATTTAATCATAGTGTTATTGTTACTGCCTATACTCCACCTAGCGACTACCATAATCGTCTTAATCCACCAAAATACACTTTCTTTATTCATTGCTGTCTAAGACTCCAAACAGCGAATGACATCATTTATTCAGTCCATCGATCATGCTCTTTCCATATTGATTGCTATCTATGACTCTAAACAGCGAGTGACATCATTTAACTAATCCACCGATCTTATTCCTTCTATATTGATTACTATCTAATTCTCTAAACAGTGAGCGTCATCATTTATTTAATTCACCGATCATACACTCTCTATATGGTTTGCTGTCTAAAACTCCAAACAGCGAATATCATTAATTATTCAATCCACCAATCAAATGCTGCCCAATCCCCAAACAACGAGTATCATAATCTATATAATCCACCGAGCAATTGCTGCCTAAAACTCCAAACAGCTAGTGACTTCATTTATCTAATCACTTAGTTAATCCACCACTATCTTTGGTATCCTAATTTCCTAACAATCCAAATCCTCTTGTTATTGATCCACAACCATAATTTGCTCTTTCAATTACCAATCTTATTTTCCATTGTCTATCTCTAACTACTTCATTATTATACCACCACCAAGAATATCAATAATCAAGGCTACGATTCACTAGTATACATCCACCAAGAATATGATCAAGTCTACGATTCACTAGTACATATCCATCAAGTATATCATTGATTAGATTTACAATTCGCTAGTATTCATCCATCAAGAATATCATTGATCAAGTTTATACCCCAAGACTTGTTATCATACCCCCAAATTCCTAAAAATCCAATTCATCCATCTTGTATGCGATCAAATCCTATTCCTCCCATTATCGCCAACACCTTCCAAGAATTTATATTAATTATCAATGCTGTAATCCAATCATTACCTTTGCATTCCCTAATTCTCCAAGAATCGTTTGAATCGTCTATCTAGCCTATACATCCATTAAGGCTCCATCAATTTATTTTCTACCAGAATCCACACTATCATTTTCTTCTTATGATCGACATGAATCCACCAAAATTTTATATGTCTACCATAGACAGCTATCTTCTTTACTCATGACTCTATTTATTCTTCCTGACATTTTATTTGTGAGAAGTATTACCATTATTTAAAAATATAATACATAGAAATTTCCTGAGACTTAGCAGTTTTGACCAAAAACATAATGTGTAAGAGAATGCAATAATTATAGCGATCCAGATTCCATCCACCATTACATGGCCTCTGCACCATATGCTAGACCTTCAGCGTTATAGCCGCTTACATTACCACTGGGACGACACCCAGGACAACTCAAATCAGGGCCTTCCACTGCCCTCCACTTTTTCCATTCCCACCCACCAAGATTTTGAAATAGAACTATATCTGGTTAAGTTCCCATGTCCGCCCTTGACCGTGGGCACGGCTATTCGAATAGTTGACTCTGCAGAGTTTGCACACTTTACCCACAAGAGACAGTTCACTCGTTGCCCCACACGATTCCTTAGCCGTGCAGTTGAGCAAACCATCACAGTAACCGTTCAAAGTACCTCGCCCCTTCCATCATCTCACCCTATGGGCCGTTCCCACTTGCGATGGGTCCCATACGTTGTGCGGGATGTTCTCCTTCTGAACGCCTAGCAGCTGACTACCACACTGCTAGCACGCCACAGCAGAACCTCACCCTCCGCGGGTGTCCCATTCAAGCCCGCCACACAGACAGCCACTTGCACCACTTCACTCCTCCACCGATGATGATGACTTTCAGGGTCCGGTAAATTTACTAGGCCAAGTTGTACTTTACATACTTGTGGTTGTACTTGTTTTACAGGGGAGATCATGACAAGATTCAATCCTTAAGGTATCTGGGCGGTTCTACCACTATCCACACTCTCGTGCACACCTGCACCATACCCCCATACCCTCCGCCCAGATAATTAAGCAAGTTTGAGGCTTTTGGGAGTATAAAATAATCATATCCAACATATACCAGTCATTACCACCATGACTGCCCAACCAACTTTTCTCAAGCTTAAAAATGATGCTGGGCGCTCTCACGCTCATGAATATCTAAACAATACTAAGCATGGCATATAATTATGGACTTATTTTCGAAAGGTTACTATTATAGTTTGTGCTAGGGCGACAATGTTCACATGTTCAAATATTTCAAAGGAGGTGTAACATTAACCAAGTACGCAATGGAATATAACTAAAATCTTAAATTAACATGTATTTGCATATAACATAACAGCATGCAATTTGATAATTTAAACAAAAGTAATTTGCAGAAAATGTTGGTTCAACATGATCAAAGTATTGACTCGCCTTGCGCGGTTTACCGTGGTCTTGAGCTTCTAATCCTTCCTCTTGATCACGCTCGATCCCTCGGTTCTTCAGGACTCCCATTTCTAATTACGCGCTAAACAACTGAATTCAAATAAATGCAAATAACTCAAGAATCCAAATAAAATCCAAATAAACTCAATTTAGTTCTATTATGGGTTAATGGGCGATTTGGATGATTTGAGGCAATGTCGACGGGCGCAGAGTATTGTTGGTGTCATAGTGGTTAGAGTGATGTGGGGAATGGCAGAGAAAACGTATCAAAATGGGGTTTAAAGGATGGTTTATGATAAAGGTATATTAATGAGATTATTTCTGTTTAATACTCGGAGATGGCTAGGTATAGCTGATGGCAAAATACGATAACTCAATCTTTTTATTTATAACTTCTTTTATTATTTTTATATTTATCAATGAAGTTCCATGAGTCGAGCTGGACATACGGGTAGGTGTATGAATTTAGTTGGGTATTAAGTATTGTATTGGTCGGATGTTGCTATTTATGAATTTTAAGGTAGGGTTCCATAGACGACGTACACGACTTTTAGCTTGTCGAATTAATTTATATCGCTAGTAATTGATAGGTAGCATTTTATGCGGTCCTAATTAATTTCTCGTGTAATTGGTTAAATGCTTACTTCAGAGTATCTATATGTTTGTGAGATTATTTTGATGCTTGGTGACCTAGGGCTATTATACTCTAGCACCTGTATATTATTATGACCTTTTAATTTGGAGGTGCTTTGAAGATTACTGATATTGATATTTTATCCCTTTACTAATTGAGCCTGCTACACATGGTAATAAGTTAATGATAGTGCCTATATTTTTAATAGGGTCTACGATGAATACAAAATTTGTACTGATATATTTACTAGTGGGCTGCCTACATGTCAGCCACGCTTTTCTAACTATTTATTTATATATATTTTCTTAGAAAAGTCTCTGATTTTAAATGGACATCCTATTTCAAATATTTTTAATATTTTGTTTAATTCATGTTCCTTGACTGGATATTATTCACCTTAGGAATTTTTGATGATTGTCTATATCTACAGTGGTACCTTTTTACCATCCCCACAAATTTTAGTTTTGTATTTTAATTTGTGTTACATGTGCATGGCTAATTACCTTGATCTGAGCTTAATTGTTATTTTTGTTTTAATTAAGGTTCTTGTGATGCTTGGACATCTATACCAAAAACCATCTTCTATTAATGCTCGTTTATCATTACTTAGATTTAAAATAAATAACAAAGACACATTAATTATTCATACATGGCAATTAATCTAATATTAAATCTTAAATAATGTTTTTATGCCCTAATTAAAGTTATTAGCTTTCATGGATTTTTCTTAATTTTCCTCCATTTATTTCCTACTGCAATCGGGCTAACAAAAAGAAGAAAAGTAAATGGGCTATGCTAGAATTCGAACGCAGGTCTGGTGGTTAACTCACGACTGTGCTAACCAACTGGGCAACCGCCCACTCATGATATGGGGGGAGGATTAAATTAGAAGAGGCAGAGGTGCGGCTGGTTAAAATAGGGGAAAACAGAGGAGAGCCCGGGGCGGCGCACGGCCGGCGACGTCACCGGCGAGGGGTGGTCGGGGAGGCGGCTATGACCGGCAAAATGGAATGCACTGATGATGGCGAGGCTACAGGTGGCGACGCACTGGCCGGAGCGGTGGCGAGGTGAGAGGGCGGCAGCCCTAGGCGGCCGGCGGTGAGGTGGAACGGGGCGTCGGCGCCGTGGTGGAGGGGAGGGAGAGTTGGTGGGCGCAGGAGCAAGAGCAAGGTAAGGGGATGCTCACCATGGGGCTGGACGAGCCGGAGAGGGACCACGGCAAGCCGACGGTGTGAGGTGGGGTCGGGCGGCGGTGGCACACGGTGCCGGCGGCGTACAGGCGGCGAGGGCCTCGGCCGGCGGTCAGGGAAGCTTTGGGGCGTCGTGGAGGTACTCCCACCGCGAGGAATTGGAGGAAGCTCCACCAGGGTGGTGTTGGTGGCGATAATGGCGGCGGCGGCCGGAATTGGGGAGAAGGGCAATGTGCGCGCTCTGGTGGATGATAGCTTAATTACTCCGGCGAGAGGGTAGCTGGGAGGTAGAGGCTCACTGCGATGCGATTGCTTTTGGGAAGAATCGTTGAGGTGGCCGGTTGGCCGAGAAGAGGTGGCGGCTGGGGGCTTGCGGGCGTGGGCGCTCGGTCCAGGTGGGGAGGGAAGTCGGGGTGAGTCTGAGGTATAAGTAGCAGGGAGGGGGTCCGTAGGAGATCCTGTTGCCGGAGACCTCAGCACAGGCGACGGCATGGTGAGCGGGCGCGCCGAGGCACAGCAGGACATGGGCAGAGGGCGCAGGCGACGTGTGGCTCGAGGTGACAGAGGTCGGCGGGGATTGCGCGGCAGGGCAGAGAGTGGCAGAGGGGGCTTGTGGGCAGCGAACGCAGGGGCAGCAGGGAGCAATGGAAAAAGAGGGAGGAGGCAACGCGGACGAAGCTTGACCACAAGAAACGAAGGGTAGAGGAAGTAAAGAAAAAGGAGTGCAGCGCACGGGGAGGAAAAGAGGAAAAAGGGAAGAGAGAATAGGGATAGGTGGGGCCCACCTGGAAGTGAAAAAGAAATGCCAGGGCACTATTCTGAAAATTTGAATTTCTAATTTGAATTTCTACTTCACATTTATGGTTATTGATTCGAATGTTTGCATGATATTAAGATTTAAATTTTAAATTTTTGATTACTTAAATGTGAGTTCTGCTTAATGTTAAATGCAAATTTTTGGTTCAAATATCCAGATACAAAAATCTAATATTTCTTTTGGTTGCATTTTATTGACTTGAATTTTGAACTCAAGATTTTTAGTATTTTGATTCTTAGAATTTTCAACTCCAAAAGAATATTTCGTATCTTTTATTACCACAATTTCTATTTGTACTTGGGATTTATTTCCAGTTATTTATTTTGATCAGCGCAAAACTCAGTAAAACCCAAATAAGATGTTTAATCAAAATTCAAATACCATTAAGATGCAAATAAAAATTTCAATTTGCTCAAAATTTCAAACATCCAAAATTTAGGTTGCTACAAACCACTTGTAGGATTGGTATGGTAACAAAGGGGTTGAATGGTGCCTTCAAATTCCCCTAAATATTCACCTAATCTTTACTCTAATAGTTATGAGAAGCTATGAAGATCAAGAAGCCAAAAATCTAAAAAATTGTCGGATCCCGGAGCTACAACTCCGAAACTCTTTGTGTAAATCGCATTAGTCTAGGATCAGCTAGTGCACACATTGATAATAGGGATACATATCAAGCACAATGACAAACTTTATTTAATTGAATATGGGCCTGATGGCCAAAGTTTACATCCATGGCACATAAGCCGAAATAAAATATAAGTAGCGGAAGGAAAAACTGAAGCGGAAGAAGCCCATTGAGCCTACTCACAGGCAAACGACAATAGGACGCGACCTCTACATTCTGATCCTCACCGAAGTCGAAGTTCTCCTCTGAAAATGATGAATTGAGCAACATGAGTGCATAAAGTACTCTATAAGTTATACCAGGAAGTTTAACAGAGTTAATGCATGCATAAAGATTGACAAAGGAAGGCATAGTACGGTTAATTCAGCATAAAGCAAAATTTGAAGTAAATACTGTAAGTAGATTCAAAAGCTAAATTTGATACAATAAATAGAAACAAGATTTTAACAAAATAATATCGTTAGTACAGGCTCCGACAAAACACCAACCTATCCACGGGCATCCCACCCGGACTATCCTTTCCAAAAAGATCTCATATAGATTCCATTCATCTATACGTTTTTTAATCTCTTATGGATTCCATCCATCCATAAGGTTTTCATAAACCATTTAAAAAAAACAAAGTAAGTGTTTTTATAAGATCCATAAGGTTTTCATAAGATCATTGTAACAGCCCAGGTTTTTATAAAAAATAATAATAGAAAAAATAATTTAAAATAAAAATAAGTGTTTTTGTTGCCTAAATTTTATTTTTCATTTGCCCTGATTTTTCTGCTTTTAAAAAAAGCTAGATTTGAAAAGTAATTTAGGTGAAAATACGAAAATATTATTAAATAAAATGATATTTTGTGTTTTTAAAAAATCCTATTTTTAATTGGAAGCATTTGGCATTTATCTAGATTTTCTGTGTTTTTCTGGATTTTAAAAATCCATTTCAAAGCTAAAAAGTATTTTTGTAAAAATTAAAAGACCAACTTTAGGTTGGACATATTTTTCCTAAGTCTAAATCATCTCCAGGAATTTCTGTGAATTGTTTTGGAATTTTTAGACTTTATTTTCTATTTTCTAAGTGTTTTTGAAAGTTCGTAAAAATCTAAATCTAATTTTAAACCCTCTCTCTTCTCGGGCTGACAAGTGTCTGGCCTAGATCCAATCTTCGGCACCCTATTAAATATCGGCCCTCCTTCTTCACTTAACCCACTACATCTCCATCCGATGGCCTGGATTCAATCTAGGCCACCTGATTTGATTCCATCCCTAGTCCATGAACCCAGTTCACCATGGACCCAGTCCACAAAAGCTACTTGTTAGCCAAATATAATCCTTTTCATATGTAAAAATAAATCAACGAAAAAATCAATTTCCTTGCTGACATCGCCCTGGTGTCATAAATCCCTTTTCCCGAAGAAAAATAATTCAATTTCTTGCTGACGTCATAATCTTTCTTTTTCAGTACAAAAATAATTCAGAAAATCTCTTTTTTCCTTTTTCTTTAGTTTCAAACTTCCATAAGCCCGTTCTCTTTCATCCTAGCTCCGATTGAGCCTGTTCAAAATTTTAAACTCTTCCAAAATTCCAATATATCCATTTCTATCCTCTTTTCAAATTTTTGGAGTCTGATTGAATTTATTTGGATTAAATTAAAGCTTAGAAAATAAAAATATTTTAAATAGTTAAAATAAACTTCAATTAAATACAAAATTATTTTATTTGATCTTTTCAAGTTCCAAGAATTTTTGTAAAATTTTCTTGAATTTATTTTATTTTTGGAAAAAAATTTCTTCTCTTTCTATTTTGTCTCTCCTCGCTAGCTTCTTCTTCGAGTCGTTTTGTCCAGAACACAGCCGTCACCATGAACGCATTTTTGAAGCTTTCAAAACCTGAGTTTTTTCTCAATGGTATCTTGCGCAATTAAAGGCATTCAATCCCTCTCACGAAGACTCCTCCATTCTCGGCCTTATCCCTCAATTTCGTGCGCCCGTTTCGCCGGAATCAACCATGCCACTGAATGACATGCCGTGTCGATCTCCTCATCCAGTCCACCTCCGCCCCTATAAAAGGGAGCACCGGGTGCCCCTCCTTATCCTCATCCACCCTCAAAAATCTTAAGTCCTCCCTCTCTTCCTCCTCATCGCAATCGGCATTTTTCTCTGGCCAACTGAACAGCGTTCCGCGGCTGTTTGCACCGCCTACAGTGGAGTTTGGCCACCTTTGACCACATCATTAGCTTTGTCTTCGTGCGTTCTACATGGTGCTTCCATCGCCTTCGCCGGAGCATCGACGGAGCACTGTGGCCAAACCGCGCTGTCGTGTCTCTCGTTGTTGTCGGCCAACCGTGCATCTTCCACCACAACTGAGGTGAGCATTGCGTTCCTCGTGTTCTCCTCTTTGTTTCACCACAAATCTCACCAGCTAACTCCTCTCCGTTTTCCTGGAACGGCGACGTTAACCCACCAGTCGCCAAGGGTCTTCTCCACCGTGTTCCACCTCCATCCGTTGTCTTTTGGTCAAGCCGTTTGTACCGTTGAGTTCGCCTCGATGTGTTCTATGTCGTGCTTTCATTGCCATCACCTAAAGATCCCCGAGTCCTCGCCGACCTTGTCGAGTCATGACACTAAAACTATATCTTCGTGCGTACACCACTTTTTCGGTGAGTTATTTGATTTTTGTCCATGTCATATCATGTCCTAGCCTCTAAGAAATCTATCTACCATTTGTATGTAATTTTTCAAGGAGCCAATTGTCAGAAATTGAGCTTCCGTGGAAACGGTCGTTTTTGACTTCCCGACGTCGATTCGTTGCCTCCGTTGAGTTTAAGCCTATGCCGTCACCTCTGTAAGACTTGTCTCATCATGTTCTATGCTGTGCTTCCCTCCTCCTCCAAAAACCATCCATAAATTTTTGCTTCCTACACCTAGCCATAGCTGCCTTGCGCATCTCGCGTTCCCATCTATCTGGTTATACTTTCTCCAATTCTTTCATGTCAAAACGTGCCAAACTATCCCTGGTAGCTACCTTCCAAGTGGTTTTAGATTCGCTTCACCGAGCACCAAGATATCAAGTTTTCCCTTTTTCTTTACTATCATCATTCAAACGTCGATTGTATCGTCTCCGATGAATTTTCAGCTTAGCCAATAATTTTTCTAGCTTCACCATACCATGTTCTACCCCATGCTCACCTTGCATCTCCACGTTCCATACTCGGGTACTATCTCTCTCCAACCTGTCGTTGTTGATCCCACGCCGTCACTGTCGTTTTTCTCGTACCCATGTCACCTCCTTCACCTCATCACCGGGTTTCCATTTTGCCCGTTCGTCGGCCACCCCGCAACCAACCGACACTGTACTATTTAAAAAGTAATTCTCGGATTTTGTTACCATTTCATGTGATATCTAAAACTTCCAGATATTCGTTCTCCCTCATACGAACTCCGAATCCATTGATTCTTTCTCCTACATTCATCTAAAATCATAATCTATCCCTCAATATATATTTTATAGTTTTTGGATTTTATTTGGATTTATTTGCTTTGGTTCTTCGCGTGTAGACTGCGACAATTTGGAAGAATTTGACGACGACTCACACTAGACTGTAGAGCAAGGCAAGTCACGCATATGTTGACTCACACTAGATTATGTTGATCCTAGTTTGCAAATAAAATTATGTTGACTTAAATTATATTGCATACATATGTTTATTCAAGTATTTCAATTCCAGTTTTAAACTTAATTAATCCCCAATTTTTATTGACACCTTTGATCTTGAGCAACATTATACCTTGTCACCCTACAATCAAACTCTAGTTAGTACACTAGTATTGGCTAGAGAGTTTTTACATCAAATGCTTAGACCTGCTTAGACGTAATCTTTGTTTTAGGATAACCTTTTCATATAAAATGATAAGTTTTTCAAATGTATTCTTGACTTTGGTGAGTCAAGAAGGATTATGAAATATTTTGAAATAAAATATAAAATCTGGTTTAGACTTAGGCTAATGGTTAGGTGATGGGTGAAGGCATGCACTATTGTTCGGAGACACAGTGTTGATTGTCGGGCATAAGGGGTATGTGGTTGAGCCTAAGTCAATTAATGATCGATCTGTGAGCTACTGTTGCAAAGCCCTATCGTACTACCACAAGGCTGGTATGGGACAGTCCTAGCTGAATAATATGCGGGTCCCAACCTGAGTCATGTCGTAGGTTGAAAGTGAGCGTGGCGTAGGCCATGAGAAGTCTCACTCAGCTCAAGAGGAGGTCCTGACCTGGTGGATTCCTTACTAGGGTGAAATCTTAGTGTTGGTTTGGCCAGGTTGAAGGCTTTACATTGTAAAGGCCTTGTCATGATCTCCTCGCCCCACACCTTAATTTGACTTAGGCGCCAACCACATACCCCTTATGCCTAGCAATCAATATTGTGTCACCAAACAACAATGCATGCCAGCAAGCACCCACCACCTAACCATTTGCCTAAGTCTAAACCAAGTTTTTATATTTTATTTAAAAATATTTTATAGTCATTCTTGACTCACAAAAGTCAAGAATACCTTTCAAAAGCTTATCATTTTATGTGAAAAGGTATCCCAACCTATGATTATTTAAAGCATGGCTAAGCTTTGCTATAAAATGTCCAGTTAATACTAGTGTATCATCTAGGTTTTTCTCTATGGTGACAAGGCATAGAAAGTTCAATGTCAAATTTGGCTATACACAAAGGAATTGGGCATAACTAGATTTTAAATTGAGTTTAAACTAGATTGAATAAAAGTACGCATGCATAATAATTTTAGAACAACATAATTAATTTAAATTACGGGAAACAAAATGACCAAAGGTGTAACTTGCCTTGCTCGAAGTCCTGGTGCGAGTCGTTGAAGTAAAACTCTCCGGGTTTGTCGAAATCTATACGCGAAGAACCAAAATAAATTCAAACAAAACTAAAATAAATTTCAAAAATTCAAAAAGAGTCTAGAATTAGATAGTTTATGATTTTAGAAAAATTTAGAAATTTGAACGGGTCAAATCGGAGTTAGGATGAAGATGATTGGGCTTTTGGAAGTTGAAGCCTAAAGAAAAAGAAAAAGACTAATTTTCGGAATTATTTTTATACTGAAAAGGAAAATTATGATGTCAGCAAGAGGATTTCTTTTTGGTTGATTTATTTTTCTATTGGAAAAAGGAATTATGACGTTAGGCTAACTTCAGCCCTCGGCTAACGGAGACTGACCAGTGGGCCCGGTCTATCGTGGACCAGGTCTACGGACCAAAAGGGAAGCTGAGGTGGCAAGGAGGGTGGCGTGGCACTGACGTGGCTCGCTGGTGCTGAGGTAGCGAATACACGTCACCATGTCGCCTACCACGTTGGCTCGGCCGCTGACGTGGCCATGCCGGACAGAAGCGGCGCTCGGCTCCCGACGGTCGCCGGTGAATAGGAGCGTGGTAGCGACCGGCGAATAGTGCAAAATAGAGAGGGGAGTGAGAGGAGTTCGATGGTACCTTGCGCGAAGCCGAGGGACCACAAAGATGGCCGGCGACAAAGAGGCAAAGGCGGCGATGCAAGGGCATCGGTGGTGGAGGTTCTCCGACAATGGATTCACTCGGTGGAGGGGCGGAGGATGCGCGCATAGGCCTGGTGAAGGTGAAGGCAGCGGTGGAGTGGCTGGACGCGGTTCCGACCAGTGGCAATTCCTTGCAGAGGCCTTCGGCACACGGCGAAGAGGAGCGACAACACTAAGGTGTCTCGGGCACGGGGAGGGGAAATTGAGGGGAGAGTGAGATGCAGAAAGGGGCGACAGTGCACGGGAGGGGTTTTAATAGGCGCGGAGGTGACGAACGATTGTCGGTTACTCGTCGGAGTTAAGGCGATTCGGAAACGGGCGCGACGGCGATTAACGGGGTTTAAAGATGGGGGCAACGGCCGGAAGTGGGTGCGGGAGTGAAGGGCATTCAAACGTGCACTCACTCGGGAGTAAAAGAAGAAGAAACTGCCAACTAATGAGCTTGGGCGGGGGCATCAATGGCGGTTGGCACGGGGAAGAAGAAAGGGAGAGGAAGAAGATGACTGACGGGTGGGTCCCGCGTGTCAGCGAGAGAAGATAGGAGGGAGGAGCAGGCGGACAGATAGGTGCCACGAGGCCTCTAGAAGAGATCTCGGTCGTCAGATGGAGAGGGAGGGGTTAAGTGAAGCTGGAGGGCCGAGATTAAATCGGGCGGCGGTAGATAAATCCAGGCCATCAGCTAAGAACGAAGGGGTAAGTGAAAGAGAACGGCTCAGATTAGATCGGGCAAGAGTGGATTGAATTAGGGCTTGACACGTGTTAGCCCAGGAGAGAAAGGATTTAAAATTCATTTTTAGATTTTCAGGAAAACTAGGAGGCTTTGCAAATATTTAGAAAATAGCAAATAAAGTATAAAAATTCCAACATAAAGTTGGTCTTTGAATTTTTACAAAAATACTTTTTAGATTTGAAATTGATTTTAAAAATATAGAAAAGCACAGAAAATCTAGATAAAAGCCAAATGCTTTAAAATAATTAATTTGAATTAGTATTTTTATACAAATTAAAAATATCCTATATTTAATAAAATTTTTACATATTTTTAACTAAATTACTTTTAACAAATGCCTTTTTAAGCTAACAACAGGCAAATAAAATCACCAAAAGTCTAGCAACCAAAGAACACTTGATTTTATTTTAAATTAAATTAATTTTTAGTTTTTATTTTTCTAAAAATTTTGAAATAAATAGCTGGGCTGTTACAGAAATCTCCGTGCTACAATAATTTTAGCCCATGAATAGTAAAAACAAAACTCTTTCAAATCTAAAAATCCATGAAAATTATGATCCGTTGATTCAAAGACTTGAAATTTGAACCAAAACTAGATCATGACCTTATGTAGGACTCAGATTTTACAATCTGGAATCCTCTGTGATTATAGTGCACTATTCCTTAGATCAGTAGATAGTGCTTACAGATACAATACTGAACATCAAAATACATATCATGTGGAAGAGTAAATGAACTAGTAGACTTACTCATGTGCCGGTCAGGCCGAAATCAATAAAATGCGGCAGCGGAAACGAAGCACACAGGTGAGACCCTCAGGACATGCCCACAGGCAGCCAACTGGGGGTACGTGACCTAGTTCTTGACACCTTCATGTTCCTCGCTATCATGTCTAGGTGTATTGCTGATGTGTAGTGATCTGATTCCTAACTCTGAATTGATTGAGTGAGCGAGGGTGAGCACAAACCACCGTGCTCCGCGAGCCAATACACAGGATGTAATTAGATAGTATGCATGGCTTATCAAGGAAAGGCTCAGGTTATTTTATTTGCTATAACTTGCTTTTGAAATATGATAAATATAAATTCCTTAAGACCTAGCAGTTTGAACTAAAATATAATGTGTGAAAGAATGCAATAATAATAGTGATACAGATTCCATTCACAGTTACATGGCTTCTGCAACATATGCTATTCTTTCAGTGTTATAACCGCTTACATTATCTCTAGGGCGACACCTAGGGCAACACAAATAAGGGCTTTTCTCTGCCCTCCACTTTTCCAATCCCACCCACAAAGTTTTTGAAATAGAACTATATCTGGTTAAGTTCCCATGTCCGCCCTTGACCGTGGGCACGGCTATTCGAATAGTTGACTCTACAGAACTTGCACACTTTACCCACAAGAGACAATCCGCTCGTTGCCCCACATGATTCCTTGGTCATGTGGTTGAGTGGACCATCATAGTAACTTTTCAAAATACCTTGCCCCTTCCATCATCTATCTCACCCATATGGGCTTCTCCCGCTTGCGGCAGGTCCCATAAGTTGTGCAGGATGTTCTTCCCCTATGCGTCTAGCAGCTGGACTACCCACACCGACTAGCATGCCGCAAAAAACTTCACCCTCTGCGAGTGTCCCATTCAAGCCGTCACATAGGCAGCCACTTGCACTACCTCACCTCCTCCACCGATGAGATGACTTTTAGGGTTCAGTAAATCTACTAAGCCAAGTTGTACTTTACAGACTTGTGGTTGTACTTGTATTACACAGGAAGTCATGACAAGATTCAGTCCTTAGGATTATCTGGGCGGTTCTACCACTAACCATACTCTCGTGCACCACTGCACCATACCCCCGAACCATCCGCCCAGATAGATAAGCAATTTGAGATTTTTGAGAGCATAAAATAATCATACTAACATATATCCGTCATTACCACGATGACTTCCCAAACCTGTTTTCCATAATTGAAAGTGATGGTTTTGGGGCAATTTTGGTGCCCCCGAATATCTTAGCAATGCTAAGCATGCAAATAACAATAGACTTATTTTCGAAAACGTTAACATTATAGTTTTTGCTAAGGTGACAAGGCTCAGATATTCAAGTGTTTCAAATGAGAGTAATACTAACAAGATCATTAATGGGCATATAACTAGCAACTTGAAATCGAACATAAATTTGCACATAAAATAAGAGCATGGAATTTGATAATTTAAAACAAAATTAATTTGCCGAAATATAGGTTCAACATGATCAAAGTATTGACTTGCCTTGCACGATTTACCGGGGTCTTGAGCTCACTCAATGCTTTCTCATTCGATAGGCTTGAGCTTCTGGTCTTTACCTTCACCTCAATCATGGCCTCGCTTGATCTATTGACTCTTCAGGACTCCCATTTCTAATTATGCGCTAAAAAACTGAATACAAATAAAGTCAAATAACTCAAAAGATCCACATAAATCCAAGTAAACTCAATTTAGCTTTATTATGAGTTAATGGGTGATTTGAGTCAAGGTGATTGGGCGTGGAGTTTTGACGGAGTCAAACGGGATTGGAACGAGGGGAAGAATGAAGGAGAGAATTATGTCGAGACAGATGTCAAGGAGGGTTTAGAATATAGGAATATTCATAGAAATATTCTGCTTCAGATTGAGGGTGGCTAGGCATAGCCGGTGGTAGAATACGATGACTCAATCTTTTTATTAATAATTTCTTTTATTATTTTTGTATTTATCAAGGAAGTTCCATGAGTCAGGTTAGACCTATGAATCAGTGTACAAGTTTAGCTGGGTATTATTTTGTCAAGCGTTAGTATTCAGGGCATATTCTATATGCAATGTATATAATTTTTAGCGTACCGAATTAATCTTAGTGTCCGGGTTTATAGCATTTTGTGGTACAATATTTTATGTACCCTTTAGTTATTACTAGGCATAGTTTAATTTGAATTAGGATCCGTTTGTTCGGGTCCTAGCTTGTTATATACAATCATGCTCAACACTATTATTTACTAAATCTAACAGTAAGATTTAATTAATGGCATTATTATCATTTCGTCTACACTTTAGTTACTATTAGGCTTAGCTTATTTTTAATTTAAATTTATTTATCTGGGCAAAGCTTGTTATACAGGGTCATATTTCATTATTGCTATTTAATTAAATCTACCACTGAGATTTATTTAATGGCAGCATGTTAAATGTTAGATCATATATTTTAATTATAATTAAGGGTAATCTTTATTAAATTTGGACATTTAACCAAAGCCATTTTTCTTTATTATTGCCTTTAATTAGTAATTGGTCTTTTATATAATTATTCAAACCACATTCATTACTCATATATGACAACTAATCCAAATTTAAATATTAAGCAATCTTGTTTTATATCCTAATCAAATTTATTAGCTTTCCTAGATTATTTCCTAATTTTCCCTTAATTTTTCCTTGGTTTATTTCCTAACTGAAATGGGTTAATAAAAACAAAAATGAAAATTAAAAGAAATGTGTCGAGCGGGGTTTGAATCTGCGCTGCGCGCGTGAGTCCTGCCTCGGCTAGCCAAATGGGCAGAGGCCCTGGGCTGACAATACAGGTGCAACAAACGAGAAGAGATAACGGGTTGCTGGGAGCCCAAAACAGAGGAGGCGGCCGACGCTCGGTGCTGAGCTCGCCAGTGGTAGGCGATGGCTGGGAAGGAAGTGGTGACCCGCAAAATGGGTTGCTCAGCGCATGGGGAAGCTAGGGGTGGCGACGCGTTGGCTGGAGCGGCGACGAGGCGGGCGGGTGACAGCCCGAAGCAGATGGCAGTGAGGTGGCCACGGGGCGACGGCATCGACGGGGAGGAGAGGGGGAATTGAAGCGCGCGTGAGCTGTAGGGGGCATAGGGGAAACTTACCATGGCATTGGCCAAGCGGGAGAAGGGCCGAGGTGAGCTGCCGATGGGGACCAGGGGCGACGCGACGTGGCTTGTGTGGAGAGGGAGCTCGGGTGATGAAGAGCGTCAATCGGTGGTTGGGGCAGGTTGAGGATGATGTGGCGGAGCTTCGGTACAAGGTAATCGAGGAGAAGGGCACCGGGGAGAGGGTGGCGTCGGGGAAGGTGATGGCGGCCGGCCTTGGAGAAGAAGACCGAATCGGGGAGCTTTGGCGTGGGGTTTTCCAATTCAACGCGAGGGGAGATAAAGCGTGTGCAGGAATGTGGCATGACACAGTTGCTTGGGGAGGAAACATGCCGGAGTGGCAAGGGGAAGGTGGTGGCCAGCGCGGGTTGGGCAAGGAGGCGTTCGGCCTGGATGGGGAGGGAGGAGAAGTAATGGGGTGCAGGGGAGATGGAGGGTGGCAAGGCCATTTATAGCGTGAGGGAGGAGGGCCAGGAGTCGTTAGTGCCATGGTAGCAATGAAGCAGCCGCACAGTGCCATCAACGGAGGACCAGGAAGGTGACGGACGGGGATTGGCACAACGAGACAGGTCACGGGGCGATGGCGACGTGTGATGGATGGGAGAACGATGGGCGGCATGGGCGCATGTCTGCCATGGGGAAGAAACGGGCAGAAGACAAGAGAGCGAAGGAGAAGAAAAAGAAAGGAGGAGGGGCACTCGGGCCTAGTGGCAGAAGGGGGGAAAGAGAGGGAGAGAGAAGGAGAGAAGAAAAAGGTGGGGTCCACATGTAAGGGAGAGGGAAAAGGGAAAGAAAAATGGAAAAAGAATTGCTAAAGCAATATTTTGAAATTTTGATTTTCAATTTAAATTTTAATTTGCATTTCGATTTACGGATTTTTGGAGTTTTGTATGATATTCAAAATTTGAATTTTTATTTAAGTTTTGTATTCAATTTTTGGATTTTCAATTCAAGTCTTGGTTCAAATATCTAGATAAAAAGCTAACATTTCTCTATTTTTAATTTTTTTAATTTATGTTGAATACATTTTTTTAGTATTCAATTCTTGGGTTTTTGCATGCTAATTGAATTAAAAGGAGGGATTTTTGGTTTAACCATTGAATTCAGTATATTCCAATATTTCTTTTGGTTTTATTTTATTGACTGGAATTTGAATTCAAGATTTTGGTATTTTGAATTCATGATCTATAATATCATATTATATTTTTATTATTTACATGATCATCATTTGCACTTGGAATTATTCTTGGGTTATTAATTTGCATAGCATGAAACTCAAAAAATTTCAAATAAATATTCAGAATAAATTTGAATACTAGAAAAAAAATGCAAGAATAGATTTTAAAAACTCCATATTTTTGAATATCCAATTTTTGGGATGTTACACCTTAAGAGACTATCCCAACCAAATCATAAGAGTAAATCAATCAATACAAGATGAATCCATACGAGATGAACAATGATTGATATATTGCTATTTGAGGATAAAGATTTTATAGGCACTCCACTTGGAGGACAAGAGAGCACACCACAACATTCACACTTCTCTAACCCTAATCCTAGGACACTTGGCTTCAATGAGAAAATGGTTGGATGGTTAACGTGGAAGTCTCCATCCCACCCCATTAAATAGACAAGCCAACCAATCCCACCTAATCCTGAAAGATATTATCCACTTAGCACAAATAGGAGAAATTTGTTAACCCCACGCAACACGGGTTTTACTCACATATTACACATATGCATGCTTTTCAAAGAACGTAAGTTCTTACCCTTTGATCAACTTGATCATCTCAGCTCCTCCAGGACCTAAACAACCTTCCCAAGCGTCACTCAAGCACTGTGGTTTTGATCGAAGGTAGTTTTCTATATTTTGGTCAACTTACTAAAATATCCTTTCTTAACCTGATCTTCATCTTCCCTTGAAAGCAATCGCTATACTTGCCACATGT
Source organism: Dendrocalamus latiflorus (assembly GCA_017311315.1). Taxonomy (NCBI): domain Eukaryota; kingdom Viridiplantae; phylum Streptophyta; class Magnoliopsida; order Poales; family Poaceae; genus Dendrocalamus; species Dendrocalamus latiflorus. The sequence continues at coordinate 16,729,557 of CM029667.1, forward strand.
AGATGCACCACTTATTTTCCATGCGTTAGCAAGTATCTCTCATTCTGATTTCACCGGACCACACCTCACTTGGACCGACCAAGCCATATGGTGTAACCCGTCGCTCAAAATTTTCTTTAACATTTCTCGTCTTTCTTGTGCCATGCTTGAGCTCAGTCTTCTCACATGACATCCTTGATTGTTCTTGGCCTCAGCTCCTCCATGAGCGTAGCCCCCTATCCTTGCCTTTTACCATAGTTGACTCCTATCACCCCTACACATCCAAAGACCAAGAAATCATTTTCAGACATAAGTTATTTACAACTTGACCTACATTAGCTGAAATATGCAACATATCATATGTACTGATCTAGATCAAATCAAATCATCTTATTACTCAAATTTATCAAAATCATCCATTTCTATAAGCTATTCAAAACATCTATAAATTTATAAATTCTAAATTTTCACCCCCTCCAAAATAACAATAGTTCATCGCAATAAAATCACGGACCTTCTAACATGGCCCTTTATTAGGTGATATAATCTAGTTAATATTAGCAACAATATTGTTCTTAGAATGTTATGTATTGTGAATTGTATTGTTGTGCGTCTCAATCAGTCTACTGCCCATTGCATGCATGTGCATGCGGCCTGCAATTTTAATTACTTGCTTACTTTTGGCTCCACAACTGCTTGTTAGGAAGCTTCGAATGAGGCTGTCTGGCATCACATTATCACTAGGGGTGAAAAATGGTAACGGATAATCTGTTTTATTCGATATTCATATCTGAGAAAATGCTAATGTGGTAAGCAAAATTTGCATTCAAAAATGTTCATATTCGTATTCAATAATATTTGTATTCATATTTGAGAATATTCGTATTCGAGATTACTCGATCTGTATTCGATATGTTTTCTATACCTATGGATCAGTTGGTCCAGCAGCCCAAAGCAAGCGTCTCGACTCAGCTACCCTAGTGGGTAGTGTGTCAGTGATGCTGGCGGCCTAGCACACTGTGGGCTGTGGGCTATGGCATAGTGACACTGCACACTACCGCATAGACGCATTGTCGCCTACTCGCCATGGCGCGAAGGCACAGTCACATGGGTACAAAAGACGGGAGTCACGCGTGGGAGATCTCAAGTTCTCAACCCAGCGAAGGCGGGAGATCTCAACCCCAGGTTCGAAATATTCAGATATTCCCTTTGTTGCTCTGTGCTGCTCTCGCCTCTCAATCTCTCATGCTCTGCCGAAGTGCCTAGTACCGACCGAACTCCTCACTCTATCACTCATTCCTCAACTAGTACTCAAGACCTCAACTAGCACTCCTCAGTCCTCATTCCTCAAGAGCCCAAGACACAGACTGAGAGATAGGCAAGGACAGATGAGCAAACTCCTCAACTAATACTCGCTCTGTACCTCTGTCGCTCGATTGCCTTCCCATTTCCATGTGCGGTGGCCAGCGACTGCTGCTACCTACTGCCATTTCGGCAGCCGACAGCTGCTGCTGCTGCCATTTCAATGCAACACTGAAGCAGCGAAGGTGCCGAAGTAGCTACTAGAGGTGAGGCACCGAGGCTAGAGGGCAGCGGAGGAAGAGGTGGCCGGGTGGGCGCGGGAAGGGAGTTTGGGCTATCTGAGTTGGAGTTGGAGCTGGAGCTGTGAGTTAGAGCCAGCTGCCCGCCAGAGGCCAGATTTGTAATGGTTTCTAAATCGCCAAGCTGTCAATTGGTGATTCTCTAGACATTTCACCTTAAGATTTAATCTTTGTAATCTTGATGCAGGCCATCGCCTGTAACTGTGGCTAGATACAATCTTTAAACCTAGGTTGGTGTGATAGTGTCACTTACAAGGGAGTGACCAGCTTGGCATCAGGATGTCCTGAACTTAGGGCTGTGGACTTGTGTGGTTGTGTTCTTATAACTGTGCATGCCACATATATCTGAGGTTGCTCATGCTCTAGAGAATGATATTCAGTAGTTGTGCAGATACTAGTTCTTTTTAAAGCTAATGTAAGTGAATATCAACTGATTTATTTTTGGGTTAAGCTACACTGTAATGTATACTGATGTAAGTGATCTGTTTCTTTAATTTTCTAGGTTCAACAAAAATTGTTTTAGTGGTGCGACAGATGTTCATTTGTCTACGTCATACTTGTGCTCTTTGGTATAACCTGCAATGTCTAGGTAATCCATTGAAGTTAGTTTTTGAATTTTCTTCATGGGCATCTTTTATCTAGATGATCTTATTCAGTATACTATATAACATTGTGAAATTGGGATACTACATGCTCTCTCTTTATTTGTTTCCTGTGCCTATTACAGTTCTGAAAATTTCTGGAATGCTAAGTTGTTGCTCATGATTTAATCTTTCAATGCTGCACTAGTCAATGGAAGGTCAAACAACATTCTTTGCAACTGAGAATATACATTAAGTTATTGATTGGTGGTCTCTACTCAATCTTAAAAACATAGTATGGTTATCAGGCAAATCTTAAAGCCTTGGTGGCAGCGTTAGAGCCTATCCATGATGGGTATCATCATATTATTTATATTTGCTATTGGTCGATTGCATAAGTTTGTGTTTTAACTCAAATATGCAATATATTTTTTATCAATTGTTAAGTGTGTATAATTTGTATTTGCCAGGCTAAACAACACATGGCCTTATTGTCAGCCGCCCTTGCAATCTCTCTTGATTTTCTAGCTCTTGCTGCAAATGGATGGATTGGGACAAGGTGAAACAATGTATTTTTGGTGCTGCGTGAACTGCACAAGCTGCAGCTTTTCTTTGTATATTAGACTCATATTTAAAGGATGGTTACAATCTGCATGAACTAATGCTACTAACGGACGCATGAACTAATGCATGGCTGCACTACTAACGGACGCATGAACTAATGCATGGCTGTCTGCATTCCGCAATTAACACAGGAAACGGAAATGAAACAACTCCACTACTAACTGAAACTGAAAACAGTAATGCCATAATGGCTAAGTAACTAGCGCAGGATTATTTCTCCAACAAATCTCCCCCTAATCCTGACGCCTTGTGACAGTCAACTTGATGCCAATCCTCCTGGTGTCGATGTACTTTGGCGAGCAGCCGCACCAGGTTATGTCGCGCTCCGCCTCAGCGAAACTACTTGGTTTCTCGGCAGCGAGGAGGTAGAGCTCATCTGATTCAAGCTCCACCGGCTCAGAGGTGGCGTTGATGTTGGCAATGCTGCGGTAACGCCGTGGAGCGCCGAAATCATCATCAAGGTTCGGGTCCGCCGTGGGGGGCGACACGAATTCCACTTGTGGACTCGGCGGCTCGTAGGGAGGCGCCGCTGATTCCGACGGCAACGCACCGGAAGGCAGTGTGCTTGGTGGAGCAGTGTTGGCGTCGACGGGCCGCACCTCATAATGGACCGTGAATGAATCAATCGATGCGCCCGTACCTGACTCATGCTCCCCCCAGTTCCACTTCCTCATTTCGTCGAACACCACGTCGCGTGTGACCCACACGCGCTTGGCGGCGGGGTCGTAGACGCGGTAGGCCTTGCTGCCGGACTCATAGCCGAGGAACACCATGGCCTTGCTACGATCCTCCAACTTCTTCATGTGCGGCCTCACCACCTTCACGTGCGCCACGCACCCGAACGTGCAGAGATGATGCACGGCAGGTGTTTGACCATGCCACGCCTCGTATGGAGTCTTGTCGGGGACGCTCTTCGTGGGCGATCGGTTGAGGATGTAGACCGCCGTCGTCACTGCTTCCCCCCAGAATTCGCCGGGCATGTCCTTTGCCTTCATCATGCACCGCGCCATGGCCACCACCGTTTGGTTGCGGCGTTCCACTACGCCGTTCTGTTGCGGTGAGTAGGGTGCGGTGAGGTGGCGCCCAATCCCTTGCTCGGTGCAGTAGAGGCCGAACTCCACGGAGGTGAATTCACTACCGCGGTCAGTGCGAAGAACACGCAGCTTGCGGCCGGTCTCGACCTCGACGCTGGCCTTGAAGCACTTGATGGCTGCAGGAGCATCACTTTTCGCTGCCAGCAGAAAGAGCCACATGTAGCGGGTTAGATCATCGATCAACAATAGGAAGTACCTCTTGCCGCCATGAGTTGCCGGCGTGATGGGCCCGCATATATCGTCGTGGATGAGATCGAGGCGCTCCGACGTGCGGTACGCCGCCGCAGCAAGGAACGGCGTTCGCTTTTGCTTGCCAATCAGGCAGCCATCGCAAACCTGATTTATGCGCTCAAGCTCCGGTAGGCCTCGTGCCATCCCGCGCCGAGCAAGCATGCGAAGCGAATCGAAATTGAGGTGGCCAAAACGCGCATGCCATGTCCAGGCTTCCTCCATGCCCCTCATCGTGAGGCAAACAGGCTGTGCAATGTTGACGTTGAGCACATAGAGACGTCCGGCGGTCCGCCGAACCCAGCACAACAGCCGGCGTTGGGGGTTGCGCAGCGTGAGGACGCCATTCTCGATCTCCGTCTTGCAGCGAGATTCGTCCAGCTGGCCGAGGCTGACGATGTTGCTGCGGAGGCGCGGGATGTAGTAGACGCCGGTGAGCGCAGTGATCGCCGTTCTTGCAGGCGAAGAGCACAGTGCCGCACCCCTGGATGCAGACTCGCGAGGCGTCGCCGAATTTGACAAAACCGCGCACACTGGTGTTGAGTTCGGAGAATGCGTTCCGTGCGCCAGTCATATGATTCGATGCGCCGGTGTCCAGGATCCATTCTGGATCGACTGGTTCTCCCACGTCGCGGAGAGTGACAAGGGCGCGCTCCTCGTTTATAACAAGTTCGGCGCCTGCTGGTTCGATGTTGATGGCGGGAGAGAGGTCACAGACCTGAGCCATTAACAACGTGGGCTCATCTTCGCCCTCAGCCTGCTCTGGTTCGGCTTGGATAAGATTCGCCTGAGCCAACCTCTCACGATCCCGCTTCGCCTTTTGGCAGTCCTTGGCCCAGTGGCCGAGTTTGCCGCAATAACGGCATTTGTCCTTGGAGATGTCGTGGCACGCGGCCTGGGATGGCCCAAACTTTGGTTCCTCGTCTCCCTCGTCACGCCTGCAGCTGTGCCGGCCGTGCTGGCGTGAGCATGACGTGTTCCCGCTGTTCGCCTTGGTGTTATACGACGACCATTCCTTCTCCGTGAGTAGAACCTGGTCTCCTTCCTCATCGTCCGACTCTCCACGGTCCTCGACAGCGTGGAGCCGGCCGGTGAGGTCCTCGATGGACAGAGTGCTGAGGTCAACTAAGGTTTCAATTGACAAGGCGATTTGGCGATACCTGCGGGGAACAACACGTAGTAGCTTGCGGACCACCTTCTCCACTGGCAACTCCTCCCCAAGGAGACGAAGGTCGCTGACGACACCCTGGAGCCGGAGACTGAAGTCCTCCACGTGCTCGCCATTTTTGAATCGCATGGACTCAAATATCTGGCGTAGCTTCTGCGCCTTGGATTCACGCACTCGATCCGCCCCAACCCTCATTGCCTTGAGGGCGTCCCAGGCTTCTTTGGCGTTGTCCTTCTCGGCGAGCGGCCGGAGCATTTTCGGAGGCACCGCGCGCAGGATCACTGAATGGGCCTGGCGATCTTCCTGGTATGGCACATCACCGGTGTCGACGGCATCCCACAGGCCTTGAACCTGCAGGTTGACTCGCATCAACACCGCCCAATCGGAGTAATTTGAGCGTGTGAGCGTGGGGTAGGAGATGGAGCCACTACTCTCCTTCACGACCCGCTGGACAACGAGTTCACGCTGGCCGCCATCACGTCGATGCGGGCGGAGCGTCGGTGGGGACGGCGAGCGTCCACGGCCGTGTCGTTGCGGTGTACGGGAGTGGCCTACGGCAAAGACGGGGGCCGACATTTTGCTCTGATACCAGTTGTCAGCCGCCCTTGCAATCTCTCTTGATTTTCTAGCCCTTGCTGCAAATGGATGGATTGGGACAAGGTGAAACAATGTATTTTTGATGCTGCGTGAACTGCACAAGCTGCAGCTTTTCTTTGTATATTAGACTCATATTTAAAGGATGGTTACAATCTGCATGAACTAATGCTACTAACGGACGCATGAACTAATGCTACATTAAGAAAGAGTTCAGAATGTGGTTGCGCAGTGTTTAGGCAAAATTGCTCTAATTGAACCTAAGAAATTAATCCCATCTGTGAAGGTGTGACGTGGATAATTAGCAAAGCTATTTTCCGCTTTTTAATTATTTCTTGCTATGAAGCCTAATGGGACATTTCTTATATTTTGTAAGAACTCACTTCTAGCCCAGTAGCAAACACAAGAGCTACAATTGCCATTGCTATAAAATATTCTATTGTTGAACGGCCTGAAAAAATAGATGAAATCATGTACTCAGAGATTTCTACTTTCCTGATGTTAATTAAAGACAGTGACAGGGTAATGATAATTCTCGACAAAGCTTAACATCTCTGCATAGTAATGCTTGTAAGATGTGAAGCTGACAATTGCATTTGTTGTTTGCACTTTGCAGCATGTAAGATGTGCGGCTGTCTTGACTTTGAGTATAGCTGCACACAACATGCCAAATTTGATAAATATCTTTCATATTGATCAACAAGTATGTAGGATCGGAAATGGCAACAGAGGGGGGGGTGAATGGTGCCTTCAAAAGTTGCCCCGAAGTATCCACATACTTTCTTCTCTGAAAGTTATAGAAGCTAAGAAGCAAGAAATTTGCTCACTGGAAACCGAAGACAATTTTGCCGAACACTGAAAAGATTGGATGCCATAAAATCAAACTTGCACAAAGACTGTGAATGCTCATGGAGAAACAAGCTAGACTAACAAAGATCTTCTCTAAAAAGACAGAAGGAAATAGACTGGAGCAGAGATAAACTAGCCAAGGCTTAACAGAGGACAGAGGACTGCAAGAAATGAAAATCTGAAAAAATGAACAGCAGCCGATCTGCATGCAAGATTTTTATTACAGCAGCACTTCTGAACTGCTAGCTAAAAAGGAGAAATCTGACTGCATAAATGCTGAGCAAACCGGAAACAAAAAACTGCAGTAGGAGCAAGACTGAAATCAGCAAGCTACTGCAGACACTAGACTGAAAACAGAAGAGATTGAAAATCAGACCTCTGCAGCAAACTGAAAACTGAACTAAAACTTGCAGCAAACGGCTGAAAAAATTAAGGAACACATTCTGCAGATTATAGCTGACCAAAAATGAGCAAAACAAAGTAGAGAAACCGAAACTGCTGCTGAAAACGGCTGAGAAACCTAAAAACAGAGAAGTAAATGATGCAGTCTACAGAGCAGCAAGCAGTGGCTGACAATATGTTTTCTGAAAATAGAGAAAGATCAGGAGCTGCAAGGAAGTCACAAAGACTTGATCATATAAATTCAAGGGACTGCAAAACCTGAAATACAGATGCTACCAAAAGAAAAATAGAGAATAGCCGAAAGAAGAAATCCTGCAGTAAATACTTAGACACAGCTGAAAACAATAGATTTCATGGAGATTTGTTGCTCTTCTCTGACCAAAAGAGCAAGACTGGAAACTAAACAGCATCCCAACCTCAGGGAGAAGAAAATCCAGACTCAGATCACTTGAAAATAAAAAATGCTGTTTTTGTCAAAAAGATTCTGCAGGAAGATACAAAGTCCATATTTCTCATGATTCTTGGGTCCTATGCTCATGAGTCCTTGAATTCAGCAGAGAGACAGTTCTTAGACAAGAAGGCTCAAAGCCAGAGAAAATACTAACTGAGATAATCTAGAGCACAAGATTACTCTGTAGTCAAACCCTAGAAAAATGGAAGCAGAGGAAGTGAGCCGCATGAGGTGAAAAATGAGAGACTCCATGATTCAACCTTTATGCTCTTGGGAATGAACTGACCAAATGGTCTTGAGATTAATTCCCACACAAGAGCCAAACATGAACAGGTGCTAACCAAGAATCATCTCAGAACAGAGGTAAACTGAAACTGCAAAAGAAGAACTTGAGCAAACAAGGAAGCAAAGGACAGAGAGACAATCACACATAACATTTCCATCTCAAGACTTATCAAATGGATACAAAGAGATGAATGATTACAATGAGTATCTCTACAGCCAACCCACTACAAACCCATACGTAATTCACACGAGAGGAGTCCTCACAGGAACCACTTCCTGGAGAGCAACACACACACAGCTTGCTTACTTGCCTTGGAACCACACACTAGCTGCCCCTTTTAACTCCAAGCACACACCTACAAGCAGAAAATCAAGAAATGGCAGCTACCTTCCACTCCCAACCTCACACACCAAAGAGGCAAAAAGTCAAAGCAACCAGGATTGGAGGGAAACCACACATTCCACTCCAAACCCAAACCTCCTCCTCTTTTCCACTAACGGGTCTCCAACCCGTTATCTTTGACCGATCCCGCTTCCAATTTTGCAGCCTCGCATATTTTGCCGAAATGCCCCTGCCGCAACTTCCTGGAAGCTTCCTGCTCGCACAATCGCACCCGGCATCCTGACCGTCTGGACCTCAGCTCCTCCCTGAGCCTAGTCCCGGTCCACCTCGCCGCACACGACCGCACCCGGCATCCTGACCGTCTGGACCTCAGCTCCTCCCTGAGCCTAGTCCTGATCCTCCTCGCCGTTGCCCGTCGTGTCCACCTCCAGTAGCTCCATCTCCGGTTTCTCATCTCCCGGCTCGCAATCACCTTAGCAGCCACGATCATCCTTGGCGTCTCCGATCGTCTAGACCTCAACACCTCCTGTGCCTAGTCCCGGTCCTCCCACGCCTCACCATGTCCTAGCTCCGAAGTCCTGCAACCACACAGACAAGCAAACCGTCACATAGCACCGCTCGAAACAGCATAATCAACAATAGCATTAGTGAAACATACTCAAACACGAAAAGGCCCGAACAACCGATTGAAAAGAAGAACAAGCGTCCTAAACATGTCCGACCGCGATCGACCGAGTCCAACCAAACCAGACTGCGCCATGCACCGACTTGGCGCGAACCAACCAAATCAAACTCAAACTTCCCAGAACACAAGTCAATTACTCATCACAAACATAGGGATACCTCCACATGGTCTCTCAATCCCCCCCTTAATGAGTATATTGACAAACACAGTGAGAGACCATGTGGAGGTCATCCCGTGTTTATGATGAGTAATTAACATTGCTTTAGGTAAGTCGAGTTTGGTTTGGGTGGTTTGGACCTTGACGTTGCATGGTGCAACGGGCTCGGTCGGACTTGGTCAGACTTTGTCGTATGGGATTAGGATACTTATTCCGATAATTTGACAGGTTTTGACTTCGTCATGCGTAAGTATGATGTTTTGATGCTATTAACGCTTTCATGTGTCGAGCGGTGCTATTTGACGTTTTTCTTGTCTATGTGACTGCAGGACATCGAGTGGAGTCGTGGCGAGACACGGAGGACCGGACTAGGCGCAGGTGGCGCTGAGGTCAGAACGGTCGGGATGTGTCGAAGACGACGTGGACTCGAGGTGGAGTCGTGGCGAGGCACGGAGGACCGGACTAGGTGCAGGTGGCACTGAGGTCAGAACGGTCGAGGTGTGCCGAAGACGGCGAAGCTGCGTGGCTTGCAGGGCAAGGGATGAGGAAGCTTCCTAGAAGGTGCGCAAGGGGCGTTTCGGTAAAAACGCAAAGCGGCACTAAAGGAAGCGGGTTTGGATAAAGCATCGAGTAGGTGGTGACCTAATGGGTAAAGCATGTGCAAACCCATTAGTGAGAGGCTATAAAAGGAGAGGGAGAGGTTGTGCTGAAATTTGAGAGAGTGGGTGTAAAAGTTAGGGTTTTATTTGTGTCTCTCCATGGGTGTATGAGATAGGGTTGTGTTCATCTCAAGCATGTATGGGGTTTTAGTGTTAGATTGAGAGAGAGAGAGAGAGTAGTGAGCTGAATGTAAACACCTCTATGTAATCATTCATGCCTCCGTATCATTGTTAAGAAATCTTGTGTTGAATCTCTCAAGTTCTTGTTTCTTGCTCCTATTTTATTTAAGTCTTAGTTTTGCTTCCTTTTGTCTCCCCTTGCTGCAGCTTGTTGGATCATTTTATTGGCTTGAGAAGAACAATCATTACTCTGAAAAGCCACTTTGTATCTCGGCAAGGATCATTGCAGCATGCATGCATGCCGCATGATATTCTCTTCTTTGTGAAGTTTGGTGTGTTTCTTTGTTTCCTTGAGACGAAACTGTTTCTCTGTAGAAATCAAGATTCCTGTGCTGCAGTGCACAGGTTCTTCGGTTTGGAGCTGTAGTTCTGTGCCATCCGATTTCTTCTCTTCTAGTGCTAAATTTCTGCAGTACAATCCATTGATTGGTTCGGCCAAAAATCTACATGCTCCTTTACTTGCCGTGAAGCAGTCAATCACTTCTTCTTTTGTATTCGGATGCAAGAATCCTTCATTTCTTTTTGCAGCAGCTGTGGGTTCAGGTTCTTGGAACAAAAGAACTTGCGGTTGCTCCTTTTTTTTTGCAGATTAGCTTTACTTTTCAGTTCACTCTTTCTTCTTTTTTGCTGCAGTTTGGACTGCTCACTGCAGTCTGCCGTGGCAGCATTTGGTGCCGATTTCTCTGCCGTGGCGGGCATTCTTCTGCCGTTTGTTTGCCGTGGCAGCACTTCCAGTTGATTTCTTACCGTGGCCAGTTTTTGCAGTCTCCTTCTCTTGATCCATTTCAGTCTCTTGCCATTTGGGTTTTTGGCTTGAGTGAGCAATCATCTCTTCTTGCTCATTGCTTTTATAGCCATCAGAGAGTAGTGATTTTTGTGAATACTTTTGGGGGCGATTTTAAAAGTCGACATTCACCCCCTCTGTCGCCGATTTCGATCCAACACACAGAAAAAGCGTAAAGTTGAGTTTGTTTGAAAGTCATACATGGTCTAAAAGAGAAGCAAAGAGATGCAAGACCATGTAGACAAAGGAGCAAAAAAACAGAAAGAGCAAGTTTTCCTCAAAGGCTCCCAATTTTTCCTTTGAATTGGCTTTTTCTCCAATATTCTCCCCCTTTTAGCAATAAAATCATGAAGATACAAAAGATAGAATAAAGCATGGTTTGGATGAAATGGCTGAAGATTGTTTATTTTAAGTATTTAGAGCCATGAAGATTACCCAAAATGACTTTTGAAGAATTACACCAAGCCATAACGCATATGAAAGCTATCAAGATCATGAAAGAATATGTATAATCAAGCTAAACCAAATAAACCACAATATGAAATTTAGTCAAATTCCTTAGCATGCCAAGTTATCCAAGAGTATAGTCTAGCTAAAGGTATCCAAAGATGATGCAAGCCATGTCAATAACCGAAGTGGAACCAAGACGCTAGAATTGAGTCAATTTAGAGTGCTACAAGTTTAAGAATGACTCATTTGTTCACGTACTTTAGTCTTTTCTTAGTTAAGCAAATTTAGTACAAGTGACATGTTTTCTTTTGAAACTCATGGTCGTTTCCAACCAAAATTTTAGTCATGTGCTAGATCTCAAGCCTTATGCGACCACTCCAAGCAATAAGCTTAAGGAGATGATCTTGGTCATCCAAAACTCCGCTTGAGTTCGTGCCTAGTGCAATGGCAAGTAGTCTCATAAGAAAGAATTGGTGAGATCAGTTCTTTCGCACAAAAGAGATCTTTTTTGCTTTTAATAAATTTAGTGCAAGAACAAGAAGTTAACAATAACTCATGCTCCATAAAAGAACAAGCATAGCTCAATCTAAAGCTCAAAAGAGATTTAAGACTCAACTCAGCCTATTTGACATGGCATGAATCATAAAAGGATAACTAAAGACAGACTATTCTCAAGAGCTAACATGACATGTCTTAATAGTTGTGCATTTTTAATCAACTTATCATGGCAAACACTAAACTACACATATAGAGTCATGATAAATCTAGCAAGTAGGCATAGATCATAGCAAGATGTAAAGCATTGTAAACATGTCATAAGAGGATAATAGTCAAGGCTCCAAGTAATTATATTACAATGCTGAATGACATGAAATGCAAGAAAATCCAGCTCCCCCTCAACAATAGATGCACTTTTAGTTCAGATTGAGTTATGTCAATATTAAGATCCAGAAGCTCCCAAATGAACTCCCCCTAAACCAAAGGAATAAAGACGAGAAGCTGGAAAGAAAATCAGAAAAGGCAGTCCTTAAACCATAGACAAGATATAGAGGATACTATGGCTCAGACTGACTCTCATCTACCCCATATGACACTAGGATTATCAGCTGGTCATCAAACACACTAAGGAGCAAACACGTTCTCTGTCTTCCCAAGGGTGGCCCAACCCTTGCTAGAACCAATAAGAAGTGAATGAACTCAACCTAGTGAGAAGAGAGACAGCTAATAAGCAGCATCCTAGAACCACAAGATGAGAGGAAGAAATTTAAGTAACTAGACAAGAGAACCATTCTAATCTATGCTAGGAGGACTAACCCAAATGCAATGCAACAAAATGAGAACAGGAGCATATAAGCAAGATAAAACATAAAGAACAAAGCTCCCCCTCACAACAGTCCATAAGGACAGACCACCCCAAGCTCTCCCCGCAAGGCTGAAAACCTAGAGCTATCCAAAGGCTTGGTAAAGATATCCGCCAACTGGCGGTCACTCTCCACAAACTGAAGCACTATGTCACCCTTCTCCACATGGTCTCTAAGAAAGTGATATCTGATATCAATGTGCTTGGTCCGAGAGTGCTGCATTGGGTTTTTAGCAATGTTAATAGCAGAAGTGTTATCATAAAAGAGTGAAACACTTCTATAACTAACCCAAAGTCCCGTAGGGTCGAAGCCATCCATAGTCAATGGTAGCTCGAAGATACCGAAGGATGCGCTTCACCGCCTAGAGGTGAGATACACGAGGAGAAGCCTGAAATTGAGCACATAGACACACAGAGAAACGTATGTCCGGTCTCGAGGAAGTGAGGTACAAGAGGGAGCCAATCATACTTCTGTACTCTTTTTGATCAACTGGCTCACCATCCTCATCTGGATCAAGTATGGCTGATGACGCCATTGGAGTTGACACTGGCTTACCATCACTCATGTCAAAACGTCTCAGGAGGTCACGAGTGTACTTGCCCTGATGCAAGAAAGTACCCTCCCGAGTCTGCTTGATTTGGAAGCCAAGGAAGAAGGTCAACTCACCCATCATGCTCATCTCAAACTCGGTGCTCATGACATCCGAGAACTGTGAAACAAGAGCATGAGAAGAGCCGTCAAAGATGATATCATCCACATAAACTTGGACGAGTAGAAGGTCATTGACATGCCTGCGAATGAACAAGGTCTTATCTATCTTACCCATCTCAAACTCATGACTCAACAGATAGGACTTAAGCCTCTCATACCAAGCTCTAAGAGCTTACTTAAGTCCATACAAGGCTTTGGAAAGCTTGTAGACATGGTTTGGGTATTTGGGGTTCTCGAAACTTGGAGGCTGTCTAACATAGACCTCTTCGTCAATAAACCCATTGAGGAAGGCACTCTTGACATCTATCTGGTAAAGCTTGAAGCCCTTAGAAGCTGCGAAAACAAGCAGGATTCTAATGGCCTCTAGCCTAGCTACAGGGGCAAAGGTCTCCTCAAAATATAAACCCTCAACCTAGGAGAAACCCTGAGCTACCAATCTAGCCTTGTTTTGAATGACTACCCCATCCTCACTCTGCTTGTTTTTGAACACCCACTTGGTACCTATGACATTATGACCTCTAGGGGGCTCAACAAGCGACCAGACCTTGCTCCTCTCAAAGTTCTCTAACTCCTCATGCATGGCATTGACGCAAGACTCATCAGAAAGAGCATGACTAACATCCTTGGGCTCGAAAGAGGCAACGAAGGCAGAGTGGAGACAGAAATGAGACATGCCAGACTTTGAGCGTGTAACATGCTCAAAGAGATCTCCAATCATCTGCTCTGAAGGATGGTCTTTTTGGATATGACGAGGAGATCCTGGTTGAGAAGAAGAAGTGGCATCTACCTCTTGAGCTGATAAGGTAGAAACAGAGCCACTAGCTCCAGAAGATGTGGAAGACAAGGGCTGATCTCCTCGAGGTGCAGTGGAAGAAGCAGGCACCTCAAGGGAAGGAGGAACTGGATCGGGTAGACGACCCTCATCTCCATCCTCCTCATCATCCACAAAGATGGGCTCAGACTGCTCTACAGAACCTAAGATATCGGGCCTAGTCCCCGAACTGGCCTCATCGAAGGTCACCTCACAGGTTTCTACTATTTCGCTAGACTCGCAGTTCCAGACCCTATAAGCCCGCGAAGAAGTGGAATAACCTAGAAAGATACCATCACAAGATCGTGACTTGAACTTATCAAGGTTCCCAGACTTCAGAATAAAACACTTACAACCAAACACACGAAAATGAGAGACACTAGGCTTTCGCCCGTATCTCAACTCATAAGAAGTGTGATGCAAGTGTGCCCTCAGAAAAACTCTGTTTGAAATATGGCACGCGGTGGCTATCGCCTCAGCCCAAAACTTCCTCGGTGTAGAGTACTCATCAAGCCTCATCCTGGCCATCTCGACCAAGGTACGGTTCTTCCTCTCCACAACGCCATTTTGCTGGGGGACGTATGGAGAAGAGAACTGGTGCACTACACCTGTCTCATCGCAAAACCTCTCAAAGTAGGAATTCTTGAACTCCGTGCCATTGTCACTGCGAATCGCTCGTAAGGCACCCGGGAGCTCAATAGAAAGCCTACTAAAAAGACCCCAAAAATGGGTAAATGTCTCATCCTTCGAGGCTAAGAAAAACATCCAAGAGTACCTCGAGAAGTCATCGACCACGACAAGAGCATACTACTTCCTTCCTGTTGACTGCACTCGAGCTGGGCCAACTGTGTCCATGTGGAGCAGCTGTCCTGGTGCATCGGTCATAGTCACTATGACTGGAAGATGAGAAGCGGCAACCATCTTGCCGTGCCGGCAAGGAGCGTAAACAAGGTCTTTGACTGTCTTGAGTTTAGGCAGACCACGAATGAGATCGTTGCCGCTAACTTGAGTCAAATGGTCAAATCTAATATGACCAAGTCTCCTATCTAGAAAGTGAGGTCACGGGACTCAGAAGCAACTAAACACCTGAGAAGTTCACCAGAAGACTCAACAAAATCAGCACGAAAGATCCTCCCATATCTAGAAATCCCGCAAACCAGACTCTCCGAAGAATCAAAAATTTTGCAAGCATTTTTCTTAAAACTCACCTCGAAACCATCATCAGTAAGCTGAGAAACAGAAAGCAAATTGTACTACAGCTTACTCACTAAGGCAACATCTTTTAAAACAAATGAATCATTAACATGCACAGTACCTTTGGCGATGACGCACCCAGACGAGGCATCTCCGAAGGTGATCATCTCATCACTTAGAGCTCGGGCTAGGGAAGAGAACCAACGGGAGTCTCCGGTCATGTGTCGAGAACAGCCGGAGTCTACAAGTCAAACCTCTCCCTTCCCAGCCCGGCGAACCTGAGTCAACAAGAGAGGGATAGCTCAGTACTGGGATAAATCAAAAGAGATTTTGGCACCCAATACTGAGTCACACGACGAGCAGAAGAAGTAGTCACACATGACTGACCTCTAACTACCCTACGCTCTCCGTCACTCAAAGAGCCAGAAGGTCTATGTGCTGACCTGAAGCTGTTGTTGGGCTTGACTGCTATGAAGGAGCGAGTCAAAACATCAGCAATACGCTAATCTCGCCGCAGGTAGCTATCTCAAGTGGGGAAACAAGATCTACCCTCAGGACGGCGGATATCACGACCAGAGGCATATCGAGGACGAAATCAGAAAAACCAGAAAAGCCAAGTCCTCGATGCTGCCCAAACCCATCAACAGAAGCAACTCTCGACCTCATGTTAGTCTTAGGTGCACTCAAGGTCTGGGCTGACCCTGAATATGCCTAAGAGCCTGAATACAGTCTCTCCGCGTGATCTTGGCGCTCCTGAAGCCTCTCTCGATCATATGTCCATCCTTCTGACAGAAGGTACAATGGTACTTCACCTTCTGAGAGGTAGAAGTAGCATGATGGGGCTTCGCCTTCTGAGAGGCCAAAGCAACAGGTGTTACCACCTTACTGTCAGAGATCCCTTGACAAAGCCCGCAGATTTGAATTGAACTTTCTCAGTTCTAGGCTTGACCTCGATCACACCTGCTGCTATGGGTCTAAGAACAGCAGGTGGATGCTTCCTAACATCCTCAAGAAAATTATATCCTAGACTTTCATTGAATTTGCAAATCTTGGACTGGTCTAGAATAAGATTCAGCTTCTTCTTGCCTCCAACAAATCTCTCAAGAGTGTTCGTAAGATACTGACACTCCCGAAAGAGAGAGGTGCACGAAGAGCAGGGGAAGAAGAGACAGTAGTAGGTAAGGGAGAAGATGAAGAACCAACTGCAGAAGAACGGATGGCATGTGCACGCACAGTCGCCTCAGAAGGAACAGAAGGGATAGTCCTACTGCTAGCCATTTGGTTCACGTCACTAAGCGTGTCTACCATACCCTTGGGCTTCTCCCCCATCACAGCACAAGCATCACAACAAGAATGTGACTTTTCTAGTAGGTCCTTAGTTAGCTTCACACATTTATCATCCAAAGCAATCAGATTAGATTTTAGTTTTTCACAGTTATTGTATGGTGAGCTAACAGGGTCCTTAGAAGCATATTGAGCCAATTTGTTGTTGTGATCAATCAATTCTTGAAACTGTTTAGAAACAGATTCAAGCTCAGTAGTCAGCTTGGGACAGTTCATACATGAAGTAATGGGCTCTAGCAGAAAAGCTTGTAACTCAGCAATTTTATGATATGTCCTTTTTAAGTTCATTTTCAAATTAATGCAGCTTTCACATGATTCAGGCAGATCAAGAAGCATGGTATAAAGGCCTCTAAAAGCATTGTCCTTATCCTCACTGAGGTGCAAAAAATAGTCTCAATAGTAGTAGATGAAAGAGCAGCTACCCTACTCATCTCTAGTTTAGCAAGCAGACTAACATTCTCCACCTTAATCATGTCAAGCTCAGAGGTCACACTATCATGCAAGGTCCTTAGCTTCTCCATGTCACCAACAAAGAAGAACATACATCACAGTCGTCACGGGAGGGAGCAGATATAAGTGAGGTAAGCTCCCGTGACAATCTCTCTACTTCCTTCTCCAACTCACTACACCTAGCTCTAGATCTACCATGAAATTTTTCAAACTTAAGAAAAACATCATTGAGCTGGTCATAGGAGGGATATACCTCATCGGAATCAGAGTAGAGCTCGCTGTTGCTGATGTCACCCTCAAAGGCCATGAAGCACATGCTGGTGAAGTCGTCACCATCCTTGGGTTCTTGATCATCCTTCCCATCGTTGTCACTCCACCCCTCCACCTCGCTGAGGTCGAGGTCATCGAAGGTGGTGAGGACGTGGTGGAAGAGCTTCTTGGCTTTGCCAAGGTCGCGGAACTTCTTCCCTTTGCCTAGGGGCTTCTTGTTACGGTTCTTGTTGATGTAGGCATTCTTGCTCGAACCGCCGTAGTTTTTCTTGCCCTTTTCCAACTTGGGGCAGTTTGCTCGAATGTGGTTGGGGCCACCACATTCAAAGCAAATCACGGGTCCTCCTCCTCTCTTTCTCTCCCTAACCCTCTTGTATGCATGGGAGAACTTTCTGGCTAAGAGGGCTAGTTGGTTTTCTGGGAACTGCTCTAGATGATCATCATCAATTTCACACAGAGCAACAAGAGAGAAACCAGAAATAATGTCAGTAGAAGATCCAGAGGTAGGACTGGGATCAGTGACCAATGCCATCGACTAAGACTTCGACTTGCGAGAGATAATGTCAATCTCGTGAGTCTTGAGGCGTGAATACAACGCATCAAGAGTCAAAGTTGAAAGATTTGTCGTGTCCTTGATGGTGGTCACTTTCATCTCCCAAACACGCAAATCCAAAGCCGAAAGCATTTGACGAGCGTTGTCCGAGTTGCTCAAGATCTTGTGAAACCTCGCAAAGCACTCATCAAGAGACTCTCCAGCGAGCATTTCAAACTTGTTGTAATCTCGCTTGTACTGGTCCTGTCGTACTGTCTTGATTTGGGTGGTGCCCTCATGGTAAGCATCGAGGGTTACCCAAATATCGAAGGCCGACGAAAGATGAGAAATGCGATCAAACTCGTTTCGGCTCAAACCTTGGATGATGATGTTCCTTGCCTTAGCATTTGCCTCAACATCGGGCATGTTTGCCACATTGATGTTCTCATCGGCAGGAACAACAATGCGCGTTTTAACCTTGCACCAAATCGCATAGCCCTAAACCTGTATGTAGGTCTCCATCCGACTCTTCCAGAAGGGATAGTCGATCCCATCGAAGATCGGGGGCTTAGTGGAATACTTGTCCGTTGCCATGGCTCAACAGACCGGTTAAGATCTACGAGGAAGAGCTAACCGGCTCTGATACCAATTGTAGGATCGGAAATGGCAACAGAGGGGGGGTGAATGGTGCCTTCAAAAATTGCCGCGAAGTATCCACATACTTTCTTCTCCGAAAGCTATAGAAGATAAGAAGCAAGAAATTTGCTCACTGGAAACCAAAGACAATTTTACCGAACACTAAAAAGATTGGATACCATAAAATCAAAGATTGGATGCCATAAAATCAAACTTGCACAAAGACTATGAATGCTCATGGAGAAACAAGCTAGACTGACAAAGATCTTCTCTAAAAAGACAGAAGGAAATAGACTGGAGCAGAGATAAACTAGACAAGGCTTAACAGAGGA
Organism: Dendrocalamus latiflorus; assembly: GCA_017311315.1. Lineage (NCBI taxonomy): Eukaryota > Viridiplantae > Streptophyta > Magnoliopsida > Poales > Poaceae > Dendrocalamus > Dendrocalamus latiflorus. Next base: position 16,748,312 of record CM029667.1, read on the forward strand.
CAGATGACTACAAGAAGTGAAAATCTGAAAAATGAACAGCAGCCGATCTGCATGCAAGATTTTTATTATAGCAGCACTGCGGAACTACTAGCTAAAAAGGAGAAATCTGACTGCATAAATGCTGAGCAAACCAAAAACAAAAAACTGCAGCAGGAACAAGATTGAAATCAGCAAACTACTGCAGACACTAGACTGAAAACAGAAGAGACTGGAAATCAGACCTCTTCAAAAAACAGCAAACAGAAACTGAACCAAATCGGCTAAAACTTGCAGCACACGGCTGAAAAAATTAAGGAACACATTCTGCAGATTATAGCTGACCAAAAATGAGCAAAACAGAGCAGAGAAACCGAAACTACTGCTGAAAACGGCAGAGAAAGCTAAAAACAGAGAAGTAAATGATGCAATCTACAAAGCAGCAAGCAGTGGCTGACAATATGTCTGCAAAACCTGAAATACAGATGCTACCACAAGAAAAACTGAGATCAGCCGAAAGAAGAAATCCTGCAGTAAATACTTAGACACAGCTGAAAATAATAGATTTCATGGAGATTTGTTGCTCTTCTCTGACCAAAAGAGCAAGACTGCAAACTAAACAACATCCCAACCTTAGGGAGATGAAAATACAGACTCAGATCACTTGAAAATAAAGAATGTTGTTTTTGTCAAAAAGATTCTGCAGGAAGAAACAAAGTCCATATTTCTCGTGATTCTTGGGTCCTATGCTCATGAGTCCTTGAATTCAGCAGAGAGACAGTTCTTAGACAAGGAGACTCAAAGCCAGAGAAAATACTAACTGAGATAATCTAGAGCACAAGATTACTCTGTAGTCAAACCCTAGAAAAATGGAAGCAGAGGAAGTGAGCCGCATGAGGTGAAAAATGAGAGACTCCATGATTCAACCTTTATGCTCTTGGGAATGAACTGACCAAATGGTCTTGAGATTAATTCCCACACAAGAGCCAAACATGAATAGGTGCTAACCAAGAATCATCTCAGAACAGAGGTAAACTGAAACTGCAAAAGAAGAACTTGAGCAAACAAGGAAGAAAAGGACAGAGAGACAATCACACATAACATTTCCATCTCAAGACTTCTCAAATGGATACAAAGAGATGAATGATTACAATGAGTATCTCTACAGCCAACCCACTACAAACTCATACGCAATTCACATGAGAGGAGTCCTCGCAGGAACCACTGCCTGGAGAGCAACACACACACACAACTTGCTTGCTTGCCCTGGAACCACACACTAGCTGCCCCTTTTAACTCCAAGCACACACCTACAAGGAGAAAATCAAGAAATGGCAGTTGCCTTCCACTCCCAACGTCACACACCAAAGAGGCAAAAAGTCAAAGCAACCAGGATTGGAGGGAAACCACACATTCCACTCCAAACCCTAACCTCCTCCTCTTTTCCACTAACGGGTCTCCAACCCGTTATCTTCGACTAATTCGGCCTCCAATTTTGCAGCCTCGTGCATTTTACCAAAATGCCCCTGCCGCAACTTCCTGGAAGCTTCCTGCTTGCACAACCGCACCCGGCATCCTGACCGTCTAGACCTCAGCTCCTCCCTGAGCCTAGTCCCGGTCCACCTCGCCGCACACGACTGCACCCGGCATCCTGACCGTTTGGACCGTAGCTCCTCCCTGAGCCTAGTCCGGATCCTCCTCGCCGTTGCCCATCGTGTCCTCCTCCGGTAGCTCCCGCTCCGGTTTCTCGTCTCCCGGCTCGTAACCTCCTCAGCAGCCTCGATCATCCTCGGTGTCTCTGACCGTCTAGACCTCAACACCTCCTGTGCCTAGTGCCGGTCCTCCCATGCCTCACCATGACCTAGCTCCGAAGTCCTGCAACCACATAGACAAGCAAACCGTCACATAGCACCGCTCGAAACAACATAATCAACAATAGCATTAGTGAAACATACTCAAACACGAAAAGGCCTGAACAACCGATCGAAAAGAAGAATAAGCGTCCTAAACACGTCCGATCGCGATCGACTGAGTCCAACCGAACCAGACTGCGCCATGCACCGACTTGGCGTGAACCAACCAAATCAAACTCAAACTTCCCAGAACACGAGTCAATTACTCATCACAAACATGGGGACACCTCCACATGGTCTCTCAAAGTATGTGACTTGTTTGTGAAACTCCTTATTCATGTTTTGATGTTATTCTAAGTTATCCATAATCTATATCATTATGTGGGTCGATTATGATTTATAGATCAGCACATGTATTAATTGATGATCATGTTTCACAGATCTTGGATATGAGATATCAAATCAATAATGTGGACACGTGTTAGAAAACATGATGTTGGATTGATCCATCATGAGACACTGCGAGAATTGTTATATTCTTAAGTGTCATTAGTTGGCCTCGTACATAGTGTATGTAGGATCCTTAGACCTGAGGTCTTCATTGTTTCCTACATGTGTAATAGTTTGCTTAAGGGTTACCAAATACTACTCTGTAACTAGGTGGTATAAAGGTAGCTTTCGGGTTTGCTATGAAACATGCGGAGGAATATGAGTGATCAAGATGGAATTTGCCCCTCCTATATAACAGGAGAGATATCTCTGGGCCTCTCGATGTGGTTAGATAAAGAAAGTGCATGGCCATGCCGAATGTGGTTGAGGAGTCAATGATAACTAAGTAATCCACTATAGGTTTGAGTGAAGGATCGAGCTATCATAGGATGGAAGATTTCTCGCCTTGAGTTCGGTCTGGTATCATAAGGCAAAGGGATCAGTACATAAACACTATATAGATTCATTTGATACGATCTTTATGTGTGTTTGGGAGTTGTTATGTCTTGCTAGGGACCGCTACTGACTTATGAGCCGGAAAGGAGTTTTCATCCCATGGCCAAATACACATGAACCTACAAGGTCACACACTTAATGGGCTGGAACGATAAGGGGTCAGATGATAGTTTTCGAGTAGGATTCGATCTCTACTCGATCGGATATGGATCCGATTGGAGGCTATATAAGGAGAGGTGCGGGGGCTGAGGGAGGGATCCAGAAAACACACCCGTCAAAACCCTAGCCGCCACCTCTCATATCCCCTACCATGCATGCTAGTGCTAGCACATTGACGCGTGGCGCTCCATCCCTATACATGTGGACATCGATAGAGACGCTGTTGCGACTGCGGCGCTGATCGGGACGATCATGAGCAGGAGACATTTGGACGAAGGACGTTCGACTACTACTGCTACACTGATGCGCTCTTCGTTGAATCGGCTGCTTCAACCCTATATTCCCTGCACTTCGCGTCTAATGGTAATGATCCATGATCTCTTACTCGCATGGCTTCCTGCTTTACATAGTAGAAAATTTTAATCTGTGCTAGTGTAGCCCACCCGTATCCCAACAGTGGTATTAGAGCCATCCTGTGTAGTTTTTGATCTAGATTGGTCGCATATAGTTGATATGTGGTGGTAGTAGATTGGATCTATTACTGGTCTAATATGATAGCTTAGATCAGTTCATGTTTTTGAATTGGTTTAGGCACTGGTTGATAAGATCAATTGGTTTTGGTGGTAGTAGATGGGTTCAGAGGAGGTATGAATTGGTGGCACCGAGTGGCCGTTCTTTCTGGAAATCTCCTACGGCGATCAATATGATTGATGAATGGAAAGTCGGCCTGATCAGATTGGTTTGGAATTGGGTTAATGTGATTAATCCGATGAAATTTCCAAAAGCGATTTTGTGAATAGGATTCATGCCCTGAAAAAAAACATTGTTATGTGTTCATATTAAGTGATAGAATTGGATTCTGCACATAACTCATTTTTGTAGGTTTGTGTGAATAGTATGGCCCATTGTGTATGTGATGCATGTATGAATTTTTCATGGTCTGCATGTCATGTTGATTTATAGCTATGGGCTATATATTATTGTATAATAGCCTGCGTGTTGACTTATGATGCTTGATTTTTCATATGTAATTCATTGTTAGCTGCTAGGAGTAATAGCTAATTAGATGAATGTGGTGAACTCAAGCATTGATGGCCCGGTGGACAGGAAGCATGGCGATGAAAGATTGCCATGCTAAGGGCCATACTATCTCACAATTTAATATGATTTAATCGTGAATGTCTTTATATTCCTACTATGCTATTGTTGGCCCAAATGTAATAGGCTCAATAGTATAGAGGAATGAATGTACCAATGTACCCTCATCCTGTGTAAGTACTAAGGGGTATGATGGGAATTTCCCATCCTACCCCACTCATGTATATAAACCCCTAAGGGGGCGCAGGAGGGGCATCCTCTCATTCCCACTCACCAACTCTCCCTGCGTTGGCTCTCCTCTCCTACTAGTCCCCTTCTTTACTGTTTGGCCTGTAGCCACAATAGATGGCGCCGTCCGTGGGAACCGAGCGAGAAGCTGCGTAAGGGCGCTAGAGATGGCTACCACCGAAGGGACTTCCTAGCGCGGAATGGAAGTATCTCAGGTTGTTCGCATCATAGATAAGTTCATCTTGTTGCTAGCATGTTCGCTTCGGGATATATATACACCTCATTAAATATAGCAAAGCTGCTTCATATCTGAAGTGTTCTTGAGTGATTTATCCTACCAACAGTTGAGTGATTTATCTTACAAACGTCTCCTGCCTCCGCGGAGCTCTCATTGCTTTTCCAGATCCAGATCTAGCAGGTCTGATCGGGTAGGTGAGGGAGTAGTGATTTATCCTACCAACAGACGAGAAGTTGCTCATCCTGCGCCGCAGATAAGTTCATCTTGACGCTAGCCTGCTCGCTTTGGGATATATATATACAGTGCATGATAATATCCTTATGATATGTGACCGCATATTATACGTGCATGAGCGTATAGGGTAGGATTGTAGTAAATGGATGGATCCTCAGGTGTAGAAAGATCTAGATGCACGAAGTTGATTGAGGTTAATCAGCATGATTAGATTAATTTCTTCCTCTTGGGTTCTCTTTCTTTCTGTCTTCGCTATGGTCGGAGTGGTCTCCGCCAAGGCCGGAGAGGAGTCTTCGCCGAGCTACACGGAGCCTTCATTATGGTGTCCGTAGTCTTCGCCGAGCTATCTAGAGCCTTCACGAACTTCGCAGCCACGTCAACCATTGGCATACATGCACGCACTCCACACAAATTCTCACCACGCGCATGCATTGGATCAATGACTAGTTCACTTTGCATGCATGCGCATAGCGTGAGTGTGGGTTAACCATGCATGCATGCGTGTCGACCCAGGGAAAGAAGCATACGGGAATTTAGTAGTGTACAGTGTATACCCCACTCAGTGTTCGCGCTTTGGCTCCGTCTCCGCTCGTCGAGGAATGCGCGCAGCCTAGGCCTCTGCTCAGCATTAGCGCCTCGGGCTCCGATCGTTTGCAACTATCAAATATATATTATTTTAGAATTTACTACTAATATCTTATTCAATATTGCCTTGGAGCTCACGCGTCAATAATACATGAAGTGTTAAATTTGAAAGTGCACGTATTTACGGTGGCAACCAATGAAATATGACGTGCATGGCACATGCATGTCGTACATTGCACTGTATGCATTGCGCTCCGGGCCTTCGCACGTCCTCGGCGAGACTTTGCTGGCCTCTGCTCAGTCCCACGACGACGTCGCCGGCAATCGGTTCGGCTTCGAGACGACTTCGCCGGCCTCCGCTCGGCCCCGCGATGACTTCGCCGGCCTTCGACTTGGTTCCAGCGGCACTCAGGCATATATGTGCGAAGCATATGCATTCGTCACATGTATGCACTCAGGCTACATTGCAAGTACTGTACGCATGGCCCATGCATGGGCACATCGTATGCGTATCGTTTGCCTCCCTTTCGGCCGAGCATTCGTGTGACATCCCCGACCTCATAGCGTTCGACGCCGGAAGCTAGGGGGAAGGCGCTACGGCGTTCACCTCGCCGGTGTTGGTGGCAAGGTCACAGAGCTGGCTGGAGACGGCATTGAAAGGCCTCCACCCATGGGATGTCGCTGAAAACCAGGGGGAAGGCGCCACGGCGTTCACCTCGCCGGTGTTGGTGGTGAGGTCGCAGAGCTGGCTGGAGACGACATTGAAGGCCTCCGCCCATGGGAATCCACCGGAAACCAAGGGGAAGGCGCGACGGCGTCTACCTCAGTGCCTCCCTTTACTCCGGTTTCGTCACCATGGGCCTCCACCAGCATGGCTCCGCACTAGCCTTCGAAGCCTGCGTCCGGGCACCTTCTCCGCTCACTCGTTCGAGGTTTGCGTGCCCACGGTCGGCCGTGTGGCTCAGAGTCTCCACTCCGTGGCCTCCGCTCCGAGCCTTCCCCTACACCGACCTCCGTGCGTGACGCAGGGCCGTCCCGGCCAAAACCGAGGTCCTGTGCAAAGTTTAAAACGGGGCTTCGTAGGTTAGCAAAATAGGACCATAAATAATATATAAACAATAATTTATTACATTAAAATGTAATATGTTATGAATTGTACCTATTCAACCCTTCGTCGCATAATGTTTACTTGAATATTATCATTCTTTTGGTGTTCTTCGAAATGAAATCTTCAATAATAGACTCATAGTCAATCTTGTCCAGCATGTCGCCCTCAAGTGCTATTGTAGCCAAATCAGTAAGCCTTTCTTGCGTCATTGTAGAACGCAATTCTTCAATAACTTCAATTTTGAAAAGCTTCGTTCTGCTGATGCAACAGTCACGGGAATGGTCAACAAAACTCTATATGCAATAGTTGCATTGGGGAAACAGTCATGTCGCTTCAAGAACTTTAGAATATCAACAGGGCCCATATCTTCTTTTGGAATAAAATCTTGAAGAAACCTCAGCTCCACATACAGTTCATTAGCATCAATATCTGATTTTCCATCTCTTTTAAGAGCGGCCTCAAGATTATCACAGGAAGATCTCAAGCTATTATTATCCAATGACTGCAATATATCGGAAGTAAATAAGAAACCAAAAATTCTCTGGTAACCTTGATACTGTTCAAATCTTGTTGTTAGTGAAGAAATAGCTTGATCAACAATAGGTATAAAATAGTTAATTCTAAATGATTCCTCTGCAGACTATGTGGCAACATTTGTGTCATATGGGTTCTCATCAAATTGCCTCTTTCTTTTAATTTCTCTGCTTTTATGAAATGTTGTACCAATATCCATCTTGAGTGCAATTCCTTTAGCTATTTCCAGTGCATGTAAGAAACTAGTTTCCTTGTACCAAAAAATAGAGACCAGGCCTATATAGTATTGGGTTGTACACAAGATATTTGGGGCCCTGGAAATTGGGGGCCCTGTGCGGTCGCACAGGCCGCACTTGCCCAGGGACGGGCCTGGCGTGACGGATGCCGCTTGTCTCCACGTAGTAGGGGACTTTGAGCCATCGAAGGCCGCCTCGGAGCCTCCTCGCCCTCGGCTTCCACATGTTCGAGTCTGTGTTTCGTTGAACGCCGTCTCCGCTCCGGGCTGGCTGCAGCCCCCGCACCGATGAGGTCTCCCCTGACCTCGACGAAGGCTCCGCTTCCGCAACGGCATCTCCGGCCTTCACTTCACCGGAGTACGAGCCGGCCTGTACCGGCCTTCGCAGTTCCTTCGTCCCTCGGCCTTCACTTCACCAGATCCGAGCTGGCAATGTCGTATTCGCCTCGACTCTAGGAGGTCTTCGCCGGCCTTCGCTCAACTCCATGACGGCTTCGCCGGCCTATCAGTGCCACTTCGCCTCAGCTTCGGGAGGTCTTCGCCGGCCTTCACTGAACTCCGTGATGGCTTCGCTGGCCTGTCAGCGCCACTTCGCCTCGGCTTCTGGGGGTCTTCACCGACCTTCGCTCAACTCCGTGATGGCTCCGTGCAAGCCTTCCTGACATGTCAGGAATGGCACGTGCAGGTGCATGTATGAGGAAACGCAGAGTGCAAGCAGACTCATACTGCATTGCATTCTTGGCCCATGCGCGTGCACGGCTCATGCGCTTCATCCCCGTGTGAGTTGGAGAGGACGTCAAACCAGGCGTCACGCCAGGCGACCGCAACCAGAGCATTGGCTCATGACGTCAGCTCTGCACCTTAGGATGAGGCCTCCGTGAGCTCTGCACAGTCAGGGTCTCCGCACCTGCGGAGTCTACTCCGCGTCGCCACCATCCCGCCCGGTACGCACTGCATGTGGTTACATGCGACGCTTTAATAACTGCCTCTGCATTTCTTGCATGCATGGCAACGAAGAAACGGTTTTGCATCATATCATTTATTGCGGCTACAGCTTCTCTGGTTTTGTCCTGCTCTGGGTTACCGCAACATCTAATGCTGTTCCTGTGCGGCATTCTGAAGCATTCTGTTACCGCCATTCTTCAGCTGTTTCTTTTTTGCCTCTTTTCTGCTCCTCTTTTTGGTTTAAATCGCACGATGGCCTCGTGCCTCGGCATACTCTGCGGAGTATAAAGCGCCGGTATCTTAGTCGCCCCGGGCAACTCTATGGAGTATAAAAAAATCGCACGATGGCCTCGCGCCTCGGTGTACTCTGCGGAGTATAAAGCGTCGGGACCTTAGTCGTCCCAGGCAACTCTACGGAGTATAAAAAAATCGCACGATGGCCTCGCGCCTCGGCGTACTCTGCGGAGTATAAAGCGCCGGGACCTTAGTCGGCCCGGGCAACTCTACGGAGTATAAAAAAATCGCACAATGGCCTTGCTCCTCGGCCTACTTTGCAGAGTATAAAGCGTCGGGACCTTAGTCACCCTAGGCAACTCTACAGAGTATAAAAAAATCGCACGATGGCCTCGCGTCTCGGTGTACTCTACGGAGTATAAAGCGTCGGGACCATAGTCGCTTTGAGTAACTCTACGGAGTATAAATAAGACACATGGGGGGATGCCTCCTCGTGCACCCTACGGAGTATAAATAAGACACGCGGTCTCCGCACGCACTCTACGGAGTATAAATAAGACGTGCGGAGGCTCTGCGAAATATAAATAAGATGTGCGGCCTCCGCGCGCACTCTACGGAGTATAAATAAGACGCGCAGCCTCTGTGCGTACTCTACGGAGTATAAACAAGAAGCGTGCACTCCGCGCGCACTCTACGAAGTATAAAAATCACATGATGGCCGAGACACAAGGGAGTGCCTCGCTTTAGCGGCGCACCACCTAGATATCGTGCCTTCACGTGCGTTGCACCAGGGAGTGCATCGCTTTTTGAATGTAGGGGAATGACAGTTTCGCCTCCCTGCCTCTGCGTGCGTAGCCCCCTCGGCCTACGCCGCAAGCGCCCGTCCTCCGCGGGCGCTATTTTTGAAGGTAGGGGAATGGCAGTTTCGCGTCCCCGCCTCTGCGTGCGTAGCGCCCTTGGCCTACGCCGCAAGCGCCCCCTCTCCGCGGGCACTGTTTTTGAAGGTAGAGGAACGGCATTTTCGCCTCTCTGCCTTTGCGTGCATAGCGCCCTTGGCCTATGCCGCTCGCGCCCGCTCTCCGCAGGCACTTTTTTGAACGTAGTGGAACAGCGGTTTCGCCTCTCTGCCTCTGCGTGCGTAGCGCCCTCGACCTACGCCGCTCACGCCCGCTCTCCGTGGGCACCATTTTTGAAGGTAGCGGAACGACATTTTGGCCACCCTGCCTCTGCGTGCGTAGCGCCCTCGGCCTACGCCGCTCAAGATTGTCTCCTCGGGCACCGTTTTTGAAGGTAGCGGAACAGCAGTTTCACCTCCCTGCCTCTGCGTGCGTAGCGCCCTCGGCCTACGCCGCTCGACATTTTCTCCGCGGGCACCGTTTTTGAAGGTAGGGGAATGGCAGTTTCGCCTCCCTGCCTCTGCATGCGTAGCGCCCTCGGCCTACACTGCTTGCGCCCGCTCTCCATGGGTACAGTTTTTGAAGATAGGGGAACGGTGGCTTCACCTCCCTGCCTCTGTGTGCGTAGCGCCCTCGGCCTACACCGCTCGCGCCCACTCTCTACGGGCACTGTTTTTGAATGTAAAGGAATGGCAATTTCGCCTCTCTGCCGCTACGTGCATAGCACCTTCAGCCTACGCCGCTCACGCCCGCTCTCCGTAGGCTCCATTTTTGAAGGTAGGGAACGACAGTTTCGCCTCCCTGCCTCTGTGTGCGTAGCGCCCTCGGTCTACGCCACTCGAGATTGTCTCCGCGAGCACTGTTTTTGAAGGTAGGGGAATAGTGGCTTCGCCTCCCTGCCTCTGCATGCGTAGCGCCCCCGGCCTATGCTGCAAGTGCCCGCCCTCCGCGGCACTATTTTTGAAGGAAGGGAAACAACAGTTTCACCTCCCTGCCTTTGCATGCGTAGCGCCCTCGGCCTACGCCGCTCGCGCCCGCTCTCCGCGGGCATGATTTTTGAAGGTAGGGGAATAGCAATTTCGCCTCCCTGCCTCTGCATGCGAAGCGCCCTCGGCCTAAGCCGCTCACGCCCGCTCTTCGCGGGCACCGTTTTTGAAGATAGAGGAACGACGGTTTCACCTCCCTACCTCTGCGTGCGTAGCACCCCCGGCCTACGCTGCAAGCGCCCGCCCTCCGCAGGCACTGTTTTTGAAGATAGGGGAATGGCAGTTTTGCCTCCCTGCCTCAGCGTGCGTAGCTCCCTCGGCCTACGCCGCTCGCGCCAGCTCTCTACGGGCACCGTTTTTGAAGGTAAGGGAATGGCGGCTTCGGCTCCCTGCCTCCTGCCTTGGCGGGGCAACCAGGCTCTAGCACACGACTTCGCCATCTGCCACGTAGGCATCGCCTCAATGGGACGACCCGGCTCCGGCGGAGGACTTCGCTGTCCGCCACGTAGGCATCGCCTCGGCGGGACGGCTCGGCTCCGGCGCAAGACTTCGCCGTCCGCCACGTAGGCATCGCCTCTTTGGGACGGCCCGACGCTGGCGCAGGATTTCGCCGTCCGCCTCGTAGGCATCACCTTTACGGGACGGCCCGGCTCCAGCTCAGGACTTCGCTGTCCGCCTCGTAGGCATCGCCTCAGTGGGACGGGTCAGCTCCGGCGCAGGACTTCACCGTCCGCCTCGTAGGCATCACCTCAGCGGGACGGCCTGGCTTCGGTGCAGGACTTCGCCGTTGGCCTCATAGGCATCACCTCGGCGGGACGGCCCGGCTCCGGCGCATGACTTCGCCGTCCGCCTCGTAGGCATCGCCTCGGCGGGACGGCCTGGCTAGGGTGCAGGACTTCGTCGTCCGCCTCGTAGGCATCACCTTTGTGGGATGGCCCGGCTCTGGTGCAAGACTTCACCGTCGGCCTCGTAGGCATCGCCTCGGCTGGATGGCACGGCTTGGGCATAGGACTTCGCCGTCCACTTAGTAGACGTCGCCTCGACGGGACGGCCCGGCTCCGGCGCAGGACTTCGCCGTCCACCTCGTAGGCATCGCCTCGGCGGGACGGCCCGGCTCCGGTGTAGGACTTCGCCGTCTGCCTCGTAGGCATCACCTCGGCGGGACGGCCTGGCTCTGGCGCAGGACTTCGCCGTCTGCCTCGTAGGCTTCACCTCGACGAGACACCCAGCTCCGGCGCACGATTTCACCGTCCGCCTCGTAGGCATCGCCTCGGTGGGACGGCCTGGCTCCGGTGCAGGTCTTCGCCGTCCGCCTCGTAGGCATCGCCTCGGCAGGACGGCCCGGCTCAAGCGCAAGACTTCGCCGTCCACCTCATAGGCATCACCTCGGCGGGACGGCCGGGCTCCAGTGCAGGACTTCGTCGTCCACCTCGTTGGCATCACCTCGGTGGGACGGCCCGTCCCCGGCGTAGGACTTTCCCGTCTGTCTCGTAGGCATGCCTCGGTGGGGCGGCCCGTCGTCGGCGTTTGACTTCACCGTCCGCCTCGTAGGCATCGCCTCGGCGGGATGGCTCGGGCTTCAGCATAGGATTTTGCTAATCTCTTCGTAGGCGTTGCCTCTGGGGGCTGCAAGCTACAAGCTACTAGTTGCATCGGCTCACCAGTTGGCACCCTCGCACTTGCTATCGGGGAATGGGGGCTGGGATAGTTGATCACGTCAGCTCGCCCATCGGGACCTCTACGCTTGCTGTCGAGGGAGTACTATTGCGGGGGTGGCCCAACCCCCCGTGACTGGGCATTGCAATTGGCCCAACATGTAATAGGCCCAATAGTATAGAGGAATGAATGTACCAATGTACCCTCATCCTGTGTAAGTACTAAGGGGTAGGATTGGAATTTCCCATCCTACCCCACTCATGTATATAAACCCCTAAGGGGGAGCAGGAGGGGGCATCCTCTCATTCCCACTCACCAACTCTCCCTGCGTTGGCTCTCCTCTCCTTCTACTAGTCCCCTTCTTTACTGTTTGGCCTGCAGCCACAATAGCTATTATTCATGTTATTATTATCTTGGGTGATTTTAATAAGATAGGATAGTGTCCCTCTAGAAAAATTAGGTAGAATTTAATGTCCTTCCAATAGTTGCACCTATCAAGATTTTGATCATTAGATGGTAGGTCTACCAAAGTAGGGTGCCATTAATTATCTCAATAAGATACGAAAAAGTGTTGGACACTTCATGCATAATATTGGTTTAACTTAACTAGACTATCAAAATGGCTTTCGGTCTAGGGGCATAGTGTTAAGATCGAGACATATGGATGCCACTCAACAAACAAGAGTTACATGTGATGTAATTAGCAATTGTTGCTTATATATGTCGCTAGGTTTCTAGCGGTGATGCCAAAACTCACTAGGATTTAGTGAAATATGGATCTTGACTCACTATATGTTATTAGAGGGTATTTGATTTTTAAACATATAGTGGGAGTATCTTTTATTAAATTGTTTAATGAGAAATTTCACATAAACATAGTGCTAAATTTTTGCATATACTTTTTATGTTGTAGACAAAGCCAGCATCTACTTCCTCCACACACAGTTTTGACCTGCGATCTATTCTTGAGAAAAAAAATTAAATGGAACAAACTTCATTGATTGGTATCGCAACTTAAGAATTGTTCCTAAGTAAGAAAAGAAGGAATATGTTCTGGAGGTTCCATATCCAGATGAACCAGCTGGAGATGCTCGTGCTCAAAAGAATGAGTATGAGAAATATTGCAATGACTCACTAGATGTTAGCTGCCTCAGGCTTGCCACCATGACCTCTGAGCTTCAGAAGCAATATGAGAATACAGATGCCTACAAATTGATTGTGGGTCTTAAAAGCATGTTTGAAAATCAGGCAAGAGCTGAAAGGTACAATATCTCTAAGTCATTGTTTGCGGGCAAGTTAGCTGAAGGAAGTCTGGTTAACCCTCATGTGATCAAGATGATTGGATACATTGAGAGTTTGGAAAAACTTGGTTACTGATGTGATTCTCTAGTTGCTCCCTCCGAGGTTTGAGCCAGTCATTATATGAATAGCATGGAGAAGTTAATGACCAAGTTGCATGGGATGCTTAAGTCAGCAGAGGAGAGCATTAAGAAAATCTCTAATCATGTGATGATGGTTCAGAAGACTACCAACTTCAAAAAGAAGAATCATAAGGCTTTGAGCAAAAGAAAGGGCATGGGTAAAACTCAAGATAAGATCTCGAGTATCAATTTTAAGCTTTAGAAGCTCAAGATTGGTGCTGCACCTGATGCCATTTGCTACCATTGCCAAGGGACTGGACATTGGAAGAGAAACTGCATGAAGTACTTGGCAAAACTGGAAAAGAAGAAGGGAAGTAAGACTTCCACTTTAGGTATAAATGTTATAGAAATAAATCTTGCTACTTCTCATGTTCTTAGGTATTTGATACCAGATCAGCTACTCGTATTTGCAATTCAGTGCAAGGGCTGATAAGGAGTAGGAGTTTGGCAAGAGGCAAGGTCAATCTTCGCGTAGGCAATGGAGCAAGAGTTGCTACGTTAGCTGTCGGCACTTTACCATTATCTTTACCCTCAAGATTAGTTTTGGAATTAAATAATTGTTATTATGTTCTTGCATTAAGCAAAAACATTATTTCTGCTTCATGTTTAGGTTATGAGTTCAGAATAAAGAAAAATTGTTGTTTAATTTATTTGAATGATATGCTTTATGGTCATGCTCAATTGATAAATGGATTACATGTTTAAATCTTGAGGATGTGCCTATCTATAACATTAATGCCAAGAGGCTTCGACCTAATGATTTGAATCTCACTTACATTTGGTATTGTCGTTTGGGTCACATAAATGAGAAGTGCATGGTGAAGATCCATAAAGATGGTCTTCTAAACTCATTTGATTTTGAATCATTTGAAACATATGAGTCTTGTTTACTTGGCAAAATGACTAAGACACCTTTCACTGGTATAGGTAAGAGGGCAAATGACTTGTTGGCCATAGTACATTCGGATGTATGTGGACCAATGAGTTCAACAGCCAGAGGTGGTTTTCAGTACTTCATAACTTTTATTGATGACTTTAGTATATATGGATACATCTATCTAATGAGGTATAAGCTGAATAATTTGAAAAGTTCAAGGAATTTTAGAATGAGGTACAAAATCAACTTGGCAAGACAATTAAAACCCTACGATCAGATCGTGGAGGTGAATATTTGAGTCATGAGTTTGGTGATCATCTAAAACAATGTGGAATTGTTCCACAGCTAACTCCACTGGGAACACCTCAATAGAATGTAGTGTCTGAACAACAGAATCGGACCTTGTTAGACATGGTTCAGTCAATGATGAGCCAATCTGATCTGCCATTGTCTTTTTGGGGGTATGCTCTAGAAACAGTTGCGTTCACATTAAATAGGGTTCCATCAAAAGGTGTAGAGAAGATGCCATATGAGATATGGACTAGGAAGCGTCCCAGATTGTCTTTTCTCAAAATATGAGGATGTGAAGCATATGTAAAACGTTTGACATCTGACAAGCTCACACCTAAATATGATAAATGCTTCTTCGTGGAGTATCCTAAGGAAACTAAAGGATATTATTTTTATAAAAGGGATGAGAACAAAGTGTTTGTTACACGACATGGTGTCTTTTTGGAGAAAGAGTTTCTCTCAAAAGGAGTTAGTGGGAGCCTGGTGAGACTCGAAGAAATTTGAGAGACATCAGAAAATGTTTCAGCTCCTACTGAAGCTCTACAGACAATACAAGATGTTGTAGAACCTGTGGAAGAGGCACCAGCTCCACATAGGTCTGAAAGGCCACGTCAATTTCCAATAAGGTATCGATATGATATTTTATTGTTAGACAACGATGAGCCTAAGAGTTATGAAGAAGCGATGATGGGCCTGGACTCTGAGAAATGGCGTGGTGCCATGAGATCTGAAATTCAATTCATGTATGATAATCAAGTTTGGAACTTGGTTGATCCACCCGATAGTGTAAAAGCCATTGAGTGCAAGTGGGTTTTTAAGAAAAAGATAGACATGGATGGAAATATTCATATCCATAAGGCACGATTGGTGGCGAAGGATTTCAAACAAATTCAAGGTGTTGACTACAATGAAACATTCTCGCCCGTCGCTATGCTTAAGTCTTCTAGATCATTCTAGCTATTGCTGCATATTTCGATTATGAGATATGGCAGATGGATGTCAAAACAACTTTCCTAAATAGAAACCTAAGTGAGGATGTGTACATGACACAACCTAAGGGTTTTGTCGATCCCCAAAATACTAAAAATATATGTGAGCTTCATATATCTATCTATAGACTGAAGCAAGCTTCTCGGAGTTGGAACATTCGTTTTGATGAGGTAGTCAAAGGGTTTAGCTTCATCAAGAATGAAGAAGAGCCTTGTGTTTACAAAAAGGCTAGTGGGAGCACACTTGTTTTTCTAATCCTATATGTTGATGATATATTATTGATCAGAAATGATATTCCTATGCTTGAATCTGTCAAGTCTTCATTAATAAACAGTTTCTCTATGAAAGATTTAGGAGAGATAGCATATATTTTGGACATAAAGATCTATAGAGATTGAACTAAAAGGCTAATTGGATTAAGCCAAAATACGTGCATTGACAAAGTGTTGAAGCGGTTCAACATGTAGGATTCCAAGAAGGGTTTCTTACCCATGTCACATGGTGTTAGTCTTAGCAAGACTCAATATCCTTCGACACCAGATGAGAGAGACCGGATGAGTAAGATTCCATATGCTTCCACCATTGGGTCTATCATATATGCCATGCTTTGTACACGCCCAGATGTGTCATATGCTCTAAGTGTTACGAGCAAATATCAGTTAGATACAGGTGCAAGTCACTGGATAGCTGTAAAGAATATCCTAAAATATTTGAGAAGGACTAGGGATGCGTTCCTTGTTTATGGAGGTGAGGAAGAGCTAGTCGTAAATGGTTACATTGATGCTAGCTTCTAAACCGATAAAGATGATTTTCAATCACAATCTGGGTTTGTATTTTGTCTTAATGGAGGAGTAGTGAGCTGGAAAAGTTCCAAGCAAGAGACGGTTGCCGATTCTACAATAGGGCTGAGTACATTGCGGCTTCCGAAGCTGCAAAGGAGGCTGTTTGGATAAAGAAGTTCATCTCTCAGCTAGGTGTGGTCTCTAGTGCTTCTAGTCCAATGAATCTCTATTGTGATAATAGTGGAGCCATTGCGCAAGCCAAGAAGCCTAGATCGCATCAAAAATCTAAGCACATACTTCGGTGTTTTCACCTTATTGTGAGATTATTGACAAAGTTGATGTTAAGATATGCAAAGTGCACACGGATTTAAATATTGCTGATCTGTTGACAAAGCCTCTTCCACAGCCAAAGCGTAAGGTGCACACAAGATCTATGGGTATTAGATACTTACATGATTGACTCTAGTGCAATTGGGACATTGTTAGTGATATACCCTAGAGGTAATCATGAAGATGATTGTATCACTTCTATGTTTATGAACGTTTGAATAAAATGTTATTTTGTCCCTTGAATAAATATCTTTTGTAATAATCAACAAGTATGTGACTTGTACGTGAAACTCTTTATTCATATTTTGATGTTATTCTATATAATCCTTGATCTTATATCATTATGTGAGACGATTATGATTTATAGATCAGCATATGTATTAATTGATGATCATGTTTCACGGATCATGGATATGAGATATGAAATCAATAATGTGGACACGTATTAGAGAACATGATGTTGGATTGACCCATCATGAGACACTACGAGAATTGTTATATTCTTAAATATCATCACTTGGTCTCATACATAGTGTATGTAGGATCCTTAGACCTAAGGTCGTCATTATTTCCTACATGTGCAATAGTTTGCTTAGGGGTTACCAAACACTACTCCGTAACTTGGTGGTAATAAAGGTAGCTTTTGGATTTGCTATGAAACATGAGGAGGAATATGAGTGATCAAGATGAAATTTACCCCTCCTATATAACAGGAGAGATATCTTTGGTCGCCTTGATGTGGTTGGATTAAGAAAGTGCATGGCCATGCCAAATGTGGTTGAGTCAATCACAACTGAGTAATCCACTACAGATTTGAGTGAAAGATCGAGCTATCATAGGATGCCACGTTTCTCACCTTGAGTTCGATCTGGTATCATGAGTCAAAGGGATTGGTACATAAGCACTATATAGGTTTGTCCAATATGATCTCTATGTGTGTTTGGGAGTCGTTATGTCCTGCTAGGGACCGCTATTGACTTATGGGCCGGAAAGAAGTTTTTGGCCCATGGCCAAATACACATGAACCTACAGAGTCACACACTTAATGGGCTAGAATGATAAGGGGTCGGTTGATAGTTTCCGAGTGGGATTCGATCTCGACTCGTATCGGATATGGATCCGATTGGAGGCTATATAAAGATAGGTGCGGGGCTAAGGAAGGGATCCCGACAACACACCCGTCGAAACCCTAGTTGTCACCTCTCATATCCACTGTCATGCACGCTGGTGCTAGCACATCGACGCACGATGCTCCATCCCTGGATGTGTGGACTTCGGTAGAGGCACTGCTGCGACTGCGGCGCTGATCGAGATGATCACGAAGAGGAGAGGTTTGGACGAAGGACGTTCGACTACTACCACTACACCGACGCACTCTTCGTTGAATCGGCTGCTTCAATCCAACTTCCGATACACTGCGTGTCTAGTGGTAATGATCAACGATCTCCTACTCGCATGGCTTCCTGGTTTACGTGGTAGAAAATTTTAATCTGTGCTAATGTAGCCCACCCATATCCCAACACTTCTTCCTGAATTATTGCCTCTTTTGTACGATCAAACTGTTGTGAAGGTATTGTTTCTTTTTGGTTGCCACTGCTACAGAAAGGCTAATAGTAGACGGCAAATCACAGACGGTTTTGTGAAACCGTCTGTGATGTAAACTATTACAGACGGTTTTAATTTGAAGGTCGTCTGTGGTATTTGTGGCGGGAAAAAGGAGTATCACAGACGGTTCTTACTGCTGAACCGTCTGTGATACTGGAATATCACAGACGGTTTTTATTAAAAACCGTCTGTGATAATCTGGGATTATCACAGACGGTTTTTTTATTAAAAACCGTATGTGTTGTGTCGACTATCACAGCCGGTTGTTGTTAAGAACCGTCTGGGAATGTTCACAGACGGTTTTTCACAAGAACCGGCTGTGATGTCCCTTTGTCTGTCATATTCTAGATCAGAGGTTAATATATAAGTACACATTGCTTCTAATAACTTAACTACAGAACTACTGAGACAAGAGGTCACAAATTAAAGGCAAATTTATTAATTTCAATTAGAGGCAAATTTATTACAAAAGTCGCACAGGTAAAGAGTTTCCCAGATTGTATTCTTTTGGGCTTCGTAAGCTTCTTCTTCAACTTGGGGACTTGGAGGATCAGCCGCTAAATTCTCGAACGCCGTTAAGATTGCCCTTGTCCTCAGCGCTTCCTCGTGCAGCCTGGGCAAATGATCAGCAGCATCCATAATGTCGTACAGGATAGCATGAAAAGATTCCTCAGAATCTGCCGTTTCTGCTTGATCGGCAAGGCTATCCATCAGTCTCTGCAATGCGTGTAGAGCTTCTTCCGCATTACGCACATTGTGGAGAAGAACCAGGGTGAGGGCTGTTTCCCTTTCTTGAGCGGCAGCGAGATGCCTCCGTCGACGGCGGAGGATCAGGTCGAGCGGACGGATGCAAGAAAGTCGGGGAAGGAGAGCAGGGCGGGTGCGGAGAAGCTGCTCCAGATGCAAATTGCTGGCCGCCTGTGTAAGGTTCCGGCCGAACAATTCTTGATGAACAGATGAGAGGAAGGAGATGATCACAAGAATAGTAGAAGGCGCCATATTGTACGTACGTAGAAGAGACCTGGATTAGGCGCGCATATTTAACCTTTAGCATAGACGGTTCGTATACCCAAACATTAATGATATAGATGCTTCGTATAACGATCGAGAGACGTTAATTAGACGATCGAAACACGAAGCGTTCTGGCAATCGAAACACGAAGCGTTCTGGCAATCGAAACACGCGCGAAGCGTTCTGGCAATAGAAAAACACGCGAAGCGTTATGACAGACGGTTTTACTGGCAACCGTCTGTGATATTTTCATAGACGGTTATTAACATGAACCGTCTGTGATAATTGAGACATCACAGACGGTTTTTGTTAATAACCGTCTGTGAACTTTCACAGACGGTTCTTAATACGAACCGTCTATACCAATCGAGATAACACAGACGGGTCCTGTTAAGAACCGTCTGTGAAAAGCCAGATAACACAGACGGTTCCTGTTAAGAACCGTCTGTAATAATCCCATGTCACTGATAATTGGTGTGTAATAATCACATGTCACCAATAATTGGCATATACACAGGATTTCGATCTCACCCGTCTATTCTCTCCACATCGAATGGCTGGCACCAGTTCCTCCCACGGCCAGGCCCTTATTAATAACTCCCCATCAACCTTTCCACCGGTACTAGTCACGCGTGAGTTCATCCACTAGCTAGCTTCCTGCATGCATCTCCCCTCCGCTGTGAGCTAGCACCTCCATCGCGGCACGACCGGTTCATACTAAACAACACACTCTTGCCGTAAGTGTCGTAAGTGTGTCTTGTTTAGTGTGACTGTCGTGCCACGAAGGGTTTGTTAGCTTGTTATCCTGTAATAGATCGATCTGAATGTGTTGTTGAGTTTTTGTGCTTGCCTCTGTATTTGCATGTTCCTCGACCAGCTCAACCAAGAATCTGGGAATGTCTTTTCTTTGCACTATTGTAATAAAATTGCCTTGAATTTTGTCGGGAAAGATGAACTGTTTCGTCAGGGCATGACTGCCAACTCGAAGCATATATAGCATAGCATTCGAGGCACATCCGAGGCCTGCAGCTGTGTCTTGAGGAATGCTAAGAGCTGGTCTTCAGATGTGGCAGCCACACTGGTCTTCAGATGTGGCAGCCACATCTGAAGACCAGCTCTTGGCATTCCTCAAGACACAGCAGCAGGCCTCGGATGTGCCTCGAATGCTATGCTATATATGCTTCGAGTTGGCAGTCATGCACCTGACGAAACAGTTCATCCCCGTTTAACTATCACAGACGGTTTGTAGTGTAAACCGTCTGTGAAGGACTATCACAGACGGTTCTATACACGAACCGTCTGTGATACGCATAAATCACAGAAGGTTGATATTTCGAACTGTCTGTGATATTATGTACATCACAGACGGTTCGTGTTACGAACCGTCTGTGATAATGAGACTATCACAGACGGTTATTTATGCGAACCGTCTATGATAGGCAGAAATCACAGACGGTTAATATTAATAACCGTCGGTGATAATTCACAGACGGGTATTAATACGAACCGTCTGTGATATATAATTTTCACAGACCGTTTGTAGTTGGAACCGTCTGTGATATTCTGCGTAGTATTAATTACTTGGCGTACTTGCTTGAAGGATGTCGACACCGATCTGTCTTCACTGCGCTGCATCGGTGGAGCAAGGCGGCCGGCTTTAGGAAGTTGGGGGTGAAAAAATATCACCGTCTTCTTATTGATCTGATCAGAGGTTAGCATACTCAATTACTTAACATTCTTAGTGATCTGATCAGAGATTAGTATTCAATTACTTAACATTCTTAGTGATCTGATCAGAGGTTAGTAGTAGAGGTAATAATCATTTTTGACACCCATTTTTCACTTGTGTAGCGTAGATGGACCGAAGCTGGATGTATATTGAGAACCGTGTGAGTGAAGAGTACATTACTGGCGTGTCTGCCTTTAGAAGGGCGGCCGAGCTGGATATGTTGAAGAAGGGGATGAAATATATGTATTGCCCATGTATTGATTGTGATAATCTCAAGATGTTTAGCAACTCAGCGCAGATTGAAGCTCACTTGATTCGAAGGGGTTTCAGAAAAGGGTACAAATGTTGGACCAGTCACGGTGAAGAGAAGAGTACACAAGAAGGTAGTTATGACATAGTCGAGGGAGGCAACGATATGCCAGTTGTGGACTGTTCTTTCGATCATGAGGAAAGGTCGCAGGATGACAATCTGGATCATGAGGATAGGTCGCAGGATGACAATCTGGATCATGAGGATAGGTCGCAGGATGATAATCTGGATCAGATGTTACGTGATGCAGAAGGGAACTATAGTGAGAGAGAGTTTGGTAAATTCGAGGGCTTGATGGAGGACTCGGAGAAACCTTTGTTCCCGGGCTGCAAGCCGCAATACACGAGGTTGTCATCAGTTCTAGAACTGCTAAAATTGAAGGCAAGCAATGGTTGGTCCGACAAGAGTTTCACGGCATTATTAGGTCTCCTAGTGGACATGCTTCCAACGGGAAATGTGTTGCCGAGAACCACCTACCAAGCCAAGAAGATTCTTTGTCCATTAGGAATGGAAGTAGAAAGAATACATACATGTCGGAATGATTGTATCCTGTACCGTAAAGAGTATGCTAGCTTACATGTTTGTCCGGTGTGCAAAGCATCCCGATACAAACGTAAAAATGACTCTGATGATGGGAAGGGCATCGAGGTGAAGCAAGGACCTCCTGCTAAGGTGATGTGGTATCTTCCTGTAATCCCCCGTTTGAAGCGTTTATTTGCAAACCGCAAGGATGCAAGATTGATGCGTTGGCACTGCGAGCAGCGTAAGAAAGACGGAATGATAAGACATGTTGCTGATTCTGCCCAGTGGAGGAACATCGATAGGATGTTTGTAGATTTCGGTGTGGAACCGAGAAATATAAGGTTTGGGTTGAGTACAGATGGAATGAATCCTTTTGGTAACATGAGCAGTCGACATAGCACCTGGCCCGTGACTCTATGCATGTACAACCTTCCTCCTTGGCTGTGTATGAAGCGGAAATATATTTTGATGTCACTACTTATCCAAGGGCCGAAGCAACCTGGCAACGATATTGATGTGTTCCTAGCCCCATTGGTGGAAGATCTTGCAACACTGTGGAATGAAGGGGTACATGTATGGGATACGGACAAACGAGAGAACTTCACTCTATGGGCCATGTTGTTCTGCACCATTAATGATTTTCCTGCCCTTGGTAACTTGTCAGGGTTTAGTATAAAAGGAGCCAAAGCGTGTCCGCACTGCTTAGATTATACGGAGAGTGTGTGGTTGAACAACTCCCGAAAAACTGTGTACATGCGTCACCGTAGGTTCCTTCCAAAGTATCACCCATACCGCAAGATGAAGAAACAATTTGACGGAAAAAAAGAGGATGAATCAGTACCAAGACCTTTTAGCGGGAAAGAGGTGTATGATATGGTCAAGGATATAAATGTTGTGTTTGGAAAGGGACGTAAATTGAGGAAGAACATGTGGAAAAAGAGGTCAATATTTTGGGACTTGCCTTATTGGGAGCACTTAGAAGTTCGCAATTGCATCGATGTCATGCACGTAGAGAAGAATGTATGTGACAGTTTGATTGGTCTCTTACTGAACATTCCTGACAAAACAAAGGATGGTGTTAACGCAAGGCGTGACTTGGTCGCTATGAACATCAGGACCGAGTTAGCACCGATAGAGACCGATAAAGGCCGGACGTACCTTCCCCTAGCATGTTACACTCTGTCTAAGTCCGAGAGAACTGAATTGTGCCAGTCCTTAAATGGTGTGAAAGTTCCATCCGGTCACTCGACAAGCATGAAGAAACTTGTTTCCATGGAACATTTGAAATTAATTGGCATGAAGTATCACGACTGTCATGTGCTAATGACTCAAATGCTACCTGTTGCAATTAGAAGTATTTTGCCGAACAAGGTTCGAGTGACAATCATAAGGCTATGTTATTTCTTCAACGCAATTGCTCAGAAGGTCATTGATCCGGATGGACTAGATGCTTTGCAAACCGAGGTGGTGACAACTCTATGTCATCTAGAGTTGTATTTTCCTCCATCATTTTTTGATATCATGGTCCATCTCATTGTCCACCTTGTGAAAGAGATAAAAATATGTGGCCCCGTATTTCTACGTCATATGTACCCTTTCGAGAGGTACATGGGAATTCTGAAGTCCTATGTACGCAATCGATCTCGACCGGAGGGTAGCATCATCGAAGGTTATACAACAGAAGATGTCATTGAATTCTGCATCAGCTACATGGCTCAGGTAGAGCCGATAGGTGTACCTCTATCTCGTCACGAGGGGAGGTTAGAGGGTATAGGGACAATCGGGAGGAAAGCAATAACTCCGTATCAAAATACGTATGCTCAAGCCCATTTCATGGTTTTACAACACATGACTGAAGTGACCCCATATATTGAAGAGCACAAGGACATGCTACGTCAGGAGAATGCAGGCCAGTCAGAAGTTTGGATCACGAGACAACACAACCGTCAGTTCAACGAATGGTTGAAGGCGCAATTGACTAGGAGGTCGTCAAATGAAACACTACAATGGTTGGCAAAAGGGCCAAAATTTACAAATGTGACATGGCAAGGATACGACATTAATGGCTACACATTTTATACAACAGATCAAGATAGAAAGAGCACAGTGCAGAACTCAGGTATCCGCATAGATGCCTATGATTCGCATGGCCGTACCGCTGGCCCAAGCTCGTACTACGGGCTTGTAGAGGAGATTTGGGAGCTTGACTACGTAATTTTCAAAATTCCTCTATTTCGGTGCCGTTGGGTCCAACTCCCACGGGGTGTAAAGGTTGACAAGTACGGCGTCACTACCGTGGACCTCGAATGTGTAGGATACAAAGACGAACCATTCGTACTCGCGAGGCAAGTTGTTCAAGTATTTTATGTAACCGACCCGGCAAATAAGAAGCGCCATGTAGTTCTTCAGGGAAAAAGAAGGATTGCCGGGGTTGAGAATGTTGTGGATGAGGAAGAGTACAATTAATTTGATGATTTGCCTCCATTCGGAGACGGCATCAGGCTCGATGAAGAACAAGGCGATGAAGCAAGCTATATGCGTATCGATCATCGTGAAGGGCTTTATTTAAAATGATATAGCCAAAGTGTAATAAATGATATAGGTTATGCTTGTGTTTTTCATAAATGTATGTATGTTCCATTGTAATTGTAAAATGACTAAGGAACCCATGCATTGTAATTGTAAAATGACTAACTATGAAATAGTTATATTTATGGTTATGCTTGCGTTTTTCATAAATGTATCTATGTTCCATATTGTAATTGTAAAATGACATAGGAACCTAGCTAGCTGCGGGTATTTATAGTGAACTATCACAGGCGGTTTATCAAAAGAAATCGTCTGTGATAACACATCACAGACGGTTCTATCGATATAACCGTCTGTGATAATATGGGTAGCAGGGGTGGGAGGGAGCAAAACCTAGCTAGCAGGGGCGCTGCAGAGTGGAGACAAGAGACTGCGGCAGAGCGGACTCCGCAGACCTAGCTGCGGGTATTTTAAAATGAGCTATCACAGACGGTTCTATCAATATAACCGTCTGTGATATTCATTATCACAGACGGTTCTATCGATATAACCGTCTGTGATAATATGCATATCACAGACGGTTATATTGATAGAACCGTCTGTGATAGATCATCTTTAAATACCCGCAGCTAGGTCTGCGGAGTCTGCTCTGCCGCAGTCTCTTGTCTCCACTCTGTAGCGCCCCTGCTAGCTAGGTTTTGCTCCCTCCCACCGCCGGTCCCTCCCGACGCCGCCGGTCCCTCCCGAAGCCGCCGGTCCCTCCCGACGCCGCTCCCTCCTTTGAAGAATATAGGGAGATAGATTTACTATCACAGGCCTTGGGAAACAAGGAGCACCCAGGTCGCACACGAGGCATGGGTGTTTATGTACCTTGGAGGCACGGATTTCCATATTACTCCGAGACATATAGGAGTAGGAAGAGATCCAAGGCGTACCGCAGCGAACAAATAAAACAGGAGCTTCGTGCTCAACTTGAGGAACAACTATCTGCCTCACTTCAAGAGCAGACTGCCTCACTTCGAGGAGAGATAGATTCGTTGCGGGAAGAACTGAGACAAGTCCGCAACCAATCGCAACCCACTCCTAGTACTGCGGTACCCAGTCCCCCTCAACGTCGCAGTAGCTGCGCGTCCACACCAATTTCTGAACATAGCGACGACCACTTACGTATTGATGACATTCAGGTAATGTACCTCTTTAGAATGGTACATAGATCTCTCTGGTGGACGCCTTAACTCATCTCTTGTATCGTTATGTAGGAGCCCATGCCTTGCAGCCTCAATGTCAGGCTTGTTGGCTCCATTCCCATTGACGCTGGGCGCGGCATGGTGTATCCATTGCTGCCAGGGACGCTGGTGCACGGTGTACAAGTAGACACCGGTTTCATAAAGGTCCAGGTGGACATGATTAATGATATTTTTAAGTCCGTCCCTCTTGAGAAGCCCCCAAACGAAGAGATTAAGACATTAGGGGATGCCGTCCACACATTCGTTCAGTGGCCCAAGAGGGACATCGTCCTCGACATGTCCGTGCCACAATCTTCACATCCAGTGGCCCAAGAGGGACGTCGCCCTGGACCTGGCACATCGGCTCCGGTGGCTCCACCTCCACCTCCAAATCCAGTAAAGTCTGTTGCATCGGCTCCCGCCGAGACGCCACCGAGAACATCTCACAAGCGAGGCTCCAAGGCTTCCAAGGCTCATGCGAAGAAAATTAAGCCGCGTCCCGTGCCATGGACGTTTACTCTAGGAGTGTCGTTGGTGCCCGACTCACAATTACGCCATCTTGGTATGATTTGCAATAGATTGCATGCCTGGTACATGGAGAAGTCCAACTTGAAGCCAAACCGGCAGAGTGCATTCACACTGAAATATAACGAGACACATTTCCTCCACGACTCGGGCTACATCGTCGTGACATTCGAAGATTTATTCTTACTATTCAATCTCGACGAACTCGACGCCTCACTTCTACGATGCTGGACACTGTAAGTGTACTGTACAATGAAGTTCTACATTCACGTTATACAGATAAATGTCATTACTCTTTCTTTATGTATAGATACATGATCCAAGAAGTCCGGCGAACGCGACGACCAGTGGGTTTCCTCGACCCTCACTTGGTCTCCGAGCAATCTATCAACGCAGATGCATCCTTCGTGCAAGGTTACATAACGAGGGGATTGATTGCTCACAGCGACAAGGAGTACGTCATGGTACCCTTCAACCAAGGGTAAGTGCTTCACTAGTTGCCACACATATGTTTCATTTGTACTTTACATGCAGCATGAACTTAGGATTAATCACTATGGCGACACACATGACTAGGCATCACTGGATTTTGATTGTGATTGTACCAAAGTGGAGCAAGGTAATATACCTTGATTCCCTCCTTAGGAGCAACCACGACTTCAGTCCTGTGCAAGAAGTACTTAACAGGTAAACTCATTTCCTCCATACATAACTCTATTGTAATATTTCTTTTGTTTGCCACGGCCGAGGCTAAGTTTTTTGAATCACGTAGGGCTTTTGCCGAATATGTTGCCCAAGGAGGATCACACGATATAAAATCCAGTGACACGCTACGATACCAGACGCGATTTCCGGTACCCTCTACAACACAACAATCCTATATCATACTTTGTTGTAATGCCTCTAGAATTGACAATACCGATGTATGTAATTCTATTTTTGCAGTGCCACCAGCAGCTACAAGGCAACGTATGTGGATTCTACGTTTGCCGCCATATGCAGGAAATCATGAGTACTAAGATCAATGATCCAGAGGTTTGTCAGGTCCTTCCAATAATTATTATTTTCTGATTATATATATGTATTTATATTACACACATATGCTAATGAATGACTTAACATTGCTCGTAGCGACAGCGGGTGAAGTTCGACCAAAGTGCATATGATCTTGACAATCTCGTCGAAATTCGTGCAATCATCTCCCAATTCTTGGTAGCAGAGGTCATAAGTAAGAGTGGAGAGTTCTACGCCGGCAATGGTGATAATTAGATGTTGAAACATTGGATTCAACTGTACAAATCAAACAATTCCTTCAACTAAATGCATTTGTCAGATTTTGTGTAACAATTTTCATTCTATATATGTATGTGATCTGCTGGCCGTTTGTTACATTCATCTGTGTATCGAATTTTGTTGTAATTTACTATGAGTTGCAATTAACTTATATCTGTCATTTATCTGTAATCTGCTTGCTTGCTTGCTTTCAGAGGGCATGGCTAGCATATCCTGAGGCTAGCCAAGAAACAGCAAATAAAATGGATGATGCACTTGGTATCACAGACGGTTTGTTATTAAAAACCGTCTGTGATACAATATCACAGACAGTTTCAAAGAGTGCCGTCTGTGGTGTGAATGATATCACAGACGGCCCTTACTACTAACCGTCTGTGATATTTGTATATCACAGACGGTCTTGATTACTAACCGTCTGTGATAGACGAGTCTCACAGACAGTTGGTTATAAACAACCGTCTGTGATAGTCTCGTATCACAGACGGTCTTGATTACTAACCGTCTGTGATAGACGAGTATCACAGACGGTTGGTTATAAACAACCGTCTGTGATAGTCTCGTATCACAGACGGTCTTGATTACTAACCGTCTGTGATAGAGAGTATCACAGACGGTTGTTTATAAAAATCCGTCTGTGATACTCGTCTATCACAGACAGTTAGAAATCAAGACCGTCTGTAATGTAGTTATCACAGACGGCTCGGGAACCGTCTGTGATAACCACCAACTATCACTGACACCTAAACACTGACGGTTCAGAAACCGTCTATGATGACGGTTCCGAACCGTCTGTGATAAGGCTGTCTGTAGCAGTGTGCATATTTTGTTCTGACCTGGGAAGCTACATATAATATACATTATACTTCAATATGTTGCAATAAATTCCCATCTCATATCCATCTTGGAAGTAATGAGTTCCTTCTTTTCAGTAGGAATTGATCAGGATAGTTGATCTAGGGCCTTTCAAGCATGTTGTAGATGATGGGCTTGAATTCAGGAAAGCTGCCTTTGAATGTGTGCACATTCTGGATAGTTGTCATGATCAAGTGAATCTGGCATCCTTCATTGTCCCTTTCCTCTTATCTAGCTTAGGTGGTAAGTATAACTTGACACGTTATATAATTCATCACTGCACTTTGCTCTAATTCAATGTAGTGATATAGTCCTGGACTGCATATATGTGCCTTATTTATTGTATTACCATTGTGTATTTGTGTAGTCTTTCAGACCCTATATGTGCTGCAAATAAATCATGTTTATCTAGTTTACTTGTTACCAGTGATGTTTTGCTTGCTTTTATTGCTGCGATGTGATATTACATTTATAGGTTAGTTTCTTGGCTTTTCTTTTTAAACAAGGCCCTCATCACTGAGCATCGCTCTGTATTTCTCTTTTTTTGTTGGCTCTGTAATTATCTTGTTGTTTTTTTCCCTTTCTGAAGCCTAAAATGTTACCACACCATTATTACTCATATGATCGATCCCAAGAACCTAGGCACTTGATGTCACTCTCAAAAACAAGCCGTAATAGACCTGCACAGGATGCCAAGTTTTTAACAAGAACTAGCAAACACAATAACAGGGTTGGATCCTAATGGCACATAGCCAAAACTCACGCAATGTGGTTTAATTCACCACAAAACTCTGGTCTTTCCAATACATGGCGCATACCCATGGCTTACATAGCCGAACACAATCTGCCTAAAGCCCACATGCACGCACATAGCACGTAGACCACTAATTCACGTAACTAGACTAGGATTTCAAGCCTTTCACATCTCATCTTGACTAACTTAACTAGAGTCCAACTCAAACACAATCCTACTGCACCACTGTTAGCACATCTCTATTTCTTGGTGGTCCCCAGCCAACATCACACATAGAAAGATATGTGCACGGTGCTAGCTTCCTCCATGCACAAGCAACAGAAAGGATCAACATTCTCTTCGTAATTTTGTTTGCCTCCTAATCCGTGATCTTGTTTCATTATCTCTAGTTGTTTCAAACAAAGACTCTACTTCCTTTTTCGTTTTCTTGATTCTGCGCGACAACTGCCCAAAGATCCAAATCAGTTTCCTTGTTTGCAATGTATACAACTGGCATACGCATATGTACATATCTAGGCTGTGTTGCATGCGGATGTGCCTCCTCCTGTATGTGATCTCCTTGGCTTTCTACCGAGTTAAACTCAAACAGCAACACACACGCGCATGCATTCTTCAGCTTGAATGCATGCACACACTCATTGCCAGGCTCTGCCCGACACACCACCCTCACATTCGCATCTTCTTTCTTCACAATAAAGTCTGAAAATAATTTATATGAAATAATCTGTACACAACAACTAAATTCAGATATATGATTGGTAGTCTAGGTCGCATCATCCTCCCCTCCATGCGAAATCATCTTCGGTTTTGATCTGCTCTCATACTCATCCACATCTCCAAAACAGAACCAACGTGGCTGGTAGATATCTTAGACGTGAAGTAATGTCTTAGTTTCTTCATGGTTCACCTCATCAACTGATTTAGTTGTAACTGGACGATCTACATCTTGTGCATCTTCTTCTAGAATTTGGAACAAAGAGAAAATTTTGCCCCCAAGCTCCTCTTGATGCCTCTCTCATTCCTTCAATTTCAGCAATTGCTTCTTCAGTTCTTCCATCTTCAGTAGCATGTTGAATCCCGAAGTGGGGCTCTCCTCTATAGGTACCATAGTAGTGAAGCAAATCCACCGTGAGTAACGAAAGCTCTGATACGAAATGATGTGGATCAAAGCTCGAGACGAGATTGAATCCGTAGGTTGCCCGATCTTTCATGGTGGATTATCAGCAGCAAAAGATAACAATCCTACAACCCGATGTTTGATAGAAAGATTTGCAGAACAAGAGATCGATCCCAAGAACCTAGGCACTTGATGTCACTCTCAAGAGCAAGTCGTAATACACCACCACAGGATGAAAAGTTTTTTAGAAGAACTAGCAACCTCAATAATAGGAATTGGAACCTAATGGCACATGGCCAAAACTCACACAATTTGGTTTAATTCATCATAAAACTCTGGTCTTTCCAATACATGGCGCATACCTATGGCTTATATAGCCGAACACAATCTGCCTAAAGCCCACATGCACGCACAGCATGTAGGCCACTAATTCACGTAACTAGACTACGATTTGAAGCCTTTTACACCTCGGCTTGACTATCTTAACTAGATTCTGACTCAAACACAATCCTGTTGTGCCATATTTAGCACATCTCTATCTCTTGGTGGTCCCCAGCCAACATCATACAAAGAAAGATATTTGCATGGCGCTAGTTTCCTCCATGCGCAAGCAATAGAAACGATTAGCTTTTTCTTCGTAAATTTTTATGTCCTAATCTGATATGTTGTTTCCTTATCTCTAGTTGTTTCAAACAAAGACTCTACATCATTTTCCTTTTCTTGATTCTGCGTGACAAAAGATCCAAATCAGTTTCCTTGTTTGCAACATGTACAACTAGCATATGCATACTTACATGTCTAGGCTGCATTGTATGCATATGTGCCACCTCCCGTACGTGATCTCCTTGGCTTTCTACCGAGTTAAACTCAAACATCGTCACACACGCACATGCATGCTTTGGCTTAAACGCATGCACACACTGCTCAATGCTAGGCTCCGCCCGACACACCCTCACATTCCCATATTCTTTCTTCACAATAAAGTCTGAAAACAATTCATGTGAAATAATCCGTACACAAGAACTAAATTCAGATATATGATTAGTAGTCTAGGCCATATCATTCTTCGTCATTAGGATATCCACCATGTGTGTCTACCATCACGGCCTCCTCCCGCTGATGACATCAATTTTCCTCCCACTACACCCTAGCTCTATTATGTCATCAACCCAGTGTCTTGCTCCTTCATTGGCATGTGACGTCCTCCTCTATTGCCTACATTGCAGCTCTAATCTAATGATGCTTCCATCGATGCTCGCAAGATTAGAGTCAATTGTTACCTCTTGTACTTCCTCTACTTTTTGTAAACTTGTGTTGTGGCTAGCCATTGCACGCTCCTCAGCATAATTGAGTCTATCTCCAGTGGCCACACATGCCCTCAATAGCGTCTTCCCTAGTTCTATTTGCTTCTTCTTCAAACTTCACAACATATAACTTATCTTTATTTCCATGCATGATAAGTTTCTTTCCATTAAACAACCTGGACATGTCTAGGACTCAAAACCGCCTTGGTTGTCAATGTGCTACAGAATTTGGATTGGATCTAGCTTTCCTATCTTTGCACGCGTGTATCAATAGGATTTTGTAGCCTCACAGGTCTTCCCTCACTTGGATTCAGCCTCCTTGATCAGAAAGACGTGCAGGAGGCATCTCTGTTGCTAGAAGCTTGGGCGCATTAGGCCTTCGTATGTTAGATTTAGAACTCTTTATGTTAGATTTACTCTAAGCCATTATAATCTGAGTCCACCGGATAGATGGCTAGGTCTTTCTAATTAACATGATAGTTTTTTTAGAGTGTCTAATTACTATAAATATGTAAATACCCCCTTGGTCGGTTAGGAGACTATCCTTTTGCACTCCATTTCATTCTCTTGTGCTAGTGTAAGTTTCTCCTCTCAATTATGCATGTGTTGCACCTTATGAGCAAGGAGAGATGTCTCTAATCGCATGTGTTATATCTAGAGGTGGATTGAGTAAAATTTGACGACTTGCAAAGTTCACTTATATAATTGACTGTATCGGCCATATAAACCATTATTCCATCTAGGACTATCGGTCATATCAACCATTATTTCGTCTAGGACGAATATGATCAGTAACTCTATCAAAGTTATTATGCACTCCACAGCTGGGTATATAGATTTATCTAGGAAGAAAACCCGGTGATGTCTCAATTGGACCTAGGGCTATAAAGGATAAGCCCAACACATATATTTGAAGATGTGGAGTGTCATGTGAAGGAGAGTTTAGCTTGACCAATGATTAGCTCATAGTTGGGTAGGTGTCAGGTGAGGGTGAGAAAACTATCTCGGGCCAGCGACCATGACTAGCTAGGTGGAGGTGTAATGTACTAAGATAGAGAGAAAAGTTATGTAGTCTAATTTGGGCATCGCATTTAAGGAAATGCAAATAGCCATTCGCTACAAAAATCAGGGTGACTATGGGTAAAGTGGTACACGCCTATGCAGTGCTAAATAAATTATAAATTCATGCTTGTCTCTTGGACTGGAGTCTCGGGAACCAAATGGAGGTCCTATCTAGTTATACGAGTGTTCAGTAAATTTCTAAATTAACAATCTAAAATTCTTTATCAACATAAAAATATTTATTTTTGAGATGATATGTGATGAGATTGGATTCACTGAGACGTTGGCTTATGATCATAAAAGTGTATTTAGCTATTAGTGCTTATAGAGTACACTGTACTCACCATTGCTATTATGCTCCTTTATTTAGAGGTTAGCCAACCTGGGATTTCACTCGGTGTGGTGGATGCCTATCCAGAAGAGTTCTATAGTGAGTGGGAGGGAGATGATTGATCCTGAGTATGACCCGTATAAGGTGGATGCCTTATATGAGACATGGGACAAGTAGAGCATTACTAGCAGCTCGAGCACAACCATCAGGGTATATGTATATTAATGCAATGTTGTATATATTTCTAATACTTGTGTAGTTATTAGTTGGGCTAGAACCGTTGCAGTTAATAATGTAGTATTCATGCACTTGCTACCTTGTAAAAGACTTTACCCCCTGTGTGGCAATGTTATCATAATATTATAGATAGTCTCTAATTATTGTTCTGTTGCAATACTCTGATGGGTTTATTATTTGATGAAACAGTGTTTCAACTAATAATAATCTATTGACTAGTATTATTACCCACTGGTAATAACACAGGTCACCACATTTTGCAATACAACCTTTACTGGAGCTTATTGTCTTCAACCATGGGGCGACCGCTATGATCAGTAGCAGCCTTTTTGATCGATGTCGCATAACTTCTTCATTGTTGGGATATACACCATGTGTGTTCACCATCAAGGCCTCCTCCTACTGCTGGCATCGATTTTCCCTCCCACGACATCATAGCTCTGATGTGTCATCAACCTATGGTGGACCCAGAAATAAAGTAAGGGGGGGCTAACCTAGTATGCCCCGATACGTGATATAGGTACGACGATATAGATACAGCCAGGGGTGGATGGACTAAGGGCTATGCGGGGACACATGCGTCCGTGCTGACTTCAATTTTTCTTGCTCAGAGTACAAGTTTTACACAGCGTGCCCCCACATAACTAAAACTAGTCCCCACAACTTGCAGCCAAGTGGCCTAGGTTAGTGCGTGAGCCAGAACTTCCATGGGCCTTCTACAGCGCCCCTCGTGGCCAAAGCTAACGCGCGGCCTAGCCGCCTAGGCTAGTGCCCAGGCCAGTGGATAGCCAGGCAAGGGCATAGCCACACGCTGGCGTGGTGTAGCCACCAACGAGTGGCTCTTCACAACTTCTGTTCACCAACACCCCAGAGTCCTAGGCGCCTTACCTTCCTGGCTTCGTTCCCTACGCATAATAATTAGGAATGTCATGCTAAGCTAAGAATCTATACAGCACCAATCTTTCAAGGCAACAAGGACTCACTGCATTATCCAAGAAATGGATTTAATATTTTTAGAATATACCACTAGAATGTTTCGAAGCTAATCGGATGAATCTTTCACCTCTAAAACTGCCAAGTACCATTTGTGCCCCCATAAGCCATAACATTAGATCCCTCCCAAAACAAACCCAAACCGCAAGAAGAATGAAAAAATATCTTTCTTATTGAACAGCAAAGAACTTCTACAAGTGCAAACGAAAATATTGGAGCAACCAAGCCCAAAAAGACATCGCTTCTCTCCCCAAAAAGACTAACTGACCAAATGCAATCAATTGTAGACAACTAAACCTGACAAAATGACTACAAGTTCAGAGATGTGTTAATTCATGTTCAAAATGCAATCAAAGAAATTGCTTCAAGACATTTAGACATCCTCATCTCACGTTCAGACAATCACTGATTCACATTGTCATCTCACTTTTGCATAATATCAAGTTATCAATTAGTAGAAGGAAATCAAGGATTGATAAGGAATAATACCAGCAAGGAAATCCTCGAGCTGTAAGATTTCACTCTACTGTTGTTACTCGCTCAACAGGTCAAGCACCTCTGGAGTACTGACAAACCGAACAAATCTGTAGAGAACTAACATAAAAATGACCCAACCACAACCAGCAATGCCACAAGATATTGTACAAATTTTAGACACCAACCACTCCACAGTTAGCAAGCCAGAGGCTATCTTCTTCTGGCCATTCACTATCAGAACCAAATCAAACCAAATCACAGGAACTTAAATTGATCTTTTGGTCAATCATCTTGTACTTGATGGAATGGAGCTAGCGTCACTTCGATGTAGACTTATAGGAAATGAGACCTGAACTCATTGTCGTACAGGAATCCACCTGATGTATTGATGGGTCTAGCTCACAAAGGCTAGTGCATTGTCGGAGTAGGGCTACAGGGGGTGAAGCACCAATTGTCGGAGATGGAGGGGCGGCCGGGAGGAGGGCATTGCCTACCAGAGCAATCGAGCAGGAGGCAGAGGTGGAGGCTAGAGGGCATGGCCGAAGCTGGTGACTAGGGGCGGCATGCGGCAGAATCGGGTGGTTGAGCAGGACGCCACGAGCTAGCCAGTTACAACTAGGGTTGGGAGGTCTAAGGAGAATGTGACTGCCTCTGGACTCTCGAGGGACCGAGGGAGGAGGCCTGGAGGCAACAGGGGGGCTATGCTGAGGGTATTACATGGATTTGGGCTATATGAATAGTAAAAGCCCATGGAGTTAAGTGGGTTAAGACCCAGGCTATAGCCCTCCTAGCCTAGGCCCTAGGTCCGCCCCTATTGTCAACCTTGTGGCTTGCTCTTTCACTGGCATGTGATGTACTCTATTACCTACATTACAGCTCTAATATGGTGATGCTTCCATCGATGCTCACAAGATTAGGGTCAACGGTTACCTCTTGTACTTACTCTACTTTTCGCAAACCTATGTTGTGGTTGGCCATTGCGAGCTCCTCGGCATCGCCGAGTCCATCTCTAGTGGCCACACGTGCCCTCAATAAGCTTCTTCCCTGGTTCTATTAGCTTCTTCTTCAAACTTCACAACATAGAGCTTATCTTTATTTCCATGCATGATGAGATAAGTTCTTTCTATTAAACAACCTGGACATGTCTATGACTCAAAACAGCCTTGGTTGTCAATGTGCAACAAAATTTGGATTGGATTCTGGCTTTTTCTTGGCACGCGTGCATCAATAGGATTTTGTAGCCTCGCGTGTCTTCCCTCAGTTGGATTCAGCCTTGTTGATCAGAAAGACGTGCAGGAGGCGTCTCTATCGCTAGAAGCTTGGGCGCATCAGGCCTTCCAATGTTAGATTTAGAACTCTTTATGTTAGATATAATCTAAGCCATTATAATTTAAGTTCACTGAATAGATGTGTAGATCCTGTTTGATTAACATGATAGCTTTATCAGAATCTAATTGGTATAGATATACATAGGTAGATAACTACAAAGGGGTGACAGTTGATGATGTTTGAAGAGGCATCTCACGGATCATGGAGGCGGCACACGTGGTGGTAGTTATTGTCAAAGTTATTCCTTATCATGGTTGGCGAAGTGGTTCCTAGGCAGTTGTTATCAGAGAGATATACAGGGTGGCTAGGCATGTTTCCTTTAATTGTAATATTCAGAAAATACACTTTTGAGGACCTACGAGTAAATAGAGAAGAGGATACGGGAAAAGGGATGTGTGAAATTTTAGATGAGAGTTAGGTTTTCTGGAGTAAGTCATTCGGGGATTAGGATCAGATTAGGATCATGTGTAAAGATAAAAGGAATCGTGGGAGAGAGAAGAACCTAAACCCTGGTCTTATATTATTTTTCCCCTCAGGTCATCGGCGCTATGGTTTCCCATGTCATGCTGATCACCAGACGCCTTTCCCCAGTCGCTTCGCTCCTATTTAGCCGACTCATGCATATTTGCTGTATTTATCATGACTACATATGTGTAGACTAGCTTTTGCCATGATAAGTTAATTAAAATTGCTCAACTTGAACTAAAACTTGTCATGTTAGCACTCGAGACTAGTCTTTCTTGAGTTATCCTTTTATGATTCATGCCATGTCAAATAGGCTGAGTTGAGCGTTGAATCTCTATTGAATCTTAGATTGAGCTATTTTAGTCTCTTGATGCAGCATGAGTTAGTACAACATGTTTAAAAAGCAAAAAGATCTCTTTTGTACGAAAAAAACTGATCTCACCAATTCTTTCTCATGAGACGGCTTGCCATTGCACTAGGCATGAACTCAGGGGGAGTTTTGGATGACCTAGACTATCTTCTTAAGCTTCTTGCTTGGAGTAGTCGCATAAGGCTTGAGATCTAGCACATGATAAAAATGTTGGTTGGAAACGACCATAAGTTTCAAAAGGAAATATGTCATATGTGCTTAATTTGCTTAACTACAAAAAGAACGAAATACTTGCACTAATGTCTCATTCTTGAGCTTATAGCACTCTATTTTGACTCAATATTAGCTTCTTGGTTCCACTTAGCTTATTGACATGGTTTGCATCATCCTTGGATACCTCTAGCTAGACTATGATCATGGATGACTTGACATGCCAAGAATTTACACTAAAATTCAGATTGTGACTTAATTGGTTTAGCTGGCTTATACATGTCTTGTCATGATCTAGATAGCATGTTTATGTGTTATGGCTTGGTATAATTCTTGATGGTCATCTTGGATAATTCTCATGGCTCTACATGCTTAAAATAAATCAACTTCAGCCATTTCATCTATTTTTATGATCTTATTCTCTCTTTTGCATCCTTGATGTGTTTATTGCCAAAAGGGGGAGAATAGAGGAGAAAAAGCCATTTGGGAACATTTTAGAGTTTTGGAGATCAATTTGCTCTTTCAGTTGTTGCTCTAGTGTTTCCTTCTGTCGATATGGTCGTTAGCTTCATTTTCTTCCTTAGACCATGTTTGACTTCTTTCTTGCATTTCAAACTCAACTTTGCGCTTTTTCTGAGTTTGTCAATATACTCATCAAGGGGGAGATTGAGAGACCATGTGAAGGTCATCCCGTGTGTGTGATGAGTAATTGACATCGGTTTAGGAAAGTCGAGTTTGGTTTGAGTGGTTTGGACCATGTCGTTACGCAGTGCAATCGGCTTCGGTCGGACTTGGTCAAACCTGGTCAAAGTGCTCAGGATGCATATTCTCTTGATTCGACAGGTTTGGGCTCTATCATGGGTAAGTAGGATTTGTTGATGCCATTATGCTTTCATGTATCGAGCGGTGCTATTTGATGTGTTTCTTGTCTGTGTTGGCTGCAGGACGTCGAAGCGGAGTCGTGGTGAGACACGAGGTGACTGGACTAGACACAGGCGGTGTCGAGGTCAGAACGGTCGGATGTGTCGAAGACGGCAGAGATTCGATGTGGTTGCGAGGCTTGGACGACAAGGAGCGCGGAAGCTTCCCGGAAGGTGCAGGAGGGGCGAAATGGTAATTTCGCGAGGCTGCACAAGCGGGAGCGGGCTCCGTTCGGGTTTAGCGGGCGTACCGGTTGAAAACTCGTTAGCCAAGGGCTATATAAAGGAGGGAGTGGCTGCATGCCCCCTTATGGCTTCGGGAGAGAATTAGGGTTTGCTAGAGTCAAAAAAGGCTTTGTAAGTTTGTTTTGGCTTTAGGCTTTAATTGGTGAGAGTGGGTGTGGATCACAGGCTGTGTCTCCTTCGTGTCTCCATCGTAGCTTCTGTGTTGTGTCCCTCCCAGGAAGCATGTAGGGTTCTTGGAGTTCTTGGCTTGAGGAGAGGGAGAGGATGGATTGATGAGCTTGTAATCATTCCTCTTGTATCAATCATGTATCTCCTTTCCTCTTTATCAATATGAGATGGTGTTGTTTGAGTTTGATTCAGTTCCTGCCTCTCTGTTCTTCGTTCTCTTTTTGGATGATTTCTTGACTTTTTGAGATTTGAGTTGTTTCTTGCTGGGAAGGCCCAAAATGGGTTGCTCTATGTTGGGATGATGCCCCAAGGTCATTTGATCGAATTTTCCCAAGAGCAAATCAAGTTTAATCTCAGATTTGGTGTTTTGCCTTCCTCTGTTCTTCATTTCTCTTCTAGGGTTTTGATGGATTTCTTGATTCCCTTGAGGAAATGGCCTGAGATTCTTGCTGGCATGCTCTTAGATTATTGCTAACTTAATTGCAAAATCTCATGTGCTTAGGCCTTGTGAATCTTGAGTAATTTGTTTCTTTTGTGCCCCTCTCTGTAGTTCTTCAGGATTTTGGCATTTCTAGGGTTTGGTGCGAATCCTTGTTTTTCTTCTTGAGGTGGGCTGAAATTTGGACTCTCTGGTTCTCAGGTTATTGCCTTTCTATCTGCAAAGTTACTTGGCCCAAAGATGAAAGTTGAAATGGCAATTTGAAGATTAGGGTTGCTCTCTGAATATTTTCAGATTTTGGGTCAAATCCCAATTTCTTGGTCTTGAGTTGCTTTTTCTTGATTCTCTAGGTTCCTCTGGCTATTTGGGTCATAGTTATGCATTTCTGGGTTGAAGAAACCTGAGGAAAATCTTTATTTTTGCTGCTGTGTGAAGTTCTCAGTTTTTGTCTGAAATTCTGCTCTTGCTGTGCCCTGAAACCGTCGGGCGGTCAGACCGGAATTAAAGGAGCGGTCAGACCGGATTAAAAGGGGCGGTCAGACCGGCATTGTGGGACCGGTCAGATCGGCGGCATGAGAGCGGTCTGACCGGCCACTTCACACCGGTCTGACCGGCCTTGGGATTTTTGGCAAGGAGTGTTGTGATTGTCTTCTATGCTTTTGTTTTGGGTGTTTCTTCTTGCTCTTCTTTTCAGGAGTGTTTGGCAAGAAATTCAAAGAGCATGTGTGCCTTCTCTTCATAGCTTTGCGTAGCTATCGGAGAGTAGACTCACGGGTGAATATCTTGTTAGGGGCTAGTTTTAAATAGTCGACATTCACCACCTCCCCCCCCCCTCTGTCGCCATTTCGGTCCAACAATATTCTATACAACTGGTTTTTAGTACAGATTACCAACCTATTGGGACGTAGATTAAATAAATAAATAGCTAACTAAGGCATTATATCCTCATCGTAATAGTGTCAATACGGGTATGCTACACTAGCGCGAATTAAATTTTTCTACCGTATAAACCAGAAAGCCATATGAGTAAGAAATAATAGATCGTTACCTTTAAGATGGAACGCCGTGCGTCAGTGTGCTAGCACCAACATGCACAGCAGGGGTTTTGAAAAGTGGCAACTAGGGTTCCTATGGGTGTCTCAGGTTGCCTGCCTCAACCCTGCGCCTCTCTTTATATATAGACTCTTATCAGATCCTTATCCGATACAATCAGATATCGTATCCAACTTGAAAAGCTTCTGGCTGGATCTTTATCCAATATGACTAGAGATTGTATCCCACTCGGAGAGCCTCTAACCAGATTCAATATGAGCAGAGATCATATCCCACTTGAAGTCTACCATCTAGACCCTTATCGATCCAACCCATTAAATGTGTGGCCATGTAGGTTCATGTATATTCAGTTATGGGCCGAAAACTTGTTTTCCGGATTATAAGTCGGTAGAAGTTCCTAGCAAGACATAATGATTCCCAAATGTACATAAAGATCATATCGAACGAGAAGTAAATATATGCAGTACTTATGAGCTATATAGTAGCATAACTTAGGGATATGTTTCAAGACAGATAGACAGATTGACTGACAGACGTACGTACGTACATACATACATTCTCTCGGGAGTACATACTCCTACTTCCAATATACCATTTAAATAACTATTTTATTCATGTCTATCACTTTTGGTATACTTAAATACTAATTCTAAGATACTACAATGTGACTTGGTCGAAAAAGTTTCATCAGAGTCCTTTATTTTCACTATATATATACTTTTTTATGTATAAAAGAAGTACATACACAAATTATGGTATAAAAAATGGATTTTCATAAATTTTTCGTAGAACTCATTTTGGAGTATCTTATAATCATTATTAGAGTATGCTCAAATAGATAAAGAGGTATAACAACACCGTTAAATGGGTATATTAGAAGTATGAGTACATACTCCTATAAGTATTGAAGTATTGTCCTATATATATAGAGTATAAATAACAGGGGCACCATGGTGCCCAGGCTCTATAATTGAGACTTTCCATCCATGATTAAAACTTCCCATCCATGATTGATTCAGTGTGCTAAATCAATGACTTCCTTTCCAAATCAATGCCTTTTTGAATTAATGTATGTTAACAGCTTTGCCTGATA
This sequence comes from Dendrocalamus latiflorus, assembly GCA_017311315.1. Classification (NCBI taxonomy): domain Eukaryota; kingdom Viridiplantae; phylum Streptophyta; class Magnoliopsida; order Poales; family Poaceae; genus Dendrocalamus; species Dendrocalamus latiflorus. Next base: position 16,789,084 of record CM029667.1, read on the forward strand.
AATTATACATCATTGCACTTGCACGCATATAAAAAGCAATCCAAAGGTAGGGAGGCTTGGTGCCCCATTTCAGTGTCCTATATATATAGACACACACACATATACATATACACATACACATACACATACACACATATATACATACATACATATATACACATACATACATACATACATACATACATACATACATACATACATACATATATATATATATATATATATATATATATATATATATATATATATGCATGTATATATACATGTATATATGTATATGTATATGTATATGTATATGTATATGGCTACGCTAACGAGCACGTGCACGCATGCTATGCATGGGTCGCTATCTGGATTCGTAGTGTGGTTGGTGTATAACTTCATGAATTATAAATGCTAACTTTTTTGCATGAGATAGTAACTTTGCAAATATAAGTAACTTGATGAATTATCAATGATAACTTTATGTTCATGAGATAGTAATTTGACTTGCATGTATGCAATAGGAGGGAGAAGAGAATAAATGCACTTAACTTGTGATTTTTTTTATTTTGTTTAAAAGCTAAAAAACAACTCTTTCACCAAAAGTCTGATCTGCAATTAGTTTGCAGCATTGTGTTCGAAATTATGAGTTAACAAAACAAGATCCATGTTGAATATATTTTGACGCTGCGAAATTACTATCAATAGCAAATAACTCATACGGATATATAAAGTTACTATCACGCATGAGTGAAGTTACTATTCAATACATATAGAGTTACTGCCAATTTTATAGATATGATAGTATCTTTAATGTGCATGGGAACTGTAAATAACTTTATGAATTGTAGATAATAAATTTTTATGTATGATATAGTAACTTTACTAAATGTAAATAGTTTCATAAATTATAGATGATAACTTTATGTGCAGGCGATAGTAACTTTTCTATAACTAACAAACACTAATAACGGTCCGTAGGGTGGGATGGTGGGGCCATTGGCTGATTGGGTTGGTCAGGGGCGCGCGCTTATTCTAGGCGTAGCCACTAAGTGTGTGTGTGTGTGTATAGGACACTGAAATGGGGCACCATGGTGTCTAGGCACCAAGCCTCCCTGCCTTTGGATTGCTTTTAAATGCGTGCAAGTGTAATATATCAGGCAAACCCATTAGCATTCATTAATTCAAAAAGGTGTCAATTTGGAAAAGAAGTCATTGGTTTAGCATGCTGAATCAATCGTGGATAGAAAATCTCAATCATAGAGTCAGGGCATCATAGTGCCCCTGTTATTTGTAATATATATGAAAATGGTTATATACTTCTAGGAGTATGTACTCCCACTTCTAATATACCCTTTTAATGGTATTGTTATACCTCTTTATCTATTTGATCATACTCTAATAATTATTATAAGATATTCCAAAGTGAGTTATATAAAAAATTTAATGAAAGTCCACTTTTTACAGTATAATTTGTGTATGTACTCCTTTTATACGTGGAAAAGTGTATATAGCAAAAAATAAAGGGCTCCGATGAAAATTTTCAACCAAGTCGTATTGAAGTATCTTAAGGGTGCCTTTGGTTGAGCTTTTGGGAGCTGCTTTTGCTTCCAAAAAGCCAAAAACCAACCAAAGGGGTGGAAACCAGAAGCTGCTTTTTCAGAAGCAGCTACTTTTGGGTAGTACAGTTTTGAAAGCACCTTGGACCCTGCTTTTGGCTTTTGGCTTTCTGCTTTTTGAAATGGTGAAAATAGAGAGCTGTTTCACAGTTGTTTCAAGGAAAATAGAGATAGGAGGTAAGTTTTATACTTGTTTGAACCAAACAGCTTACAGCTTTTCCACAGCCCACAACCTGCAGCAGCTTTTCCACAGCCCACAGCTCACAGCAGCTTTTTCAGAAGCCACAGCTCAACCAAACACACCCTAAAATTAGTATTTAAATATACCGAAAGTGATAAAGTGGTATAAAATAGTTGTTTAAGTAGTTAGAAGTGTGAGTATGTACTCCCAAGAATACGAAAAAGGCTTCATATACACATATACACACACATATATACATACATATATACACATATATATTCATACATATATACATACATACATACATGTATATATATCTCTGTGTGTGTGTATAGTCTACACAACCGGTTTTTAGTACAGGGTACCAACCTGTTGGAACGTAGACTAAATATATTGTCGTCGTAATAGGAATCTCAAATCATGTGTAGATAAATTCTTCATCCATGGTATTCACTTAATCAATATTGTGCTCATTGAATCGAGTACCCTTCACTGATATTGTTGAAGTGAGTTGAAGTCAGCTATTTCAGTCCTGAGTTCTTGTCATGATGTCGTTTTTCTTTTTCTTTTTCTTTTTTTGGCAAGTGCAGAGCTATTTCCAGGATAAGCTCTTTCGGCACCAGTATTTCATATTCTTAGCAGTATGTGGAGCGTAGACTTCTTAATTGTCGATGGATAGGATTGATAAAAAGTATTATAAAATCTACTAATCGGCGCCAAACGAGTCATTGTTTTTCTAAGAGGTATATCAGACATTTTCCAACTAAGAATAGCCAAACTGTCAGACTGCCAATCAGCAAGATTCTCCATACAGCCGAATTTTCAGAAAGCGGGTTTTTCAGGAAGCCCAACTAGAAGCCGTTTTTCAGAAAAGCTCGAGCCATGCACGTATGCCAAACTGATCAGGGCGATAAGAGTTCCTGCCATTTTCTTCAAACAAGAGAAAAACCCACGCCTATTTGTCGTACAAGCATTTGATGACTTAGGCAACTCGTGAACTACCCTGCAGTTCTGCTCAAGTTTCTGATCTCTTGATCGTGGAATACAAGTTTGTAACTTACCCAATTAACAACACATTAACTACACCAGAAGCAGCATCAACGGTGGAAAGGGTTAACAATTGTCTCGCCAAAAGAACAAATTATGGATTGCCCAACAAAATCATTTAACTATAGATAATAAGTAATACTCCCTCCTTTTTTTTCCTTGATGTTTTTTTATTTTTCACGGTCTTCGATGTGTAATTTTGACCATTACATTTTTATAACTTTATACTAAGATAAACTAATAAAATTATAAAAATAATTTTTAATGATAATGTAACACCCCAGCTCCTCCTTGAGTCCAAAGTGTTACCACCTACTCTATGATGCTACCAACTCCAACTTTTGCCGCTGGTCTTGCGAAGCAATTACTCTATTTAAATATCAACCAAACGACAAAAGTCGATACACTTGACACTAATTGCAGCAGAGGCATAAATTTGCTAATTACCAAAAAGCTTCTCGTACTATTCAAAGCTAAATATGTCAACTCTAGATTATATGTGAATTACTGTTGCACGTGAAACAACTGTGCTACTCCCACCCGTACATGCCGCCTTCAACAGATACCTAAAAACAACAATAAAGCAAAGGTGAGTCCAGAGACTCAGCAAGCATACAATAAAATAGTGGAGTTGGTACAATAATCATTAAATCACATTTATGGACTGTAACCCAGAATCTCTGGATTTTCTCCCTGTCTCATATTCGTTTCCTGCAAATGCAATGCGAAGCGGTACACCTCTGTATCCAGTTTATACCAGTATAGTGGAATTGCTTCACCCGTCGGTTAAACCCCTCTACCTCTATCCCTGGAGGTGCCTACCAAAGTAGGTCTTGATTTTCCCAACATCGTGGGAGGCCTACCATCGTAGGTCCTTCGTATGAGTGCAATGCATAATGCACATCTGTATGCCACTTATACCGGTATAGTGGAGTTGCTTTACCCGTCAATGAGACCCCTCTGCCTCTATCCCTAGAGGTGTCTACCAAAGTAGGTCATGATATTCCCACCGTATGGGATGCCTACTGTCGTAAGGCATTCATGATGCTCATGGTGCAATGCAAACATAATATTTTGCCTGTTGTGGCTACTGACCAAACAGTATATGAGGAGAGTAGTGGAGTGGAGGTGATAGACAATACTTGCCCCTTCCCTATGTCCAGGGCATGTATATATATTTCTATGAAGAGTATTTTACAATCCTATCCTTACATTCATGTGCCCTCTATAGGGGTATCTATGTCATTACACATATTCAATTTTGGGCTTTACAAATCTTTAGCAGGTCGGATGGGCTTAAGTGGGGCCACCTCTACCACAGGAGCCTCTCACGGTGAAGGGCTTCTCACAGGCCGAAGCCATGTCGTCGAGCCCATTGGCCCCCTCCGTCTCTACAGCCTGTGACCTTTTACGCGGTTGGGCGGACAGGATGGTGTTGTCGCTGTGGTCCGCTCAGTCTCCTCGGACGCCGGCCTGTAGGATGGCCCACCAGCCCATGTCCCACAGGAGGGCCTGATGGCACCAAGAGTTGCACCGCCCGCTGGCGCCCAATGGGACACACGGCAGGGTGGTACTGGCGCATCGTGCGATGTCAGTTGGAAGGTTGACCGCGGTCATGCGTCGGTTCTCGAGGGTGTGGGAGACATGTGCGTGCGCTATTGGGAGGTTGTGCTGCTTCGGCCTCCGCCGGTTGGGCTTCCCGATCGTGGGGGAGGCGAGGAGGCTTTATAAGCGCTGTCACCATCGTCCCGCTGTTCCTCACCGCTTACTAGTTGCCACAATATTGCTTTTTGCTCTCTGCTCCCGTGCGCACTGCTTCCATACCACCGTTCTTCCCGCCGTTCGCCGCCACAACCCTGTGTTTCACCGTAGACTTTGAGAAGAAGCACGTCAGAAATGGCCCAATGTGATGACCGCTCTCGCCGGCCAAGCAGTGGCACATCATTGAGCCATGGCGTCTCTTCCCACTAGCGTAGCTCGTCAATGACAGAGGTGGAGTATGCTCTAGTGGGGCGTGACCCCTCACTGGCCAACAAGCGCTGGAGCGCGAGAAGAAGCTGAACAGCGTCTGCTCTAATGTACTAGGGCAGAGCCTTGTGACCGAGGAGATGATCCTGTCTCTTCTACGTGAAGGGAAACTGTCGGACCACAGCGCAGTTCGCTTGCCCTCGGGAGACGAGACGGAGCCGTACCCCACGGAGTTAGAGGCAGTTGTCTTCGTCGCATACTTGGAAGCTGGACTCCGGTTCCCGGCGTCCATGTTCGTCGGTGAGGTTCTCAAGACATACGGGCTGGAGCTGGCACAGCTAACCCCGAATGCACTAGTGCGCCTGGCAGTATACTGCTGGACGTCACAAACGGAGGGAGTATGGCCTAACACCTCTCTGTTCGCGTTCCTCCATGACGCACGATGCCAGCCGAAGAAGTTGGATGGGGGGGGAATACTCAAACTTCGACAGCGTTAACTTTGTGCTGCAGTCACCGCGCATGAAAATATTCCCTGTGAACTCGACTTGCGCCAAATGGGAGTCTAACTGGATTTGACGTTGGTTCTACCATCACATGACGGGCGGTAGCAACCTTCGGTGGATGGGTCGCCCAATGGATTTCAACACATCCCCCTCGGTGCCCCTGGATCGTGACGACGAGCAGCGGGCGCAGAGGTTTGTGGGCCAGGATTGCTCTTCGTTTCAACATGCGGGACCTCATAAAAAAGTACTTGATGTACAGCGTGGCCCCGATTGCCCAACAATGGCATATCCAACCCGGCCCCATTTGCCCCGACGGGATTCGCCCGTTAGTGCGTTAGTGGCTTCGCTACCGAAGCCCGCCGATCCCCGTGAGTTGTCAACCACACACGTTGCGCATAAGATATTCGTTGTAGGTTGTTTTAACTCTTCTTTTTTGCAGAACTCCTCCTTGAGAGTGCAGAGCATGCGGCGACGGTGTTCCTTGGGCCATATGTGGCCAAGGAACACAGTCTTCGGGAGGCGGTGATGGCGAACCTCGGGCGAGTGAACCGCGTGTGCGAAGCTCTTGGCATCCCAATGCTGGAGCGCGCCGTGCCGAGTGTTGGCCGGACTTGCCCTCGAGATGGTGATGACAAGGGGGAGGCATCTTCCCCTCACCAGAGGGCCTGGTCACCTGCCGCTCGATCCAGCCCAGCAGCTATCGCTCCTGGAGAACCCGCCAGAGCTAAGGCCACGACGGTCACCGACTCCGACCTAGCGGAGTATGCCAACTCTGATCTAGAGGCGGAGGCGGTTCATGACGCGCCTGGTGACAAGGGGCCCGTGAGCGACACCGGTGACAAAGGGCACGGACACCCCGAGCCCGACGCGGACGCCTTGGAAGGCGAGGTTCATCGCCTGCGCTGGCTGCAGAGGCCGACGAGGCCTCCACGAAGGCACCAAGCGCGAAGCACATTCGGACAAGTTCACCTGCGAGACTGGCCGAGCGTTTCGAACTGGCGGTGGGAGCGATGTTGGGGTTGGACTCTAAAACGGAAGCTGTTAGGCCCGAAGAGAACTTCGCCGCACAAGATGTGGGTGGCACCACCGCGGTTCATTCGGAGGCAGCAGAGCTGGCGACTAGATGAAGTAGACGCGCGAGCACTCCGTCCCCTACTTCTCAAAGTGGCGGCAGCGGAGCTAGTGACTAGACGAAGTAGACGCGTGAGCGCTCTGTCCCTTACCCCTCGAAGGGGCAGCAGCGGAGCTGGCGACTAGATGAAGTAGATGCGCAAGTGCTCCGTCCCCTACCCTTCGAAGTGGTGGCAACGGAGCTTTTGCCGAATACTGCAGGTCTGGCATAGCTTTTGCCACCGCTGCTGGCGGGGTTTGCTAGCTCCGTGCCTCCTGCTGGCTCTGAGCCTTTTGCATTTCCTGCACGGCTCCCCGGAGATCCGCCAGCTCACGCTGCAATGTACCTAGGGCCGCCAACAGGGCGTTCTCCACTGTCGAGGTGGTTGCACCGCTGGTGCGAACTGCCGTGTTGGCGGCAACTACGACCTGTCCCCTGCAACTACTCGGCACATCAGCGCGATGGGCCCCAAGGTCGGTGACGAAATTGATGCGGCCGCCTAGGGCTTCCGCGCTGGGCGCTGGGTCGCTAGTCACACCAGTGTGAGCATCGGCGTCGCTACTCCCGCTAACTTGGGCACCGCAACCAACGCCAACCACCTCACCAACAGCGGGGCTAACCGCCACGCCACGGATGTCAACGTCGACGCTTGCAATGCCAGTGTTGCCATCAGTGCCGATCATTGACATAGGTAGTCCACCGATCGCAGCCCTGGCATTTGTAAGTGCCGCCGTCGTGCTTCGCTTCTTCCTCGCCGTTGATGAAGCTTTCTTTGGTGCCATCACTTCTCAAATCTCGTAGCTTGCTCTCCGTTGTCCCCACGAACGGCGCCAACTATTGTGGCTACTGACCAAACAGTATCTGAGGAGAGTAGTGGAGTGGAGGTGATAGACAATGCGTGCCCCTTCCCTATGTCCAGGGCTTGTATATATATTTCTATGAAGCATATTTTACAATCATATCCTTACATTCATGTGCCCTCTATAGAAGTATCTATGTCATTACACACATCCCATTTTGGGATTTACAACTCTTTAGTAGGTCGAATGGGCTTAGGTGAGGGCCACCTCTACCACACTTGCAATGTTGACATTTGATCATAAACATCTCTCATCCCAATATAATCAACAGACAAGCAGGGATATCATTTCATGACTCGGCATAAATCATGGCATAAAACAATACCAAGTATTCATCACAATCCACTATTCTACCATGCACTTGCCTAATTATTCCCGTGGATGATGCGTGGAGGAGTGCCAAAAAAGCATCACCCGAACCCCCAACTCAACATTGCAATTAATTTAAGCATGCAAATAACAACGGTTCTACGCGTATAGAGAACCAACTATGTTTCTACACGCAAACCCGATACCAACAACCTCTCTCTCACTGGACACCTTTTCGATGCCCCGGTGCCCAAACTATCATAATTTAATGATTGTCATCTATAATCTCAGATAAATCTTATTTGCATGTCTACCATTTTTCTCTTCTTTTGTTTTCTTTTTCTCTCCTCCTCTTCTTCTTTTCTTTTCTTTTCTTTTTCTTTCCTCTCCTTTCGTTTTCCTTTTTCTTCTCTTTTCTGACCCAGCTGACTCCACTCCCTCATACTCTCTCTTTTCCCCTGGCTCCTCTTCTTCTCACGCCCAATCCAGATCTAGGCTCGGCACCATGCCTGCAGCCCCTCGGTGCCGTGCTGCCTTGGCCCTACTCCAGCCATGGTGCCTCCGTCACCGGCTCCAGCCCTGCACCTCCTCCCCTTGGTTCGGCATCAACCATGGCTCTGCCGCCACCATTTTATCTAATGGCGTCCCCGTCACGTGCCTCTAGTCCCCTGCACACCGCCACCCTGCCAGCACCATCGTCTCCTCCCTATGCCAACTCCTCCAGCCCAACTCTGGCTCGCCATCCGCCCCAGGTGTGTCACCCAGCTCCGACTGCGCTCTCGACCCCGGCCGGTCCACCATTGCTGTTCGCTTCCCACGACACCTCACTAGAACCCTCCATGGCGCCCCTCTTCTTCTCAGGTTTGGCTATGACCTCTACCAGCGCTGCCACTGATTCTCGCCTACGGTAAACCTTCCTTCCCCTGCTCCTCTACCTCTTGCGCCATTTCTTTGTGGCGGTGCTCTAGTGCTTTGCTATGTTGCATATGTGGTCCTAGATAATGAAATCATGGGGAAATTGGGCATGGCCTACCTTGGTCGGTTCTTGGTCGAATTGATTTGGGAACAAGGAAAGGAATGGTCGTGGTGTTGCTTTCCTCCTTGTTGGCCGTGTAGTTCTTCCTTGTGGTTGCATCCTCCTTCGACATGGGGCTGTGATTTTTGGGTGGGATGGGAAGGAAGAGAGGAGCTAGGGCTTTGCTGGTGCCATGCTCAGTGTTTCCTCTTGCTTTCCTTCTCTTCTTAGCTGGCTGGGTGTGGCTGTTTTATTCTTTGTGGCCGTGCTGTGTAGAAGTGTCGTGTTGTACCTTCTCGAGGGGTTTGTTGTCCCCTTACTATTTTGTCCAGAATGCCTTGTTGGCTCCGGCCTTAACACATCCTTGTGCTTGCTGTGTCTTTTGGTGCCTTACTGGTAGTGTTAGTGGTCAAATGGGATTTTGCCTCTTCCTTTCCCACGGGTATTACATTCTACCCCTTAACAGAATTCGACCCTGAATTCTGGCGCTAGACAATTTACACAAAGAATATTACGACAGAAGCTGACAAACAGCAACTCTAGCCTGTACACATAGAGAACAACTCTGGGTACTTCTTGCTTAGACTAATGCGACCCTAATACTTCAACATACTATAACGTCCTGTGCCTCAATACTTTCTCTGATTCCCCCATAATCCGAACTGGACGGGTCTCAAAGATGAGGCCCTACTTAAGGGACAACAGTTCTAGAACAATCCCATGTTCCAGATCCCTTAACTACTATCTCAACATAGAAAAAGGGAACACATTGCACACTCCACACATAGATTCAATTCTCACGTTATCATGCGCCTAGTCTAACATGACCAACACACCTCAGCAACCTTTAACATCTGTTGGACCGAAATGGCGACAGAGGGGGGGGTGAATGTCGATCTTTAAAAAACGCGCCCAACAAATATCTTCTTCTCCAGTAGCTATGAGAGCTATGAAGGAGAAAATAAGCCCTCACTGGAAATCACAGAGACACTGAAAAGCTAGACCCAGAAGGAAGCAATCAAGAAAAACAAATTCAGCGCAAATCTGACCTCAAGCGGTAGTACCGCTGAGCGGTAGTACCGCTGGTCAGAGCGGTAGTACCGCTCCCCGAGTGGTACTACCTCTCGAGAAAAACAGCAAACAGGAATTTCAGAGAATTGAGAGATTCGCAACGATTCTTGGATTCTTGGCTTGGGAAACTTTGAGGAGCGCTGGGGAACACTCCCAGAAGACTAAGCCAAAAGTCAATAACAAGAAATCCACTCCAAGAATCAAGAATTTCAGATTTGGGTAAAAATCTGAAATCTTGCAAGAACCGAGCCAAAAACCAAATAACTCCCCAACCGTTGATCCTTTGGCTATGAAATTTTGAGGGAAGCTAATTAATAGCCTCTGGACTCTTCATACCAAATTTCAAGCCATCTTAACAAGGGAATCAAAAACTGGACCAAAACCAAGAAACGAAGAACAAGAACAGAGCAAGCCAAAAAAGAAATCTGAGAATCAAACCCGGTTTGCTCTTGGGATTAAATAGCCAAATGGCTTTTGAGCAACACCCATGTCATAGCAACCCATTTTGGCACTCTCCAGCAAGCAAGAACTCGAGACAACGAAAATCAAGAATTCTTGCAAAAAAGAAAAACGATGAACAAAGGCTACGAACAGAGAAGGCAAACTTCAGTTTTTCATTTCTTGAATCACAGGGAATACAGAGGAGTCCCGATACCCCGACTTGATACAAAAGGAAAGATTACAAGCTCTCAACTCAATCCCTCTCCTCTCAATCCTCAAGAACACCAAGAATCACACATCTTGGGAGGAAGAACACACAAGAGAGGAGTCTCACATAGAAAGCATCGATGAAGCTACAGAGGGAGCACTACTCTGCCTCCACCAACTCACACCAACTCACACCAACTAAAGAGCTAAAGGAAACAACCTTCCTAAAGCCTCTTTTGACTCTAAAACCCTAATCCTCACACAAATTCTCAAGGAGGGCATGCAGCCCCTCCTCTCCTTTTATAGCGCCTGGCTAACGGGTCTCCGCCCCGTTACGCCCGCTACGTCCAACGGAGCCCGCTCCCGCTTGTGCAGCCTTGCGAATTTCCCGATTCGCCCCTTCTGCACCTTCCGGGAAGCTTCCGCGCTCCTTGCCTCGCACGCCTCGCAACCACCTCGAGTCCACGTCGTCTTCGACACATCCCGACCGTTCTGACCTCAGCGCCACCTGCGCCTAGTCCGGTCCACCGTGTCTCGCCACGACTCCAACTCGACGTCCTGCAGTCACACAGACAAGAAACACGTCAAATAGCACCGCTCGACACATGAAAGCGTAAATACCATTACACTTACCACAGATGAAGTCAAAACCTGTCAAAACATTAGAATATGCATCCTAAACCCAAATGACCAGATTTGACCAAAGTCCGATCGAGCCCGATTGCGCCACGCAACGACTCGACTCCGAACCACTCAAACCAAACTCGACTGACCTAAACCTTTGTCAATTACTCATCGCTCTCATGGAGCACGACCACATGGTCTCTCAATCTCCCCCTTGATGAGTCTATTGACAAACGCAGAAAAAGCATTAAGAAGAGTTTGATTTTGAAGAATCCAACATGGTCCAAAGAATAAAATGAAGCTAATGACCATGTCGACAGAAGGAACACTAGAGCAACTACTGAAAGAGCAAATTGATCTCCAAATCTCTAAACTGTTCCCAACAGACTTTTTCTTCTCTATTCTCCCCCTTTTGGCAATAAACGCATCAGGATACAATAGAGAGAATATGACATGTCAATGGATGAATATGGCTGAAGTTTGTTTATTTAAGCATTTTGAGCCATGAGAATTATCCATAATGACCAACATGTAATACACCAAGCCATAACTCAATAAAACGCTATCTAGATCATGACAACATATATATAAGCTAGCTAGAGCACATAGATGACAATCTGAAATGTAATGTATTTAGTGAGCAAGTCAAGTCATCAATGAGCAAAGTCTAACTAGAGATATCTAAGGATGACTCAGGCCATGTCAATAAGCTAAGCGGAAACAAGAAGCTAGTGTTGAGTCAATTAGAGTGCTACAAGCTCAAGAGTTTATCATTTGGTTAAACACTTTTCATCTTTAGGTGATTAAGCAAATCATGCACATTTGACATATTTTCTTTTAAAGCTTATAGCTGTTTCCAACCAAAAATTTTATCATGTGCTAGATCTCAAGCCTTATGTGACTACTCCAAGCGAGAAGCTTAAGAAGATAGTCCAGGTCATCCAAAACTCCCCCTGAGTTCATGCCTAGTGCAATGGCAAGCCGTCTCATGAGAAACAATTGGTGAAATCAGTTTTTTCGCACATAAAAAGAGATCCTTTTGCTTTTTAACAGATTGTGCTAACTCATGATGTATCAAGATGCTAAAATATCTCAATCTAAGATTCAACCTAGATTCAAGACTCAACTCAGCCTATTTGACATGGCATGAATCATAAAGGGATAGCTCAAGCAAGACTAATCTCGAGTGCTAACATGACAAGTTTTAATTTAAGTTGAGCAATTTTAATTAACTTATCATGGCAGAAAGCTAGTCTACACATATGAAGTCATGATAAATCTAGCAAGCTAAGCACAAGACATGGCAAGGTGTAAAGCATTGAAGCATGTCATAACAGGATAATAATCAAGGCTCAATGCAGATTGATTATAATGCTAGAATGCTGAAAACGCAAGAAGGTCCAGCTCCCCCTCAACATTAGATGCAATTTTTAGTTCAAGTTGAGTTATGTCAAAATTAAGCTTCAGAAGCTCCCAAAAGAACTCCCCCTGAACCAAAGCAATAAAATCGAGAAGCTGGCAAAGAAAACCAAACAGGCAGCCCTTAAAGCATAGAAAAGATATAGAAGCAACTATGCCTTAAACTGACTCTCATCTACCCCAAATGACTCCAGGACTAACAGCTGATCATCGAACACACACTAGAGAGCAAACACGTACCCTGTCTACCCGAGGGTGGCCCAACCCTCGCTAGAACCTACAAGAAGTGAGTGAGCTCAACCTAGTGAGATAAGAAATAGCTATTCCTGGAAGCACAAGATAAGAGTAAGAAGTCTAAGCAACTCAACACAAGAAACACTCTAACCTATGCTAGAAGGACTTAACCCAATGCACCCGCAAATGCAATGCAACAGAAATGAGACAGAAGCATAATTAATATAATAAAGCAGTAAAACCCAAGCTCCCCCTCACTACAGTCCGTAAGGACAAACCACCCCAAGCTCCCCCGCAGAGCTGAAAACCTCGAACTGTCCAAAGGCTTGGTGAAGATATCAGCCAACTGGTGGTCACTCTCCACAAACTGGAGCACTATGTCACCCTTCTCTACATGGTCTCTAAGGAAGTGGAAGCGAATATCAATATGCTTGGTCCGAGAGTGCTGCACTGGGTTCTTAGCAATGTTGATAGCAGACGTGTTATCACAAAAGAGTGGAACACTGTCTAAGGCTAACCCAAAGTCCCGCGGGGTCGAAACCATCCAAAGTACCTGGCTGCAGCAACTGGCAGCAGCAACGTACTCGGCCTCTGCAGTGGACTGTGCAACACCGGACTGCTTCCTCGAAGACCAGGAAACGAGAGAAGTGCCAATGAACTGGCAGGTGCCGGAAGTGCTCTTCCTATCTATCCTACAGCCAGCGAAGTCTGCATCCGAAAAGGCTCTCAGGGAAAGACAGGATGAGGAAGAGTACCAGATACCATAGTCAATGGTAGCTCGAAGGTACCGAAAGATGCGCTTCACCGCCTGACGGTGAGATACGCGAGGAGAAGCCTGAAAACGAGCACACATACACACGGAGAAGTGTATGTCTGGTCTCGAGGCAGTGAGGGAAAGAAGGGAGCCGATCATACTTCTGAACTCTTTCTGATCAACTGGCTCGCCATCCTCATCTGGGTCAAGATAGGCTGTCGAAGCCATGGGAGTTGACACCGGCTTACCATCACTCATATCGAAACGCTTCAGGAGGTCACGAGTGTACTTTCCTTGATGAAGAAATGTACCCTCCCGAGTCTGCTTAATTTGGAAGCCAAGGAAGAAGGTCAACTCACCCATCATACTCATTTCAAACTCGGTGCTCATGACATCCGAGAACTGGGAAACCAGAGTATGGGAAGAGCCGCCAAAGATAATGTCATCGACATAGATCTGGACGAGCAGAAGGTCAGCGCCAAGCCGGCGGATGAACAAGGTCTTATCAACTTTACCCATTTCAAACCCATGACTCAACAAGTAGGACTTAAGCCTCTCATACCAAGCCCTGGGGGCCTGCTTAAGTCCATACAACGCTTTGGAAAGCTTGAAGACATGGTTTGGGTATTTGGGGTTTTCGAAACCAGGAGGCTGTCGGACGTAGACCTCTTCCTCAATAAGGCCATTGAGAAAGGCACTCTTGACGTCCATCTGGTAAAGCTTGAAACCCTTAGAAGCTGCAAAGGCAAGCAGGATTCTAATGGCTTCAAGTCTAGCTACAGGGGCAAAGGTCTCCTCGAAATCTAGACCTTCAACCTGGGAGAACCCCTGAGCAACCAGTCTAGCCTTGTTTCGAATAACCACTCCATCCTCGCTCTGCTTGTTCTTGAACACCCACTTAGTCCCAATAATATTGTGACCTCGCGGGGGCTCGACAAGCGACCAGACCTTGTTCCTCTCAAAATTTTCTAGCTCCTCATGCATGGCATTGACCCAAGACTCATCAGATAAAGCATGAGAGACATCTTTGGGCTCAAAGGAGGCAATGAAAGCAGAATGGAGACAGAATTGAGATAAACCAGATTTTGAGCGGGTAACACGCTCGAAAAGGTCTCCAATGATCTGCTCTGAAGGATGAACTTTCTGGATATGTCTAGGAGGTCCAGGATGAGATGAAGAAGTGGCCTCTACCTCGTGAGCTGACGAGGTAGGAACAGAGCCACCAGCTCCAGAAGAAACAGAAGGCATGGGCTGATCACCTCGAGGTGCGGTGGAAGACGGCACCTCAAGGGGTGGATGAGGGACAGGATCAGGTAGACAACCGTCGTCTCCATCATCCTCATCATCCACAAAGATGGTCTCGGACTGCTCTAAAGAATCTGAGATATCGGGCCTAGTCCCCGGACTGGCCTCGTTAAAGGTCACCTCACAGGTCTCTACCATTTTACTAGACTCGCAGTTCCAGACCCTATAAGCCCGCGAAGAAGGCGAGTAACCTAGAAAGATTCCATCATAAGAACGTGACTCGAACTTGTCTAGGTTCCCGGACTTCAAAACAAAGCACTTGCAACCAAACACACGAAAATGAGAGACGCTAGGCTTTCGCCCATATCTCAGCTCATAAGAAGTGCGATGCAAGTGTGCCCCAAGAAAAACTCGATTTGAGACATGGCACGCGGTGGCTATAGCCTCAGCCCAAAACTTCCGCGGTGTAGAGTACTCATCAAGCATCGTCCTAGCCATCTCGACCAAGGTACGGTTCTTCCTCTCCACAACGCCATTCTGCTGAGGGACGTATGGAGAAGAGAACTAGTGCTCTACACCTGTCTCACCACAGAAACTCTCAAAGTAGGAATTCTTGAACTCCGTGCCATTGTCACTGCGGATCGCTCGTAAGGCACCTGGGAGCTCTATAGAAAGCCTACTGAAAAGACCTCGGAAATGCGAAAACGTCTCATCCTTCGAGGCTAAGAAAAACACCCAAGAATACCTCGAGAAGTCATCGACCACAACAAGAACATACCACTTCCCTCCTGCTGACTGCACTCGAGCTGGTCCAACTGTGTCCATGTGGAGCAGCTGTCCCGGTGTATCGGTCATAGTAACTGTGACCGGAGGGTGAGAAGCGGCAACCATCTTGCCGTGCCGGCATGGAGAGCAAACAAGGTCTTTGACCATCTTGAGTTTCGGCAGACCACGAATGAGATCGTGGCCGCTAACTCGGGTCAAATGATCAAATCCGATATGACCAAGTCTACTATGCCAGAAAGAAAGGTCGCGGGACTCAGAAGCAACTAAACACCTGAGAGGATCATCATAAGACTCAGAAAAATCAGCACGAAAGATCCTCCCATAACGAGAAATCCCGCAAACCAGACTACCCGAAGAATCATGAATTTTACAAGCATTTTTCTTAAAGCTTACCTCGAAACCGTCATCGGTAAGCTGAGAGACTGAAAGTAAATTGTACTGCAGCTTACTAACCAAGGCTACATCTTTCAGAATGAAAGAATCATTAATGCGCACAGTACCTTTGGTGATGACGCGCCCAGATGAAGCATCTCCGAAGGTGATCGTCTCATCACCTGGAGCACGGGCAAGGGAAGAAAACCAACGGGAATCTCCGGTCATGTGTTGTGAACACCCGGAGTCTACGAGCCAAACCTTTCCCTTCCCTGCCCGGCGAACCCGAGTCAAACAGAGAGTAAAGTCTCAGTACTGGGGTAAATCAAGAGAGATTTTGGCACCCAATACTGAACAACACGTCGAGCAGATGAAGTAGTCAAGCACGACTGACCTCTATCTACCCTACGCTCTCTGTCACTCAAAGCAGAAGGTCTGTGAGCAGACCTGAAGCTGTTGCGGGGTCCGACTGCTACGGGAGAGCGAGTCGGAACACCGGCAACATGCTGATCACGCCGCGGGTAGCTATCTCGATGGAGAAAACGAGATCTACCCTCAGGACGGCGGAAGTCACGACCAGAGGCAGCATGTGGACGGAAAACAGAAAACTCGGAAAAACCAAGTCCTCTATGCTGCCTAAACTTCGTAACAGGAGCAAACCTAGACCTCGTGTTGGTCTTAGGTGCACTCAGGATCTGGGGCTGACCCTGAATACCCCTAAGAGACTCAACACGGTCTCTACGCGCGATCTTGGCGCGCCTGAAGCATCGATCAACCGTGTGTCCATCCTTCTGACAGAAGGTGCAGTGATACTTCATCCTAGGAGAGGTAGAAGTAGCACGGTCAGGCTTCGCCTTCTGAGAGGCCGAAGCAGCAGGTGCAACCACCTTGCTGTCAGAAATCCCCTGGACATAGCCCGCTGACTTAAATTGGACTTTCTCGGTCCTGGGCTCGGTCTCGATCACACCTCGTGCTATGGGTCTGAGCACGGTAGGTGGATGCTTCCTCATGTCCTCATAATAATCATATCCTAGACCCTGATTAAATTTGCAAATTTTAGACTGGTCCAGAATAAGATTAAGCTTCTTCTTGCCGCCTACAAATCTCTCAAGAGTGTTCATAAGATACTGACACTCCCGAAAGAGAGAGGTGCAAGAAGAGCAGGGGAAGAGGGAACAGCAGGAGGTAAGGAAGCAGATGAAGAACCAACAGTAGAGGAGAGAATGGCTTGTGCACGCACAGCCGACTCTGAGGAAACAATCCTACTACTAGCCAGTTGGTTTACGTTCCTAGGCGTCTCCACCTTACCCTGGGGCTTCTCCCCCTTCTCAGCACAGACAATACAAGCAGAAGGTTGCTTCTCTAGAAGGTCCTTAGTTAGTTTCACACACTTTTCATCCAATGCAATCAAGTCAGATTTTAGTTTGTTACAATTAATGCATGGTGAGCTAACAGGGTCCTTAGAAGCAAACTGAGCCAACTTCCTATCATGATCAATCACATCTTGAAACTGTTTGGAGACAACTTCAAGTTCAGCAGTTAACTTAGGACAGTTCAAGCATGAATCAATCGGCTCAAGTAAAGAAGCTTGTAGTTCAGCAATTTTATGATCTGCCCGTTTTAAATTAATCTTCAGGTTGTAGCAAGTTTCACAAGACTCGGGCAGATCAAGGAGCATGGCATAAGGTCCTCTAGCAGCAATGTCCTTAACCTCACATGAGGTGGGAGAAGTAGTCTCATCAGTAGTGAGTAGGGTAACAGCCATCCTACTCAACTCTAACTCAGCAAGCAGACTAACATTCTCCACCTTAACAATATCAAGCTCGGAGGACACACTATCATGCGAGGTCCTTAGTTTCTCCATGTCACCCAGCAGAGCGCAGCATGTATCACAATCATCATGGGAGGGAGCAGATGTAAGTGAAGTAAGCTCCCGTGATAGTCTATCTACTTCCTTCTCTAACTCAGTACACCTAGCCCTAGCTCTAGCATGAAAACCACCTAGCTTCAGGAAAGCATGATTGAGCTGATCGTAGGTGGGACATACCTCGTCCGAGTCGGAGTACAGCTCGCTGTCGCTGAGTTCGCCCTCGAGGGCCATGAAGCACATGCCGGAGAAGTCGTCGCCGCCATCCTTGGGTTCTTGGTCACCCGTCCCGTCGTCGTCGCTCCATCCCTCCACCTCGCTGAGGTCGAGATCGTCGAAGGCGGTGAGGACGCGGTGGAAGAGCTTCTTGGCCTTCCCAAAGTTGCGGAACTTCTTCTTGCCTTGAGCAGGTGCTGAGGGCTTCGTGTTGCGGTTCTTGTCGGTGTAGTCGTTCTTGCCCGAACCGCCGTAGTCACCTTTACCCTTCCCAAGCTTGGGGCAGTTTGCTCGGATGTGGTTGGGGCCACCACACTCGAAGCAAATCACGGGTCCTCCTCTCTTTCTGTCCCTCCTCCCTTTGTAAGCATGGGAGAATCTTCGAGCAAGGAGGGCAAGCTGCTCATCCGCAAGCTGCTCTAACTGATCATCAGTTATGTCACAGAGAGCAGCAAGGGAGAATCCGCAGGAAGACTCAGAAGAGAGACCAGAAGCTGAACTAGGATCGGTGACCAAGGCCATCGACTGTGACTTCGACCTACGAGAGACAACGTCAATCTCGTGAGTCTTGAGGCGCGAGTACAGCGCGTCAAGAGTCAAGGTCGAGAGGTCTGTCGTGTCTTTGATGGTGGTCACTTTCATCTCCCACACACGCAGATCGAGTGCCGCAAGCATCTGACGAGCGTTGTCCGGGTCAGGGTATGTGAGACCGACCGCTCGGAGGTTGCTCAAGATCTTGTGGAAACGTGCGAAACACTCATCTAGGGACTCACCAGCAAGCATCTCGAATTTGTTATATTCGCGCTTGAACTGGTCCTGTCGAACCGTCTTGATCTGGGTGGTGCCCTCATGGTATGCGTCGAGGGTCACCCAGATATCGTAGGCGGACGACAGGTGGGAGATGCGATCGAACTCGCTACGACTCAGGCCCTGGATAATGATGTTCCTTGCCTTAGCGTTTGCCACAACATCATGCATATTCCCAGCATTGATGTTCTCATCGGCAGGAACAACAAACCGGACCTTGACCTTGCGCCAGATAGCGTACCCCTGAGCCTGGATGTATGTCTCCATTCGGCTCTTCCAGAAGGGATAATCGATGCCATCGAAAACGGGCGGCTTGGTCGAGTACTTGTCCGTCGCCATGGCTCTTGAGACCGGTTAAGATCTATTGAAAAGAGCTAACCGGCTCTGATACCAATTGTTGGATCGAAATGGCGACAGAGGGGGGGGGGGGTGAATGTCGATCTTTAAAAAACGCCCCCAACAAATATCTTCTTCTCCAGTAGCTATGGGAGCTATGAAGGAGAAAATAAGCCCTCACTGGAAATCACAGAGACACTGAAAAGCTAGACCAAGAAGGAAGCAATCAAGAAAAACAAATTCAGCGCAAATCTGACCTCAAGCGGTAGTACCGCTTGGTCGAGCGGTAGTACCGCTGAGCGGTAGTACCGCTGGTCAGAGCGGTAGTACCTTTGAGCGGTAGTACCGCTCCCCGAGCGGTACTACCTCTCGAGAAAAACAGCAAACAGGAATTTCAGAGAATTGAGAGATTCGCAACGATTCTTGGATTCTTGGCTTGGGAAACTTTGAGGAGCGCTAGGGAACACTCCCAGAAGACTAAGCCAAAAGTCAATAACAAGAAATCCACTCCAAGAATCAAGAATTTCAGATTTGGGTAAAAATCTGAAATCTTGCAAGAACCGAGCCAAAAACCAAATAACTCCCCAACCGTTGATCCTTTGGCTATGAAATTTTGAGGGAAGCTAATTAATAGCCTCTGGACTCTTCATACCAAATTTCAAGCCATCTTAACAAGGGAATCAAAAACTGGACCAAAAACCAAGAAACGAAGAACAAGAACAGAGCAAGCCAAAAAAGAAATCTGAGAATCAAACTCGGTTTGCTCTTGGGATTAAATAGCCAAATGGCTTTTGAGCAACACCCATGTCATAGCAACCCATTTTGGCACTCTCCAGTAAGCAAGAACTCGAGACAACGAAAATCAAGAATTCTTGCAAAAAAGAAAAACGATGAACAAAGGCTACGAACAGAGAAGGCAAACTTCAGTTTTTCATTTCTTGAATCACAGGGAATACAGAGGAGTCCCGATACCCCGACTTGATACAAAAGGAAAGATTACAAGCTCTCAACTCAATCCCTCTCCTCTCAATCCTCAAGAACACCAAGAATCACACATCTTGGGAGGAAGAACACACAAGAGAGGAGTCTCACATAGAAAGCATCGATGAAGCTACAGAGGGAGCACTACTCTGCCTCCACCAACTCACACCAACTCACACCAACTAAAGAGCTAAAGGAAACAACCTTCCTAAAGCCTCTTTTGACTCTAAAACCCTAATCCTCACACAAATGCTCAAGGAGGGCATGCAGCCCCTCCTCTCCTTTTATAGCGCCTGGCTAACGGGTCTCCGCCCCGTTACGCCCGCTACGTCCAACGGAGCCCGCTCCCGCTTGTGCAGCCTTGCGAATTTCCCAATTCGCCCCTTCTGCACCTTCCGGGAAGCTTCCGCGCTCCTTGCCTCGCACGCCTCGCAACCACCTCGAGTCCACGTCGTCTTCGACACATCCCGACCGTTCTGACCTCAGCGCCACCTGCGCCTAGTCCGGTCCACCATGTCTCGCCACGACTCCAACTCGACGTCCTGCAGTCACACAGACAAGAAACACGTCAAATAGCACCGCTCGACACATGAAAGCGTAAATACCATTACACTTACCACAGATGAAGTCAAAACCTGTCAAAACATTAGAATATGCATCCTAAACCCAAATGACCAGATTTGACCAAAGTCCGACCGAGCCCGATTGCGCCACGCAACGACTCGACTCCGAACCACTCAAACCAAACTCGACTGACCTAAACCTTTGTCAATTACTCATCGCTCTCATGGAGCACGACCACATGGTCTCTCAACATCTCATGCCTCGACATAAGGAAATCCCTAATCCTCCAAAAAACATCACTATCATAGCTTGTACAAAACAGACAACGCTACTTTTGTTCGCAACAAAGTGATCTCTTCTCTTTTACAAGAAAAGTATCACATAACATTAATAAAATTGACTCGCTTCAACAAAGCAAAGTCTTTCATAAAGGTAAACCACATCATGGGATCGATTCATTTATCCACAAACAACAGCTTTTCTCCCAAAACAGTCGGGAATTCATTTCCCCACAAATCATCACTTCATGACAACAAATCCTCTCAAGAGAGAGAAAACCGGACAGGAAATCAATCCTCGTCCTAACAAACAATTATGCCACATATATCATGTGAAAAATTTCTATTCTCGAAATTAGCCCCTTTCTTTTCAAAGAAAAGGAAGCACACTCTTTAAGGCGAACAAATAACGCCTTAGTAAAAAATCATATAAGAAATGTGGAAACCCCACAACTTCCCACTTAAATCCAGCTTCCCTCAAAGTGAACCTAAATGAATTCCCAAATCAAGGGAACCCAAAAATAATCCATTAAACCTTGATCAATCATCTTGGTTGATAACACGAAAGATATCTTACTTCGTGTCCCTTAAGAATCAGCATCGATCACACCTCCATGCGATTAAACTTACAAATATAGCTCACTAACTCTCTTAGCAAGAATAATAGATTCCCATACTCTAACGTACCAAAACATTCCAAATACTCATTAGATTGCCATACAGCAATTCATCCTTCCAACACCAATCTATAAGTTACAAAGCCAATTCAATCCTAGGGCGATATCCACACGAATCTGGGGATGCTTTAGTACACGACTTGCTAAGTACCCAAGCAAACCCCTTTCACCATCGACATATTGTCGACAGGTAACCCCACATGCCCCCATAAAATCCATTTTTGATTCCATCGCTTCAATCCCTCCAATACCCTTATCATCTATGGTTTCAATCCATGCTCTATTTGCACCCCCAATGAACTCCATCAATGGTCGACTTCAACTCATGAAATGAATTGTTTCTCTGGCTACTTCCTCAATTAATAATCACCAAACATGGTGAACATAAAAAAAAATCACCCATCAGTACTCAATTCCTCATATCCACAAAATGAGGTAAGCTCCATTGAGGATTTCATTTAACATCGGATAACTAAATCCTCTAATAGCTCTATAACTAAATCCTCTAATAGCTCTACTTCAACTTTGCCTCAATCTTTTAGCCTCTGGTAGCTATCAACAAATCTGAGGCTCACATGTCAAAGTTCCCAATATTCCTCTAATGACTCTGATAATATTGACAACCTCGATCCACGTTAGAGGAATCAAGTAACTTAAAACATCATCGATACCTGGTGATGATGCCCACCACGTAAAACATAATTCAAGGAAACTCTTTCACCCAAAATCTCACTCTTGATGCTACCGATGGTTCACCAACTTAAATGTGATATTAGTCACATCACTCCCCATAGACGCTACCCGTTGCAGTAACACAATCAGTTTTGCCCCTAAGGCCGATATTTTTCTCAATCAATTTCCCACAAAGATTATGGCATAAGATCAACTCAGAACTCTATTAGCCACACAAATCTTTATTATCACTTCATTACTAACATATCAACCATCCTCACTATAAATCTAAGCCTAATAAAGTTTCATGTTGCGCATTTAGCATTCATCAACATAAACCTCCCCAAGGCTCACCAAACCCTACTACTTTACTGCACACAACAACACAGTTATCGTGACTATCTCGTGTGCAGGCACACAAGGTGCGGACATAATTCTGTCATCAAAATATCTACTATCAATTAACAATCCCATAAGTACCTGATTCCAAGGCACAAACTAAAATCCACCAACTTGACTCTCTAGATATAATCAATCACCTAGATTTTAGCACATAACATATGTACTCTCGTGAACTGCACTTATGATTATCTTAAGCATAAGATCCGTCTGTTCTATCTCAATGGGCATGCTCATAATTTCCTACAAATGTGGTGGCAACTTCACTAACTCATGCCTTAGAGATTTCTGCCACATCTCACTAGGACTTTATTAGCTTCATCCATCGTAATTCGAGTCTCACTCAGCTCTACAACAATTCTCCTCCATTCAATTTAGCTAGGAGATTTATCCGACATCAAGATCCCCATTCTTGTCCTCCCAACTAATTCCAATAGAGTTCTAAAATTACAACCATTAGAACCTTCCAAAACATCGGTCGTGATTATAATAATCAATCACGATACGGGATTGGCGGACTTAGCTTTATAATCATTCACCTATTACCAATTTAAAGGATAACTCCATAAGGGATTTTCCACCAAGACAATAGATTAACCCACTTCTTAGCAAGTCTGGATCGCATGGCTAGGTTTATCGCTTGAGACCATAATAAAACCAATCATTCAATGTGGTTCAATAGTCTAAGCAGCCTTAATGACCTACTGGTTCACCAATATTTCAAGTCCAACCATTAAGCAAGAATAGATCTGCCTTATGCTGCTACTTCTCATGTAAATAATAAATCCCCATTGAATTCAAATAAACTTCAATCCCATGGCATAACTAAAATTAATTACCCTCCTCCTTTCTCACAGCTTGGAATTTCAGGCCTTTCCGACCAATCCAACATTACAACCACTATTAAACCTTCTCCAACAACATTGGTCTCATCTTGCAAGTCACTTCAAACATTCATATGATCAAAATTTTCCCTCGAATACTTCTCTTGCATAGAGCACTCCCTACTATCGGGTATTTATCAAACAACTCAAAGAGTTACTAACCAAAGGGAACCCACTTTCTGAATCTGGAGCAAAGCATCACTACCTCAATGCCACAAATGGCAACATGACCAGGCCTCTCCAGTGACCACGGTTTTAGTCTCTATTGCATCAATACACGACACAATCATAGCAAAGTCCCCTAGGACATACAAGCAACAAATTCAAATGCTTGCTATCAACTCACAAGCATCAGCCTCAAAGCATTGCAAATCAACAACATGACTAACAGAAACAAAAATGCAATGCTTGATCCAATCCCATCCTACTGTGTACCAGTGTGTATCAAGTTTTAGCAATTACTTAACATAAGCCAAGTCTAAATAACCAATCCTATGTCAAATTCTTCATTAAGACAACCTAAGTTACCAAATTATCCACCACGGACCTAACGCCCGCTCTGATACCAACTGTAACACCCCGGCCCTCCCTGAGCCTAAAGAGCTACCACCTACTCTATGATGCTACCAACTTCAACTTTTGCCACTGGTCTTGCGAAGCAATTACTCTATTTAAATATCAACCAAACGACAAAAATCGATACACTTGACACTAAGCGCAACAAAGGTATAAATTTACTGATTACCAAAAAGGTACTCGGACTATTCAAGGCTAAATGTCAACTCTAGATGATATGTGAATTACTATTACACGTAAAACAACTATGCTACTCTCTCCAATACATGTCGCCTTCAACAGATACCTAAAAACAACAATAAAGCAAGGGTGAGTCCAGAGACTCAGTAAGCACACGATAAAATAGTGGGGTTGGTACAGTAATCATTAAATCACATTTATGAACTGTAACCCAAAATCTCTGGATTTTCTCCATGTCTCCTATTCATTCCCTGCAAATGCAATGCGATGTGATACACTTCTGTATGCAGCTTATACTGGTATAGTGGAGTTGCTTCACCCGTCGGTGAAACCCCTCTGCCTCCATCCCTGGAGGTTCCTACCGAAGTAGGTCTTGATTTCCCCACTGTCGTGAGAGGCCTACCGTCGTAGGTCCTTCATATGAGTGCAATGCATAATGCACCTCTATATGCCGCTTATACCGGTATAGTGGAGTTGCTTCTCCCATCTGTGAAACCCCTCTGCCTCTATCCCTAGAGGTGCCTACCGAAGTAGGTCTTGATATTCCCACTGTGTGGGATGCCTACTATTGTAGGGCTTTCATGATGCTCATGGTGCAATGCAAACACAATATTCTTCCAGTGTTGACATTCGATCATAAGCAGCTCTCATCACAGTATAATCAATAGACAAGCAGGGATATCATTTCATGAATCGGCATAAATCATGGCATAAAACAGCACCAGGTATTCATCACAATCCACTATTCTACCATGCACTTGCCTGATTATTCCCGTGGACGATGCGTGGAGGAGCACCAAACCAAAATCTCCACCTGAAAGCATCACCTGAACCCTCAACTCAACACTGCAATTCACACAAGCATGCAAACAACAACAGTTCTATGCGTATAGAC
Organism: Dendrocalamus latiflorus; assembly: GCA_017311315.1. NCBI lineage: Eukaryota > Viridiplantae > Streptophyta > Magnoliopsida > Poales > Poaceae > Dendrocalamus > Dendrocalamus latiflorus. Next base: position 16,814,164 of record CM029667.1, read on the forward strand.
AACCAACTAGTTCCTACGCACAAACCCGATACCAATAACCTCTCTCACCAGACACCTTTTCGATGCCCCGGTGCCCAAACGATCATAATTTAATGATTGTCATCTATAATCACAGATAAATCTTATTTCCATACCTACCATTTTTCTCTTCATTTTTCTCCTCTTTTCTTTTCTTTTTCTCTCCTCCTCTTCTTCTTTCTTTTCTTTTTCTTTGCTCTCCTTTTGTTTTCCTTTTTCTTCTCTCTTCTGACCCGGCCGGCTCCACTCCCTCATCCTCTCTCTTTTCCCCTGGATCCTCTTCTTCTCACGCCCGATTCAGATCTAGGCTCAACACCATGCCTGCGGCCCCTCGGTGCTGTGCCACCTTGGCCCCACTCCGGCCCTGGCGCCTCCTCCCCTTGGTTTGGCATCGATCATGGCTCTGCTGCCACCACATCGTCTAATGGCATCCCCGTCGCCTGCCACTAGTCCCCTACGCGCCGCCGCCCTGCTAGTGCCACCGTCTCCTCCCTATGCCGACTCCTTCAGCCTAACTCTGGCTTGTCGTCCGCCCCTGGTGCGTCGCCCGGCTCGACTGCGCTCTCGACCCCGGCCGGTCTGCCGTGCCTACTCGCATCCTACGGCTCCTCACTAGAACCCTTCGTGGCGCCCCTTTTCCTCTCGGGTTTGGCTATGACCTCTACTAGCGTCACCGCCGATTCTCGCCTACGGTAAACCTTCCTTCCCCTGCTCCTTTACCTCTTGCACAAAATCTTTGTGGCGGTGCTCTAGTGCTTTGCTATGTTGCATATGTGGTCCTGGATAATGAAATCATAGGGAAATTGGGCATGGCCACCCTCGGTCAGTTCTTGGTCAGATTGATTTGGGAACGGGGAAAGGAATTGACGTGGTGTTGCTTTCCTCCTTGTCGGCTGTGTAGTTCTTACTTGTGGTTGCATCCTCCTTCGACATGGGGCTGTGATTTTTGGGTTTGGGATGGGAAGGAAGAGAGGAGCTAGGGCTTTGCTGGTGTCGTGCTTAGTGTTTTCTCTTGCTTTCCTTCTCTTCTCAGCTGGCTAGGTGTGGCTATTTTATTCTTTGTGGCCGTGCTGTGTAGAAGTGTCGTGCTGTACCTTCTCGAGGGGTTTGCTATCCCCTTACTATGGTGTCCAAATTGCCTTGTTGGCTTCGGCCTTAACACATCCTTGTGCTTGCTGTGTCTTTTGGTGCCTTACTGGTAGTGTTAGTGGTCAGATAAGATTTTGCCTCTTCCTTTCCCACGGGTATTACAGATAAATCTTATAATATAATTTCCGTAGAATCAATCCAGATAGTTTTAAATTTATTGATAATCAAATTCTAAAAAGTTTGACCACATAAATTCTAGGATACATAAAAAAGTACAAAGTACTGACAAACATCCAATGTGCCGTGGCTTGTTAAGCCGCGTTAGAAAAACCTTCGCAAATCCACACAGTGCAACTTCTGGTAGTAGGTTTTGTCCAGGCAGTGGGTAGAATCTGTAACACAGAAAAATGATATACCATTATTATTTTTTTAGATAATGGATAGAAATCCGGTCTCTATATCCACACGTGGATATACACAGCCAATGATATACCATTATTAGGCATTGGGAAAGTATATAAGAGGATGCAAAATTTAGGGAGCGAAAGTTTGGTACGACTTGAGTGGAATGTTAGGATATGATACTAGGACTTACCTTTGGATTTAACTAGTCATACTTTCCCTGGACATTGTACTTGCACATCTTTTTCTTGGCACAGTTGATCAAGATGTCTGCAGAGTCAATACCTAGAAACAAGTATCACATTTGAATTATCAGGACTTCGTGTTAAGGGGAAAAAACTAACAATCTAGAGCATGAAAACAACTTCTTACCAGCAAGATACGCTCCATGGACATAGCCATTATAGTGTTCGCTCGTGTGCTCACCAGTGAAATAAACCCTCCCAACAGGAGCCTTAACCACAAGTTAGAAATAGGACACAATCAGGTTACCATGAAAGTTAGAAGCACATTTGGGACAACCAATGCAATAGAACATGTATTAGAAGTGAGGTACCAAATATTGTTTATTTTCCCTTGCATTCAAGATATGTGTTAGTAACTTATAAGTATATATTTGATAGCCATTTGTTCAGGTTGAATTTAAATTTTCTGATTAGAGCTTGGACTGTACCCGAATAAGGTCATATTCGTAGCGGTTGACGCCGATTGGCCAGTTGGAGAAGGTGCCCTTGAAGAACCTGTTCGACCACCACCTTGGGACAAGAATGTCTGTCGCATCCGGCACGTCCTTGCCAGGGAACATCTTCCTCAGCACCTCCACAGCTTCTGCCTTGGTCTGGTTATCAGACTGCTGCTCAATCCTCCTCGACTCGTCGTCGGTGACGGTCACAAGCAGCACATTTGATCCTGGATACTGCTTCTCAAATTGCTGAAATCCATACATATTATCAGATCAGCTGATGTCAGTAATTGCAGTGTATGGTCTTCAAAATTAATGTAACTAATCATATAAAGCTTCTTGGATTGTGTTTTCTTTTTGTGTTCAAGTTTTCTGATCATTGGGAACAACTGCATGGCATTGGATGCAGTTTTTACCTGCCAGACCGGGTAGTATCCCCTCCTACCACTCGCGTAGAGGAAGAATTCTGTGCCAGGTCCTTCAGGCCAGAATTTCTTGGGGAACTTTAGGAAGATCTTGGTGTACAACGCCATGTCGAATTGGTAGATCGAGACGATCTTCCATGCCTGATTATCAATTGCAACACAGTGTTCTTATTCAAAGTTAAAACACACGCAAAAAAAATCCAAGAACTAGAGCAGTAAGAAAGGTGCTATATAAATTTGTTCTCAAGTTTGTGGGAACAAGAACTGACTGGCAATTGTGGCTTGAACCGTATGAGATCGGTTTGCAGGACGCCGAGGCTGGCAGAGACCATGACATAGTCGGCCCTATAGACCTTGTTGTCCTCCGTCTTCACCATGACGCCGCTGGGGGAGTAGGTGATCTCCCCAACCACCTGGCAACGATAAATTAAAGTTAGGGAAAATCAATGAAAACGTCATTGGTTTCGATCAATGCCATGGGTTATGAGATTGACAAATGGGTCCCGAGGCTACACGTCAACAACCAATAGCATTTTTTGAAACTTTGCGTTGGAAATATCTTAATACCTAAACAAAATGAGTAATCGGAAATGTTTGTTTGGGGGTGCAATTATATACAAAGCGATTTAATTAAGTGGAGAACTTGATGGAAATCTTGACCCAAACTCATGCAAATTAGCAATACATATTAAAAATCATAAATTACATAATTAACTCTACTTAATTATTAATAGAAACTTGTATAATACTCTCTCCGTTTCAAAATATAAAGCCTATAGTTTTTCCTATATTGTTTCATATTATAAGTTGTGTATGCAGTTTTAATTATCTTTTCTCTCTTTTGCCCTTATTAATCTTCCCTCTCTCTCTCTCTTTAACATTTATGAATAAATACCCACACAACAATCCTCTCTTTTAGTCTCGAGATAATAACACTGTGGCCACTATCATCATTGCCCTCTACCATTTCCCTGGTTTCATGCGCTTCTTAATCCACATGTTCAAATAAAAATACACCTCCCATGGCACGGTCCCACCTCCATCAATACCGCGTCCTATGTCCTGTTTGCGCAGTGCACCCGCACGCGCCCTCCCTCCTCACGCAACCGCTGCGCCACCTTATCGCACAAACTGCCGCATGCCCACTTCTTTCCGCATCTAATGCGTCCCTCCTCTCCCCTCTGCATTGTGCACCTCGCCACCACTGCCACCCCTCCCAACTCCGCGTCGCCTCCACCACCTCGCCCTCCTCCCTCCCCACTGCGTCACGGCTGCTTAGGGCAGGGATGTGGTGCGGGGAAGGAGAATTAGTCGTGCTGCGAGACAGTAGCATGGTCAGGAGTGGACACCACCGTGCTCGCACCGCAGCAGCCACCCACGCCTCCACCACCTCCTCCGCCCGTCATCGCACTGTTGCGGCCACTGCGGCCTTCCCGCTCTGCTGTCATCTCCTCCCCGTTCCGCCCCCTTCTCAGACCGCCCCCACATCCTCACTATGGCAACGCCGCCACATCCCTGGATGGGCACCCTACCATGGTTAGTACGGGTAATTCTCGCTAAGGCGGTATCGATGTGAGTGGTGGTAATTGGGGTGGATTGGTGGTGGTGTTCCCACGGATCTGAGACTAAGCTAGATGCCTACATCTGCCTTGGATTGGCTTGGGTTCGGCGTGTGATTTGCATAAAGGCTACCTGGAGATGGTGTCAGGGAAAGCGAGGTGTTTGGTTGGTCTAGTTATTTTTCCCCTAAGCTTGAGGATTCATTTGTACGATGAATTCTGGTGGTTGGATTCAATTGGATTACTCTCAATGCCCTTGATGAGCATATATACTAATATTGACTTTTTCAAAAGCTCGATTGTATTGACTTTGAGTTGATATTGGTGGAGCATAGCTCTTACGAGATGGTAATCACTAGAGTTGCACATTCAGTTTGGTTCATAGACCTGAGAAAACAGAGATGGGGTTATTGTTTCATTTCTGTATGAATTTTGTATGGCTTGAATTGGAGCGGTCAATGATGGAATGGTTCACAATAGCTTTAAGCACTTGATTTGAGATGCAATGAGAAACTTAGGACTGGTTTCAAGTCTTTCACGACGTTTAATTCAAGTAACTTGTAAAGCATTGCTATGTAGATGATATCTGATATGTAAAAATGCTAGTTCAAATTAGGAAAACAAAATTCTATTAAAACAAGTTACAATGCAAACTAATGCCTCAAACAATTGGCTTATGCAGAAGAATGTATAATTCTGAAACTTTTGTCAAGTAGTGATGAATCTCAGACTCTCAAGGCGTAATAAAAAGTGATGTATTGAACTTTACAATCTTAAGCCTTAATGTTTTACATATTTGCAATTGATGTTACCTATTTTCTTCAATTGTAGCAGGCTCATAAGCTAGCATAGATGCAAGTAGAATTTGATCGAATAGAAATTGGTGATAAGACTAGAATAAATAAGCTTGCTTCGTTTTGTTCCCATTTGGGCAAAGTGGTATGTCATATCATTTGATATTCTAAGTTTGTGCTACATTGTGTACAATGACCTTGCCTTTGTCCTGACAACTCTCCTGAAGCATCTAAAACTTGTTATACCACCACCTTGGTTTGAGGCTGTACATGTGATGTAGCAGTAATCTTGATCGATATTGTGATTGATTGTTGTTCTGTAACTAAGCTACGTATTGAGCTATTTCTTTCTATCATTGAATAGATTCTACTGGATAGTATTCTTCTCATGCTTAAAATAGCTACTTTCCTCTGTACTGGGAAGAAAACCAGAATGCTTTTTTTAAGTGGTGTCATGTTTTCATCTCGTAATTGAAGTTATGGAAGTTTTCATGATAGCTTTATTGCAAAGGGAGCTGATCATTTTATGGCTATGGATTGAACTTGCTTCAGTTCTGGAATGACTTGCCTCCTCAAGCACGGTAGGAGCTCCTCAAATTGGATAAGCAAACCCTCATTGAGCAAGCATGCAAGAATTTATACTATTCAAGGTGCAATGGGTTGCTTTTGGAAAGTTTCGCACAAATAGTCATGTATGGGAAGTCACTGCAGCAAGAAGTTCTAGATATTGATTATCTAAGCACAACTGATGAATCAAGGATTTGTCAACGGGAAAAAGATGAGGCTCAGGATTCATCAGTTCATCCTTGGAGAGGCCTTGCAACAACAAAGGATGGTATCCTTACGCTTATTAACTACTTTATAAAAGCAAAGTCACTACGAGTGCTTCAGAGTGACAAAGAGGCGCAGTGGCCTCAAGTGGAATAGTATCATGGCCTCAGCGGACGGCGAGGCTAGCTTGCGGATGCGAAGACCCTATGCAGTGTAGTTTGGAGCTTAACCCTTTGGGGTTGGGCTTTCAGCTCCATCTGCTAATATTAATGCTAGAGATTGAATAAGGCAAGGTTTTAATCTGTATATGCATCGATTGAACCAGACAATTTCATTTTTTATTCTGTTAGTGAATCATGCAATTTTTTGCCCATGCCATGTTTGAAAGAACGTCTAAAAGAGTCTATTTGCACTGTCCTGGCTGATGTACACTAGATGCTCGATGAAATGCCTAGAGGATCCTATGCATGAACTAATTTGGATGAATAGAGATTGGCTGAATATATGCGTATATATGTGGTCGCCACTGACTACAGCCTTAGTCTGTATGCAGTTATGCCTTATGTGTCATCCTCTCCTTTCATATTTTCTTTTTTTCCTTATTTGGTTCTAAGATCTGTGATGATATGGTGGTCAATGCGTTGGTGTATTCAGTGCTTGCGTAGAATGCTCTGGTACTGTGTTTGCTTGAAATTGTAAATATTGCTTGTAATGTACTTTGATATGGCACTATATTAGTACAGATTTTATTTCTGATATAACTTATGTAGGATATAGTGCTCTTTAAAAACAATCTTCATGGCTGCACGTTTTAATTATCTGATTTAACATCAATGCTAGCATATCATGCAGCAAGTTGTTGACGGCATGGCCGATGCATGCTAGAAGATGGCGGCCATCTCTTGGTTTGGCTAGTGTGTAGGACAGCAAAAAGTTGTCCAGTTTATGATCATTGTATGATTGTTGTCTGGTTTTTAGATCACGTTCGTTGATATATCTTACTCTCTTTTTGTACTCTGTTATAATGTATAGACTCCTTACTAATGAAAAGAAACAGGAAGTACGTTTCCTCTACCGTTACAATGTATAGACTCCTTAGAGCAACTCCAAAAGATTAGCCAAAAGAAGTATCTAAATTTAGTGATTTAGCTATTCTCTAAAATGAATCTCACCCAAAAAAACAAGACTACTCCAACAGGCTATCTAAACTAGAGGGCGCGCGGTGGGTCGCGAACGCGCGGAAATGGGGCGCAGCGTGCGGGAAGGAAACGCCGACCGCGCTAAGAGGTTGGATGGTGAGCGAGGTAGGCTATCCAAAAATAGAGAGCGAAGGAGGAGAGATGGAGAGCTACTAAATTTGGAGAGTCATTTACAGAGTCTGTTGGAGACGTTTTTTCTCCAATAATAATTAAATTTACCTTTAGAAAATGATTTAGCTCTTCTCTTGGAGTTGCTCTTACTAGTGAAAAGAAACAGGGAGTACGTTCCCTCTACCATTTCCCTAGTTTCATGCCCTTAATCCACGTGTTCAAATAAAATACGCCAAAAGAAACGGGGGAGTACGTATCATGAACAAATTACGTAAATATGTATACCTTGTTGAGTTCGAGCCTGGGATCTATTATGGCCCCAGATTTGTCGGTCCTGAGGTACTGCCCGGCGACGTCATACACGACGGACTCGTAGCCTCGCTGGTCGGCGACAAAGTACACGTCGTCGCCGAAGTTGTCGAACGTCGGCAATGGCTGCGTGTTCTGCAGGCTCGTCACGCGCGGCGGCTCGGCGAACTCGTAGTCGTATTTATAGTAGTCTATCACCATATCCACCGGCGTCGCTGGACCGCAAGGCATACTTGTATGCATGGCACGCAGATCACACACAGACAATAGGGGAAAAAATCAACACAAGAAAATTAAATTAATTCAATCTGCATGAAATTTATGTGACCAGGATCAAAATAAGGAATTTGGGAAAAGAAGAAAGAAATCCATGTAAAAGAGTTTGTATATACATATATCTGCACGAGCTAAAGATCGACAAGAGCGTAATATATACATTTGTATGTCTGCGCTTGCTCGTAAACTGTGCTTGTGCTAGAAATCACAACGAAGGCACGTTCGGAGAGCTTAATTAATTAACTTCCTCGATTTTTTATTGGAATGTATTCTTATATTTTTCTCAATAGTGATTTTTATAATTTTTAAAGCATAATAAATAGTTAATAGATGTTAGTTATCTTTTTATTTACTTTGAAATTACTTATTAGAGAGAAAAATATAAAAACACTACTCTTTTTATTTCACTACTACTCTCACCCCCCAAAAAAACATTTTGACTATCGACACAATGAGTAATTTACATTATACTGCAATTATCTTTACTATTATAAAAGTGTGAGTTGGTGGTTGGTCCATTCTCCCTCCTCTCTTCTCAGCCATCCGATTTGATCTGGACCATTCGTCTCTCTCCTCCTCTCTCTCTCTCAGGATACAATCGTCCACCCCTTCACTTTTCCCATCTCCTCGCGCATTCTGGCCACCCTTCTCTCTCTGTCGCTTGCTCTCTAATGTTTGATGTGTGAAGTTGGCCAGGCAGTAAGTTCCGTCTCATTATTTTTATGACTCCGCTATAACGCACGGATCTCTAACTAGTAAAACCAATAGTATTATAAAAGTATACATTATCATAACTGCATCATCCAAGGGGCGTTGGATCGGGATCTTAACTTAGCCATTGGCACTTTGTTTGGGTCAACGCAGTTGGTGGATATGGTTACTACGCGGAAGAGTGACTTTGGGCGGATTCTGGTTGCAGTGTTGGATCCCGCTTTACTCCCATCTAGCATGGATGTTGTTATTGGTGATCATTATTTTGAGCTCAAGATTGAGAAAGAGAAGGTGGGTTTTGATGATAATGGCGATGAGGTGGAGCTGGACTTCGGAGAGAATGGTGATGATGGGGATGGGAAGAAGGAGGAGGAGTCTCATGCTGATAGGGATGCCAAACGGGCTAGGCCGGCTGATGATATGGAGGAGGATAATAGCACTTCTAATGCAAATGCTGATGGAAATGCACCCGTTGGGGATTTTCCTGCTTTGGAGAATAAGCTCAATGTTATGGCCCAAAATATTATGGATATGGCGGTGGACACAGTTTTGCTTGAGTGCGCAGACAAGGTTCTTGCTGAAGATGGTTCACAGTTTGCTGGTCAGGTATCCGAGATGCAGTCGGCTATGATTGCTGGTGGAAGGGAGGCACAAGGGGGCGAGCCTGATGACCATGCCGCTTCTGTTGGGCTTGTGCCGGATTCCCAGCTGCTCGGTTCCAGTCATGTGGGTGTGGTTGACAGCTCTCAGGGGGTGGACATTGTTGAGCTTGGTGTTTAGAACCGGTCTGGTGATGGTGAGTCAGGAATAATGGGAGCACAGAATGCTGGCAGCCCTCTTGCGGGCATTCAGAGAGGTGGTTGTGCCTTTGATGATCTTGACTCTGGGGGTTTAGTTACTCATGCCGGTGCCACTCTTGTCAAGGCGGCTCTTGTTAGGGCTGCGGGCACAGCAGTTCGTTGTGGGGAAGGTGCAAAAGGAGGAGATGGCAAAAGAGCTGGTGCGCAAAGTTCAGCGGCACTGGCGGCTGCTGCGACTATTGAGGAGGTGCGGCTAACACCAAAGCGGTCGAGTCCCCGGTTGGCTAAGCGCAATGATGATGACTCCATTCAGAAGGCGAAAAAGAGAGCGGCATGGAAGAATTTGGACTTCGGTGGAGGTAACAACATGGGCCTTTCTTTCATTCCTTTATCTATTAATGATATTTCCTCGCATGTTGCTGTTCTTGGAGTTAGCTTAGGTGATAATCCCAATTTGGTTGCCGAATCGGTTAATTTGCTAAAAAAGAATGAGCTGTTAAGGATTACAGCTAACCCGTCTAGTACGGAGGCTGTTTCTAAAACTGATTTTTTAACTGATGAAGAAGATAACGAGATAGAAAATATTTCCCTTGGTAACTTATGTGGAGAGTTGATGGATGAAGTTATGAATGATGATAGTGATCACTTAAGCTGTGAGTTTAGAACTGTCTTCAAGAAAAATAAGTCTCTCTCTTCGACTAGATCTAAGAAAAAGCCAAAAGTGCGTGTGATTAAAAACCATAAACAAGTATACCAATGAAAGGAATCTTTTGGAATAGCAGAGGTCTTAGTGACTTGGCTAAATATATGTTCCTATCTGATTTGTCAAAAGAGCAGAAGCTAGACTTCATTGCCCATCTTGAAACTGGGAAGAGAGATTTTTCGAAGACTGTCCTTAACAATATTTGTGGAGGACAAGAATTTATTTGGCACTGGACTGAACCTCATGGTCGGTCCGGGGGCATCCTACTTGGGATTAATCTGGAAGTTTTTGACATTGGTAATATCGATGAGGGAGACTATTATGTCAAATTTCGACTTAGGAATAAATCAGATGGATTTTTTTGGGTTCTAATTGCAGTGTATGGGGCTGCCCAAGTGCAACACAAAGAATCTTTCCTAGCTGAGTTGGTACAAGCTTGTGCAAAGGAAACATGTCCGGTTCTTGTTGGGGGAGATTTTAATATTATTAGACATCAACAGGAAAAAAAACAATGATCGCTACGAGGATCGGTGGCCCTTCCTATTTAATGCTATCATTGATAGCTTGGATTTAAGGGAACTTGATCTCTCAAACAGAAAATTCACTTGGGCCAATACCAGAGAAACACCAACTTATGAAAGGCTTGACCGGATCTTGGTGAGTACGGAATGGGAGTCTAAATTTCCACTTGTGACGGTACAAGCGTTGACAAGGGAATTATCAGATCGTACTCCGTTACTTTTAGATACTGGTAATGGCACTCATGCAAACAAACAACCAGGGTTTAAATTCGAACTAGGTTGGTTGTTAAGGGATGATTTTTATGCGTTGGTTGTTGAGGTGTGGAAAAATGAGTTGGGAGGCAAAACTCCACTTCAGAGATGGCAACGTAAAATCCAGAGGCTTAGACAATTCCTAAGGGGGTGGGCCAAGAATGTAAGTGGCAAATATAAGAAAGAAAAAGCGGAGTTGATTTCAAAAGCTGATGAATTAGATAAAAAAGCTGAGTTGCAGACTCTTAGTAGTAGGGAAATTGATCTTAAAAATTATTATAAAGAGAGACTTGCACTCCTACTACGTGAAGAGGAGATCAAATGGTATCAACGAGCCAAGACAATTAAGTTGTTATCTGGTGATTGCAATACTAAGTATTTTCATTTAGTGGCCAATGGAAAACATAGGAAAACTAGGATTTTCCGTTTGGAGCAAGAGGAAGGCACAATCACGGGTGATGAAAATCTTAAAAAATTCATCACCAATTACTATAAGGGTCTCTTTGGAGAGCCGGAGAGTAATAATTTTTCTTTGATAGAGTCCTTCACAGATGACATTCCACAGGTTTCACAGTTAGAAAATGACGTCTTGATGGCGAAATTTTCAGAAAAGGAGGTTAGGGAGGCTATATTTCAAATGGAGCATAATAAGGCTCCAGGGCCCGATGGGTTTCCGGCCGAGTTTTATCAAGTTTTTTGGAATTTAATAAAACAAGATCTCATGCCTCTCTTTAATGAATTTCACAAAGGAAACCTTCCCATTTTTAGCCTTAACTTTGGTATAATTACATTATTACCAAAGCAAAAGGAAGCTACATAGATCCAACAATTCCGACCCATTTGCTTATTAAATGTCAGTTTCAAGATTTTCACAAAAGTGATGACCAACCGCATTGCCCTAGTGGCTCAAAAGGTGATTCAACCTTCTCAGTCGGCTTTTATGAAAGGTAGGAATATTTTAGAAGGAGTGGTTATTTTGCATGAAACAATACATGAATTGCATAGGAAAAAGTTAGACGGGGTAATCTTAAAGCTAGACTTTGAGAAAGCTTACGACAAGGTGAAATGGTCCTTTTTACAACAGACTTTGAGAATGAAAGGTTTTTTGCCGAAGTGGTGCAAATGGATTGATCACATTGTGAGGGAAGGCAGTGTTGGTGTTAAGGTCAATGATGATGTTGGACATTTTTTCCAAACTAAGAAAGGACTAAGACAGGGGGATCCTTTGTCTCCTATCTTATTTAATCTAGTTGCGGATATGCTTGCAACTTTGATTTTCCGAGCTAAATCTAATGGACAATTCAGGGGAGTTGTCCCTCACTTGGTGGAGGATGGTTTGTCTATCCTCCAGTATGCGGATGACACCATTCTGTTTCTTGATCATGACTTGATCAAGGCCAAAGATCTTAAGCTGTTGCTTAGTACCTTTGAGCACTTATCGGGATTGAAAATTAATTTTCACAAAAGTGAGTTGTTTTGTTATGGAGCAGCAAAGGACTGTGAACAAGAGTATACACAATTGTTCGGTTGCAAGTTAGGTGGCCTTCCTTTTAGGTATCTAGGAATACCTATGAATCATAAGAAATTAACAAAAAAAGATTGGGCTTTAATTGAGGAGAGGTTCCAGAAAAAACTAAGTAGTTGGAAAGGAAAGTTGCTGTCGGTTGGAGGGAGGCTTGTCTTGATTAATTCGGTGTTAACTAGTTTAGCCATGTTTATGTTATCTTTTTTCGAGGTCCCTAGAGGCATGCTTCAGAAATTAGATTACTATCGTTCGCGTTTTTTCTGGCAATGTGATGAGCACAAAAAGAAATATCGTCTCGCCAGATGGAGTTTTCTTTGTAAACCTAAGGATTTGGGTGGACTAGGCATACAAAACTTAGATATTCAAAATAGATGCCTTCTAAGTAAGTGGCTGTTTAGGCTCATAAATGAAGATGGAGTGTGGCAAAGTCTTCTAAGAAAGAAATATTTGTCTAACAAAACTCTATCACAAGTACAACATCGGCCAGGTGATTCTCATTTTTGGTCTGGCCTTTTGAAAGTTAAAGATGATTTTCTGGCCGGTGGACGTTTTATAGTGCAAAGTGGGAGACAAGTCAGGTTTTGGGAGGACATTTGGTTAGGAGACAAACCTCTTGGAGAGGCATATCCTAATCTTTATAGAATTGTGAGGAAAAAAATGATACGGTGGCAAATGTCTTACGGACTGTACCACTTAATGTATCATTTAGGAGAGGTTTGGTGAATACAAATCTGAACTCTTGGTATGACCTAGTGTCAAAAGTCGTTAGGGTCAATCTAACAATGGGTAAAGATTTGTTTCAGTGGAATCAGACTAAGAATGGCCTTTTCACGGTCCGGTCTATGTACAGGACCATGCTTAGGCAGGGAGCCTTCCCGGGAAAAAATCCAATTTGGAATTTAAAGGTACCGCTGAAAATCAAGATTTTTCTGTGGTACTTAATAAAGGGAGTTATTCTTACTAAAGACAACTTAGCAAAACGGAATTGGCAAGGAAATGTCAAATGTTGTTTCTGTAATGCCGTTGAGACTATCCAACATTTGTTTTTTGATTGCCATTTTGCGAGCTTTGTTTGGACTGCAGTGCATATCGCTTTTGGAATTCAACCACCCACGAGTTTCTCTAATATGTTTGGTTCTTGGCTAAGTGGCGTTTATCCTAAGCTTCGTAACCAGATTTTGTTGGGGGCGGCATCACTTTGTTGGGCTTTATGGTTGAATAGAAATGACGTGGTTTTTAACAAGGTTAAGACTAATTCTTATTTACAGGTAATCTTCAGGGCAACTTACTGGATCCGACAGTGGTCCCTGCTGCATAAGAAGGAGGAGCGTCCGTTGTTCAAGCACGGCTGCAGACATTTCGAGACTTTAATGTTGGCGGTCTTTGCAAAGTTTGGTTGGTGCTTCCGGAATCGACTTGAAGCGTAGCTTTCGGAATCGAATGGAAGCGTACCTTTTAGTTCTTTTCTAGTCGTTGGTTGCTCGTCTTACATGGGCTAACTTTTTGTCGCTTTTGTTTTCTCTTGTGGTTGTGAGAACCTAAGCCTTATGGCTTGTTTTGTGGTTAACACTCAGCTGTGTACCATTCCCGGATGATAGAGGCTGGAACTTTTGTTCCATTATCTAAAAAATCTGCATATGGAGAAAAAAATGTTGTACTATCTCTTTTTTTTCAATGCCCGGAATCCATTATTTCCTGCGCGCCGTTAGATCCATCTCGGAGGGCTGCATCGGACGGCTCAGATCCGTCGTAAGTAGCCCCTCGAGTCCAAGATGCATCCATGCGAAGCTTAACAGCGGTGTCATGTCAGTGAGCAACTAAGTTACTCATCCCAAGCAAATCCCCCTCGCCGTCAAAGTATGTACAGCCCTATATACTGCAAAATCAAGGTGGTGTGTACGTACTGGTCATTGAGGCGCTGCATGGCCATGACGGACATGTCCTCGCGGCCGCTGGAGTGCAGCGTGCCGGAGAGCTTGCCCCCGCTCTCCTCCACCTCATCCGCCCTGTCGATCCTCTTCTGAACAAACTCCCCCTCGTAAACGCCACCACTGCATGCACGTACACAGGGTCAGGATCTCTGGATCATTCAATGACAAAAACTTGTAAATTTACTAAGAAAGAAATTTAAGATCAACAAGTAACATACTCTTCCTTGTAGACGTTCTTGGCGAGGTGGCCGTAGTCGGACCGGAAGCACCTGAGGTTGAGGGTGCCGTTGGCCATGGTCCAGATCGGGTTCGTCTGGTTGCCGTTCACCCCCTCCACCCAATTCGCCCCCATCTCCACGTTCACGCCGGCGAAGTTGGTCTTGTGGATGCGCCCGCCGACGCGATCCGTCGCCTCCAGTATCACGAAGTCGGTGATCCCGGCCTCCGACAGCCTCTTCCCGGCCGAGATCCCTGCAAATCAGTGGAACTATTGTGTTATACATACAAGTCTGCGTCGGCACATGAAAAATGCATGTTCATTCAGCCGGCATGTTTTACGCGTGGTACTGTACACGTAACAGATACATGCGTAATCGTGCGTGCAGGCTTTACCGGACATGCCGGCGCCGACGATGATGACCTTGGGACCGGCGGCGGCGGCGAGGGAAGCCCATCGTGCTATGACAAGCACCAGAGCTATGGCTATGGAGGGCTTCATCTCTCGCTCGCTCTCTCACTCCTCTCTCTCTCTGCCTGAAGCCTTGATCGGTTGCTAGCTAGCTTGGGACTGAACACTTAAAGAGGTCGATCGGGGAGTGTACGTAAGGACATGTTCTGTCCGTCTAAGTTTATAAGGCATAATTTTTTTAGTTGGGATTACGCAGAAGACAAAAAGACACACGAACAGACTATTAGAACTCCCTGCGTCATGAAGACCAAACTTTAATGTTTCCGCATGCATAATACATATGGATGGAAAGATAATTAAGTCTACTGTCACTTCCAATAAACGACTCATCATTTAGACTTCCCAATAAGGAGTTATGACTGTTTTAGTTGGGACTGCGCAGAAGATAAAAGGACACGCGAACAGGCTGTTGGATGACCTTTGGGCTGGTTTATCTTCAAGTCTTTTCTCAAGAACTTTTACACCTAACTAGGAGGGTTGTTCGTAGTATAAATACCCTGATGTTTCTACTAAGGGGAGGCTTGATTCTTGTTTGCATGAATACTACTAGCTACTGTAAAACAATTGGGTCTCATCAATATTTCATCTTGAGTGAAATTCTTCCACTGTTGCTTTTGTGTCTTCTCTAAGATTTGCTGGAGCCATTCTTCGTGAACAGGCCAATTGTGTTTGACATGGTTGGTAACCAATCGAGGAGTGGTGTAGCGATTGCGAGGTTGCTGGTCACAATCAGATCGTGGTTAGCCTCCCCTTCATCAACGTCGCAACTCAAGTTATCACATTTCTCCTACGACGGAAGATTGGGCCAACTCGCATGCACGCATCTTAAATCGAGGTGTGTGCATATCAGGTGGTATCAGAGCCTACGTTGCCAATAGAAATTCATCTATCCCCTTGTTTTGTTTGATTAATTTTTGTTTACCTAAAGTCCAAAAAATTAGCCCTACAAAATATTCATTTCCTAGCCCGTTGTTGCTTTCAATCTGTTAGTTTCAGTTTGCTTAATTGAATTTTTATTCGTATTGGTCGAGTCTAGCTGTTGATTATTATCTTTGATGAACCAAAAAATCCAAAAAGAGAGAGAGAGAGAGAGAGAGTTCTTGATACCCACACCCAAAAACCAAACACCACCTAAAAACAGCCGCTGCCCTATTTCTGCCAGAAATTTTCTTTGTGCAGCTGACACCAAAAATTTCATATCTTTCGATCCAGAGATCCAATTCATCCAAACCACTTTTGTTAGCTTCCTAACGTAAAATCCCACCTTCATACAAAATTTGGTAGTGATTGGATTAGTATTGTGAAATCTACATGTGTTGCAAGTTACATAGCTGCTGCTGTCTTTTCAGGATCGAACTCCACTTGAGATTTCCATATTCTGCTGAGTTGCAATCTGGTATTGGTGCAAAAAGGCAAAAGTAAAAAAAGGAAGAAAAAACAGATTGAGGTTAGAGAAAAAAAAGAGGGGCCATAAAAAAATTGTAGACCAATCACCGAATTGCTGTCTAGTTGGGTGTTGATCTGAAATTCAGCTAGCTATATTTGATCATTTATGCTCTAGAATTGCATATATTGATCATATTATTTGCATACACTCATATGCACTTGACTATAGCCTATATCATCCTTGTTTGATCAGCAACTTAGGCTAAAAACTAGTTACGAACTGTTATTCAATTTGTGCAATTTCTGAAATTATTGATTGCTTACTCCTTTGATACAAATTTGTATCCCTGTTGTCAGCATGCATAATACATATGGATGGAAAGATAATGTTTCAGCATGCATAATACATATGGATCGAAAGATAATTAAGTCTACTATCACCTCCAACAAACGGTTCATCATTTAGATTTCCTAATAAGGAGTTATAACTGTTTTAGTAGGGACTACGTAGAAGACAAAAGAACATGCGAATAGGCTGTTAGATGACCTTTGGGCTAGCTTATCTTCAAGTTTTTTCTCAAGAACTTTCACACCTAACCAGGAGGGTCTTTCCTAGTATAAATACCCCTGATGTTTCTACTAAGGGGAGACTTGATTCTTGTTTGCATGAATGCTACTAGCTACTGTAAAATAATTGGGTCTTATCAATATTTCATCTTGAGTGAAATTCTTTCACTGTTGCTTTTGCGTCTTCTCTTGAATTTGCTGAAACCATTCTTCGTGAACATGGCAATTGTATTTGACACGGTTGGTAACCAATCGAGGAGCGGTGTAGTGATTGCGAGGTTGCTGGTCACGATCAGATCGTGGTTAGCCTCCCCTTCGTCAACGTCGCAACTCAAGTTATTGGATTTCTCCTACGATGGAAGATCGGGCCAACTCGCATGCACGCATCTTAAATCGAGGCGTGTGCATATCAAGTCTGTTCTTTATGGCTGCGGCTTATGGTTTTTGGCTGAAATTTTCGAATTTTGACTGTTCACAATAGATATTACGGAGAAAAAGATATTCGCTTGTGATTTTAACTGGTACAGATATTAGGCTTTGAATGTATACTATAATTAACTTGTAGACATCGTCTTAAAAAATTACTTCGTTTAAAAATTAGATATTATAGTAAAACTCAAAAACTACTTTTAAAAACCACATCAAACAGGCCTCCACACGCACCTAGCACACAAGTACTGTTCTTATCATCGTCGCATCAGCCAAATCCCACGTGAAACGTGCCAGAGAACACGAGGAGAGGAGAGAGAGGTCCTTGCCACATCAACGAAATCCCAGCACGAGAGAGGAGGGCGTCGTCTCCTCACCGACGGCTCCGACACGACAAAACAAGACCGAAGCGACGATCTGACGAATCCCACGTGAGGGAGCGAACACGTGGTTTCTGGGGCCCAACCCGCTGGCGCTGCCCCGACCCAACGAAGACGAGTGCTTGGGGACAATCATGCGACCTATCCCGACGGAGACGGACAGGGCATCCCAATGTCTTGTGCTTCACAGCTTTGCTGGACTTCCTTTTTATGAGCTTGATGTGTTGGGAGGGCTGCTTGTGTTGTGTGGAGTGAATCACTGGACGCCTGTTCCTGCTCGCCTTCGCCTCATCGATCCTGCCGAGCCGCTAGAGCTCATCGATTCGCCGCGTTGAAAGTCAATAAACAAGTGAAATGAGTTCAGGGTGACGGGATGAGATGGCCGGTGATAGTCTCCGGCGATATGGACTGTCGCCGACGGTGAATTTAGGAGAGCTTTGGTTGGGGTCGGCAGAGACACAGAAAGGAGTGAGGAATTTTGGGGGGAGATTGGAGCATTTACCCCCATACATAAATATGAAATTTGATGATTTGCCCTATTTTATCTCATTCACATGTGAATTTTTTATGGGACAAATCATCAATTGCAATGAAGGGTGTGGCAAAAGATCAATTATACCAATTTGTATGTCATGTTCCTTTAATGCCATGAGCCCTAAAATATGACGGATTATAGATGTAAGTCGTTCTCCACCTATGGATCCTCTTGCTCCAAGAAATGATAACGAGAAAAGCTTACGTCTCAATTCTTAAGCAATTAATGCTTTATTTAGTGATTTAAGTGTAGGGGTGTTCAATAATATATGCAATCCAAGAGCGCTCATGAGATATGGACAAAACTTTAAGGGGCTTATGAAAGGTCTGTTATGAATATTGTGCATGTATTCATAAGGCCCAAAGGGCAATATATATAGAGGTACAAGGGGGATATACAGAAGGAATACAGGGCATATTAGGAAACAAATAACAGACCTAATCTATTTCCTATTCTATCCTTAACACCCCCCCTCAAACTCATGGTGGATCACACACACTGAGTTTGGAGAGAAAATACAAATGTTGTGCCCTAGTCTGTGGCTTCGTGAAGAAGTCAGCAATCTGTAACTCTGAGGACACAAACTGAAGAGCAAGTACACCCTCCTGCACCTGGGAGCGAGTGTATGAAGCATCCACACCAATGTGCTTGGTGAGCTCATGCTTCACTGGATCACGAGCAATGCTGATAGCTCCTGTACTGTCAGTCATAAGAGTAGTAGGTCCCCTCACAGGTACGCCAAAGTCTACAAGTAACCATCTCAATCAAGTAATCTCTGTTGTCACAGCTGCCATAGCTCTCAACTCAACCTCTGCACTCGAACGGGAAACTGCAGTCTGCTTCTTTGTCTTCCAGGCAATCAGGGAGGAGCCAAGAAAAACACAGTAAGCAGAAAGAGAACGACGATCAGAAGGATCACTAGCCCAGGTCGCATTAGAGTACGCCTGAAGCTGGAGTGAAGTGGAGCTAGGGAAAAACAAGCGACGAGAGATGGTCCCACGCAAGTAGCGAAGAACACGAAGAAGATGACTGTAGTGAAGATGAGTAGGACAAGCCATGAACTGACTCAAGATATAGACAGCATGAGCAATATCAGGACGAGTGCTCACAAGATATACCAAACTGCCAACAAGATGGCGATACCGAGTAGGATCCTCAAGAGGATCACCATCAGTAGCATGGAGCTGAAGAGAGAGCTCCATAGGAGTCTCAGCAGTGCGAGTATCAGTCAGACCAGACCGATCAAGAAGATCCTGGACATACTTCTGTTGGGAGAGGTAGTAACCCTCAGGCGTGACAGAAACCTCAATCCCAAGAAAGTACGTAAGCAAGCCAAGATCAGTCATCGGAAACTGCTTACTGAGATGCTTCTTCACATATGCAATGAACGAGGGATCGTCACCAGTAATGAGCATATCATCCACATATAGAAGAAGCAGTGTCCTACCTTGAGGTGAGACATGGATAAATAGAGCAGGATCATGGGCACTGACAGTGAAACCGATAGTGGTGATCACTGAGGTAAAACGCGCAAACCAGGTACGAGGGGCCTGTTTGAGACCATAAAGAGCACGATGAAGACAACAGACATGACCAGCTGGAACAGAATACCTGGGTGGTGGCTGCATGTAAACCTCCTCATGCAAGACGCCATTAAGAAAGGTATTCTTAACATCCAGCTGAGAGATAGACCACCGGCGAATAGAAGCAACCGCAACAAGAGTGCGAACAATGGTCATATGAGCAACAGGAGCAAATGTCTCATCATAATCACGACCATACTCCTGCTGAAAACCACGAGCCACAAGACGAGCCTTGTAGCGCTCAATGGTACCATCAGACCTGGTCTTAATCTTGTACACCCACTTGCACGTGATAGGACGAGCGTGCACAGGTGTCGGGACGATATCCCAAGTCTCCGTACGACGAAGCGCATCAAGCTCCTCTGCCATAGCGAGCTGCCACTCAGAATGAGAAGCAGCCTCACGATAAGAACTAGGCTTAGTGATAGAGAGAGAGCATGAGCTGGCGAAGCAAAACCAAGACAAGCAGGAGGCTGAATGGTTGCCCGGTCACGAAGGGCGTAACGAGGAGCATCATCAGATGAATCTGACGCCGGTGTCGGCAAGAGACCAGGAGAGGGATCTGGTGAAGGACGAGGACGTTTGGAGTAGTGCACCCCAGAGAAACAAGACGGTGGTGCCATAGGAGCAGAAGGCGGTGCTGCAGGAGGCAACACAGGAGGTGAAGGTACCGAAGGCGGGGAAAGGGGGGAAATGGGTGAGGAGTCAGGGAGAGACAACCAGGAGATCGTCTCGATGGTGGAAGTAGTGTGAGGAGCCGAATCTCGATAGAAGAAAGGTCGAGATTCGTCAAAGACAACATCTCGTGAGATCCTAATCCGTCGAGTAGAAGGATCATAACAACGATAACCCTTATGCTCAGAACTGTACCCAAGAAACACACACTCGACTGACTGGGCTGTCAGTTTAGTGCGCTAACGAGGCAGCAGCAGGACAAAACAGGTGCAGCCAAAAACACGAAGGTGAACGTACTAGGGGGCTCTAGAGTAGAGATGCTCTATAGGACTGATATCCTTAAGAGCAGTGGAAGGCTGCATATTAATGAGATATGCAGCCGTAGAAACAGCCTCAGCCCAGAACTGTGGGGGAACGTGAGAAGCAAGAAGGAGGGTGCGAGCAGTCTCAATCAGATGACGATGCTTGCGTTCAGCAACCCCATTCTGAGCATGGGCACCAGGACAAGAAGACTGATAAAGAGTGCCCTGCTCAGAAAGAAATTGTCTGAACGCACTAGAACAATACCCGCCAGCAGAATCACAGCGAAAAGTACAAATAGAGGACTCAAACTGAGTACAAACCATCATGGCAAAGCTACGATAGATCGCAAGAAACTAACCACGATTAGACATAGGGAAAAGCCAAGTAAAACGAGAATAGTCATCAATGAAAATAACATAGAATTTAT
The DNA here is from genome assembly GCA_017311315.1 of Dendrocalamus latiflorus. NCBI lineage: Eukaryota > Viridiplantae > Streptophyta > Magnoliopsida > Poales > Poaceae > Dendrocalamus > Dendrocalamus latiflorus. The sequence goes on from CM029667.1 coordinate 16,835,215, forward strand.
GCCTGCCTTTGGAGATAATAGGCGCAGGTCCCCATACATCTGAATGAACTAAATCAAAAGGACGAGAAGACACGGACTCACTAGAATGATAAGGAAGTTGTAGCTGCTTGCCTAGCTTACAACCTCGACAAAACATGGATGTGTCAACAGTAACACGTCCAAGGACACCCTGACGAACTAATGACGAAAGACGAGACCCACACAGGTGACCTAAACGGTGATGCCACTGCGCAAAAACTCCAGAGGTGGTGGCAATAGTGGCAGTGGAGGTAGACGTGGCGGGAGACGTGGTAGAAGCAACTGAAGTGGACGGAAGATGAAGACGGTCGAGAATGTAGAGACCCTGATGATCCCTACGGCGCCGGCCAGTCCCAAGTATCGTCCCTGTCTGTCGATCCTGAACGAAACAGGTGTGAGAGTCAAAACCAACCCTACAACTAAGGCCAGTGAGCTGTCCCACTGAAAGAAGCTGCATGGTTAGTTGGAGAACATGAGAAACAGCTGGAACAGAAAAATCAGTGGTCAAAAGAGTGCCCTGACAGCTAACAGACAAAGAAGTACCATCCGCAGTCTGGACAGAGATAGGAAGGGCAGGAGGTCCCACTAAAATGAGAGATGTGGAATCCGGTGTCATGTGGAAAGAGGCACCAGAATCTAGAACCCAAGAGGTACCTGGGGGAGACGTCTGAGCTAGACTGACAAAACCCGCTGAGCTGTGAGAGAGCTGCTGAAGAAGAGCTTGGCAGAGCTGCTGAACAGAGTCACCTCGTTGAGATCCTGATGAGCTGGTCTATCCTCCTGTGAAGGAAGGGCCTCCCTGCCCCCCTTGGATCGTCCAACCCCACGTGCCTTATTCTGCTTTTTTCGCACCGCACAACTCTGGTAGTCATGCCCGAAGTTCTTGCAGTAGTTACATTGAACTCCAGTTGGTGCAAAAGCAGGAGCGGAAACAGGCACCTGGGAAGAAGCTGTAGTCGTAGCAGGAACCGTCAGTGTAGTCGAAGGAGCAGCAAGCACAGTCGGAACGGACTGTGCAGCAAGTCCGAGGCGAAGCTCCTCAGCCCGAAGTGTCGAAAGAGCCTCGGTAACAGTCGGTCGTGGCGAGCGGCTCAGTAGTTGAGCTCTGACAGGCTCAAACTCTGGGCGAAGACGGCAGACGAAATCATAAAGACAGAGGCGATCATGATTCGCCTTCTGAACTTTGTGGCACTCGTGGCACAGTGGAGAAGCCAGCTCATCCAGCTGTCGCCAGATACTAGCCAGGGCTCAGAAGAAGTCGTCGATGGAAGAATCTCCCTGGCGAAGCATCTCCAACTCACGCTGAAGCGAAAAGAACTAAGCATCACTACTCTACTGGTATCGCTCACGCAAGTACTCCCAGATCTGTCAAGTAGACCGCAGACCAACAATATCTGGCTGAATGGAGTCATCGACGCTGACCACAAGGATGGCACGAACACGGGCCTCATCAGCACACCAGCGCTCGAAAGCATCAATGGCATACTGAAAAGCCTCATTAGCAGCGTCAGCAGCAGCAGCATCAGCCTCTGCCTTCTTCTTAGCAGCTTCATCTGCCCCAAGATGTGCAGAAGTAGGCTGCCTAGGGGGAGGCTGAACCGGCGATGGCGGAGAAGGACGAGCACCGCTAACATGTCCCCAAAGACGAAGACCATCGAGCGTGATCTCCATGAGGGAAGACCATAACATGTAGTTCGTTCCATGAAGCTTTGTTCCCGAGAATGGGATCGCAGCAGATGGAACAGAAGCCCGCGTAGGCGGCGTTGGACAGCGCGGCGACCAAGGCAACGAAGTCTAACAGGCGGCGCTGGACGGCGCGACGGTTAGAACAATGTTTTTCTTTCTTTATTTTTTTCTTTTTCTTTTTTTTACAAGACTATAAAAGAGCTTTCAGAGCTTTTAGTGGCTCACTTCACTCAGCAGAGCTCCAGAGAAAACAGAGTGGCTGAAGCGAACCGGCGGGGGACTGCGGGTGGCCCACGGCGGCGGTGGCGACGGGTGGCCCACGGCAGCAGGCGGCGGCAGATGACCCACGGCGGCGGATCGAGCCCGCGGTGGGCTTGGGGAACACGGAGCAGGCGATGGCGTCGACGATCTGGTGCAGTGGGCGACGACGGCAACCCGACGCAGCGGGCGACGGTGGTGACCCGGCACAGTGGGCGACGGCGACGTCCCAGCGGCAACAGCAACCGATCAGATCTAGCGGCGCTAGATCCGATCTGGCAGCGCTCGGGCGTCCTAAGTCCTGACGGTGGCGACGGCTTCAGACCTCAGTCCTGGTGGCGGCGGCGGCGGCTTCGGACGGTGACGCCTGAGCGGCAGTGGTGATGACAAGGGCAGTGGCCGGATGGCGGCGGCAACTCGTCAGGTGGCAGCGGCGGCTCGGGACGAAGACCCAGGCGGTGGTGGCGGCAACAGAGGCAGCGGAAGAAAGGTCAGAGCCCTAACCCTAACCTAGGCTTTGATACCATGTTATGAATATTGTGCATGTATTCATAAGGCCCAAAGGGCAATATATATACAGGTACAAGGGGGATATACAGAAGGAATACAAGGCATATTAGGAAACAAATAACATACCTAATCTATTTTCTATTCTATCCTTAACAAGGTCCACCTTAACTAAGGATGATTACATAGAAGAGTGGTTGTCAGGAGAAGAAAACTCAACCTCCAACTCCGATAATGAGGGATTAATATGCCCATCCACATCACCTCATTGCCTTGTGGCCAATAGTAATGAAATGATAAATGATGATATTGAGCCTACTTATGATGAGCTTATGAATATGCTAGAGGACTTGAATGAGTACCTTGGCAAGCAGAAGTCAAAATTCAAAGTCTCGAAGAAAGAATTTCTTCTTCCAAGACTCCGGTAATTTCTTCATTGGCAAGTTTTTTTCTTCCTCCTGATGTTCTCATAGTGGATGAATGGAACAAGGAGAACTAGTCTGACTTGGCCGACTACATAGATATCGACATAGAGGCTTGCTACGACTATGAGTAGACCATGCTTACTTCCGATAGTGAGTTGGTCCCTGGAGATCCATCCAATGATCCCAAAGACCACGCCATGAGAAAGGCTAATGAGGGATTCAAATCCCCCACAGTAGTATGCCCAACGGAGGACTCACTTCCCCCAAGTGGAAAGGGTCAACTCGACCAAGAGGAGGACTTGCAATGTGGCAATGGGCCCACCCCCAAGCATTCGAGTCCCATAGAGACACTTCGAGCAGTTTTAGCGAGCCTTGGAATCTGCCAATCTAGGAGTCCATCGCCAACTGGTGGTGGTGACTCTTCGGTTGAATCTGCAGAGAGAATGGGTGGGCACCCTTCGTGTTCGCCCGTATTTTCGTAGGGAACAGATCCAGCCAGGGACTATTATAACCTGGAATCCCCCTACTTGGTGGACTTTACTCTAGGCCACGAGGCAATCTTGCTCGATGATTCTTCAAACGAGGGGACCTCCCCCCACCAGAACTAGATATTCTAGACAGGAGATCTTTGCCTTACCCACAGATCCTCATCACCTTCTCGAAGGGAGGCCTGAGGATGCTCCCCGCTAGTCACACTCTCTCACCTCTCGTGATGATGGTGAGGAGACCTCTAGTAATAAGCCTAATCAATACTCTAATGAGCGTGGGAGAAATCCTAAAAATAATCGCTCCCCTGTGATGCAACCCAACCAGTATTAGGGATCGAGGATCCCAAGACCGCTCAAAGAAGGTGACTGGCTGCCCAGAGGTCTTTACCTAGGCATGTCTAATACCAAATAGAAGAGGTTCGAGAGCTTTAACGGATCAATGACTTGCTTGAGAGCCCGACTCAAGAGCTTGCTCGGGCATTGGGCTACGACCACTTCGTTGAAGGAATTGTGCAAAGACTCCGTGATCTAATGGCTAGAGTCGAGCACCCTCGCCGACTGACTCCGAGAACTGGCAAGGTATAACCGCATCTAGTCGATCATGAAACTCATCTAGTTGGGTTCGGCATGATGACAGGGCGCGTCAGACTCTCGATCGCCATACTAGTCGGAGGAGAGTACCTCGAGCAGCTCCGGATCGGCAAGTTGATGCTCGATCCCCGCTTCGAGTAAGTAATTTGTAGTAGCAGATGGAGTACGAGGAGTACTACCCTCATACAAACCAAACCTACTATCGGTCGGGTCCATCGACTGCCGGGCATCGTCGTGTACGATCACCTGGTAATGTCAACTACCCTTTCCCACAAAGGAATTCATGCTCGAACTCTGAGCAGTGCACTGGTCACCGTGGTTTCGACCGGTGAATATGGAGAAATTGGATGGGTCCCAGAATCCTGTCGAGTTCCTCCAGATTTATACGACTGCAGTTCAGGCTGCGGGAGGCGGTGAGCACGTTATGGCAAACTATCTGCCGACTATGCTTGAAGGATCTGTCCGTTCTTGGTTGCTCAACTAGCCATTTGAGTTGATCTACTCATGGCAACACCTCTGCGACTTTCTAATGGCCAACTTCCAAGATATATATAACCACCCTAGGAAGGAGGACAACCTGCATCGAATGCGTCAAGGCAGCGACGAGATCTTATGGTAGTTCATTCGGCGCTTTAGTTAGGTTTGTAACTCAATTCCAGAGGTCTCTGACACTTCTATCATCAGAGCATTCAGGCAGGTATACGCAACAGGAGGTTCACAAAGGACATCACTTTAAATCCTCTGACTACTGTCACTAAACTCTTTGAGATGGCAGACTGCTATGCGACTGTCACTGAAGTGGTCGAGTGGACCAGGACCGTCAATCAAGTCAATCCAAGTTCCAAAGGGCAAGATGAGGGCAGTAGGAGAAAAGAGAAGTCCAAGAACAAGGGCAAAGGGCAAAAAACTTTGGTTGGAAGTTTCAAGAAAGTCTTAGCTATGGGTGATAAAGAGCCACACAACTCCAAGAAATATTCTGACCGGGGCAAAAGCAAAGCACCTGCATGGAAGAACAACAAGCCTAGATGGTGCCCTCTTCACAAGAAAGAGGGGCACGATCTTCGTAATTGCTGAGTTTTCCAGTAGAATCTCGAGGATTACTATTCTGGCAGGAGACCGCTTCCCACGCTCCCGAAGGTAGGCAATCAAATGATCGAAAGAACTCAGACAAGGACGATGACATGACTTTCCATGATTCAAAGCACACCATCGAGCATATCTACAGTGGATTCTTGGCATACGAGTTCAAGCGATAGTATAAGGATGTCCAGCGAGAGGTAAATTCTATCGACCCCCCTTGTCAATTATATTTCTAAGTGGTCGGAAGTCACTATTTGTTTCAAGAAGAGTGACTACCTAATCCCTTTGACTCGACCTGGTCATTTTCCAATCGTGGTCGAGCCCACCATCAATAACTGTCGAGTGAATCACGTGTTGATCAATGGTGGCAGTTCTTTGAATATTTTATTTGTTAGTGCTCTCGACGAGATGCGAATCCCTCATACCAGAATAAATCCCGTATGATATTCATTTCATGAAATTGTACCAGGATATTCGGCTAAGCCTATTGGCCAAGTCTCTTTGTCTATAACATCTGGGTCTCCGGACAATTCCAGGACAAAGAGAATCTCCTTTGATGTGGTTGACTTCAACACGGCGTACAATGCCATACTTGGACGGCCAACCCTAGCACATTTTCTGATTGTCGCTCACTAGGCATATCAATGTCTTAAGATGCTAGGTCCCAAGGGAGTCATCACAGTCCAGTTTGATAAGAAAATAGCGCTATCGTGCAACTGCAAGTCCCTCGAGTTGGTTGGATAGCTACCAACTCGAGAAGTTACCAAGGCACAGCCTTCAAGCAGGCACTCGAAACCTAAAGTTGTGCCCAAGCAGAATGAAGAAGTCAAAAAAGTTCCTTTGGACCCAGCAGAGCCTTCAAAGACAGTTCGCATCGGGGTTACTTCTGATCTCACATAAGAAGACGCTCTCGTCACCTTCTTCTGGGCAAACGTAGATGTGTTTGTGTGGCAACTATCTGACATGCCCAGAGTCCCCAAGGAGGTGATCGAGTACAGGCTAGCTCTTCGGCCTGACAAGAAGCACGTAAAACAGAAATTACAGAGATTTGCACCAGATCGATATGAAGCCATTAAGTCAGAATTAGAGAAGCTACTAAAGGAAGGCTTTATAAGATAAGTCGATCACTCAAAGTAGTTGGCTAACCCTGTAATGATTAGGAAGTCTAACAGTATGTAGCACATGTGTATAAACTATACTAATTTAAATAAAACTTGTCCGAAAGATGACTTTTCACTTCCTCATATTGATCAATTAGTTGATTTCACTGCTGGTTGTGAATGTTAAGTTTTCTAGATGCATATTCTAGTTATCACCATATTAGTATGTGTTCGAAAGATGAAGAGAAAACTACATGTATCACTCTATTTAGAGTATTTTGCTATGTCAAAAATACCATTTGGTCTAAAAAAAATGCAGGTCCAACTTTTTAACATTTCATGCAATTAACCTTTATACATCAAATGGGCCGAAATTTGGAAGCTTATGTTGATCTGGTCATAAAGAGCATCAAACGACTTAATTATGTTTCAAACTTGTAGGAGACTTTCAATAATCTAAGAAAGCACCACTTAAAATTTAATCCCGAGAAGTGTGTGTTTGGAGTTTCTTCAAGAAAATTGCTCAGGTTCCTTGTTTCAGCAAAAGGTATCGAAGCAAACCTTGAAAAGATCAAGGCCATTGAGCAAATGCACCCTCCAACCACAAAAAAAGAAGTTCAAAAACTCACCGGGTGCATGGCGGCTTTAAGTCATTTCATCACACGATTAGGAGAGAAAGGACTTCCTTTCTTCAAAGTTCTAAGGAAACACAAGGGTTTTGAGTGGCCTAAAGAGGCTAACAATGCTTTCAAGGATGTCAAAAGATATCTCATGAGTGCTCCTGTTCTAGTTCCTCTGAAACCAGGTGAGACACTCTACATATATCTATCCACCATGCCACAGACAGTAAGTGTTGTACTGGTTACAGAACGCAAAGGCATTCAATGACCAGTATATTATGTACGAGAAGTCTTACATGGACGTAAGGAGTGCTACTCTCAGGTCCAAAAGCTCTTATACACTATCCCCATGTCTTCGAGGAAGCTAAGACATTATTTTTAGGAGCACAAGATAATTGTGTCGTTTGAGTTTCCTTTAGAAGAGATCCTCTAGAATAAGGAACTAACAATGCTAATGTCTAAATGGTCGGTAGAACTTGAGGAGTTTGACCTCCATTTTGTATCCCGAACAGCCATTAAATCCTGCATCTTGGCAAACTTTATTGCCGAATGGACAAATCTTGAACCTGTTCAGGATCCCCAGCAGTACGATTCCCACGACCAGTGGACAATATATGTTGGACCGAAATGGCGATAGAGGGGGGTGAATGGTGCCTCTTTTAAAAACGACCCCTCAAAAGTATTCATGAATGAGTCTCCTTTCCAATAGCTATGAAAAACTATGAAGAGGAATACTCATGTCTTTTGGAACTCCTAAACACACATGAGAAAGAAGCAATGAAGAAAAATAGCTCAAACAACATTTTCCAGAGGGGCCGATCTGACCATAGTTCAAAGGGAGGTCAGACCTCTCTTATAACACCGGTCAGACCGCCCTTATAACTCCGGTAAGACCGCCCTTATAAGTCCGGTCAGACCGCCCTTATAACTCCGGTCAGACCGCCCTTATAACTCCGGTCAGACCAATCCTCGGGCACAGCAACCTGAAAATTTCAGCAAACTTCAGAAAAATGCTCACAAACTTAAAGCATGAGATTTTCTCCTTTTCTATATAAGCTAAAAGGTCACAATGATATTCTAAATAGCACTGAGACCTTAAACAACAAGAGAAATCAACTAAAGCCCAAGAAATTCAGATTTAGGTCAAGAACTGAAAAAGTACAGAGAGCTGGACCAAAAATCCAAATTCCCACTCAATCCTTGAATCTTTGGTCATGAAACTTTGCAGATAGATTAGCAATAGCCTCAGGACTAGAGAGTCCAAATTTCATGACATCTCATGGAGGGAATCAAGAAAATCATCAAAACCCTAGAAATGCTTGAAAAGTACAGAGTGTTCAACCAAAACCCAAATTTCTCCTTGACCTTGTATCCTTTGCTCATGAGCCTTTGCAATTAGATTAGCAACAACCTCAGGACATCCAGATCAAAACTCAAGGCTTCTTTTAAAGAAAATCAAAGGGGGCCAAGAAACCCTAGAAATCAGGGGTGAAGAACAGAGAGGCTGAAAAGACAAAATCTGGAATTAAACAAGGTTTGCTCTTGGGAAATTCGATCAATTGATCTTGAGGCATCATTCCATCATAGAGCAACCCATTTTGGGCCTTCCCAGCAAGAATCAAAGAGAAACTCCAAAAGTCAAGAAATCACCAAATGAGGGCATCGAAGGGAAAAACAACCAGAGAGCCTAGGACTCAATCAAACTCAGCCAAATCCATCTCATATTGATAAAGAGGAAGGGAGATACATGATTGATACAAGAGGAATGATTACAAAGGATCTCCTCTACCTCTCCCTCTCCATCTCAAGAACACAAGCTCAAGAACACACACCCGTATATGCTTGAGAGGGGGAGCACACTTAGGAACACATCGAAGATGGACAGACCCTCTGCTGCCTTCCACCCACTCTCACCAACTAAAGACTCACCAACTAAAGCCTAAAGCCAAAAGAAACTCTCCAAAGCTCATTTTGACTAAAGCAAGTCCTACCAAACTCTAAAACCCTCCAATTTATAGCCCTTGGCTAACGGGTCTCCAACCCATTACGCTCGCTAAACCCGAACGGAGCCCGCTCCCGCTTTTGCAGCCTCGCGAAATTACCATTTCGCCCCTCCTGCACCTTCCGGGAAGCTTCCGCGCTCCTTGTCGTCCAAGCCTCGTAACCACCTCGAGTCTCCGCCGTCTTCGACACATCTCGACCGTTCTGACCTCGACACCGCCCGTGTCTAGTCCGGTCACCTCGTGTCTCGCCACGACTCCGCCTCGATGTCCTGCAGCCAACACAGACAAGAAACACATCAAATAGCACCGCTCGATACATGAAAGCATAAATGCATTAATGAAATAGCCCAAACCTGACAAGTCGACATAATATGCATCCTTACCCTTTTGACCAGGTTTGACCAAGTCCGACCGAGCCCGATTGCACCACGCAACGTCAAGGTCTGAACCAACCAAATCAAACTCGACTCTCCTAAACTGATGTCAATTACTCATCACACACATGGGATGACCTCCACATGGTCTCTCAATATACTTCGATAGGTCGCTTGCACCAAATGGCTCGAGGGTTGGGGTGGTCCTGAAATATCCCACAGAGAGGCCTTAAAATATGTCATCCAATTGCTCGTTCTGGCCACTAACAATGTGGCTGAGTATGAATGTTTGTTAGTTGGCACACGAGCTGCTAAAGCACTTAGGATTCGCTGACTACTCGTGAGAGGAGACGAAACTAGTCGTGAATCAGATCGGAAATGTCAATGCTTGAGTACGACCATGTCTTAGTACATGTCAGAAGTAAGAAAGCTTGAAAAGCATTTCTTTGGTTTCGAGTTACAGTATATCCCTCGGAAGGATAACTTTTTTTCAATTGGCTCGAATAGTTTTCTCCTAATCACAAGTACCGCTAGGAGTCTTCTTGGAGCAACTCCAGAAACCGTCTCTTGTCAAAGTACCAGAGACAACTCCTAATGAGATAGCCCCTCGAGATTATGAAGAGACGTGGATGGCTCCCATCTACGACTACCTTCAGAAGGGTTCAATATATACCCGATGATGATCTGGAAGCCGATCGTCTTGCCCGTAAGGACAAGATGTATATCTTGGTTGATGGAGTACTCTATAAATAGAGTACTCAGGGAGTTCTCATGTGATGTATATCACAAAAAGACATATTACAACTCTTTAATGACATTCATAGGGGTATCTGTAGAGCATATGCTTCTTACAAAACGATGGTCGAAAATGCCTTTCGACAAGGTTTCTACAGGTCGGCAGCCCTCAGTGATGCCAAGAATCTGGTTCAAAAATGTATATAATGCCAGTTTCATAGCAAGCAAATACACTAATCAGCTCAGGCTCTTCAGACAATTCCTCTATCTTGGCATTTTACGACCTAAGGTCTCGATATCCTAGGGCCGTTCCCAAGAGTGCCGGGGGGTTTTGAGTTCCTCTTTGTGGCTATTGATACATTCACGAAATGGATCAAAGCTAAACCAGTAACTAGGATAACAACAGAAGCCACAAAAAGGTTCATGATGAGAAGAGTAATTACTCAATTTGGAGTCCCAAGTCGGATAATTATAGACAATGATAAGCTTTTTTTTGAGTGCTAAATTCCAAGAATTTTGTGATGAATCAGGTACCAAATTTTGCTATGCTTGGTCACTCATCCTCAGAGTAATGGGGCAATCGAGCGTGCGAATGGCCAAATAATGTAAGAAATCAAGACTCGAGTCTTCGACCAGATTGTGAAGCACTCAGGGGCTTGGGTCCAAGAATTACCTTATGTGTTATGGGCAATTCGTACGACTCCTAGTCGAGCAACAGAAGAAACTCTATTTTCCAAGTTTTTGGGGTTGAAGCCATGCTTCCCTAGAACTAAAGATCCGGTCGACAATGGTCGAAAACTTCAGTGTCTCCAACCAAGAACGACTTCGAGCGGACGACATCAACCTACTCAAAGAGAAGAGGAATCAAGCCTTAATCCGATCAGTAGTCTATCAGCAAGCCATACGTAAGTACTACAATTGCAAGGTCCAACCTCGCAGCCTTACTGTAGGTGACTTGGTATTAAGAAAAATTCAATCCCAATCTAATCGGACAAGCTTTCCCCCAAGTGGGAAGGTCCTTACACTATGGTTGAAGTCACTCACCCAGGCTCGGTACGACTTGCTATAGAGGATGGCTAGATTCTCTCAAACTATTGGAATATCGATAAATTACGCAAGTTTTATGTGTACCTTTTCTACTCTTTTCAATAAAGCTTTCAGTTTGTTCAAATCTTTATTGTCGTATGTTTAGTAGAGCTTGTTTTATATTTGTTCAACTACTTCTAGTACATCCAATTTTTTTAACTGATCAGATAAGGGAACACCACTAGTCGGATCCTCTCCTCTCTGCACATGGTCCTGCCCACCAGAAGGAGCTCTCTAGTGACAAAACATTTCTGACTCTTGCTATCAGCATATAACAATTGCGTTGTCTACGAAAACATTGAACAGATATACGAGAAGGAACTTTGAGAGTTTATCCTCTCATTGTTTATGTCTTTGATATCATTAATCTGGTCAAAAAAAGGTAACAACACCTAGTCGAAGCATTTCCTCTCTGCACATAGTCCTACCCACTAGAAAGAACTTTCTAGCGTCACTTCATTCCTGACTTTTGCTGCTAGTACATGATAATTGAATTCGACAACAATGGTTATATGAACTACTCAGCTCTCTGCTCTCTGCATACTTCACTCTGTACTATTTGCTTTGTTTATTCACATAAATAAAGTAAATAATCGGGGCTAGGATAGAGTTATTAGCATAACTTTATTTCTTAGTCATAGATCTGCTTTCTTTCTTTTCTTTTTTGTCTTATAATTACTAATTGCTCAACAAGATAAATTTTAGGAAAAGGAAGAAGTTCATTCATCACCCAAAGGTAAGTTGTTACAAAGTTTGTTATTTACAAACTACTCTGAAGAAGAAGGAGAGCCAAGTTGTATTTCTTCGGACACCTTTTGTCCAATTGACTCTACTTCGTTGACCAAGCGAGAAGCCTCTTCCAAAGAGCAGGTGAAGTCATGCTCAACTGGATGTAAGTTGAGGTTCCGGTCGCATGCCTTAAGTTTTGCTAGGTATAGTTTACAGCACCCCTGACTACATCCCTGATCGACTCCACCTAATCAGTCTTCAGAGTGGCTAAATGCTTTTTTAAAGCTTTGGCTTGTAGTATAATCATACTTGTGTGAGCGGGTATGGTGTCCTCAAAAGGACTCATTTTTTTCGCACCGAATTCACCGAGTAGATTGTTCAGAAGAATACTATAGTCTTGAAGGCTTGCCTTCATCGACTTCATTTCTTCTTAGCTACAAATCATTGCTTCAGCAAGGCACTTTATTTTGACCACGACCTCTTCAAATAGGTCAAAAGTGGTCAAGGTGATACTTATCAAGAGATTAGTTATAGGAACAAGTCGAAGGTAAAGATTTCTTACCTAATAGTTTAGTATCGAGCAACTTTATTCTCTTGTTTTTTCTTTATTAATACGAGTAAGTTCTCTGATCACTTTGGTTTTCCCTTCAACCTCAGTGTGTGACTTACTCAACTCAGCCCATTTTTCTGTTAAATGAAAAGAGTTAAAAGAATACAAGAAAGATATCCAAATAGGCAGTCTAAAGTTCAGGACTTACTGTCTATTTTTTCCTACAAAGTTTTGGATGCAGAGTTGGCCTTCAAGAGGTTTATTGATAATGTACGGTTATCCATCTTTAGCCTCTGTGAATCGGCCTTCTCATTCTCAAGTTCAGCAACCAATAATTCCTCGTCAAGCTTAGACCTATAAGGGTTAAAAGCAAACATAAAACGCTAGATGTGTTGTCAAGACAGAATTTGACTACATGAATCAGTAACTTACAATGCTAATTCTTTCTTAGAGAGTTCGACATTCTCTTGTCGTAGGAGCACGAGCTGTCTGTGGTACTCAGCCACAGTTGCTATGTCTTCCAACACTCTCTAGATAAAGAAGGATAGTAAGAAATAAGAAAAGACCAGGTATGAACATTTAGGTTCTTGATACCTACATTCATACTCCTACGAGCAAAACTTCCGAGCACCCACCCGAAATCTTTGAGTTGGTCGAGCTATTCGACCTTGTTTCACCACACATCCTCGAGACATTCATCGTCGAAGATGTACCCTTTATTCGAAAGGTCTTTGAGGTGTGGGACTTGAGCTTGATCAGAAGAAGATCTCGTTACAAAGGGAGGGTTAAAAAATGAAGAAAAGAAGTTATATTGTTCTTCCTCTTCTTTTTTTCTTTGACGGTACCTTCTCGAAAGCGAATAGGGACATCCTCGATGATCTCCTCTTCAACGAGATGGTCGGAAGGATCTTTGACCCCTTTATTAGCTGTGGTTGACTTTTTGACCATCATCTCCATCATCTGTTCAATCACAGGTAGATCCGTAGGGGGCTTCTCAACAGAAGCATCCTTGAATAGTGGAAAGGCCGAGCTAGAACTACAAAAAAATGACTTAGCATGTGAGAAGACATAAATGTAAAATGCAGTATTTCTACTTGCATTTTCATACCTTGGTGTCATTGCCTTCAGTGTGAATTTAGAAGGAACCCTCCCAGAGAGTAGTTTCTTCGACTTCTTCTCTGCAACCACATCTGGTCGTGGGGAAATGAGAACCTCTTCGACCATGCCTGGTCGATAGTCTTGAACTCTTTTGACCACATCTAATCGAAGGTTTGGAGCAAGAGTCGTTGCACCTTCTTCCTCCTTTCTCTGGTGGTCAGTCTCAGTTTTCACCACCTCAAGAGCAACCTCCTTTTTTATCACAGGTTCTGCCATCGCGGCAGTCTCTTTCACAAAAGACATAAAACTCTTCTAGTTTTCCTTTTCAAGTCGCTTGATAAAGCCTTGAGAAGAGCCAACTGAATCAATTTTGGGGTTGTAACAGAAGGGTACCTTGATATTAGGAGTCGGCTTCTCCAATATAGCTGCCCCTACTCCACTTGCAGCAGTTACATCTGCAATTAACTTCTCAATAGGGCCACTCAGAGTAGCAGGAGGAAGAGAGGTAAGAGGAACGACTGCACATGCACTCCCCTTGTCTTTATCGACTATCTTAACCAGTCAATGTCTCTTTGCTAGAGGAGCTTTGATTTCTTCCATCTCTCCTCCGACGACCATCAATTCGACCCTTTGGTAATCTTGACGGTGTTTCATGCCCACGCTCTGCGAGAAAGAGAGAACACTATTTAGTTGTTCCTTACGACTATGTAGTTTTAAAGATGAAGTCAATTCTTTGACTACCTTTAGGCGTTCCTCCCTACCTTCGACAGCTACATCCACCAAGATTCAAGGAGCCTCCACATCTAGCGATAGAGCCTTCTCACAGACGGCCTTGACCCGAGAGTTAATTTCCCCCAAATCGAGATCTATTCAAACAAAATGATCTATACACAGAACTCAAAAGAGGTAAATCTAATTATGATTATAAGTACGAATGTTAATTATCGTTCTCATAGTCCCTAATCAGATTTGAAGCATCTGAGTACATCCACATGGGGTGCGCTCGTCGCTTCAGAGGACTGATGTGGCGTGTGATGAAATCATTCACCATGTGCCAACAAGTGTGTCCTTTGTCCCTCAGCTCTTTGATGGCTGAGATATAGGGAGGTATCTGAGTAAGGTCTTTGGGAGCTGTGTTCCAAAGATTATTCTTCTATGCACCCTTTCCCATGAAAGACAAGCTGTCCTCATTGGTTGTCTCTCAATAGAACCATCTCTTCTTCCAGTTCGGCCACTAGGACCGAGTATACATTGGGATATACAGCTCTATCTTCCCATCATGGAGCTTAAGAGCGTGCCTTCTCACAACTCCGATTTGTCGACTCATCTCTCATAGAACCTGAGGAGCTCGAGGTCGGAATTCCCAAATACACGTCACAAAGATATACGAATACACTAAGCATTGTGATCGAATTGGGGGCTAAATTCACAAATTCAACTCCAAAGTATTCGAGCACTGCTGTCAAGAAGGGATGAGCAGGGAGGCGAAGGCCACACTTATAGTAGGCCTGAAATACTAGAATCTCAACTATTTTGCCCAACGGTCAGTTTTGTCTGGCGGCTTCAATCCACTTGATGAATCGTCGTTGCAGAGGAATCTTCTCAGCATCTTCCAAATCATTCAATTCCGCATCATCCATCTCTGATACTACCCAAGTAGGTGATGACTTTGCCATTTCTTTGGGCTGGTTGGCTGGAATTTAGGCGAGAATGCGGGAAGGAGACAATTTTGCTTGTGGTAGAGAGCTCGAGTGAGTTGGAGCAGATGGAAAAAGGAGGAGACCAAAAAATTACCTCACGGTAAGTTTTTATAACCATCTGAGTCGATTACTCACCTCAGGGACTGAAAAATTATCTCAAGAACCGATTCGGCAGACACAACAGTGAAAAAACGATTGAGTTTTCTCTCGTTTTGAAGTTTGTATGTTTTAAGAATAGAAAAAGGCTTTGCTTTCAATTATTTTTCATCTACGACTACTCTTTCTTTCTCAAATAAGTTACTTTCACTTGAAGTTGGGGGCTAGATGATAAGAATAGAATAATCCTCAAATTATTATGTCACTATATCCTCCGGATATATCCCTTATTGGTAAGGGAAAAGATTCACGAGGTAGTCGTAAGTTCGCCTTTGACTACTCCATGGTCGTAAACTTTTCTACGACCATAAAGTCATAAGTCTTTCTATGACTACTCTATAGTCATAAGCTCTTCTACGACCATAAAATCGTAAGCCCTTCTATGACTACTCTATGGTCGTAGGTTCTTCTATGACCGTGAAGTTATAAACCCTTCTACGACTACTTTATGGTCGTAGGCTCGTCTACACCACATAGTCGTAAGCAGTCCTATGATCACCTTGTGATCGTAGACTATTCTGTGGCTTCTATATCCCCTGTCGACCTGCCAAGCGACGTCTTACTATATCATGGAGGTGTCTGGCAGGGCAGTTAGAACATGCACTCATCCAATAGTCATACACGATCTCTCTCTGACAACAACCGCTACATGACAAATGACCATCATGTTTCTCTAACTAATCCGCCAGACAGTTATCGCACGAAGCGTTGAGGCACCTTCTAGCACCGGACAACGGTCGTCATTTCATCAAGTATTTAATGGTTAGCGCCAGAGAGGGAGGAGGGAAGAGGTGAGCCAAATTAGAGATAGTGCAAACTCTTTTCCGTATTACACTCTTGTAATCATTTTCTTTGATTAGTAATCACACAGAATGTAAGGTTATTATTCTCCTAGGAGAAGGCTCAAACCTAGATAAAGGTTCCTGTGTCCCTGTTCCGCAAGACCATAGCTTAGTCTTCTAAGAGAATCCCCTAATCTAAATAAATCATATGTAAGATCGGTATTAAAATATCAACAGCGGTTGTTTCTGGTATTACAGTTAGAAAGTGACTTGTATTGGCCTATGTACAAATTATGTTATGCAATGAGTTGAACCCCCCTATTCTGGTTTTTGACTTGGTAATATGTTACCGCCTTGACTTACAATTTGATTTGAATAGCATGTTACATAAGAGTTGATGGCCATGTTCTCATGACCAACTAAAATGCTTGTAGATATTGTCATCCAATGAGACGTGCATGACGACAGAGACAGATTCCAATTTTGCATCCATCACTGTGAGGTCATCTGTTGCACTGTCAGAACAAGTCATGTTTCACCTATGGGGGGATGAAAAGGGGGAGTCCTCATCCCGTGGACCCCGACTGGTGCCTAATAAAAGTGGCATAGAGTGGGTCGAGGAGTAGCTTAGCGACCCACATTCATGCAAAGACATGTTCAGGATGAGGAGATTAGTCTTTAATGAATTGCACAAAACTCTTGTGTGGGACTACGGTCTTCGATTGCCTCGTCAGACTAGCTCTAAAGATGTGCTTGGACTTTTCCTTTGGATGTGTGTCTCCCCTTAGTCAAATCAGCAGGCACATAATAGATTTGAGCATTCCCCAGGTAATGTCAGTGATCACTTCAATAGGGTATTAGATGCGTTGCCAATATGGCACATGATATTGTACGCTTGGTGGACCCATAGTTCTGCACTGTCCATAGGAGGTTGAAGGAGCCGCGTTTTGACCTGCATTTCAAGAATAGTATTGGGGCAATTGATAGTACGCTTGAGGTAGTATTGATACGTAGTCATATAGCACCGAGGCACTACAACCGCCACGAATACACGAGTTAGAACGTGCTCATGGTTTGTGACTTTGAGTAGCGATTTACTTTCGTGTGTGCTAGGTGGGGTGGCACAGCGCATGACACACCTGTTTTGTAGGATTTCATAGTGACTTATGCAAATCTCTTCCCACACCCACCGACAGGTACATTTGTTGCTTGTTTTTACCTACATGTTTCTATGGATTTAGGTGTAGTTACTCATTAGTCCTCAAACTGTATTTCATTGCAGGAAAGTACTACTTGGTGGACTCCAATTACCCAAACATGGAGGGGTTCCTAACTCTATACAAGAATCAGCGGTACCACGTACTGGAGTTTGCATGTGGTGGATGACTGGTTGGGATCAAAGAAATTTTTAACTACCACAACTCCTCCCTTCGGAAAGTGATTGAGCGCGCATTCGATGTTTCGAAGAATAAGTGACGCATCCTGTTGGGTATGCCAAGCTACGACGTAGAGACACAGAAGAAAGTTATAGCAGCGACTATGGCATTGCATAACTTCATCGCCGGCTCAGTGATGCTTGATGACAACTACTTGGACATCAACGATGATAAGGGCTACGTCCTAGGCAAGGACGAGGACATAGAGTCTCCAGATGGCAGTGTTGGGAGATTTGACAGACCAATGAATGTGCTCCAAGATAGCATCACACATGCTTTGGTAGGATGATATGCGATACTAGATACTACGCCATATTTGTCGAATTATTGTGTTGTAAGCAATACTACCATGTTGTACCTTGCTATATGTAATCTTCTACTTTACACTTTCATATGTTATAACGCATTGTGTACTTTATTATATCACAATTCTGTAAGTCATATAGTGGTTTAAATATTGTAGTGCCTTTTACTACACCATTGTTTGCTCTCTTTCTTATATAATACACTCAACAAAAAGCTAAAAATCATAAGCCAATACGAACACCCTAGGTTCTATAAGCCACTTCTATTATCTACTAGTATTCATCAGTCGCTAACTATTCATTAGTTAAAGCTAAAAGCCATAAAAATCCAATACGAATGGACCTGAGTGAGGTAAGGTCCCCAAACAATGATTGTAAATCTTGGAGGCTCACATGGACACGGGTTGGTATGGCAATGGCACTATGGCCCCAATCACACGCATGGCTCATGACTAGCTAGATGAAGTGGTGCCTATGTATGTACGCAATGCAATGCATTGCATGGTCCCCTCCACTAAAGAAACAAAAGCATCACTCTCTGGTGCATTGCATGACCCCCTCCACTAAAGAAACAAAAGCATCACTCTCTGGTGCCTCGTCCCATCTCATCTTATCTGGTGCACACTGCAGCAACTGCAGCTAGCATTGCATTGGATTCCCTCTCACCATCTACCCTCCTTCCTACTAAGACCCACCTGGCCTTTTTTCTCAGGGTCTCTTTTGGCCACTCAATTCGCCATATATTACGGATCTAATTGGAGACGGTTTTTTAGCTGTCCTTTTTGATACAACAGCAAACCATGAATATACCAATATGAATGCCGTATATTGTTTTAGACTTGAAAAACCGTTTTGACATTTGGCCTTTTGACTTCAGAAAAATCCAAAATCCAAAAGACCCTTAATTGCCTGCAACAGTACCGTTGGTTGGTGGCTAGGGATGCAATCGGAGCGGATACGGTCGGTAATTGCTCATCCTGTATCCTATACCATATTTTTTCTCGGAATCGGAGTCGGACACGGATAGTGCCGGAAACGAATACGAACACGGATAGTATCGGTCACGAATACAGAACGAATACGGAGCGGATTCGATACGGTAACTATATTTCATCGGATAACACGCAAAAACAAAGATCCTAAATAATTAAATATAGATCATGCATATTAGGATAAATAATTAAATATAATATAGAAATATCATGTACTTGAAAGTTAAATACAATGAGCAACTTGTATACATACCAACAATAATGAACAGAATAGTTATCTAGAACCACTTCCTGAGGAGTATTACTGTGGCATCCCAAAATTTTGGTTTTCTTTCTTACTTATTTATTTAATTGGTTTGATTGGATTTTCTCTAGAAACTAATTTCCTTTTTCTCAAATCCTTTAATTAAAGCCTAGAGAGTAAGTTATTAATTTAGTTGAGTAATTGTGCCTAAAACAAGTTGAACTTATTTTATTTAGATTCCTTACATTTTTCTGAATTTATGGGAATTTTTTGGGATTTATTTGGATTTTCCTACTATTTTTAGCTTTTATTTTAATTTCTGGGATTTTCTAAAAATCAAAACCTAAAATAAAAATTTAAATAATTATCCGATTCGGATATTACCGAATAACTAGCATCGGATATTACCGATTAGATATCCGGATATTCTCCTATCCGACGGAAACTACTCTCCCGAATCCGAATCCGATTCCGATACCATATCCGGCAAAACCATCCGGTTACCGACTATTTTTCCAAAATACCATCCGAACTGACTCGGTCGGGCGGTCGGTCGGGAACTATCCGAACCGATTGCACCCCTATTGGTGGCTTGATGCATTTTTTGGTTTATGTGTCATGCATCTCGATTGTTCAGACAACTAAAAAATATTACTTTGCTAAGTAGGAATAGGAGTGTGATCCTCTTCTAGGACAGAAAAATGCTAGTTCTTAGAGAAAAATACTAGTAGCTGTTGATAAGAATTGAACATAATCGACAGTGCAAGCACAAGTGATTAGGCCATGGCATGTTTGAATATCCATCCGACTCCCCAGTTTTCCAACAGTTAGCACCGTCGACAAAAGAGAACAGCGACATGGCTGTCGGCATTGAATGCCTTCCCTGACATAGCAGCACCGACAGGGAATCTCCGACAGTTGGCTGCGCAAGGTACATAGCCGTCAGTTTTGGGCTGTCGGGGTTTCATTTATCTGTTGTACCACCTTCTCCGGTCAATAAAGCAGTTAACTACAATAATATATAGCTTGTCATAATTCATAAATACGTTCTCCTGCTACGTACTTGAGTTAGGTCATCACTCATCACTAGTTAGTAGGAGTATTAGAGAAGGCCAGCCGGCTACTTTAATAATATAGTTACAGTACCATCGTAACAAGCCGTAGTGTTTAAGCACACAACATGACTGACTGCTGAGAGATCATGCAAATTAACTAGCTCCATCTGAGTGAGGCAAACTCCACTAAGAGAATGTAAGCTAACCAAGCAAGCCTGGATAATGTGCATCGAGCAGAGAGATATATAGCATAGCAGCACGCAGTAAAGTAGCAAGCGAAGAATATAACATTCTCAAACTCGATGCACAATATTATTATTGCTGTAAACTTTGTAACTTACTCCATACTGGAAGGAGTAGTAACATGTCGAAGGATGGGCCAAGCCAAATTGAGTGAGGTGAGGTCCCCCAAAAATACTTGTAAATCTTGGAGGTAGTAACATGTTGAAGGATGGGCCAAGCCAGATTGAGTGAGGTGAGGTCCCCCAAAAATAATTGTAAATCTTGGAGGCCAACATGGACACGGGTTGGTATGGCAATGGCACTATGGCCCTAATGACATGCAAGGCTCATGCCTAGCTAGATGAAGTGGTGCCTATGCGTATACGCAATGCAATGCATTGCATGGTGCCCTGTCTGCATTTTTTTTTTGCCTTTTTGGCCCCTTGCGACGCCAGAATGTCGGATTTGTCCTGTAATGCTAGATTTGGCCCTCTGCCCTAGCGCAAGAGCACAGGAGAATGACGCGTGGCACCTCCCACACCCAAAGAGCGCATGAGTCCGCATGAGGCGCCTGCTGCGCTTGGGTCCCACATGAGGGACATGATGCTCCCCAGCGCATGCGGTGGCCAGCCTGCTGCGCCCCCATCCCACATCAGGCGGATGCTGCGGCCGGGTATCGCATCAGGAGGGAGAAAAAGGCACGGCCTAGTCCCCGCGGTGCCACATGCCAGCACCGCGTCGGCTGCCCCCCTCCCCCTGCCCTATGCGCTCATTGGCTCCGTGATAAAATGGTCCTAGGATCGCTTTCAGTGATAGTGCTATTTCATTATCCTTGAGCTAGGAATGAGAGACCGAGAGAGGCAGCAGAGAAAGGAGGAAGGAAGGTTGTAAAACCATAGGATTTTTTGTGATTTTGATTTGTAATTTGAAATTTGCGTAGTTGCAAAAGTTGTAGATCGGCTTGTGATCATTCAAAAGAGGTAATTTTCATCTACATGCGACTATAATTTTAGCAGCATGATTAGCATGTAATTAGAAAAATAGTAGCTTGTTAGTATAAAAAGATGGTACTTAGCCTTGTGTAGTAGGTCTGTGCCCTTAGTTGACCTTGAAGACACAGCGTTATTACTGTCATTAATTACTTGTTAGTCATGCTAATTATGTGCATGCCATTGCTTATGCATAGCTAATTGAATTTGCATGCAAACAAAGTTGTTACATTTTTTTGCATTAGAAAGTAATTATTACTTAATGTGGAGTGTTTGTTTTTTGCGTGCCCATGACAGTATTGCTTAATGGGTATTTTCTTTATTTAAATTATCACTTCTGTTAGATAAAAAGTAATTAACCTAACTCAAATACACACATACACAAAAGAGTAAATAACAGCAACAATGTTTTTGCTTACCCAATGACATCTTGGTAGTAGCATAGAACAAAGCTAACGATAATATGTGGTCGGTTTGATTTTATGGGATGTCCATGGTGACTTTTTTTTCCTTTAAGTATAAGTCATCGTTTGAACCATTGGATTAAAAGAAGAATCAGACACACACAAATTTGAAAGCTAATCCAATAGTAAATAAAATCGACTTACATTAAGCAAAAAAAAGCAGGCAACTTACGAATAGCAAAAATATTTTTGTAATTAGTTTCTCTATAAAAACAACTATATAATCCAAATATATAGTCATATATATAGGATGGTGCTTATTCATTTGCACCAGCAAGGACCTTTGGGTGTTGGGTGTGCTACCGATGAAGCTCAATGTTTTTTTTTTAAAAAAAGAAGCATAAAGATGCTTAATTATGAGTTGAAATTGTATGATAATAATAAATTAACATTCCATACTGGTTGTACCAGTTGTGAAATGGCATCTCTGAGCTCAATGCGCATTGCATTAAAATCTGGGACACCATTAGGTGGAAGTACATAGACTATTTGATGGATAAAATAAAAATAATTTTTGTGTGTGATGCTCTAAAAGGCATTAAAAATGGTAAGGTAGTTTATGGTAAAAACAATTTGAATGGTCAAAATGAAGTGGCTGCATTTGATAAAATTGTGGACCGAATGATAGGACATTTCATTCATATGTGCAAACCTAAAGAGCTACATAATCTAATGTTGAATCTGTACATAATAATGTGAAAAGATGATGCAGTAGCAATAGAATAAATCCGCTTGATGTATCGTGTACTAAGTTGGTTTTATATACTATTTTAGGTACGTCATGTCAAACATTCAAGATCTGTTCGTATTTCACAGGAATGGTCTCGTACACGATGTGCCGTATGGGGCGGACCTACCAAATTATGATCGGACCGTGATCTGGGTGCCGAGTCTGAAGGACATGAGCCTCTTGGTGCTTAGGAGATGCATGTGTTCCGCATTTGATCGGGCCACTTCAAGGAAGAAACTACGCATCAAGACATTGTACGCCTCAGTGGTGGGTGGTGCAGGGGAGACATTTTGGCACCTTATGAAGGTGACAAGTGACACTTTATAGGACAATTACATGGAGGTTGTTTGCAACCCTACTGTTGCGATATATGCGAGGCCAATGGTGTATGTAGAGTTCATGGAGAGGATGGAATCATCCGGCATGGGTGGTTCCAGTGGAGGTGTTGGTGAGGAAGTGCATGGATTGGTCTCCGATGGTGATGTAGACGTTGCTGTTGGTGGAGATGCGGGCAAGGCAGTGGGTGATGGAGACCTGAGTAGGCGTGCCAACAATTTTGAGCCCAACGAACATGTAGAGAGATGGTAGACCATGTGGAAGAAGTGGAAAGCGAGGAGGAGGATGTAGAAATAGCTAGTTCTGGAGAAAAGGGAGATGGAGAAGTTACTACGGGAGGTGTAGTCGGTGGTGTTGTTACCACCAATGTTGTTTATATCTACTCTAGATTGGATGACATCGCAGTGACATCGCTGATTTTGCCACAGCCAAAGGGGGCACAATAGGGCTTTAATGAAGAAACTCTACTCTTAGGGAAGCACTGCCCAGCAAGCCACTGCCAGATATGCCATTACCATGAGCCGGACATATCGGGTGCACAGATCTAACCCTGACACCTATATCATCAAGTGTGTGGATGAATCTTGTCCTGGCAAGGTCCGTGTGCAGCGGTCAAGGGGCACAGCCACGGACTTCTGAATCACGGTGCTAAAGGATCACATATGCGAGCTTGCTGAGCCACTTCACAGGCATCACAATCTGATGTCCTCGTATATTGCGAGCCTAATCAGTCACCTGGTCATTGCAGATGTTTCTGTTTCACCAAAGCTTCTCTTGGCAGATGTTGCTAACATGGTGAGCTTCTCGATTAGCTACAAAAAGGTATGGCAGGTGAAACAGAAGGTCATGGAGCGTATGTTCGGCACATATGAAGAAGCTTATAAAATAGTCCCAAGAATGCTCCACCAAATTGCATAATCAAATCCCAGGATATGCATAAACAAGCTAGAGTGAGGGCATCCTATGAAGGGGACAAATTGTTTTATTCTTTATAAAGTCTTTTGGGCCTTCCATCAGGCGATTGAAAGGTTCAAGTACTGTCGTCCTGTGCTGATAATAGATGGCACCTTCTTATCTAGCAAGTACAAGAGTACTATCCTCACCGTAGTTGTAGCCAATGCAAATGACCAGTTACTCCTCATGGCATTCGCAGTTGTTGAAAATGAGAACATGGATAGCTAGGTGTGGTTCATGGCTAATGTGAAGTAAGCGGTGATGCAAGACCACGCAGATGTGTGCATCATCTTGGATCATAATGTTGGGTTGCTATTCGCACTTCAGACTCCCTAAGTAAATGCCTTCCAATATGACTATGCACTGCAAATGTCACAACCTCTACCCTAACTCAGTTGTACCTTTCCTCAGGACATGCACTCCTCTTCAAGGAGCTAGGTGGACATTATGCTCAAGCCTTCCAGGGGTACGTATAGTGAGTTGTTTGCAGCCCCACCTCCCACCTAGCCCTTGTACTATGAGTTCTGAGACGAACGACGCTCTCCAAACAAGCTCACCTTCCCTAAGGATCAGCTACATCGTCGGGGCAAGTGGTAGACGGACACACCATGAGTTTATATATCTTGCCTTCAGCACCATTGTGTTTTTCCTATAATCCTCTATACGATGTATGCCTATCCAATATATATCCATGCCTATTTGTTCGAACAGGCTTACTAGTTGTTATTGCTACTTCGACATCTTCATATCACATTAATCTGTACGGACCCAATGGGGCATCTTTGTGCGCCGATGTAACCCAATGAGGCAGCTTTGTGTGGCGACCTGACCCAACGAGACAGTTTTGCAAATCGGCGTGACCCAATGAGCCAACTTTGCGCATAGACATGACCCAACATGGAAGCTTCGTGCAGCGACATGATGCAATGCTGTAGTAAGATTTCTCCTTGGGCCTACTACCTCACGGACGTGAATTTGCATAAACCAAATTGGAATTTTGCATGTTCGCCGTGTTAGCTCGGCGTACAAGCACTACCTTGATGGGCTTCCATGCAGCAAGAGTACCACATTACCATGCTCGTATGGAGAAGCAATGGGAGGAGATTAGCTAACTAGCAAGAGCCGCTCAGATCGTGATGAGCAAAGCGCCTGTGCTAGGAGGCCACCTCCCTGCAATGATGCCCCCTGTAGCTCCAACCCCTACCACGACATTCCCACGGAGCATTTGCCTCAAGATCCGCCTAGCGGAAAAACACCATCCCTTTGCTAGTGTGGGAACACGTGCAAGTTCTTCAAGTCCAAGCAGCGACTGAGCCTAGGTATGCATTACTAGGGTTGTCCTAATTACGCCTAGGACTACCCCGACCGACATTAGGACACAAGGTGCTGCTGCCAGCTGGTAAGGATCGGTTACAGCTTATTCCCCTCGCATTTCTCTTTCAAAGCATGCACTAACAACCTCACCAATCTACCCATAGTCTCTAGATCCACTGTGTGCATTCCGCAAATGAATTGACCAAGAGATCCACCTACATAACCAGTGGCGTCTTGCCTATGAGGAGTAGGATGCTGAGACAAACTGCGAGAGGGAAGAGCGGTGCCGCAATGAAGAGCATACCGAGCGTATCTGATGGGAGATGCAATCCCATCTGGAGGCGTGCGGGCGTAGGGACAGCGAATCTCACGAGGAGTGCGAGAAAAAGCATTAAAGGGTGGCAAAGGCCAGGGCAGTCGATGAGTACTACAATGTCGAACTCGTAAGGAAGGGCACATAGCCCCGATCTACATAATAGATCGAGCCATTCTATAGTAGCCCCTACCCTACCCGCCATGCTTTTTCTTTCTTCTAAAGTCATGTGTTTGCAAATGGTCTAGATGCTTCTATCACTTTGTACCATAGTGCCAGCGAGGTTGACAAAAGCAATTAGCCAAACCACCATGTCATGCATCCACGTGTAATATGCGTCTGCTCTGTGACTCTAATATATCTCATATATCAGATTACGTGCCTCACAACTTCGCTATGATCGGAGGAATTCATCACTTTGCTACCGTCAATTGCATTTGCAATCTTTCAGGTACGCAGCAAAATTGGTAGTTGCTATGACAAGATCATAACCAACAAAATCTGTAGGGTGCGGTACGGGACACACGTCGCACGTCGGTTCTTCCACGCTCTGGGAAAACCCTAATATTGTTTTCCAAAAAACTGAAT
The DNA here is from genome assembly GCA_017311315.1 of Dendrocalamus latiflorus. Lineage (NCBI taxonomy): Eukaryota > Viridiplantae > Streptophyta > Magnoliopsida > Poales > Poaceae > Dendrocalamus > Dendrocalamus latiflorus. The sequence goes on from CM029667.1 coordinate 16,861,143, forward strand.
AAAAAATCCTAACATTTTTTTTGCACAAACCCAAACATTTTTTCCAAAAATCCTAACAAAAATGACCTAATATAACCATTTTAGAACCGGCTGCGATCGCTGGGCAAAGCAGCTCCGTACTGCGACCCCTAGATGTAGCAGCCACCTCGTGCACCCCAGAGTGCAATAGGCCAACCACCTCATGCGCTCGGGGGACGCATCACGTCCCTCACGTGGGCCCTAGGCGTGGCATGCACCTTGCGTAGTCGTCGAGCGTAGCACAACCCTCATGCACTCCCTAGGCCCAGGAGGTGTCACGCGCCACCCTCCCATGCTCCCACACTCAGGCAAGGGGCCAAATTTGGCATTACAGACGACAGGGTGACCAAATCCGGCATTTTGACATCGCAAGGGGCCAAAAAAGCCCCTGCCTCCCCTCCACTACACTACACTACACCACTCCCAACCTACAATCACGCACGATAGTCGACAGCTTCTGACTTACGACGACGAGGTGTGCTCGAGGGCTCTCGACCTACGACCACGAGGTGTGGTCAATGTCTTCTGACTTATGACCACAAGGTGTGATCAACGGCTTTCGACTTACTTGACTGATTTAAAAACTTTTAGAACATGTTTGTATACATATTCTAAAAATTTTTACCACCCGTGAGTTTTAAAACATGTAGTATGATAAGTTTTAAATTTGAATATTTTAAACATGTTGTCATTTTTACATATTCACTGCCGCCGTCGGCTGCCCCCTTTGCCCTTTTCAACGCCACCGCCGGTCGCCCCCTTCGCCTTTTTAGCCGCCCCTTCATTCATATTTGAAAATATTCAAATTTGTATTTGTATTCATTTTAAAAAAATATATATTCATATTTGAGACTATTCGATCGTATCCAATCATTTTCCATACCTTGAGAAGAGCAGCAGTATAGTCATTTTAGAAAAAATGTGACAAATTTGATGCCACTAACGCCAGCACTAACAAAGATAGCGAAGGAACTCAATGGCATACAGTTAATAACTATTTTTAGTGGTAAATCCGAAATTTGGACAATTTTTACTAGCATGCACGGAATTTTCTTAAATCAAATTGGTCCATGTGAGATCCCAATTTGTTGGTCCTTCGAAAATGACAACAGGTTAGTGATCCCAATTGTCTAAGTAATGGTAAGATTGAGAAGGGGACACACCATATAAGTATTTGGAATAAAGTAACTTCATTGTAAATGGTTCAATTCCCACATAAATCAGAATAAATTTGGGCGTACACGGCCCTGCTCGTTTCAGTTTCAACTTCTGGCTCCTAGTTCACTATTATTTAATTTTGTTTCTTCTAGCCATTTGGTTTTTTTGCTTTTCTTCTGTATTCGTTTGCATTATTCGTGATGGGTTAACTTGCTTTTCTTTTTTTAAATTTAATTACGCAAAAAAATCACCAATAGTTACAGTACAAAATAACTAACTATAATGCAAAAAAGTCATAACCTAACTTATTTCAAACGAACTAAGCGCCCCCTTAGGAAACGACAACATATATGTTCCACTGGTGACTAGACATCGGTTTTTCTCCATGAGATGCCATGTGCAGAGAATGTGTCATATGCAATCAGTCTTTAAACAACATAAAGTTACTCCTAGTGGAAGACACTATGTAGTAATAACTATAGACATAATAGAGAGAAATATCTGTAGGCTTCACATAACCTAGAAATAACTATAGACATTTCTCTCCCAATACATAATACTTTCGAGTAGACACAGCCAATAAATTAACGCATCATTCAATATTTCTCTCTCCCCTCTCCTCCCCATTGGATGGTTTAGCTAGTAATGTGGTAGACATCACTTCCCTCCCCAATGGATGTTTTAGCTGATGTCTTTGTGTTGGATTGTGTGCTTAAGTAAAATCTTGCATGTAACACTACTTCTGTCTCCCACCACTTTAACTCAAATGCCACATCAGATTTTTTTCCTAGGTGACACCCTCATAAATTTTAGAGAGTTGCTAGTGCTCGGACGTCCGATCAAGGCGCTAGCTATATATGGTCGGTCGCAACAGTTTTTTGCATATGTATGTAACATTTCTTGGCCATGTATGCAACAACAAAAATTGATAAGAATCTCAATATTGCACTAGTTGTTGCTAATTGTTGCATACATAAAATCAAAATGTTGTATACATGAAATAAAAAATGTTGCAACAAAAAACAACAACACAACAATTTAATCACCATTGATGTTGTAGACGTCGAAGGCGGCACGTAGCTCAGCCTTGAGCTCCCGTCCCGTGAATACTCCCAAGTTGACAAAGCCATCGTGGTCGATGTCGAGCTCGTCCATCATGGTGGCGCCCTCGTGGCTACTCGCGGTGGAGCTGGACAGTGGCGAGATGGCATGGGAGACCACGGTAAGCTCGAATGAGGAGATCTAGCCATCATCGCTCTAGATCTGGTAGCGGCCGAATCTGGTGGCACCGGCGCTAGAGACAGGGTGGTTGGGGCTCGTGGTCATTACCGTACATGGGTTCAGGCAGGGACGGGCCGCCAGGGAGGAGGAGAGCGAGAGAGAGAGATGGAGATGGATGGATCTGCGGTGTGGGGTGGACGAGAGAGTGAGTGAGTGAGACATTTAAGGAAATAGTGAATGGGCTGAGGAGTGGGCTGACATCTGATACTTGCGGATGTCCAAGCTGTATCAATACTGTAGAATCGTATGACGCAATCAGAGGGGGTGAATGATTGCCTTCATTTTTTGATACCTAAAAACAAATCTGAAACTAGAAGAAAAAGCAATCTAAATTACTGGATGTAGATTTCAACCACAAGTCGTTTGTCTACTCGCTTGACCTCCTTTATCCATGCTCAATGAATGCTTCGATCTTCGACCACTTGCTACGACCGTCTTTGCACATGGTCGAAATCTTCCTCCGCTCGAAAGCTTCAGCAATTCGAACACTTCGACTGCTTGAATGAGAACACGTCGAAGTTAACACTGTGCTCTCCTCGATTGGACTGAAATGACAATCGAAGACACTGAGCTTGTGGCACACAAGATCGTGATGTGTTAGCACGCTACCGAAAACACAAGAAAACGATGCTTAGAAAACACATCGCCAACTAACTTTTCTTAGAATAGATCTGATCTATTATCTCCAGATCATGTTTTGTGACTACAAAGTGCCATCACAGCACCCGTAAAGCTTTAGCACAAAAAGCCTCGCAAAGCCACCTAAAAAGCTACGGCTAAAACACCTAGCCTTCCTCTACTTTTATATGTTAGAGTCCTAAGCCGTGTTCACCTCAAACACGGACATCTCAAACCGTGTCCTTAATAACCTGGACATGCAATCCTATCTCTTCTAAAAATCAAAGGACCTAAAACCCTTCCAACATGGGTTTTCCAATATCTCTAATTCTTCCTATTATGGACTCCTTCCATAATGTTTCCAATCTCACCATGTGATGAAACCTCCAGGACAGCACCTCCTGTATCTTCATCACACACCATCACCATGTGTTGAAGCTTCTGGGGCCACACCTCTTGTATTTTCTTCATGCATAATTACCATGTATCGAAGCCTCTGGGAACGCACCTCCCGTATATTCTCCACGCATCACCACTTTTGATATTCATGTGCTCCAACGTGAGCCCGACTACCTCACGTGACATCCTCGACCACCTGGACCTCATATTTCCTCATCCTAGTCCTGGTCCTCTTCGTCGCTGACCAAGATCGTCTCCACACCAACCTGCACATCAAAGACCAAAGAATATTTTTTCCTACACAAGTTCTCCACAACTTGACCGACATCAACACACACATGTATTACTTACCCTCGTCTATCCATAGACAAGAACCAAACCATCCACGAACATCAACCAGGTCATCCACAACCACAATCACCTCGTTATCCAAAACTCACCTTCAAACCATTTTGTAAATCTTGTATGGCCGCCATCCACAGCTGGTCCAACCGCTATCATAACACATACTTGAAGCCTACAAATACAGACCATAACGCATGAACCAATTGCAACTCTTTCAACTACCAAGTACCGACTCCTTCCGACAACCAAGTGCCTAATCGTTCGAGTGCTATTCCTTCAAACACTGTTCATTGATCACCGATCACCATGTACAAACTAGTCAACTACTGGCCCAATACAAGTACTCGAGGTACTTGAAGATAGCAAGAATTGAAGCACTTGAACCAAAAATGAAGTCTACGAGTACCGACTGTGAAGTCAACAGCACCAGATCGCAAAGCCTACCAATCGCAAGGTCTACAACTACCGATCGTTAAGCCTTCGACTATAGGTCGTAAAGTCTATGACTATCGAACGCAAAGTTTACGACCATCGACCGCAAAGTCTACGACTATCGATCACAAAGTCTATGACCATCTATTACTGTAGCTACAACCATAAAAAGTACTGTAGCTATGACCAGTTAAATGTTACTTACAACCGGTTCACTGTTCAAGATCGAAATCTATGATTACTTGCCGTGGTCGTTCTGCCGTGGTCGAAGCCGGACATGGTCGAAGTCTAACGTAGTCAAAATGTTGTGGTTGAAACCTTCGACCGCACTGCTCAAAACCTGAGCGATACCACTCGGAGCTTTGATACCGCTTGATCATCGTCCGATCCTCTGATGCCACTCGAATGTCATCCGATGCTCTAATGATACTAGAACACCGTTTGATACTCCAATGCTACTCTAACATCGTCCGATCCTTTGATGCTACTCGAATGTCGTCCGATCCTCCGATGCTACTCGAACACCATTCGATACCACTCGGACCTGACCAAACCACTCAAGGCAGACCAAAATCATTCGGAGCAGACCAAACCCATTCGGAGCAGACCAAACCCACTCGAAGCAACCAAAACCACTCGAACCTGATTGAAACCACTCAGACGCTATCCAGAACCACTCGACCTAGACCGAAACTTTCACAAATGTAAATTTCAATACAATCCAAATGTCAGTTATTCATCATCACTATATTCATGACTATCAACATGGTCTAACAAATACCATAAATTTTATAAACACTGACCAGGGTGGAGCATTGGGAGTAAGGCTGTAAAAAAAGCTCGAGGCTTGTGAGCTATTCGAGCTCCGCTCACTCTAGGCTCAATTCGAGCTCCAAACGAGCCGAGCCCGAGCTTGATCCTGAGCTCACGAGCTTCAATGAGCCGAGCTCGAAAAGCTCATGAGCCTCGAGCTTTTTTTAAAGCCTACATACATACTAACTCTTGCCGAGCTTACTGAGCCGAGCTCGAGCTTTTCTATTTTTGAAAATTAGTATATGTTGAATTAATTTTTTACTGTTATCAAGCTCTTTCGAGCCGTGCTCGAGCTCAGGTTTTTCTTATTATAAAAATATAGTGCATATTGTATTATTTTAACTGTTACCAAGCTTATTCAAGCCGAGCTCTAGGCTTAGATCCTCATTCAGGCTCGCTCGAGCTTGGGAGACTAGGTTCGCACAAGCTCAACTCATTTAACAGACCTAATTGGGAGTGCTCTAACGGTAATCTCCTTAGACTTCGCTTGGCATCACGGTGGACTATAATAATTTCATTTGTTGGAACCAATTAAGGTATATCAGTGTTGGTAGCTAGCTGTTGTTTTCTAAACCATGTTGCAAAAGAAGGCTAGCTGTTGTTTTCTAAACCATGTTGCAAAAAAAGATATCAGCGTGTTCCTAATAATAAAGGTAGTTTACCAAAGAAAATATACACATGAGAGGAAATCAGAAAGGATCTAACAATGCTTACATTACATAATGCTCCGCTATTATTTCTCAGGGGATTACGCCCCGGGAGCACCACCACCGCTATTATCCCCTGGGGGATTACTCCTCGAGGAGCCATGCCACCTCACCAATTATGCGAAAAGGTCATTCGGTTTTCTAAATTTCATATAGGTCCTCAGTTTTTTAAGGCCCCACCAGCCAACGCTTTTGCAAAAAGGCCCTCTGCTTTCCTAAATATTCGTATGGCTCCTAGATTTTGTCAGGGAAACCCTCTTTTTATGTGATTAAGCCCCATGCTTTTCTCGGAATTTATTCCCCGTGGAACTGCCACCTCATCAATTATGCGAAAAGGCCCTTTGATTTTTACAAATTGCGTACGAATCCTCGGTTTTTGTGAAAAGGCCTCTAGCTAGCGCTTTTGCGAAAAGGCTTTCTGCTTTCCCGAAAATATGTATGGGTTCTCAATTTTTTTATGGAGACCCTCTTTTTACGTGATTAAGCCTCGCGCTTTTTTCAGAATTATATACAGGTTCTCTGTTTTTCCAGGAAAGCCCTTCGCTTTCTCAGAAAATACGTAGGGTCTTTGATTTTTTTAGAAAAGCCCCCTACGAATTGTCAACTCTTTCTTCAGTCCACGTGGTTCCTAGTGCGGCATGGCGCCGCACTTCTGCAGCTAGTTTGTTAGGCTCCGCTCGTTTCGGCTTCAGCTTTTAATTTTTGGCTTCTAGTTCACTATTACTTAATTTTGCCTTTTTCTGATTTTTGATTTTTTTTCCTGTATTCCTTTGTATTATCCATGATGATCTAACTTTTTTATTTTTATTTTTTAAATTTAATTATATCAAAAAAGCTATCAACAGTTACATTACAAAATAAACCAGTTACAATAAAAAAATCCAAAAAAAAAGACAAGTTGAGCAGAACGAGGTGCAAGATTTTTCAGAGGCAGTCTTTTAAAAAATGTGCTATAAATACTGTACAATTAGCGTTGGCTTCTAGGTCAATCGGATGCTGGCACTGGTTAAATCCTCGCTTCCTCCGCGTGTGTATGCAGGAGGTTCTGTAATCTGTATAGGCTGGGGCCTTTTCTTTCCTTTCTCAGGGAAGCTGAGTTGTCCGGTGTTGTTCTTTTGTACTGTGATTAATAATTTTTAGTTATGACTAATAGTTTCTATCTGTATTTTTCGAGACGATAGAGAATCGACACATAAGATGTATACAATTTTAGATAAAGAAAGCTATTTAAAGAAGCCACTTAGAAAAGTTATCCTATTTGTTTCAGTTCCTAAAGTCAAAGTAAAAAAGCAAAAAATAAAAAAGTATGACTAGTCCAGTTCCTTTTAGCTTATGGTTTATGATTTCTCTCGAATAAATAAACGGGACAACTTCTCCGTCGCCGTTTTGAAGCGGCTTATCAGGACAGCCTTTTTAAAGTAGCTTATCAGTATTCGATTCGTTCATAAAAATACTTATGTTAGAGTTAAAAAAATATAAGCCACAGTTAAAAAGAACTCACGCATAATTTCGCGACTAAGATGGGCCGGCACACAGACGGAATCAAGTGGGCCGAGCTGGGCCATGATTCGCTCATCTCCCATGCGTAACCGCACGACCCTAAATCCGACGGCTGGAACCCGAACCCCGCCTCCTATAGAGAAACCACCTCCCCTGACCTACCCCCATCCATGGCTAACTAGGGTTTCCGCCGCCGCAACCATGCCAGGTCTCCGCCTCCCTCCCTATATATTCGTCCGCCGCCTGTTACTGCTAGTGGTAGTCGGATCGTAGCGTAGTTTAGTTAGTTTGCCGCTGTTCTTGCTGCTATTGTTTCGCACTTTTCGATTGGTGTCTGGTTTGTTTTCTCAGATCGTGATGAGTGGGGTTCTTGGTTTTTCGTTTCCCATCTTTGTTTCGTTCTTTCATCTGTGATGAGTTTGGGCGGTAAGCATGGTGGCTTATGGTGGAGGTAGTTAATACAATAAGTTGAGTAGAGGTTACTTTTACTAAAGCACTCAAATATTTAATACTTGTATAAATATATCAGAGGCGACCTAGTCAGCATTATTGTACTTACTCTAAGAACTAGCATCGTCTCCAAACTGCCCGTAACTTCTCGTATAATGTGCTAGAGATCACCTCTTGCATGAGGGGCAGTTTGCCTCTCTCTCCTCTTTTCTCTCTCTTCCACTTAGAATTGTGTTGACGTGAATTTCGCTATAGACGACCTAGTCAATATTATTGTACTTGCTCTTATTCCCGTCTGTTGCAAAACACCCCCCAAACGGGGTTCCGCTATGAACATATTTATTCACTCGTCCAGTCGTCAGCAGCTACCGGCGACGCCCAGCCACTGACGGTGATAAAGAATTCTCGGTTCTGCCATTGAAGCTAATTCGGTTAAATCAAACAGGAGTAACCTAAAACCTGAACAAACCTCAAAAGAGGGTCAAGAATTTGTGTTGTGACTTTCTGGACAGAATTATTGGCAGTTAAGTGACGCTAATTGGTTTGTACCAAACAAATCTGTATCGTCAGAAAAATCTTTCTTGGTAGCGAGCAGAAACTGTTGGAAGAGTTCGAACATCTTGCTTCAAGTTTTTTTTTAAAAAAAAACTCAGGATTTGGTTGCTCCAATTGGAATTGGCAGTAGAACTCGGTTCTGGTAGAGTAATTTACAGCTTCCAGAAACGTATGTGCAATTGCTAATGATCCTGAAGCTTTAGAAGGCAATTGTCTGATGCACCGATGCTATTACAGTGAGATGTTTCATCAGCTGCAAGTTCAATGTGTTACTGCTCCGGCAAGAAAGACACTGGGAAATTATTGCTTTCGATGTGTTTCGAAGCCTGTGAACAATCCTTTGATTGACTGGCCTTGCCACCTGCCTGCCTGGAATTTGAAGTGAAGCTCTCACCACAACCAGCCTACCAGGATTCCGGGAATATGTAGCGTTCGTTTTGAGAAATCTCAAGATTACTGACTGACCATTGGTTGATGCTAATCCATAGGATGCGTACTCTTCTATGATATGGTATGTTGCCACATGAGAGCTCAGATGGCTGCCATGTAATGTTAGAAATGCTAGGTCACTTAACAGTTGGACCCACGAAAATAAGGGAGCTAATATGACAAACATGGAAGAGATCACTACACGCATTTATGCGTTTTAGTTTGGATCGGATGGAAACAAAGGGGTGTGCTTGGATAATTCTGTATGGATGACTCGAGGGAAAATTTTTGAAGGAGACAGAATTAGTTTGATTGCTCCTTTTACACTGGCTGAGGTCGAGAAGGCAACAACTGAGATGAAATCTGATTCAGCTTCAGGCCCAGATGGCTTTCAATTGTTCTTTTATAAAAAAAAAATCTGGAACCTCATCAAGGGTGACCTTATGGACATGGTTAATGATTTCTACTCGGGGGCGTTGGACACAAAAGCTGAATTATGGCTTATGGGGCGATAACTCTAGTGCCTAAGTTAAGGATGCGAACAAAATCAAGCAGTATAGGCCTATTTGTTTACTTAACACAAGCTTCAAGTTATTCCCAAAATTCTTGTCTAATAGAATCACTCCAATTGCGGACAAAGTGAAAATTTCAGAATGCTTTTATCAAGGGTAGAAATATCCTAGATGGGGTTCTAGTGCTGCATGAGGTTCTGCATGAGTTGAGAAGTAAAAAACTAACAGGAGTGATTCGTAAGCTGGATTTTGAAAAAGCTCACGACAAGATTCAATGGCCTTGTTTGGAGGTCATGACTAAGAAAGGCTTTGATCTTAAATGGATTAAGTGGGTTATGGAAACAGTAAGGGGTGGCAATTTAGCATCAACATAAATGGAAAGATTGGCACATACTTCAAGACATAGGAGGGTGAGACAAGGAGACACTTTATCCCCATGGTTATTTAACCTGGCTGTACATGCTTTGGCGGAAATTCTTGATACTGCTACATAGAAAGGAATCTTGAAAGGGGTGATAAACCACATCATTGAGGAGGGTGTAACTCATCTGCAATACGCAGATGACACTATTGTAATGATTCAATTAGATGAGAAATACATCTTACATTTGAAATGCTTACTTTACTGCTTTGAGTGGATGTCAGGATTACATATTAACAGCCACAAGTGTGAATTATATGTGTTTGGGGGTGGATCAGGAATCACAGAGGAGGGTGGCAAATCAGCTCAACTTCAAATTAGGTACACTACGTATGATTTATCTTGATATACCAGTGTCAGAACCCAAATATATAAATCTAGACTATCGGTTATACTTTGCTAGTCTAGGATTAAGCTAGTACTTACAATACCAACATCGATACAATATCATTCATACAAAACAAAATAAGAATAAACATACTAAATTTGATAAATAAATAACTGTTGTGACATTAAGGTCGAGTTTACAATTATTATGCCACGCAAGGCTTAAGCACTAGATAAAATAATTGTAACAGAACAAAAATAAACTTCAACAGAACCCATCGACTTGCTATAGGCAATTGACAAGGAACAATACCTACGGATTGACCTCCTCATAAAGCTCCTCCTCCTAATTAGGTGTAGACTCCACTCCACTTAGTCAACTAAATGATAATTATTGCAAGGTGAGTGTATAGAGTACTCTGCAAGTTGTGCACACATAATGCAGAGTCTAATTTACTATATGCATGGTTTAAACAAAGGATATAGTTTCAATGTTCATTTAGCGTTAAGCAACATTTACAATAATACGATAGATAGATTGAAAGCATAATTTAAACAATAATAGAAGTAATAAGTAAACAACATATTTCACAAAGTTCCACTAAGCTTCACACGGTCTAAACCAATTACTCACACAACCAACCTTCCTGGTTTTATTTTATGAAGATCTACCTCCTGTGTGAAATCCCTGAGTACATCAATGGCAATGGACACGGCTATTCGAGTAGATTTGGTAATCCCTGAGTACATCAATGGCAATGGACACGGCTATTCGAGTAGATTTGGTAATACTCTGCAGAGATTGTACAACTTTCCTCACAAGGTATGGTCAATGGCATGATCTTAGCATATTTCCTTGGATATGCGACCCAAAGGATCATACCAAAGCATCTCGGAGAATCTGCCTCAACTATTGGCCTCCCGGTAACCTACCTACACCCTTGTTCCAACACAGTGAATATCCCGTACATAGCGAACAGATGCAGGGGTGCACCACTGGATTTTAGAATGGGAACTGTCCATGATGTGGCCTAAACATAGCGACACACCCTACACATAGTCTAACCTACAACCTAAGGAAGCCAACGTTAAAAATTGGTAACTTACTACACCAAGCTCTTCCCATTAGAGTATGTGGTTTTACGATTGGGGCTCGGCTCAATGGTGCACATGGTGAAGTCTTTAATTGTCCAAGCAAGACTACCCAATACGCTAAGCCTACACACAGAATGACACAGTCCGACACACAGTCCACACACATAGATTATCACTAAGTCATACCACTCGCCCCAATCTAATTCATTTAACCACCCTTGTTGATTATCACCCAACACCTAGTTGATCACATAATTATTCCATAGTCATTAATCAGGTGTAACATTATTATTCAAAATGATATAATAATCTGTTATGGCTAAGCATTATACTACACTAACCAACCCACGTTGGTTCTTCAATAATTACCAACTAATAATTAACCATCTTAGGGTGACAAGTGATTATGGCATACAATCAACAAGGTAAATGATAACAAATGGGCTCCATAACTACTCCTAGAAATAATAAAACATTTGATAATTGAAGTAGCATGCAATAATTTAAAGACAAAGTGTCGAACCCTGAATTTGCCATTCGAAACCCTCATCGATTCCACTGCACTATTCCCTAGATCAGTAGATAGTGCTCATAGATATATTGCTGAATCATTTTATACATCGCATGAACTATATCAAACACTTATATTGCATATTAGAATTCATTATAGGTAAAGTTTACAATACGGGCTGATTAGGCCAAATGATTACGTTACATAAAAATGGAAGCAGAAGCAAGAAGCAAAAGGTGAGACCATCTTGCCACAGGCAAATGATTAGGGGTAAAAGGGTGCCTTTACTATTCTCCAAGAAGTCTGGATAATAGATATGCACACAATCACCATCAAAGTCTGCCTAACTGGACAAGATCTATACGACTAGAGATCATCTTAGTTTTCACCGTCCTCTTCTCCGTCTAGTCAAGGTGCGTCATAATAGGCATAGTGGTCTTGCTCCACGAGTTCTGAGTTAATTGACTGAGCGAGGGTAAGCATAACTAATTGTGCTCTGTGAGCTAACACACAGAATACAACTATATAGATGCATGGCTTTTTAAAGGGATCATTGGTTTATTTTATTTACTGAATGCTCCAGTTGAAAGTTACAGTAAATAGAAGACAACATTTTCAACTAAACCATGTTTTAAAGAATGTAAGAGTGTGCAACAATAATAGTAGTGCAAGTTCCATCCACCTGTTACATGGTTCTATCCACCATATGCTATTTTGATACCTGGATTCTATCCACCCTTTACAATCACTGGGTTCCATCCACCTGGGGAAACCAATAATTAGGGTTCTATCCACCCATCGTATTTTTCATCCTATCCACAAAGTTTATTTTGCAAATAGATATTAACTCGAATAAGTTCCCATATCTGCCCATGATTGTGGGCAAGACTATTTGAATAGTTTTCACTCTGCAAAGATCACACACTTTACCACAAGAGATAACCAACTTGTTAGATTCCACATGTTTCCTTAGACATACAGATCAAGAAGGTCACCACAAGACCTTTACAATGCATCACCCAGTGAAGGTTGCACCCGCTAAGGTTTTATCTTAGTGGAGTTACATCCACCCTTAATAAGACCCTCTCTTGCGCCACACAGCGGCTTACATCCAGCGATACGACCTGTGCTCACAGTGGCTTCTATCCAGCGACACGACTCATGATTCATACCAGTGGCACAACCTGCGCTGGTGGATATAAATTAGTTAGCCAGGTCATACCGATTATAGACTTATGATTGCACTGTTTTACATTAAGAGGTCATCACAAGATTTAGTTCTTAGGGACTGCGTGGGCAGTTCTACCACAAACTGTATTTTCTCATGCTCTATCCGCACCAATCATCCTTACCATCTGCCCAGATATTGAAGCAAGTTTAGAGTTTTAGGCATGAAAATATCCTTCATTTCAAAATACAGTCATTTTTATCCAATGATTACCAAATACCAGTTTTGTGTTTGAAATAATATCAGCACAATTTATGTAGGACCGAAATGGCGACAGAGGGGGGTGAATGTCGCTCGCTTCAAAATCGCCCCCGAGAAATCGAACACTGATTTTTCAAAAAGATGCAAAACAAAGCACCTCACAGAAAATTAAAATTAATTTTGCTGAAATTTGGAACGCATGTGACACTGAAAAATTCAGCATAAATCAGAGGCCAGCCAGTAAAAAATTCAACTGAAAATATCGCTGTTTGATCTGCATGCAAAATTGTTGAAACTCAGCACAAAAAGGAAAAAGAAGGCTTCAAAGAACTATCATGCAGTCCTGTTTGCATGCAGCAAGATGCTTGCTGGCCGAACACAAACATACTGAAGAAAAATGAGCCAAGAAATAAAGAGATGGAACTCTGGCCGAAAAGCTGAAATGGCACAATGATTACTATGCAGCCTGAGAGATGACTTTGCTGCTGAAAGCACAAATTTCTGAATGCTATCGGGACAAAAATACTGCAGCAAATAATTGAAATCAGAGTAATTAAGACTGCAGATCGGAATTAGGTTGATCCAGCCGAAAATGAACTCTGCAGAGGAACCAGACTAAAACCAGACAAGCCGAATATATAGATTTCAAGAAAATTGAAGACTTGCTGCTAATCTTCCCTGGCCAAGAGAGTCATAAAGCTATTCTAAATAGCATTTGGCCTCTGAAGATCAAAGAAATCCACCCTAAAAACTCAATTTTCAGATTTGAGGAATACAAACTGAAAATATTCAGAGCCAACACAAAGAATCAAATTTCTCCTTCATCTTAGATCCTATGGACATGAAAGTTTGCAGATAAGTTACCAATAACCAAGAGACTCTCCAGGTCCAAATTTATGCCATCTTGAGAAGGGGACCAACAGGTTCACTTAAACCCTAGAAATTCAGAGAAACTTCATAGTAGGCTCACAAAATCCAAATTATACCATGGTCTCAAATCCTTTGCTAATGAGATTTTGCAAGTATATTAGCAATAGCTAAAGGATTACTCAGACCAAAAATCAAGCCAACTCTCAAAGGGAATCAGAAAATACCTTAAACCCTAGAAACTGACGGACCTGAACAGGGGAGCTCAAAAAGCAAAATCTGGAATTAATCGAAGTTTGCTCTAAGGGAAATCGATCAAATGATCTTGGAGCAACATGCCAACCTAGAGCAACCCATTTTGGTCAATCCCAGCAGGCAAGAACTCAAAACCAAGAAATCAAGAAATCTCCAAAAGAGAGCATCGAAGGAAAAATAACAGAGAGCTCAAATATGAAACAACCACCATCTCATATTGATATTGAGGATCAAAGAGATGTCCCCATACATGATTACAACCAGAGGAAGGATTACAAACTCTCAAGTCATCCTCTCCCACTCCATCTCAAGAGAACACACCCATACAAGCTTGAGAGGAGAATGAACACCAACGAACAGAGAAGGAGACACAGAGGGAGCACACTCTGCCTCCACCACCAAACCTCACCCACTAAAGCCTAAAGCCAAAACAACCACTAAAGCCTATTTTGACTAAAGGAAACCCTAAAACCCTTTCAAGTGCTCAAGTGGGCATGCAGCCCCTCCTCTCCTTTTATAGCGCTTGGCTAACGGGTCTTTGCCCCGTTACGCCCGCTACGTCCAACGGAGCCCGCTCTCGCTTGTGCAGCCTTGTGAATTTTCCGATTCGCCCCTCCTGCACCTTCCGGGAAGCTTCCGCGCTCCTTGTCTCGCACGCCTCGCAACCACCTCGAGTCCACGTCGTCTTCGACACATCCCGACCGTTCTGACCTCAGCGCCACCTGCGCTTAGTCCGGTCCACCGTGTCTCGCCACGACTCCGCCTCGATGTCCTGCAGCCACACAGACAAGAAACACGTCAAATAGCACCGCTCGATACATGAAAGCGTAAACAGCATAAGCACATCATATGACGAAGTCCAAACCTGTCGAAATATCGAAATATGTAACCTAATCCCATACGACCAGGAATGACCAAGTCCGACTGAGCCCGATTGCGCCACGCAACGACTCGACTTCGAACCACTCAAACCAAACTCGACTAACATAACCAATGTCAATTACTCATCATACACATGCGGTCACCTCCACATGGTTCATCAATTTAATATCCCCGAGTATCTAAGAAAGACAAAGCATGGTGCTTAGACACAGACTTATTACTAGTACGTTTTCCATTATATCTAGGGTGACAAGGTTTTATATTCAACATCAAAGAGTGGGGTATTATTAGCAATTAATCCCAGGAAATTAGCTATAAGCTAATGTGAATATAAATTTGCATAAAAAAATAAAGCATGCAATTTAATAATTTTAATCAACACAATTTGCATTAAAATGTAGGTTCAAAATGATAAAAGCATTGACTCATCTTGCTCACAAGCTATTTGACTGCTGGTCATTTTGGGCTTTGTAGTCTATTTAAACGATCACGTAGAGAATAGAATAAATACTAGAAAATACGAATAAATCCAAATGAAAATGCAAATGAACTCGAAAACTCATGATTTTAGATCCATTGGAAAGATCTTGATTTTAGATGAATTTAGAAATAAGTTTCATTCAATTGGATTTAAGACGAATGAGAACATACCTTCCAAAGTTTAAATTTGGATTAAATCCAAAAATAAATAGTGAGAATTTATCTCACTAAGATATGGGACCCACTAGTTTTTAATTTTATTTTTGATTTACTTTTCTATTGGAAAAGCTTCAGAGTCTGACAGGTGGGGCCCTCAAGTTTTATTTCTTTTTATTTGTTTACCTTAAGGAAAAGAGTTGTGTGGTTGATAGGTGGAACCATGCTTTAAGTCAAGCCCTCATGTTAGCAACTCAGTGTGTTTAACTGGACTTGATTAACTTTCTAATGATTGGGTCCCACTTGACAGCGACTATTTAGTTTAAACTAATGACAGGCCCACATGTTAGCGGCTGGTTATCGGGCTATAATGCTCTCATCGGAAAGAAGCACTACCGAGCTCGTCGCCTATGACACAAACATCTGCGAGCTTTGGCAAAACCCCAAAATGGGCTATTGGGACCTCGATAGTCTAGGTGTGGTGATGGAATTGCCGGTGGTGAACCAAAGTGGCGATGCAACAGTGCATAGCGACGGTGAGATTCAGCCATCATGACGGCCATAGCTCCAGCAACATAGAGAGAAATTAAACAGTTTTGAGATTGTCTAGGAGATTCATGGAGCTAATCGGAGAGGTTGGCAGAGCTCGAGGAGAAATAGGATGAGCTGGCGTCGAGAGCCCGAGGGGGCGCAGAGAGGGGGCACTGCGACGGCGAGCTAGGATGGTAGGTGACCTAATTGGACCACAAGGATGGTGAGAGGAGGCCATGGTGGTGCTCTAGGTAAGAGGAATCGAACTGAAGATCACCATAGTGGCAAGGGAAACGGTGACCAGAGATGAAGAAGACAACGACTCTAGTGAGCTACAAGAGAGGAGAGAGCAATTGCTTGGAGGGGCTGAAGAAGAGCACATAGGGAAGTGATGAAGGGCTTCACGTGGTATTTATAGGTGGTAGAGCGACCGGGCGGCATGGGCAGTGCATGGCCATGTCAGAGAGATGATGCGGTCGAGCATTGAAGGCTGGCATCACCACGGCATGGCCACAGGGGCAGCGAGGGGATGGTGCACATAACGAGGTAGGGAAGTCAGGTTGTGCAGCGCATACAGAGGAGCCGATCTTCAGCGCGGCGGTCCAGGGGATGTGATGGCGGTACAGAGGTGTGCCAGTACAATGTCTAGCATCGCGAAGAAAGTAATGGCAGTAGATAAGATAGGATGGCCTTGACATGGTCTGAACATGCTCATGAAGGCGACGGCGATGTGGTCAATTGTTGCGCCTGAGCTTGTCATGGCATGGCTAGCTCATAGCGGAGCACGGCGTGGGCACATAGAGGGGCAAGGTGTAGGTGAAGCATAGCGTAGCCAGGTCGATGAGGTGTGTGCGTGTGCAAGGGAGCTAGCGCGTAAGCTTGGCGCGACCAGAATGACAAGGACACATGGTGCCGACGCAGCTAGAGCGCGCTCTGGGCCGGCCAGAGAAGAAAGGGAGGGAGGTAGGCTGAAGGGCCGAAATGGGCCAGGCCCAAAACTATTATTTCCCATTTTTTGATTTTTTTTATTTTATTTTGAGTTTCAATTTGGGTTTGGAATCAAAATGGATTCAATTTTTGAATTAGAGCATGGACTTGATTCATATTTAGATTCAAATTTCCACGCCACAAATTTTGGGTTTCGTTTGACAATTGGATATAAATTCTCAAATTTTGAATTGAACTCATGATTGAGTTTCAATTGGGCTTGATTTTTTAAAAAATGGTTTAAAATTTAGAACTTCAACTATTGGACTTTTGATTTTAATTTTTTTTTCTTCCTATTTTATCTTTTAGATTTTAGATCATGACTTATTTTAATGAAATATTCCTTGAATTAATTTCAACTTTTCCTCTAGTGAATTTAATTAAATTTACTGTAAATTCTCCTGCACCACTTTCTAGATCATCTTTTTAGATTTGAGTTTTAATTCAATATATTTTCATCAATTTTATATTGTTTTCTCAATTTAATGTTCATGAATTAATTTCCAAAGAAACTTCAATCAAGAAGCTAGGAAAACCAAATGCCAAAGGACGTAAGCAAAAAGTTACTAAATTTTACACATTTTAAGCATCCATCCTTTTTTTTTGATGTTACACAAAGTAATTTGTAAATTGGGTGTAACATATTAAAATCACACAACTTGCCTTGGAATGGCTCCTAGTACTATTTCTAAACAAGCTCTTCCCCTTCGTAAGCTCTTGAGACGACAACATCTACGTGAAACAAGGGACAGAAAACAAATAAATAACCAACAGAGGCAAAAAAATTCCAAAAATTAAAATAAATATTCTAAAATCTAGGGTTTGATTTTAGAAAAATGTAGAAACTTGAATGGAATCATTTGGATTTCAAATGAGGGAGAACAGACTCTCCGAAGTGACTTGGGTCTATTAATTTGAAAAAATAACAGGAGAGAGAGAAATTAGAGACTGACAAGTGTGACCAAGAAATATTCCACAAATCTTTATTTGTAGAAATTTCAAAAAAAAACTGAGAGATTAACAAGTAGGACCATGATCCATGAACGAGTCTATGGACTAGGGTTCTGGTCTATGGTGCACTAGGTTTATGGAACAATAGACTGACAAGTAAGACCAAGTGTGACCAAGGAGATATTCCAGGAATCTTTATTTTTAGAAATTTTGGCAAAGACGGAGAGATTAAGAAGTGGGACCATGATCCATGGATGGGTCTGTGGACTAGGGTTCAGGTCTATGGTGCACTAGGTTTACAGAACAGTAGACTAACAAGTGGGACCATGTGTGACCAAGGAAATATTCTAGGAATCTTTATTTTTAGAAATTTTGGAAAAGACTGAGAAATTAACAAGTGGGATCATGATCCATGAACGGGTCTATGGACTAGAGTTCGGGTCTATGGTGCACTAGGTTTATGGATAATAGATTAACAAGTGGGCCCAATGTGTCATATACTAGGCTCATGATGAACCAAATGCGTAAAAAATAGATCTAGGGGTTCGGGTGAGGTGACGGTGGTGCTTGCATGGAGTACACGTGGCATACATGTGGACAACACATCGGCGGGATGCACAAGAATCGAGGCACCAATGGCGACGATGAGGGGTGCGGATTTGGTGAGGTAGGAGTCTCATCGTCAAGAATACGACGAAACAAACTCCGCGATGTAGGCAGTTTCACCAGCGGCAACCAATGGCGAGGTCCAAGTGGCGGCGACAATGTGCGAAACAGCGACCACTACTACAAAAAAAGCTAATACTAGATGTCTCATCGCAGACGGTTGACTAAAATCATCAATATTAAATACAACCACAGACGGTTTTGGTTTAGAGACCGTCTGTGTTGCTACCAGTGCTAAAAACCTTCTGTAAAGAGGTAATATCATAGATGGTTCATAGTAAATACCGTTTATGAACTATCACAGATGGTTCTTAACAAGATCCGTCTGTGAAATTACCAAATATCACAAATGATTTTTATTTAAACCATCTGTGATACTTCATAGACGGTTTATATTAAAAATCATTTGTGATAATTAAGTTATCACAAATGATTTGTATTAAAATCCGCCTGTGATAATTTCACTTATTAATTGCAGACCTGTCGACCCTCACATATCTGTCTTAAATTGCAGATCTGCTTTCACTGCAGGCTACTGCATCGAAAAGGTGGGGCTTTGAGGCTATTTGGTGAAAGGAGACCATGGATTTGGCAAGAGTGATTGTAGATCCATTTGTTCTTGACTATCTATGGTTATTAATTTGTTTCTTAATTGTATTATATTTTAGATCTACCTTTTGGTAAAGGGTGAATTTACAATGGTTTAGATCTAGCTTGATGTAGAGAAAATATTATTTATATCTAGCATGGTTTAGGATTTAGCCAGTTCATGGTCTATTTCTACTTAATTTAATTTAATTAATTACTTTTGCTACATATAGCTACTTTAGATCATATATATAGCTAGTGTACTAATTAATTAATTCAATATTTAATACTAAATTGTTATATGCATAACGTAGGACCGAAGCTGGATGTACGTTGAGAATTGTGTAAGTGAATAGTACATTAATGGCATGTTTGATTTTATAAGAGCTGCTGAGGAGGATATGTTGAATAAGGGGATGCAATATATGTATTGTCCATGCATTGACTACAAGAATCTGAAGATGTTTAAGAACCTAGTGTTGATTGAAGCATACTTGATTCAAATGGGTTTCAAAAAGGGTTATGCACATTAGACAAATTATGATGAAGATCAGATTATATAGGAAGGTAGTAATAATGACATCGCTAATGAAGTCAACGATATGTTGCTGGATGATGTCAATTGTGATTCCGATTTGGATAGGCTGCATGATGATGATCTGGATCAGATGCTTCATGATGCATAAGGGAACTGTAATGAGAGAGTATGTTAAATTCCTACGCTTGATGGAGTACTCGGAGAAACATTTGTTCACGTGCTACAAGTCGAAGTACATGAGGTTGTTAGTCGTGCTTAAATAGCTGAAATTGAAGGCAAGCAACGGTTGGTCCGACAAGAGTTTCATGGTGTTGTTAGGTCTCTTAGCAAACATGCTTTCGGAGGAAAATAAGTTGCCCAAAACCACCTATAAAACCAAGAAGGTTCTTTATCCATTAGGAATGGAAGTAAAAAGAATACATGCATGTCCGAACAATCGTATCCTCTACCATAAAGGGATCTGTCCAGTGGAGAAACATCGATAGGAGGTTTGTAGACTTTGATGCAAAACCAAGGAATATCCAACCGAGTTACTATCCAATTGAGTTAGCACGAACTGCACCAGCTCGCCAGGTTGCGTGCGCGGCCAACGACCCACGCATAGCGTGCGCGCACGTGCTCGTTTTCTCAGTCGTATACACACACACACTATTAACTTATTCTATGCTCTAGCCAGTTCCCCTGCCCTGACGGAACTCGTCCCCCCATCAAGCCACGCGACCCACCTGCCTCTACCCGCTCACACCAGTTATGGGCCACGAACCCACGACTTGCCAATCCTCAACTGCTCGCGGTTTTATCTAGCTGTAAATTGGTATGTCTATGGACGTAAATATGGTATCCTTTTTTACTTCTGCCATACATGGCCAGTATGCGCCATGGTAGGTGTGTTAGTAAACTCTAACGACATGTCTATTAGTATAGTATAAGCAGTTTCATGTGGCCATAAAATGGTATGTATGTGGACGTAATTGTGTATTTCCAATTTTACTGCAGATGTCACATGGCCAGCATGCGCCACGGCTAGGTGTGGTAGTAAACTCTAACGACACATCCAATAAATTTGTCACTACATTGTAAGTAGTTTAATCTAGTCGTAAAATAGTATGTATCTGGTCATAAATGTGTTTTCCATTTTTACTGCCGACTCCAACGCGTCGTTGGGTCACACGGTTCATCTTGGTCGTAAGTTGGTATGTATTTGGTCATAAATGTGGTTTTCATTTTTATTTCCACCATCACATGGCTAGCATACACCACAGCTAGATGTAGCAGTAAACTCTAACGACACATCTAGTAAAATAATCATTTTAGTAAAAGCGGTTTTATCTGACCGTAAAATGGAATATATCTTGACATAATTGTGGTTTTTATTTTTACCACCACCAGCACACAACAGTAGCGTTGACATAGGAGATGGCTGAGGTGTAGTAATGAAAAAACTACACGACATGGTATGATAGTGATCGATTATTGCCAATTAATGGGCTCCCACGCTAGCGCGGTGGATAGCCTCGTGCCATTTTACCATTGATGAGGGGGTAGCAGTGGAAGACTAGGGCGACGGTGGAAGACGAGCAATTTTACTGCGGTTGCACAGGGGCGCCTAGGATCGCACGCAGGTGGGTCGTGGTTGGGCGCGACTCTAGTTACGACCGAAGCATAGAATAAGAGCGCTACGCATGTGTGTGTATATAACAAAAAACAATAAAATTGTGATGTTAAGAAAAAGTATTTACATGTATGCCCATGTAGTTTTTGAGTACACACTCATAAATATGGGCACATATCTAGTGAATATGGACTAAATGTTGCAAATCCCGTGAAAATTAGACGAGGAAGCTAAAAACGTACAAGATATAGGAGAGGACATATTACATAGACACATGTAAAATTTCAATATAAAAAATCAATCACATTTGCGAGATAAAAAAAACTAAATTTCCATGAACAAGCTTCTAACGGTAGAGTGGCAAAAGAGAGGATAGACAATTTTGGATGGTTGAAGAAAGAATAGATCCACGCTAGTGGCAAATACAAAACTCGCGTAAAAAGAAGCCTAATTTTGCATATGCAAGTGCAAAAATGGTATATTTCTATGGAACTGCAAAACATGTAGCCTTTTCTTCTTTTGCCATTAGCTCCATGGGTGCTATTCGGCATCAGATAGTGTTCAAGGGGCAACAGAAGACCCAGTGGAATCAATCTACTCTTTCAAGGTCAGGAGTTCAAAAGAGTGAAATTAACAGCAATCATTTTTGGCTAGCTGTTAATGATGTTCTGTGTCAGTCTTCATTCTCAAGTCAATCACGGCTGTTGCAGCTGGCTATTTTTTTTGCTAGTACCAGGAGTAAATGACGCTACATATATACAACCACCTTTGTCGTCTAAATCTGTTACAATTCTGAATTGGTTGTGGAAACTACCAATGTCTGAATCTACACAAGTACGTACATGGCGTGAGGCCTTTCACCGGGCTTCTTTCCACATCATAGCTTTCTCCAGGATGAACTTCCCTTCCTTGTATTTCTCGCTCTCCTCGTACGCTTTCTCCTGCAACACATTATATGGTACATATCACCAACAACAATAAAGCCTTTTATTCCAAACAAATTATAGTAGACTAAGAATGAAACCTCCTCAAGATCAACCAATGAGAGCCTTGTAATAAAACCTACAACCGAGGGCCTAGAACATTGTCTCTAAACCTTCTTCTTATGTCAAGGTTCTAGTATGTGGATCGCTAACTTCTATACGCTCCTATCCAAAGCTAATTTTTTGAATGTATTTCAATCCCTCAAATTTCTTTTAACTACTTTCTCTCACATCAGTTTTTGTCGACCTCTGCCTCTTCTTACATTTTTGGTACATCTTAAAATTCATTATATGGTGAGTGTAGCAGAGATGAGGATGTTGTGGTGGATCTGTGGTCATACAAGGCATGATCGCATCCGTAATGATGATATACGTGATAGGGTGGGGGTAGCACTAATTGAAGAGAAGATTGTCCAACATGGCTTGAGATGGTTCGGACATCTCCAACGACGGCCTCCTGAGGCACCGGTACGTAGTGGAATTTTAAGACGTACTGAAAATGTAAGAAGAGGCAGAGATCGACCAAAACTGATGTGAGAGGAAGCAGTTAAAAGAGACTTGAGAAATTGGAATGTATCTAAAGAATTAACTTTGGATAGGAGCACATAGAAGTTAACGATCCACGTACCGGAATCATAAGAAAGTTAGAGGCATTGTTTTAGGCTCTTGGCTTAGATAGCAAGTTATACGACTTAGGGTTTTAGCATGGTAGGTTTTCAAGACTCTTATCTCTTTGATCTTGAGAAGGTTTTATTTCTAGTCTACTCCAACTAGTTTGGAACAAAAGACTTTGTTGTTGTTGTTGTATCAAAATGTTGTAGAAACAAAACAATATGTGTTCAGATGACGCAAACAAAACTGGAAACAAGAGAACAAAAAATACCATGATAATTAACAAGAATGATAGAAAGGATATATGAAGTAAGAAAACAGGTAAAGTGACTTTTTACCTCAATACATCATTAGTACATACTCTTGGGAATATTTACTTGATAAGCTGATCATCCCGTCATTGATTGCCAATTCAGGATTATTTAACATGTCGCTATGTATTGCACAGTCCTCTACAGGTGATGATAGTGAGCCCGCAACTGAGACGTAACGTTGTCTACATATTAAGAAAACATTCTTTTTCTGTTAATAATGGAGACAATTTCCAATTCCAATGAAGGATATAAAATGCTACAAGATGTAAAATATATGTTATTAATATTGTGTGTATATTGAAGAGGCCCAATAGACAATACGTATAGGGAGTACAAAGGGATATTACAAGGGAATATGCCATATGTAGATAAGGAAAACAAGGCATATAAGGAAAGGAATAAAACAATTCCTATTCTATCTCTGATACCCTTAACACCCCCCTCAAATGCAAGGCGTATGCAATAGCATTGCATTTGAAAAAGGGTTAACACTAAAACAAGAAAAATCCGAAATCTGAGTCTTGATAATGTCGTCGTTGCGTGCAGTTTTTGAATAAACTATCAATTCAAGTCGAAGAGGAATAGACAGAAGCATGGCGGCGTAGATCGAAGCCCAAGACGACGGTGGTGCAGTGCACAAGGTGCAGAAGTCGCGCAGTGGCTTTAGAAGCTCGGGGCGGCGGCTAGAGAAGCGGCGGCATCATAACGACTTCTACGATCTGCACACGGCTCAGAGAGTAGAGTGGCGGCTGCTGCCATGCAAAAGAAAATTCCTACACTTCCATGACTGACAATAAATTTGTGAACTTGCACGGCTTGGACGAACTAAAAATTAGAGACTACGGATTTGGATGGACGCAACGAAAGACTCACGAAAAATAACTAAAGACTGACTAAACGAAATCAGCAGTAGAAAACGTCCCACTCCCTCAAAACCCCTCCCCTCTCTCAGAACCCCCTCCCCCTCTCTCTTCACATCTCCTCCCTCACTCCCGCCCTCCCCACTTCTCTCCACTCTCTTCCGTCCGTCGATGGCGGCATCGAGAGCGGCTTCGAGAGGCGGCGTCGAGAGTGGATTCGAGCGGTGGTGTCGAGAACAACTTCGGGTGGCGGCCTCAAGGTGTGGAGGCGATGGCGGACGCCTTGGGCGTGGGCGCAGGCGTTCCGGGCGCGGTCGCTTCCGCGCATGGCCACCGACACGCTCGAAGCCACCGTAGCCCGGTCGCCTTTGCACACGGACAACGAGGGTCCGGGAGAGGCTAGGCCGGTGTCGACCAGCCAACGTCGAGAGCCGAGTGGCGGCGGTGGTCCAAGAAGAGGGCGGCGGCGGCGGCTCGAGCAGTGACGACCGGAAGGTCTTGGCAACTGCAGCATTGAGGAGGAGGAGGCCAGGCAATGGAGAGCGACGGATCCGGCCAGAGGTGACCGGATCTGGGCCGAGCGGCGCTACGGCAGCAGGATCCGACGCGAAGGTGGCCGGATCCAGGCTTGGCGAGGCCAGATCCGAGCTCGGCGGCGGCAAAGATGGCCGGATCCGGACTTGGCGGCATCAGAGGTAGCCAGATCCGACAGCGGCTAGATCAAGGGGTAACAGAGCGCGGCGGCCTGAAGACAGCGGTCCATCCAGATCGAATCTGGATGGCGTGAGCCCGAGGAGGGTAGGCGACCCGAGGACGGCGGTTGGCGTCGGCGGAGGAGAGCGTGCGCACCAACGGCGCCGGCTCAAGCGCGGCCGCGACCGCGCGGGCGAGCACCGGTGCAGTGTCAGGGAGATCGGGCTAGCCAAGAGAAGCGGCAACAGCGTCCCCAGCGCCGACGACGGCGTCACCTCCGGGAGGATGAGCTCGATGGTGAGAAGATGACCGCCCCCGAGAGAGGAGATCGACCTCTCGGGGGCAGCAGCAACAGCAGAAGTAGATCGAGGTTAGGGTTTCAACTTAAGCTCTGATATCATGTTATGAATATTATGTGTATATTGAAGAGACCCAATGTGCAATATATATAGGGAGTACAAGGGGATATTACAAGGGAATATACCATATGTAGATAAGGAAAGCGAGGCATATAAGGAAAGGAATAAAACAATTCCTATTCTATCTCTAATACCCTTAACAATATACTTGGGCCGAAAATCATACCTGAAACATTAATGGGACTGAGAGTTTCCTACTGGATCAGTTTCTGCCTCTGTGCACCTCAAGCAGCTGCAGATGCAACCACATTGTTATCATCATCAGGTTTCCCCGTAAAAGGGAATCCAAGGGAGGAACCATTTTTTATAATTTGTGAAGGGTCAGGGAAAGTATCTTCAGTTATTTGGTCCTAGTTCTGCAGAGCAAGGATGGAATGCTGTGAAGAAGTTTGTTAGAACCTCATTAGCAAGCTTCTACATGTATGGGATAAACTTGTGGTAGTAATCAAATTTACCTGTGCATTTTTCTAGAAAGAATGGAAGTAGATGTTTGCCCATGGCATGATCTTTGTATTTTCTTGGTTCCATTCTGGGTATGGAAACCTCATACTTTTGTACTTTGTCTAGAAAAATCCATATGTATTCATGCATTAAAATAGGTGCCAATAGATAAGCAAGGCATTCAATGCAGAACAGATTGTAACTGAAGCAATTGTTGTACGCTGTACTGTCTTACCTCTAATAGAAATAATGCTTTGTCTCTTTTGATCATTATGCGGAAAAAGCTCTCTAAGTATCTGAAATCTCCAAATGATTGCAAATGGAAATAAGTTCAAATTGATGCTTTAGATAATGATTATTTGCACACCAAGAAAATTTTGGCAAAAATCACAAAACCCATATTAAGATACGTTTAGCAGCGCACTGCATTCAATTGTTGAGTATTTTCAGGCACAGCACATGCTTTCTGAAATCCACTATAGCAGGATGTCCGGAACACATCTGTCCACTGACCTAACCACATCTACAAATTGCTTCTTTCACTTTCCATGGGTAGCTCCCTCTGGCAATCTCATCTCTTTCAGTGTTATTATTTGAGAGAGAGAGAGAGAGAGAGAGAGAGAGAGAGAGAGAGGGAAGAAACATATAATGGAGCACGAATCGGTAGGAGACACCTCAACGATTGCCTTAATTGTAAAAATAAAGAGTATCTTGGGAGGGAAGAGAAATAAAGTAACTTCAGATTTCTTGTTCTTCAGTACAGAAGTCAGAACCCTTTTTTTCCCCTGAAAATTGGAACAAATCAGAGCTGATAGCTTAGTATGGAAAACAAATGGCATAGGTAAAAAGAAGTATATTTATAATGAGCTTACGTGATGTTTGGTCTAATGGATATAGCATGAAGCCTTGATCCATAGAGTAGCAACTAGATGAGACTCAAGTCCTGTATTGTTATTATAATCATTCTTTTGGAAAACTGATGTTAGAATAGTACAAGTGCAGATTACAGACTGTATGAAACATATTTTATTTGATAGATGTATATTCAAAACTTAAAATGAATAATTAGATCCATCATCTTAACTGTTACCACTACATGGTGCGCATGCGGTTACTATACTTGCATGGAGAGAGTCAAACTGCCCAAACAAACAGAAGGTGTGCCAATAGGCATAACATTAAGTATACAAAAAGGCTGTAAAAATAAGTGCTATATGATACCGAGAATTGTAAGTCATAGGTAAGAAATGAAATTTTCCATATTAGAGCTGTAGCCGGAGACCAGTTCCATTATTTTTCATGTCATCCCTGACATATAAAATGTTTCAACATGGCTACTTTCATAGCAGTAATATACATAAAGTATGAAGAAGTCATGAACCAAATATGCATCACATTCCATAGTTGACAGCTTCCATTGTCATCTCTAGTCAATCAATTCCATATCTCCATTGTCATCTCTAGTCAATCAATTCCATATCTCCATTGTCATCTCTGGTCAATCAATTCCATATCTTGCATTACCTTGGTCACTGCTCCTGGGCTTAGATCAATTAAGTTGGAGAGAAATAAACTACATTAATAATGAGCCTATGTGTAATCTAGAAACAAAACTACTACATACACAGATGACCCTTCTTCCACATAAACACACAAAAAAAGCTATCTTTTGTGAGAGTTTAAATTTTGTGGTCACATCCCTCTGGTTCATCGCATAAATAATCTCCTGATGCAGCTTAGATAAATTAAGCTATAATTTTTATGCACAAACACAACAAAAGAAGCACAGGAGTAAAAGAAAAGGCATCTTAAAATAACCTGATCTAATGTCAACAGCACAACTACCTGTGTTACCTTCTCTAATCTCTGGCATGCTAGTAAGGTAGCAACTAGCAGCAGCAGGAATGCCAGAGATGAATGTAGAATCAGTACAATAAAATCCTTTTCAAATTCTATATGATGAACACAAAAAAAAAGAGTAACGATCAAGAGGAACATTCATAAAGTCGGCACATGGACTATAAACACAGACTATTTCATTGAATTCCTTATAGGGAGTGTCATGCAAACTCGAGTGGCAAGCGGCCTATGAAGGAACTAAAACACCACTGCAATACCAACAGCTATAAATGCCCTGGCAATATATAGAGAAGCTAAGTACCTGTAGATCTCTCACAAGTAGTTATTAGTACTCTGGCAATTGTGTGCACAACCATGTGTTATTAGTACTCTGGCAATTGTGTACACAACCATGTGAAGTACAGAGTAAGGATACATATAAGTATATAACCATGCACACATTGACACACACCAACATTCAGCATCACTATGCGAAGCACAGAGTACCATGGATATGTGAAGATCTCAGACTCGGCTGGCAGGCCAGCTGCTCACACATGCCTTAATTATAACAGAAACTCCACCACCCACCAAGCTCATGTTGAAGCACAACAGCAATACAGCATGCATAAATCAGCTCAAACCAAAATTGGACAAGCAAACAATACCTAATCAAGCATGCACCGGATAAATTGCTCTTCGCCTATTACGACAAATCAAATTCACTACTCAAATCGCATAACACACCATAAGGACTGCTTGGACAAATCAATGTAGGCATGAATGAAATCGACCACTCAAATCAGACTCCTCACCGTGGTCTCAAAATAAAAAACCACACCCCGCAATGTAATCAAGCAAACCAAAACAAACATAATCAAATCAAGCATACCCATCACAAAATGCTCTCTTCTTATTTCGACAAACCAAACTTGTCAAATCGCATACCTAGCCATACTGTAATCAGACTCCTCACCGTGCTCTCAAAATAAAAACCACACCCCAAACTGTAGTCAAGCAAACCCAAATAAACATAATCAAATCAAGCATACCCATCACGAAATGCTCTCTTCTTATTTTGACAAACCAAACTTGTCAAATCACATACCTGGCCATACTGTAATCAGACTCCTCACTGAGCTCTCAAAATAAAAATCACACCCCACACTGAGCTCTCAAAATAAAAACCACACCCCACACTGTAATCAAGCAAACCCAAACAAACATAATCAAATCAAGCATACCCATCACAAAATGCTCTCTTCTTATTTCGACAAACCAAACTTACTTGTCAAATCGCATACCTGGCCATAAGCAAACCGGCTCAAACAAACCGAGCAAAATAAACTAAAAGCAAATAAAACCTGTCATTCAAATCCCATTCCTCACCCTAAGGACAACCTGCTCACACAAGCCATGCAAGCAAACCTGCTTTGAACGACACCCTTCCCCATAAGCACAAAGTGCCGACAAATCGAATCAGAACGAAAAGCCAAATAGATCACATCGATTCCTTGTTCTAAGGAAAATCATGAAGACAAGCAGTCAATCAAAGCCAACAAAACTAAAACGTAATAAAAAGAAGCGATGAAATTGCGCTCATCTCCCGTCCAAGAAAAAAAATCCACTCATCGCTACATGCACAACCACGAACTGAACCACTTAGACCGAAATAAATAAAACAAAATTCCGCCAATCAACTCGCATTCCTCTCCATAAGCGCAACAATGCCAAATCGTAAAGTAAATCGTACACCAAATCATACGCACGCCTCGTCGGCTCGTCGTCCTAAGCACAAGCGCACGAGGAACAGAACAAAAGCACGGAGTAACCGGGGAACTGGGAAACGTTAACAAAATCCACCGCGTAAAACGTACCCTCTCGCAGCCGCAACTCGCAAGCGCAATTAAGGTGTGGCCAAATCGTACCAAATGAAAGCCAAATCCAACAGAGACTCTCGTCATTAGCACACGCTCCTTACCCCCTCCCCTACCAAGCATAATTCAACAGACGAATCAAAAGACTTTGATTCAATACTACACAAAACCAAAAACATGAACCAATTCGAGTCAATCCATGCACACTCCGCGATCACACGGTCCAATTCCATCCCCTCCCGTAATCGACGAGCCCAAACCGAAACGCACCGAACCCACCCGACAAACTCACGCTACACACACGGGAAAACGAATCGAGACGCATCCGAGCCGAAGCGCATACCAAACCGCGCTAGGTCGCTACACCTAGCAAAACAAAGGGATCTCAAATCGCGCGGAGTGGGAGACGGTAGATGCCGCGTCGCGCGAGGCTGGCGATTCATCGACGATGAGGGGGACGGCGGCGTCGGCGCAGCCACCGGCCGGCTCCTCCACCGACTCCGGCTGCGCGCAGCAGAACCAGCCGATCCAA
Organism: Dendrocalamus latiflorus; assembly: GCA_017311315.1. Classification (NCBI taxonomy): domain Eukaryota; kingdom Viridiplantae; phylum Streptophyta; class Magnoliopsida; order Poales; family Poaceae; genus Dendrocalamus; species Dendrocalamus latiflorus. Next base: position 16,891,226 of record CM029667.1, read on the forward strand.
GCAGGAGAGGCAAACGGCTTCAAAATGGGAATTTCGGATGCGGATTTGCCGATTTGTGATCGGAGTAATTGGACTAGGGTTTAGAGATTTCTGACCGTTGCGGAGAGGGCGGTTCAGGGGAGGGGCAGCTTTTATAGGGACGGAGAGGGTGAGGTGTGAGGTGTGGCCTTCCGGAGTGAACTGGAGAGACATTCTCCCTGACTGATGGGCCCCATGATTCATGCGATTCGAAATTTTTTTGGGAGGCATTTGTTTCTCGCTTCTTAGAAAGTTTGCTTTTCTGAAGGCAGAGATGAGTGGTTTTGAGTGTTCATTTGTGACTTACCTACGGTTGCAATTCATCTTCAAATAGAAAGCTTCCTACTGTCGAATATTTCTTTTCGTGATTACAAGGAAGACGTACGCACAAACAATATTTGTGAATTGAAGAAGACTAGATTTTTCCTCCTGAAATTCCAAGCTTGTGTCATAATCCACTTAAAGAATGCGCAATCGAGTTGGTATCATTATTGTTAAAATTCAAATCTGCTAGAAAATGCATATCCGTGCATCAAAATTTTGTGATGAATTTGGATTGTGCAGATATATTTACATAAATTAGCAGGCTCAAATTGTGACGAGGAGTTTCAATTAACAGGCTTTCACGTGAAGCTTAAGTGACAAACCCCTGACTCGTACTTCCCTATACCCAGTGACTCTTATCTACCCTAGCGGCGTCGGGACTATCTCACCACTCCGCCTCATCTTCTCCAACCATTTGCCACCACCTCCCAAAACCTTACACAGTACAGGTATCGTTGCTCGCCACCTTCCATTGTTGCCTACCACCTATCAACAAGCCTTCACCATCATATAGAGCTATCAATGTAAGAGCCCCATTTTTTAGAATAGGGTCGTCGTACCTATCTTTCATTGTTGCCTACCACCTATCAGCAAGCCTTCATCATCACATAGGGACATCAATGTAATAGCCCCATTTTTTAGAACAGGGTTGTCGTACGTTCTACAATAACCTACGAGTTTAGTTACGAGAAGAAAGAGTATTATACCTACTCACGAATATTTAAAGATATTTAACTTTATTAAAATATGACCTAACGATCAACTTTAGCAACTTTACGGCGTATCCAAGTCCAAAATATAACTTACATTCAGAAGAACTGAAAAAATCTCCACATAAACGTTTAAGTGCGGTTGTAACTCCAACACAAAAACTCAAAGCAACCCTTCTTCTTCTGATATTTGTTTTGATGAAAATAAGCAATATTGAGTACACTAGGTACTTAGCAAGCCACATAGGGAAATGCTATTAACTAATTGTCAGTATTTCAAGAGATGGAATAGGTTGGTTTATTATTATATTTGTAGATGCAATTTTATTTGTAAACAATTTTAAACACAAAAGACAAAAAAATGACTTCTTAAAGGAAAAGGGGTTCAAGTAACTCAATTTCCAATTTGAAATCTCACCAAAAACACTTATGCCTTGTTATTAAAATCACTCATAAAACACAACTTCATTTACCGAAATCACAAATTCAAATACCATTTGTAATTTTGACTCTGTAGAGTTGTCCAGTTTTACCTACAAGATATTTCAGACTCATAATGTCAAGCTATAGACAAGCAACATGTTAGCGTGCGACTGAGTTAAGATAACAAGATCTTTTACTGCTCTCCTTTTTATAGCCTCTACCCGGTAGGGACGAGACCCACACATTATCGGTATTACATTAGCCAACGCAGAAAGTTGCAACCCGATTCTGTGTGACTCTATTGTTGTTAAGTATGGTTTTATCATTTCCATATCACCCCTTTTACACGCGGGCTATTCCACCTTTGGAACCCAACATCTTGTAGATATTCAATTTAATTGAGCAGCTACTAGAACAGGATTGACAAGTCAAAATTTGTGGTTGAGCAATTACTATATTCTTTACTCAGCATAAGATTGTAGTCCTTACTTTTCACTAATAAGGCAACTGACCATAGACCAACAACCAAGTGCACCATGACACTGCGACAAATCCAACCAATGCCTCCTCCCTACGGTAAGGTCATGGACTCCAACCAACTTGTGGCTTTCCACGATTCATCCTCAACCCTAGTATCATTTCGTAATTCTATTGGCAAAATACTAAATCTCTTAGTAGTGTAAAACATTTGAATTCCTAATCTATTGTAGGATCGGAAATGGCAACAGAGGGGCGGTGAATGGTGCCTTTTTAAAATCGCCCCCAAGTATCCACAAAAGAATCTCCTCTCCGATAGCTATGGAAACTATGAAGAAGTTGATTCATGCTCTCTGGAAACTTAAACTAACAGAGATAGAAGCAAGGCATTAAAAACTAAAGCAGAGCATGCAGCAGAAATCAAAGCTCAGAGAAAATCAGCAGCCAAAATACAATAGGCCAGTTAGACTGCAGGCATGTGACAGGTCTGACCGCACCCTAGCCGCCGGTCTGGCCGCCCCACTGATGCTGGTCTGACCGCCATAGTCTGGCCGGTCTGACCGCTAGTGCTTGGCCGGTCTAACCGCCGGCACAGGTCCGGTCAGACCGCCAACCACTAAGCAGTCTGACCGGGCAAACCCTAGCGCCCGGGAAACAGAGCAGGAAGCGCAGTGCTGACTGAAAATATTGAATTTACTGAAAACAACAGATTATTGAGAATTTTGTCGAATTGCTCCCATTCTTCTCAGGCCAAAAGAGCAAGAACTTAAACTAAATATCATTGAGGCCTCTGAGAGGAGAAATTGCAGCCAAAGAACTTAAGGAAACAGAAAATCTGAAATTGTCAGAGAATAGTATGCAGGAGAGACAGGGATCCATATTTCTCATGATTTTTAGCTCCTTTGCTCAAGAGCTTTTGGATTCACCAGGGAGATGAATTCAGAACACAAGAACTCATTTTTCTAACATCTTTTAGTTAGCACAAACAAGAGAACACAAATCCCCTGACTACAAACCCTAGTTTCATGGAAACAGAGGAAATGGAGCGAAGCACAGGGAAAAGGCAAAATCATTGAATCTTCCATTTGCTCTTGGGAATGGAATAGCCAAATGGCCTTGAGTATTTTCCCATCACAGAGCAACCAAGAACCAGCTCCTCAATCAAGATTTACTCCAAATCTAAAGAACCAGCAGAGAACAAAATAAAACACAATTCCATCATAGAGAGAAAAGGAAGACTAAAACTCTCAAATTGATTCATCACCATGAATGCTTACAAGAGAGGAATGATTACACATGAGTTACATTCACCTCACTACATGTTTCTCAAAGAGGAACACCCTTCCTGAGCTCACACACACGCAGGAGACAATGCACACACACACTGCTTGCTTACAGACTTGAGAATGCACTGCTGATCACTCCCCTTTTAACTCCAAGCCCACACCCACAAGGAGAAAATCAAGAAGTGGAAGCCCCTCCACTCATTGCTTGAGTCAATTCTCTAAATTGCCCCTCAAGCACCTTCTCGGAAGCTTCCCGCAACCGGCACCCTGTCTGTCTGGACCTCAACTCCTCCCTGAGTCTAGTCCAGATCCGCTCCGCTGCACACGACCGCACCCGGCATCCTGACCGTCTGGACCTCAGCTCCTCCCTGAGCCTAGTCCCAGTCCACCTCGCCGCTGCCTGTCGTGTCCACCCGACTCCGACCGACTGGACTGCCGACTCCGCCTGAGTCTAGTCCTGGTCTGTTCCATCGCACACGACCGCAACCGACATCCAACCGTCTGGACCTCTGACTCCTCCCTGAGTCTAGTCCCGGTCCACTCGTCGTTGCCCGTCGTGTCCTCCACCGGTAGCTCCAGCTCCGGTTCCTCGTCTCTCGACTCGCAACCACCTCACCAGCCTCGATCATCTTCGGCATCTCCGACCGTCTGGACCTCAACACTTTCTATGCCTAGTCCCGATACTCCCACGCCTCACCATGACGTAGCTCCGAAGTCCTGCAGCCACACAGACAAGCAAACCGTCACATAGCATCGCACGAAACATCATAATAAACAATATCATTAACGAAAAGGTACTCAAACCTAGAAAACTCAAAACAAACTCAAACTCCATCACAAACATGGGGATACCTCCACATGGTCTCTCAATCTCCCCCTTGATGAGTATATTGACAAACACAGAAAAAGCGCATAAAGTTGAGTTTGTTTGAAAGTCATACATGGTCTAAAGGAAAAGCAAAGAGATGCAAGACCAAGTCGACAAAGGAGTAAAAGAAAGAGCAAGTTTTCCTCAAAAGCTCCCAAAAAAATTGGCTTTTTCTCCAATATTCTCCCCCTTTTGGCAATAAAGTCATCGAGATGCTTGGAGGAAAATAAATCATGGTGTTGGCTGAATTTTATTCAATCTAAGCAAATAGAGCCATGAAGATTATCCAAATTGACTTTTGAGTATTACACCAAGCCATAATACAACAAGATGCTATCAAGATCATGACAATATATGCATAATCAAGCCAAGCCACATAAGTAACAATCTGAATAGTAGATGAATTTCTTATCATGTCAAACCATTGAAGAGTATAGTCTAGCTAAAGGTATCCAAAGATGATGCAAGCCATGTCAATAATCTAAGTGGAACAAGAAACTAGAATTGAGTCAATTTAGAGTGCTACAAGTTCAAGAATGAAGCCTTTGTTCAAGTACTATTAGTCTTGTTGTAATGAAGCAATTTTAGCACAATTGACATATTTTTTCTTTTGAAACTCATGGTCGTTTCCAACCAAAATTTTAGTCATGTGCTAGATCTCAAGCCTTATGCGACCACTCCAAGCAAGAAGCTTAAGGAGATGATCTTGGTCATCCAAAACTCCCCCTGAGTTCATGCCTAGTGCAATGGCAAGCAGTCTCATGATAGAGAATTGGTGAGATCAGTTCTTTCGCACAAAAGAGATCTTTTTGTTTTTACTGAATGTAGTGCAAGAACAATAAGTTATAAAGAACTATCATAGCTCAATCTAAAGCTCAATAGAGATTCAAGACCCAACTCAGCTTATTTGACATGGCATGAATCATAAAAGCATAACTAAAGACAGACTAGTCTCAAGAACTAACATAACATGGCTTAATTCAAGTTGTGCATGTTTAATCAACTTATCAATGGCAAAGGCTTGACGACACATATAAAGTCATGACAAATCTAGAAATTAAGCACAGATCATGGTAAGATGTAAAGCATTGTAAACATGTCATAAAAGGATAATAGTTAGGGCTCCATGTAATTATATTACAATGGCAAAAGCTGAAATGAAAGAAAATCCAGCTCCCCCTCAACATGTGATGTACTTTTAGTTCAAATTGAGTTATGTCAATATTAAGCTCCAGAAGTTCCCAAATGAACTCCCCCTGAACCAAAGCTATAAAAACGAGAAACTAGGAAGAGAAACAGAAAAGACAGTCCTTAAAGCATAGACAAGATATAGAAGATACTATAGCTCAGACTGGCTCTCATCTACCCCATATGACACTAGGACTATCAACTGCTCTTCTAACACACTAAGGAGCAAACACATTCCCTGTCTACCCAAGGGTGGCCCAACCCTTGCTAGAACCTATAAGAAGTGAGTGAGCTCAACCTAATGAGAAGAGAGACAGCTAATAAGCAGCATCCTAGAACCACAAGATGAGAGGAAGAAATCTAAGCAGCTAGACAAGAAAATATCCTCCCGAGTCTGCTTGATCTGGAAGCCAAGGAAGAAGGTCAACTCGCCCATCATGCTCATCTCAAACTAGGTGCTCATGACATCCGAGAACTGTGAAACAATAACATGAGAAGAGCCGCCAAAGATGATGTCATCCACATAAATCTGGACGAGCAGAAGGTCATTGTCATGCCTGCGAATGAACAAGGTCTTGTCTACCTTACCCATATCAAACCCATGACTCAACAGATAGGATTTAAGCCTCTCATACCAAGCTCTAGGGGCCTGCTTAAGTCCATACAAGGCTTTGGAAAGTTGTAGACATGGTTTGGGTATTTGGGGTTCTCGAAACCTGGAGGCTGCCTAACATAGACCTCTTCCTCAATAAACCCATTGAGGAAGGCACTCTTTACATCCATCTGGTAAAGCTTGAAGCCCTTAGAAGCTACGAAAGCAAGCAAGATTCTAATGGCCTCTAGCCTAGCTACAGGGGCAAAGGTCTCCTCAAAATCTAGATCCTCAACCTGGGAGAAACCTTGAGCTACCAGTCTAGCCTTGTTTCGAATGACTACCCCATCCTTACTCTGCTTATTTTTGAACACTCACTTGGTACCAATGACATTATAACCTCTAGGGGGCTCATCAAGCGACCAGACCTTGTTTTTGTCAAAGTTTTCTAACTCCTCATGCATGGCATTGACCCAAGACTCATCAGAAAGTGCATGATCAACATCTTTGGGCTCGAAAGAGGCAACAAAGGTAGAATGGAGACAGAAGTGAGACATGCCAGACTTTGAGCGTGTGACTCGCTCAAAGAGGTCTCCAATCATCTGCTCTGAAGGATGGTCTTTCTGGATATGACGAGGAGGTCCTGGATGAGAGGAAGAAGTGGCCTCTACCTCATGAGCTGACGAGGTAGGAACAGAGCCACTAGCTCCAGAAGATATGGAAGGCATGGGCTGATCTGCTCGAGGTGCGATGGAAGAAGCCGGCACCTCAAGGGGAGGAGGAACTGGATCGGGTGGATGACCCTCATCTCCATCCTCCTCATCGTCCACAAAGATGGGCTCGGACTGCTCTACTGAACCTAAGATATCGGGCTTAGTCCCCGGACTGGCCTCATCGAAGGTCACCTCACAGGATTCTACCATTTTACTAGACTCGCAGTTCCAGATCCTATAAGCCCGTGAAGAAGTCGAGTAGCCTCGAAAGATACCATCACAAGATCGTGACTCGAACTTATCTAGGTTCCCGAACTTCAAGATAAAACACTTGCAACCAAACACACGAAAATGAGATACACTAGGCTTTCGCCCATATCTCAGCTCATAAGAGGTGTGACGCAAGTGTGCTCTGAGAAAAACTCTGTTTGAAACATGGCTTGTGGTGGCTATAGCCTCAGCTCAAAACTTCCTCGGTGTAGAGTTCTCATCAAGCATCGTCCTGGCCATCTCGACCAAGGTATGGTTCTTCCTCTCCACAACGCCATTTTGCTGGGGGACGTATGGAGAAGAGAACTGATGCTCTACACCTGTCTCATCACAAAACCTCTCAAAGTAGGAATTCTTGAACTCTATGCCATTGTCACTGCGGATCGCTCGTAAGGCACCTGGGAGCTCAACAGAAAGCCTACTAAACAAACCCCGAAAATGGGTAAATGTCTCATCCTTTGAGGCTAAGAAAAATACCCAAGAGTACCTCGAGAAGTCATCGACCACGACAAGAACATACCACTTCCCTCCTGCTGACTGCACTCGAACTGGGCCAACTGTATCCATATGGAGCAGCTGTCCTGGTGCATCGGTCATAGTCACTGTGACCGGAGGGTGAGAAGCGGCAACCATCTTGCTATGCCGGTAAGGAGCACAAATTAGATCTTTGACCATCTTGAGTTTAGACAGACCACGAATGAGATCGTGGCTGCTAACTTGGGTCAAATGGTCAAATCCAATATGACCAAGTCTCCTATGCTAGAAAGTAAGGTCACAGGACTCAGAAGCAACTAAATACCTGAGAGGATCACCAGAAGACTCAACAAAATCAGCACGAAAGATCCTCCCATATCTAGAAATCCCGTAAACCAGACTACCCGAAGAATCAAGAATTTTACAAGCATTTTTCTTAAAGCTCACCTCGAAACCGTCATCGATTAGCTAAGAAACCGAAAGCAAATTATACTACAGCTTACTCACTAAGGCAACATCTTTTAAAATGAAGGAATCATTAACGCGCACAGTATCTTTAGCGATGACGCGCCCAAAAGAGGCATCTCTGAAGGTGATCGTCTCATCACCTAGAGCTCGGGTTAGGGAAGAGAACCAATGAGAATCTCTGGTCATATGTCGAGAACAACCGGAGTCCACGAGCCAAACCTCTCCCTTCCCAACCCGGCGAACCTGAGTCAAACAGAGAGAGATGGCTCAGTACTGGGATAAATCAAAAGAGATTTTGGCACCCAATACTGAGTCACACGACGAGCAGAAGAAGTAGTCACACACAACTGACCTCTAGCTACCCTACGCTCTCCGTCGCTCAAAAAGCTAAAAGGTTTATGAGCAGACCTGAAGCTGTTGCTAGGTTCGACTGCTATGGAAGAGCGAGTCGGTGCAGTAGCAACATGCTGATCTCACCGCGGGTAGCCATCTCGACGAGAGAAATGAGATCTACCCTCATGACGGCGGATATCATGACCAGAGACAAATCGAGGACGAAAATCAGAAAAATCAGAAAAGCCAAGTCCTCGATGCTGCCCAAATCCATCAATAGAAGCAACTCTCGACCTCGTGTTGGCCTTAGATGCACTCAAGGTCTGGGGCTGACCCTGAATACACCTAAAAGCCTGAACACGGTCTCTCTGTGCGATCTCTGTGCCATCCTTCTGACAGAAGGTACAATGGTACTTCACCTTCTGAGAGGTAGAAGTAGCACGATAGGGCTTCGCCTTCTGAGAGGTCGAAACAACAGGTGGAACCACCTTACCGTCAGAAATCCCTTGGACAAAGCCTGCAGATTTGAACTCAGCTTTCTTGGTTCTAGGCTTGACCTCGATCACACCTGCTGCTATGGGTCTAAGAACAGTAGGTGGATGCTTCCTAACATCCTCAAGAAAATCATATCCTAGACCTTAATTGAATTTGCAAATCTTGGACTGGTCTAGAATAAGATTCAGCTTCTTCTTGCCTCCTACAAACCTTTTAAGAGTGTTCATAAGATACTGACACTCCTGAAAGAGAGAGGTGCAAGAAGAGCAGGGGGAAGAAGAGACAGCAGAAGGTAAGGGAGTAGAAGAAGAACCAACAGCAGAAGAACGGATGGCATGTGCACGCATAGCTGCCTCAGGAGGGACAGTCCTACTGCTAGCCATTTGGTTCACGTAGCTAAGCGTCTCTACCATACCCTTGGGCTTCTCCCCCACAACAGCACACACTTCACAAGCAGATGGTGACTTCTCTAGAAGGTCCTTAGTTAGCTTCACACATTTATCATCCAATGCAATCAAATCTGATTTTAGTTTTTCACAATTATTGCATGGTGAGCTAATAGGGTCCTTAGAAGCATATTGAGCCATTTTCTTGTTATGATCAACCATTTCTTGAAATTGTTTAGAAATAGATTCAAGCTCAAAGGCTAATTTAGGACAGTTGGTACGAGAAACAATGAGCTCAAGTAATGAAGCTTGTAGTTCAGCAATTTTATGATCTGCCTTCTTTAGGTTCATCTTCAAATTAATACAGCTTTCATATGATTCAGGCAGATCGAGAAGCATAGTATAAAGACCTCTAAATGCATTGTCCTTATCCTCACATGAGATGCAAGAAATAGTCCCAACAGTAGTAGATGAAAGAGCAGCTACCCTACTCATCTCTAGTTCAGCAAGTAGACTAATATTCTCCACCTTAATCATGTCAAGCTCGGAGGTCACACTATCATGCAAGGTCCTTAGCTTCTCCATGTCACCAAGCAAAGAAGAGCATACATCACATTCATCACGGGAGGGAGCAGATATAAGTGAAGTAAGCTCTCGTGACAATCTCTCTACTTCCTTCTCCAACTCACTACACCTAGCTCTAGATCTAGCATGAAATTTTTCTAGCTTAAGAAAAACATCATTGAGCTGGTCATAGGAAAGATATACCTCATCGGAGTCAGAGTAGAGCTCGCTGTCGCTGATGTCGCCTTTAAGGGCCATGAAGCACATGCCAGTGAAGTCGTCGCCATCCTTGGGATCTTGATCGTCCTTCCCATCGTCGTCACTCCACCCCTCCACCTCGCTGAGGTCGAGGTCGTCGAAGGCGGTGAGGACGCGGTGAAAGAGCTTCTTGGCTTTGCCAAGGTTGCAGAACTTCTTCTCTTTGCTTGGGGGCTTCTTGTTGCGGTTCTTGTTGGTGTAGTCGTTCTTACTCAAACCGCCGTAGTCGTTCTTGCCCTCCAGCTTGGGGCAGTTTGCTCGAATGTGGTTGGGGCCACCACACTCAAAGCAAATCACATGTCCTCCTCTCTTTCTCTTCCTAACCCTCTTGTATGCATGAGAAAATGTTCTGGCTAAGAGGGCTAGTTGGTTTTCTGGAAGCTGCTCAAGATGATCATCATCAATTTCACACAAAGCAGCAAGAGAGAAACCCGAAGCAGTGTCAACAGAAGATCCAGAGGCAGGACTGGGATCAGTGACCAAAGCCATCGACTGTGACTTCGATTTGCGAGAGACAATGTCAATCTCGTGAGTCTTGAGGCATGAGTACAACGCATCAAGAGTCAAAGTCGAAAGATCCGTCGTGTCCTTGATGGTGGTCACTTTCATCTCCCAAACTCGCAAATCCAAGGCCAAAAGCATTTGGCGAGCGTTGTCCGAGTCGGGGTATGTGAGACCGACCGCTCGGAGGTCGCTCAAGATCTTGTGAAACCTCACATAGCACTCATCCAGGGACTCTCCAGCGAGCATTTCAAATTTCTTGTAATCTCGCTTGTACTGGTCCTGTCGTACCGTTTTAATTTGGGTGGTGCCCTCATGGTAAGCATCGAGGGTCACCCAAATATCATAGGCCGACGTAAGATGAGAAATGCAATCAAACTCATTTCGGCTCAGTCCTTGGATAATGATGTTCCTTGCCTCAACATTGGGCATGTTTGCCATATTGATGTTCTCATCGGCAGGAACAAGAAAGCGAGTTTTGACTTTGCGCCATATCGCATAGCCCTGAGCCTGTATGTAAGACTCCATCCGACTCTTCCAAAAAGGATAGTCGATCCCATTGAAGATCGGGGGCTTGGTGGAATACTTGTATTGGATCGGAAACGGCGACAGAGAGGGGGTGTGAATGTCGGCTTTTAAAAACTTGTCACCCCCAAAGAGTACCCACTCGAAACTCTCCTCCTATAGCTATGAAAGGCTATGAAAGAGGATCAAGGACTCACTGGAATTGCAGGCTATCAGAGAGAAAAGCTGGGCAAGGAAAATGAAACCAAAACAAAAATGCTCAGCTGGAACAGGGGAGGCCGATCAGACCGCAGGCTCTAGGCCGGTCTGACCGCTCCCTGGCCGACGGTCAGACCGCCCAAGCCACGTTGGTCTGACCGGTCCAGTGAGTCCGGTCTGACCGCCCAACAAGTTCCGGTCAGACCGCCCATCGAAATCAGAACACAGAGAATCTGAAAAATGGACAGCCCAATAAGAAACTCCAAACTACAGATCAAATTTAGTATTTCCCTTTGGTTTCCTTAGCCAAGAATTGCATGGACATAACTCAAATAGCCTGAGGAACCCAAGGAACCAAGAAATCCAACACAAATCAAAGAAATTTAGGATTTGACCTAAAAACTGAAAATATGCAGAGAGCAGCACTAAACTTCAAATTCCCATCCAACCTTTGATCCTCTGGCCATGAAACTTCTAGGATAGCTAATGAATAGCCTCAGCATTCTAGAAAACAAGTTTCATGCCATCTCAAACAGGGAATCAAAAACTACTTCAAACCCTAGAGATGAACCAGAACTGAACAGGGACACACCAAAACCCAAATTGCTCAATGGTCTTAAGTCCTTTGTTCATGAGATTTTGCAGATATGATAGCAATAACAAAAGGACTTCTCAGACCAAAAATCAGGCCATCTCTTGAAGAGAAACAAGATTCTCCCCAAAACCCTAGAAATGGCAAAAGAAGAACAGAGGAGCTCAAAAACCAAATCTGAGATTAAAAGCGATTTGCTCTTGGGAAAAATCGATCAAATGATCTTGAGGCATCATCCCATCACAGAGCAACCCATTTTGGCACTCCCCAACAACAAACAACAAGAAATCAAGAAAGTCAAGAAATCACCCAAAATGAGAGGAACGAAGAACAGAAGCATGAACACAGAATAAACTTCAGAGTTTCATTCATGGAATCAAAAGGATGACAGAGGAGTCTCGATACGCATGGACATTAGAACAAGAGAAATGATTACAAGTTTATCAAACCATCCTTTTACTCTCCCCAAGCCAAGAACTCTCTCTTGCTACATCCTTCCTAGGAGGAACACAACGTACACAGAGGAGACACCAAGGGGACACACACTGTTGCCTTCCACCCACTCTCACCAACTAAAGCCTAAAGCCAAAACCAACTCTCCAAAGCTCATTTTGACTAAAGCAAGCCCTACCAACCTCTAAAACCCTAGGAATGCATGCAGCCACAAGGAGGCACCTCCTCCTTATATAGCCTTCGGCTAACGGGTCTCCAACCCGTTACGCCCACCAGATCCAACGGAACCCGCTCCCGCTTGTGCAGCCTCGCGAAATTACCCATTCGCCCCTTCTGCACCTTCCGGGAAGCTTTCGCGTCTCTTGTCGTCTAAGCCTCGCAACTACCTCGAGTCTCCGCCATCTTCGACACATCTCGACCGTTCTGACCTCGACACCGCCCGTGTCTAGTCCGGTCAGCTCGTGTCTCGCCACGACTCCGCCTCGACGTCCTGCAGCCAACATAGACAAGAAACATATCAAATAGCACCGCTCGATACATGTAAACATAAATGCATTAATGAAATAGCCCAAACCTGACAAGTCGACATAATATGCATCCTAACCATTTTGACCAGGTTTGACCAAGTCCGACCGAGCCCGATTGCACCACGCAACGTCAAGGTCCGAACCAACCAAATCAAACTCGACTTTCCTAAACCGATGTCAATTACTCATCATACTCACGGGATAACCTCCACATGGTCTCTTAATCTCCCCCTTGATGAGTATATTGAAAAACTCAGAAAAAAGCGCAAAGTTGAGTTTGAAGAGAAAGTCAAACATGGTCCAAAGGAAGAAAATGAAGCTAATGACCATGTCGACACAAGGAGCAAAAGAAAGAGCAAGTTTTCCTCAAAGCTCCCGAAATGGCTTTTTCTAGCACTATTCTCCCCCTTTTGGCAATAAACACATCAAGGATGCAAAGAAGAAGACAAATCATGGAAATGGATGAAATGGCTGAAGTTTGATTATTCTAAGCATTTAGAGCCATGAGGATTATCCAAAATGACCAGTAAGTACTACATCAAGCCATAACTCAATAGAATGCTATCTAGATCATGACAGGATATATATAAGCCAGCTAAATCAAATAGATGATAATCTGAAATTTAGTGCAATTTGAGAGCATGTCAAGTCATCCATGATCAAAGTCTAGCTAGAGGTATCCAAGGATAATGCAAACCATGTCAATAAGCTAAGCGGAACCAAGAAGCTAATGTTGAGTCCAAATAGAGTGCTACAAGTTCTAGAATGAGACATTTGTTCAAGTACTTGTAATCTTTGTAATTTTAGCAAATTGAGCACATTTGATAAGTTTTTCTTTAGAAATCTCATGATTGTTGCCAACCAGATTTTTGTTTTATCATGTGTTAGATCTCAAGCCTTATGTGACCACTCCTAGCAAGAAGCTTAAGGAGATGATCTTGGTCATCCAAACTTCCCCTGAGTTCATGCCTTGTGCAATGGCAAGCCGTCTCATGAGAAAGAATTGGTGAGATCAGTTTTTTTCGCACAAAAGAGATCTTTTTGCATTCTTAAATGATTGTACTAACTCATGCTACATCAAGAACTAGCATAGCTCAATCTAACGCTCAACACAGATTCAAGACTCAACTCAACCTATTTGACATGGCATGAATCATAAAAGGATAACTCAAGAAAGACTAATCTCGAGAGCTAGCATGACAAGTTTTAATTCAAGTTGAGCAATTTTAATTGACTTATCATGGCAAAAGCTAGTCTACACATATGAAGTCATGATCCATCTAGCAAAGAAGCACAAATTATGGTAAGATGTAATTCATTGTGAACATGTCATAAATGGATAATAATCAAGGCTCCAAGTAGTTATTTACAATGCAGAATACTGAAAATGCAAGAAAATTCAGCTCCCCCTCAACATGAGATGCAACTTTTAGTTCAAGTTGAGTTATGTCAATGTTAAGCTCCAGAAGCTCCCAAATGAACTCCCCCTGAACCAAAGTAATAAAATCGAGAAGCTGGCAAAGAAAACCAAACAGGCAGTCCTTAAACAATAGATAAGATATAGAGGATACTATGACTCAGACTGACTCTCATCTACCCCATGTGACTCTAGGACTATCAACTGGTCATCTAACAGACTAAGGAGCAAACACGTACCCTGTCTACCTGAGAGTGGCCCAACCCTCACTAGAACCTACAAGCAGTGAGTAATCTCAACCTAGTAAGAAGAGAACCAGCTAATAAGCAGCATCCTAGAATCACAAGATGAGAGGAAGAAGTCTAAGCAACTAGACAAAAGAGACACTCTAATCTATGCTAGAAGGACTAAACCCAATGCACCCGTATGCAATGTAATCAGAAGGAAGTAAGAGCATAATCAATATAATAAAGCAGTAAAGCACAAAGCTCCCCCTCACAACTGCCCATAAGGACAAACCACCCCAAGCTCTCCCCGCAGAGCTAAAAACCTAGAGCTATCCAATGGCTTGGTAAAGATATCGACCAATTGGTGGTCACTCTCCACAAACTGGAGCACGATGTCACCCTTCTCTACATGGTCTCTAAGGAAGTGATATCGGATATCAATATGCTTGGTCCGAGAATGCTGCACTGGGTTCTTAGCAATATTAATCGCAGAAGTGTTATCATAAAAGAGTGGAACACTGTCGATAACTAACCCAAAGTCCCGCAGGGTCGAGACCATCCAGAGCACCTGGCTACAGCAACTGGCTGCAGCAACGTACTCGGCCTCTGCGGTGGACTGTGCAACACCAGACTACTTCCTCGAAGACCAGGAAACGAGAGAAGTGCCAATGAACTGGCAGGTGCCCGAAGTGCTCTTCCTATCTATCCTACAGCCGGCAAAGTCTGCATCCGAGTAGGCTCTCAAGGAAAGACAGGAGGAGGAAGAGTACTAGATACCATAGTCAATGGTAGCTCGAAGGTACCGAAGAATGCGTTTCACCGCCTGGTGGTGAGAAACGCGCGGAGAAGCCTAAAACCGAGCACAAAGACACACAGCGAAGTGTATGTCCGGTCTCGAGGCAGTGAGGTACAAGAGGGAGCCTATCATGCTACGATACTCCTTCTGATCAACTGGCTTGCCGTCCTCATCTGGGTCAAGTGTGGCGGAAGATGCCATGGGAGTTGACACGGGCTTACCATCACTCATGTCAAAGCGTCTCAGGAGGTCACGAGTGTACTTGCCCTAATGCAAGAAGGTACCCTCCCGAGTCTGCTTGATCTGGAAGCCAAGGAAGAAGGTCAACTCACCCATCATGCTCATCTCAGACTCAATGCTCATGACATCCGAGAACTGGGAAACGAAAGCATGAGAGGAGCCGCCAAAGATGATGTCATCCACATAAATCTGTACGAGCAGAAGATCAGTGTCATGCCCGCGAATGAACAAGGTCTTGTCTACTTTACCCATCTCAAACCCATGACTCAACAAGTAGGACTTAAGCCTCTCATACCAAGCTCTAGGAGCCTGCTTAAGTCCATACAACGCTTTGAAAAGCTTGAAGACATGGTTAGGGTATTTGGGGTTCTCGAAACCAGGAGGCTGTCTCACATAGACTTCTTCCTCAATGAACCCATTAAGGAAGACACTCTTGACGTCCATCTGGTAAAGCTTGAAACCTTTAGAAGCTGCAAAGGCAAGCAGGATTCTAATGGCTTCAAGTCTAGCTACAGGGGCAAAGGTCTCCTCAAAATCAAGACCCTCGACCTGAGAAAAGCCCTGAGCTACCAGTCTAGCCTTGTTTCGAACAACTACCCCATCCTCACTCTGCTTGTTCTTGAACACCCACTTAGTCCCAATGATATTGTGACCTCGAGGGGGCTCAACAAGCGACCAGACCTTGTTTCTCTCGAAGTTCTCTAACTCTTCATGCATGGCATTGACCCAAGACTCGTCAGAGAGAGCATGACTAACATCCTTGGGCTCAAAGGAGGCAACAAAGGCAGAATGGAGACAGAAATGTGACATGACAAACTTCGAACGAGTGACTCGCTCAAAGAGGTCTCCAATTATCTGCTCAGAAGGATGGGCTTTCTGGATATGTCTAGGAGGTCTAGGATGAGATGAATAAGTGGCCTCTACCTCATGTGCTGATGAGGTAGGAACAGAGCCACTAACTTCAGAAGAAGCAGAAGGCATGGGCTGATCGCCTCGAGGTGCAGTGGAAGATGGCACCTCGGGTGGAGGATAAGGAACTGGATCGGGTAAACAACCCTCATCTCCATCGTCCTCATCATCCACTGTAAGATCGAGGAGGCCGACTAGAGGGGGGGGTGAATAGGCGGTTTTAAAATTTTTCGTCTAATTTTAATTAACAATTTTAAACTTAATGAATTGACTAGAGCAAGTTAACAATAGAACAACTAAACAACCTAGCAAGGCTCAAGTGATCACTAGTACAAGTAATTGACTAAGAGCAATATCCAATAGTCTAGGTCAAAGTTTGCTACTCTAACTAACAAGCAATCAAATATGAATTAAGAGGGTTGCTTGAATGAAAGTAAGCACAAGAGAGCAAACCACAAATGACACAATTACTTTTTACCGTGGTGATCGGAGACTTGCCAATCTCCCCTAGTCCACGTTGAGGTAAGCCCGAACAAATCGGACCGGCTCCACGAATTGAGCCTAATCACCTCGATGACTAGTGGTAGCCCTTTCCCTCTCTGGGTAGGCGAGCTCCGAGCCTTCACAATCTTCCGGGCCTTCTCACAATCTTCTTGAGAAGATCACCGGAACCTCCTCCAAGCCGTCTAGGTGCCGGCAAGCACCAAGAGAATGAACCACAGCGGCTAGATCACACTCAAGTGCCTAATGGATCAATCTAATATGCAATGCACTTGAATTTTGGCTCAACTACCTCAATTGAATGCACAAGAGTGAAAGTGAGGTGTGAGAAGTTGCACTAAGCTCAAAGATGTTCAATAGGAGGTCAACAACTGGTACAAGTTCTGGTGGGGATGTATTTATACCCCCACCAACCTCAATTAGCCGTTGCATTAAACAATCCTGAAAAATCAGGGAAAACGGAACTACAGCCGTTATATTGGCAGTACTTCCGGATTTTCGCCGCCCGGTCAGAACGGCTATGTCAGAGAGTCAGAAGTAACCGTTGGTCAATGAGTGCGGAACTACCGCCGTTGAAAATGCGGTACTTCCGAAATCCCGGAAGTTCCGTTCCTTGCCCCGGTACTTCCGATCTCAGCGAGGTTAACTCCAATTCAGGGCGCTCTCTGAAAATAAAGTTCCACTCTAACGCCCGGAACTTCCAGCTACGCGGTAGTTCCGCAGGTCAACCCGCGGTACTTCCGTTTTTCGAGAGGTTAAGTTTTAGTTCGGGCGCTCTCTGGAATTAAAGTTCCGCTCTGGAGATCGGAACTTCCGCGCTTGCGGTAGTTCCGCCGTTCACCAAGCGGTACTTCCGATTTCTGAGAGATTAACTTAAACTCCGGGCGCTCTCTGGAAAAAACGTTCCGCCCGTGCGCCTGGTACTACTGGCAATGCGGTAGTTCCGCCCTTTAAACGGCGGTACTTCCGAAAATTCTGACAATGCACAGTTTTGATTTAAATTGAATTTCTAAGTGCATGCATGATCCTAAATTGATCCATAGGGCACATTTGAATATGATCAAGCAAATCAGCATGATCCCTCTTAATAGTACGGCATCTATCCTATAATCCGGTCTTCCAACCTTTCACCAAGACCGGTAAAACTAAAAAAAGATACCTAAACTATTTACCTTGTCGCCCTTGAGATCTTTAAATCTTCGTGAAATATTTTATGAGCCTCTTTCTTCACCATTTTGGACTTATCCTTTTAAACACTTAATGCACATATTAGTCCCATGATCACATAACGTCATTAATTACCAAAACCAATAATCTTAGGGGCCTAGATGCTTTCATCCACAAAGATGGGCTCGGACTGCTCTAAAAACCTGAGATATCGGGCCTAGTCCCCGGACTGGCCTCATCGAAGGTCACCTCATAGGTCTCTACCATTTTTCTAGACTCGCAGTTCCAAACCCGATAATCCCGTGAAGAAGTCGAGTAACCTAGAAAGATACCATCATAAGAACGTGACTCGAACTTGTCTAGGTTTTCGGACTTCAAAATAAAGCACTTGCAACCAAACACACGAAAATAAGAGACACTGGGCTTCCGCCCATATCTCAACTCATAAGAAGTGCGATGCAAGTGTGCCCTGAGAAAAACTCTATTTGAAACATGGTATGCGGTGGCTATAGCTTTAGCCCAAAACTTCCGCGGTGTAGAGTACTCATCAAGCATCGTCCTGGCCATCTCGACCAAGGTACGGTTCTTTCTCTCCACGACGCCATTTTGCTGTGGGACGTGCAGAGAGGAGAACTGATGCTCTACACCTGTCTCATCACAGAACCTCTTAAAGTAGGAATTCTTGAACTTCGTACCATTGTCACTGTGGATCGCTCGTAAGGCACCTGGGAGTAGGGGTGAAAACGGATCGGATACGGACGGATAATGCCTCTACCATATTTGTTTTCATATTTTTTTTGGATACGGAAACGAATACGGATAACTCGAATACGGATACGAATACGGATAATTTCGAATACAGATACGGATCGAATATGAATCGAAACGAATACGGTTACGAATATTTATCGGAACCTGAAAACCCTTTAAACTATACATCCAAAATTAACGAAAATATGTAAATAGTTCATCTTGTCAAAACATTCATGAAATCTAAAAAAGCATAGTCTTTTCATCCACAATGAAAATATACCCGATAGTCGATCATAACATATAGCAACAACGTGCAATTCATAGAATACATATGATGACATGATAGCAATTTGAACAAGTATAAGAACATTTCATTCATCCATTTCATCCACCAAGTCCTCCATCTCAGCATCTCCTAAGACTTCTTGTGCCTACAAGTTTTATTTCAATAAGTACTCAAAGCAGTATAAAATAGAACCAAACAACTATGTAGTACGATGTAAAGACTAGCAAACCGTTGTCATCATGTATGCAAAATGGCGCTCAATGCCCTCTATGTCAATCTCAGTTATGATAGATCCACCAATGTTTCCACCACCTGCGTGTGTTATCAAAAAAATTAAATTATGATCAAAGCTTCATCACATACTACACAGAAACCAATAAAGCACAAGAGCAAAACTTAACATTACCTTTCCTAGATGCAGCAGTCCAATCTTTGGTACAAATCAAAGCTTGCACGATATCAGGATCTAGACGACTATGAAATGAATCAAGAACCCGTCCACCAGCACTAAATGCTGACTCCGAAGCAACAGTGGACACTTGAATAGACAAGACATCTCGAGCTAGTGTAGAGAGAATAGGGAGCTCAGATTGCTTGACCTTCCACCATGCCAAAATATCAAATTTCTTTTTGTCTTTCTTTGGCCAAAGCAGTAGTGGTTGCTCCATATACATTTCCAACTCGGTTTTGGCACATTGGCCTAAGGTACTACTGCCATGCAAGTATTTTTCAAGGTCTGCATCAATATCATCATCACTCTCCTCATCCTCCAACTTGTTTACATTAGAATGTACTGTTTGCACATTTGTAGCTGCTGTCTTCATTGAAGTAGACACATAAACTTGAAACAATTGTTGAATAACACTCATGCACTTATTAATTTCTCCAGAAGCATTACTATGATAAATCTTTTCTGCAAATAGTGTATCAACTTTGTCTTGTATCTAGGATCAAGAAAACAAGCTACAGCAAGAGCCATGTTGGTCTTTTCCCAATACTTATCATACTTAATTCGCATAGAATGTGCCATAGTAGCTATAACTGGATCAGGACTGTAACACCAATCATCAATTGCAAGCTTAATCTTACAAAAATGGTCGAAAAATAGATTTGCTGTTGGATATGTTGTGCCAGAGAAGAGCTCAGTAGCATCATAAAATTTCTTCAAACATACAGTCAATGATTGTGCCATAGTCCAATTTTGTTCAGTTGGAGCACACTTCACATATTTGTTTCCATGCCGAAGAAAAAGTCTATCAAAAGCATGTTTATAGTAAATACTTTGTTTTAGCATGAGATATGTGGAGTTCCATCTTGTTGGAACATCTAAAGACAGACCATTTTTCACATCCAAGTTACATTCTGATGCACACTTCATAAATTCTTCCCACTGCAATGGAGAGTTCTTCACAATTGCAATTGTATTTTTGATATTTGCAATAGCTGGTGTAATTTGTTTCAAACCATCTTGTGCAACAAGATTTAAAATATGATTCAAACATCTCACATGAAAAAAGATACCATCACAGATCAAGGGAGCCTTTTAAGTTTCTGTACTAGCCCCTTAGCACATACATCGTTAGCTGATGCATTGTCCAAAGTAAGGGCAAACGATCTCCTATCAAGATTCCAATCCACTATGCTATCATAAAACTGTGTGCACAAGTTCTTTTCCGAATGATGTCCTTCTACATGGATGAACTTAATAATTCTTTTCTACATACACCAATTATCATCTATCCAATGAGCAGTGATGCACATGTAACCTTTATTTTGGTTTGATGTCCACATATCCATGGTTGTGCTAAAGCGACATGATAGTGTTTTGAAGTAGTCATACAATTTCTTCTTTTCCTCCATAAAGATACCCAATATATCTTTCCTAATAGTAATATGACTCTTAATTGGAAAAGTTGGACGTAAAGACTTGATAAACTCCACAAAGTACTCATGCTCAACAATATTAAAGGGATATTCATGCATGATAATTGCCAAATAAAATTTCTTCAAACTGTCAGCCTCATCATACCTATAAGTCTCAACAGATGTAGTGCTATTATCTTCTCCACTCTTATTCAATTTTAGAAGTTGTTGACCTCCCTTGATTTGATGCTTCTTCGACAAGTGATTCCGAAAGACTGATGTGCCTCTCACTCTCACAACGAGATTCATACTTGCACATGTTGCATTTGGCCCATTGCTCTATTATCTCCTTGCCATCTGGTCCTTTCGTCTTTTCATTCTGGGGATTCAACTTTTCATGAAAATGAAGTATAACAAAATGAAAATGAAGTTAGCCCTAAACTGTTGCGGGAAGTATGATGCTCTGTTCCATAAAACATGGGAGTTACATATATAAACTGACACGCCCTATCTTTGGCGTGCTGACTTGGTACATCTACATTTGCTAATATGTCATGCCAAGTTGCTAACTGCTTTGTTTCCCAAAGAAAATGCACCAGCCGAAGAACTTCAAATGGCAGCCTCCTCCTACTGATGTGTTGAAAACCAGTTCGAATGGCGTCTTCTGCGACCGATCGAGTAAAAGGAGGATCGAGTAAAGGGAAAGAAAAAAATTTCTGTAATTATTTGCCCGCTCCCTGGTGACCAACACGAATGATTGATCCAAAATTCAGTAGCTAACATCACATATTCACATGAAAGAAACAATCCAGTGCCATCATCAAATATTCTTATGCAATATCACTAGGTGAACAAATTCCTTATGTGCATAATAGTTGCATCACCTAGGCGGGCGGAGCAGGCGGCCGACGGAGGCGGAGGTAGGCGGCCGGCAGAGGCGGAGGCAGATGGTCGGCGGAGGCGGGCGGAGGAGGCGGCCGGCGGAAGCGGAGGCAGCCGGCAAGCGGAGGTGGGCGGAGGAGGCGGAGGCGGGCGGATCCGGGGGAGGCGGAGGCGGCCGGCGGAAGCGGAGGCAGCCGGCAAGCGGAGGTGGGCGGAGGAGGCGGAGGCGGGCGGATCCGGGGGAGGCGGGCGGAGCCGCGGAGGCGGAGGAGGCCGGAGCAGGCGGAGGCGGAGGCGGGCGGATCCGACGGAGCAGCGGAGGCGGAGGCGGGCAGATCCGGCGGAGGCGCTCGCGTCGCGCAGACTGGCAGACGGGATCACGGATTCACGGCCTCACGGTCATGGGAGACTGGAGCCAGATGGGGTGCGGCGGCCGGTGCCCAGGGCATTAGGGCAAGGCAAAACCTAAAGCCGGCCGGACGGTTGGATCGCATGGGTGGGTGAGATGGACGGCTGGATCGCACATGAGTTGAAATGGGCCTGGGCTTCTAGCATTATGGGCTAAAATCTCGGATATCCGTTTTTGTACTATCCGAATTATCCGTATCTGTATCCGTATTCGACGGATACTAGGCTTACTGTATTCGTATCCGTATCCGATAAAAAAATCCGTATCCGTATCCGATCCAAGAACTATCCGAAAAAAATCCGATCCGACACAATCCGTATCCGTATCCGTCCGGATCCGACGGAAAATATCCGATCCGTTTTCACCCCTACCTGGGAGCTCAACAGAAAGCCTACTGAAAAGACCTCGGAAATGTGTAAACGTCTCATCCTTCGAGGCTAAGAAAAACACCCAAGAGTACCTCGAGAAGTCATCGACCACGACAAGGACATACCACTTCCCTCCTGCTGACTGCACTCGAGCTGGTCCAACTATATCCATATGGAGCAGCTGTCCTGGTGCATCGGTCATAGTGACTGTGACCAGAGGATGGGAAGCGGTGACCATCTTGCCGTGCCCGCAAGGGTCACAAACTAGATCTTTGACCATCTTGAGTTTCGGCAAACCACGAATGAGGTCATGGCCGCTAACTCGGGTCAAATGGTCAAATCCAATATGACCAAGTCTCCTATGCCAGAAGGAAAGGTCGCGGGACTCAGAAGCAACTAAACACCTGAGAGGATCACCAGAAGACTCAGAAAAATTAGCACGAAAGATCCTCCCAAAATGAGAAATCCCGCAAACCAGACTACCCGAAGAATCAAGAATTTTGCAAGCGTTTTTTTAAAGCTCACCCTCGAAACCGTCATCGGTAAGCTGAGACATAGAAAGCAAATTATACTGCAGCTTACTAACCAAGGCAATATCTTTCAAAATGAAAGAATCATTAACGCGCACTGTACCTTTGGCGATGACGCGCCCAGATGTAGCGTCTCCGAAGGTGATCGTCTCATCACCTGGAGCGCGGGCAAGGGAAGAAAACCAACGGGAGTCTCCGGTCATGTGTCATGAACACCCGGAGTCTACAAGTCAAACCTTTCCCTTCCTTGCCCGGTGAACCTGAGTCAACAAGAGAGTAAAGTCTCAGTACTGGAGTAAATGAAGAGTGATTTTGGCACCCAATACTAAGCAACACGTCGAGCAGATGAAGTAGTCAAACACGACTGACCTCTATCTACCCTACGCCCTCTGTCACTCAACAAGCCAGAAGGTCTACGTGTAGACCAGAAGCTGTTGCTGGGTCCGACTGCTACGGGCGAGCGAGTCGGAGTACTGGCAACACGTTGAACACGCCGCAGGTAGTCATCTCGACGGGGAAAATGAGATCTACCCTCAGAATGGCGGAAGTCACGACCCAAGAGAGCATGAGGATGAAAACCAGAAAACTCAGAAATACCAAGTCCTTGATGCTGCCCAAAACCATCAGCAGAAACAAACCTAGACCTCGTGTTGGTCTTAGGTGCACTCAAGGTCTGGGGCTGACCCTGAATACGCCTAAGAGACTCAACACGGTCTCTACGCGCGATCTTGGCGCGCCTGAAGCATCGATCGATCAAATGTCCATCCTTCTGACAGAAGGTGCAATGATACTTCACCTTCTGAGAGGTAGAAGTAGCATGATGAGGCTTCGCCTTCTGAGAGGCCGAAGCTGCAGGTGGAATCACCTTGCTGTTAGAAATCCCTTGGACAAAGCCCGCTGACTTAAATTGGACTTTCTCGGTCCTGGGCTCAGTCTCGATCACACCTGGTGCTATGGGTCTGAGCACGACAGGTGGATGCTTCCTCATGTCCTCATAGAAATCGTATCCTAGACCCTGATTAAATCTGCAGATCTTAGATTGGTCTAGAATAAGATTGAGCTTCTTCTTGCCTCCTACAAATCTCTCGAGAGTGTTCAAAAGGTACTGACACTCCCGAAAGAGAGAGGTGCAAGAAGAGCAGGGGGAAGGAGAGACAGCAGAGAGTAAGGGAGCAGAAGAAGAACCAACAGTAGAGGAAAGAATGGCTTGTGACTGCATAGCCGACTCTGAGGGGACAGTCCTACTACTAGCTAGTTGGTTCACGTCGCTAAGCGTCTGCACCTTACCCTTGGGCTCCTTCCCCTTCTCAGCACACACATCACAAGCAGAAGATGGCTTCTCTAGAAGGTCCTTAGTTAGCTTCACATATTTTTCATCCAAAGCAATCAAATCAGATTTTAGTTTGTTACAATTAATGCATGGTGAGCTAACAGGGTCCTTAGAAGCATGTTGAGCCAATTTGTTATTATTGTCAATCATCTCTTGAAACTGTTTGGAAACAGATTCAAGCTCAGCAGTCAATTTGAGACAATTAACACACGAAGCAATAGGCTCAAGAAGAAAAGCTTGTAGTTCAGCAATTTTATGATCTGCCCATTTTAGGTTCATCTTCAGATTATTGCAATTTTCACAAGACTCGGGCAGATCCAGAAGCATGGTATAAAGACCTCTAACTGCGTTGTCCTTATCCTCATATGAGGTGCATGAAATAGTCTCAACAGTAGTAGATGAAATAGAAGCAACCCTACTCATCTCTAGTTCAGCTAAGAGACTAAGATTCTCCATCTTAACAATATCAAGCTCGGAGGACAAACTATCATGCGAGGTCCTTAATTTCTCTATATAACCCAACAGAGCACAGCATGTATCACAGTCATGAGCAGATGTAAGTGAAGTAAGCTCCCGTGATAGTCTATCTACTTCCTTCTCTAACTCGGTACACCTAGCCCTAGCTCTAGCATGAAATCCACCTAGCTTAAGAAAAACATGATTAAGCTGGTCGTAGGTGGGGGATACCTCGTCGTAGTCGGAGTACAGCTCGCTGTCGCTCAGTTCGCCCTCAAGGGCCATGAAGCACATGCCGGAGAAGTCGTCGCCGCCCTTGGGTTCTTGCTCGTCCGTTCCATCGTCGTCGCTCCACCCCTGCACCTCGCTGAGATCGAGGTCGTCAAAGGCGGTGAGGACGCGGTGGAAGAGCTTCTTGACTTTGCCAAGGTCGCGGAACTTCTTCTTGCCTTGTGTGGGAACTGAGGGCTTCTTGTTGCGGTTCTTGTCGATGTAGTCGTTCTTGCCCGAACCGCTGTAGTCACCTTTGCCCTTCTCCATCTTGGGACAGTTTGCCCGAATGTGGTTGGGGCCACCACACTCGAAGCAAATCACGTGTCCTCCTCTCTTTCCATCCCTCCTCCTCTTGTAAGCATGGGAGAATCTCCGAGCTAGGATGGCTAATTGCTTATCCGCAAGCTGCTCTAACTGATCATCAATTATGTCACAGAGAGCAGCAAGGGA
The DNA here is from genome assembly GCA_017311315.1 of Dendrocalamus latiflorus. Classification (NCBI taxonomy): domain Eukaryota; kingdom Viridiplantae; phylum Streptophyta; class Magnoliopsida; order Poales; family Poaceae; genus Dendrocalamus; species Dendrocalamus latiflorus. Next base: position 16,916,726 of record CM029667.1, read on the forward strand.
GAATCCACACAACGAATCAGAAGAAAGACCAGAAGCCGAGCTGGGATCGGTGACTAGGGCCATCGACTGTGACTTCAACTTTCGAGAGACAATGTCAATCTCGTGAGTCTTGAAGCGTAAGTACAGTGCATCAAGAGTCAAAGTCGAGAGGTCCATGGTGTCCTTGATGGTAGTCACCTTCATCTCCCAAACACGAAGGTCGAGTGCAGCGAGCATCTGTCGAGCGTTATCCGAGTCGGGGTATGTGAGACCGACCACTCGGAGGTTGCTCAGAATCTTGTGAAAATGCGCAAAACACTCATCGAGGGACTCGCCAGCGAGCATTTCAAACTTGTTATAATATTGCTTGAACTAGTCCTATCGCACCGTCTTTATTTGGGTGGTGCCCTCATGGTAAGCATCGAGGGTCTCCCAAATATCGAAGGCGGACGAAAGATGAGATATGCGGTCAAACTCGCTACGACTCAGGCGTTGGATTATGATGTTCCTTGCCTTAGCGTTTGCCTCAACATTAGCCATATTCCCAGCGTTGATGTTCTCATCGGCAAGAACAACAAACTGGACCTTGACCTTTCACCAGATGGCATACCCCTGAGCCTAGATGTATGTCTCCATTCGGCTCTTCCAGAAGGGATAATCGATGCCATCAAAGACGGGAGGCTTGGTCGAGTACTTGTCCGTCGCCATGGCTCTAGAGACCGGTTAAGATCTATTGAGAAGAGCTACCAATTGTGTTGCCATGGCTCAAGAGATTAGTTAAGATTTATCGAAAAGAGTTAACTGGCTCTGATACCAATTGTAGGATCGGAAATGGCAACAGAGGGGGGGGGTGAATGGTGCCTTTTTAAAATCGCCCCCAAGTATCCACAAACGAATCTCCTCTCTGATAGCTATGGAAACTATGAAGAAGTTGATTCATGCTCTCTGGAAACTTAAACTAACAGAGATAGAAGCAAGGCATTAAAAACTAAAGCAGAGCATGCAGCAGAAATCAAAGCTCAGAGAAAATCAGCAGCAAGGGTGTCTAGTAGGATCCACATGTCGTGCACCGATCCTACCCATTCAACTATCATAAATGTGAATCTCATGTCGAAGTCGCACACAGCTAGCACGTTTTGGATTGTGTAGCCATGGTGGTTGGTGTAGATAGTTATGGACTCATTCGGAACAGTCACTAGGATGTGTGTTCCATCTATTGCACCAATTGCACCGGTGAAGTGCGGGTAAAACCTGTGCGACCTTAATGATGGGTGCAACGTGCTAAACTTGGCCTCACTATGTAGCCAACCATGTTGTACACACATGCAAGGACTTCCCTAAATTTAACACTAACAATGGATCATGATCTTGTGAAGTGATTGCTCACCTACATGCAGGCTTGCGGAGCCACCACAGTCCAAGGGAACATCGCCAAGGCTTCCTTTAATGATACCTCCGGTGTAGAGCATAAGCCATGGTAGGCGACAAGGTGGTCATGCAACGACAAGAAACATGATGTCTCCATCCTGAACATCTAGTAACATAGGTTAGGTGCTGCAAGCTACTCATCCACCCACTCCTGCCCCGTCTGTATGGGCACCCGTAGAGGGCGTCACGACTCCGTGGCCTCTATTTGCATCCGAAGGCTCTGCAAAAGAGCTAGTTCTAGAGGGGGAGGTCGTAGCATGTCCTGGTTGTCATTCTCATTATTGGAGCCTGACATTGCACCTTTGCAACAAACAGAAGGAAAAACAATTTTAGAGACCCATGAACCTAGGTGTGTACCACTTGCCTATATAATTTCTGAATCGGTCATGAGCCCGTACTTTTTTATGACCTTTGCTAGCAGAAGCAGTATCGAGGGAGCAGTGCGAAGCGGTTTGCACCTGAGGACATGACAAATAGCGAGGCAGTGCTATTTGTAGAGGCGTTCTGCGCATGTGGAGTCCACATAGACTTGCACATATACTGCTTCCCAAAGTGCCTATACCACGAAAAGTGGTGTCACTGCACCTCCACCACTTTCGGTCGTAGCACTGCCACTCCTGATGTGTCCGCCCACTGAATGGTGCACCACTTTACAAAGCTGTGCACTGAAAGTTCAAACAACAAATAGTGCATGCACCACCGACAGTTCTACCATCCATAGAGCAAAATAGAAAACAACCATATGATAATTATGTAATCTCAGTACATTAGTGTGACTAGACCACACACATTCAATAATGTGATAAAGGAATGAATAGTGCTAGTACAAATGATGGTATGAATTATTACAAGAATGTAATTACTACTAATAGATACATTGCCAGCAGTGATGCATTGTTGAGAATTGATCGATTCTGAACCAGCCATTTAGCAAATGAAAATGTCCTAGGCAACAGTAGGTCGGCATTTAGTAGATGACTTGAGAATTATGTCATTCTTAGCACCTACATATTGTTTTTGGAAAAGGTCATCAAAAAATAAAAAATGAGAGGCACAATGTATTGTAACTTTACTAACATAAAATATCACAGGAATAACCTAAAAGACATATTGAAAAAATATTACAGTGAATTACTTATTCAGGCCAGCATATCATGCCCGTCAATTAGCAATTCTGACAATCAGCAAAGTTCTAATTATTGCTTCTTCCATGAGGATATCTCTTGTCAGGTTACAACTATAAGTCAAATTGGCAATAATTAATTCATATATCCTGAACTAATGTTGAATAGCAACTTATATGAAATAAGATCAAATTATGACAACAGGTAGATAAATCTTTGATGTAGAATTACAACAGCCATACATTACAAACATGCGGACCTCAAAACAGAGCATGGTGAGCTCCTATGACAGTATTGCAACCAGATAAATGTGTATTTAGAAAAGATATCCACACAGTCTTATACCACTTATAAATCATAGTTACCATGCTCTTTTTCCTTCATCGAATTTTTTAACTCAATTCTGATACAACAAGAGAACAAACTACACTATGCTAACCACAACTAAAACCATCAAAATCTCAAGTTTGGCACCCATCCACAGAAATAAACTTGATTCACCCGGACGAACAGAAATCACTCGATTAGCACATGTTACACATTACATCAAGACCTTTTTGCCAGAATGTTAAATATTATTGGCATCTATTCCCTACAATATTCACTATAATTAGCCAGGAATCTAGGTATTAACATACAGTTTCAGATGCCTACCAGGCTTGGTGAGGACATCACTGACACACATACACTTCCAATGGCACACACACACACACCTGTAGTTAAATCTACTAAAATTCAAGAGTCAGCTAGTATACAAGGTCCAATAACACGAACGCGTGCACGTCACCTTGGATAACAGGTGAATTCGTTTCTTGGGTAAATTAATTATTTAATTACAGAACAAATGATATTACCTAATAAATATTGTTTACTTGTTACTGCATGTGAAGGAATTTTCGGAGAAGTTGTTGATCAAGATTTGGCCAAGGCCCGGCTCTAATTGTGAGTGACTGAGTTCATTGATTGTTGACAAATACCTTCAATTCTCAGCATCATGAAGGCCAACTTGTAACGTTTCAGCATGCATAATACATATGGATGGAAAGATAATTAAGTCTACTATCATTTCCAATAAACAGCTCATCATTTTGACTTCTCAATAAGGAGTTATGACTGTTTTAGTAGGGACTGCACAGAAGACAAAAGGATGCACGAACAGATTATTAGAATTCCTAGCATCATGAAGGCCAACCCGTAATGTTTTAGCATGCATAATATATATGGATGGAAAGATAATTAAGTCTACTGTCACCTCCAACAAACGGCTTGTCATTTGGACTTCCCAATAAAGAGTTTTGACTATTTTAGTAAGGGCTATACAGAAGACAAAAGGACGCGCGAACAGGCTGTTGGATGACCTTTGGGCTAGCTTATCTTCAAGTCTTTTCTCAAGAACTTTCACACCTAACTAGGAGGGTTGTTCCTAGTATAAATACCCCTGATGTTTCCACTAAGGGGAGACTTAATTCTTGTTTGAATGATGGCTACTAGCTACTGTAAAACAATTGGGCCTCATCAATATTTCATCTTTGAGTGAAATTCTTTCATTGTTGCTCTTGCGTCTTCTCTTGAATTTGCTAGAGCCGTTCTTCGTGAACAGGCCAATTGTGTTTGACACGGTTGGTTACCAATCGAGAAGCGGTGTAGCAATTGCGAGGTTGCTGGCCACGGTCGGATCGTGGTTAGCCTCCCCTTCGTCAACGTCGCAACTCAAGTTATCGGATTTCTCCTACGATGGAAGATCGGGCCAACTCACATGCACACATCTTAAGTCGAGGCGTGTGCATATCAAGTGGTATCAGAGCCTACGTTGCCGGTAGGAATTCATCTATCCCCTAGTTTTGTTTGATTAATTTTTGTTTACCTAAAGTCCAGAAAATTAGCTCTACAAAGTATTCAATTCCTAGCCTGTTGTTGCTTTCAATCTGTTAGTTTCAGTTTGCTTTCCTCTCTATCTTTTTCCCTCCTTCTCCTCCTTCTCTATTACATGTGGGCCCTCATCTTTTCTCTTTCCTCCTCCCTCTTTCCTGTTCTCTCTCCTTGCCGATGGGCCCTCCTCCTTCTCTTTCTTCTTCTTCCTTCTTCCGTTCTCTTCTCTCCTCCTTGCTCCCTATGTGCACGTCACCCCAGCCTCACCTCCTCTGGCGCCAATTGCTCCCCATCCCTGCCTGCGCTCTGCATCAGCCGCGTCCGCTCTGTCGCTTCCACTGTTCGTCCGTCATGCCCACGTCACCGCCCACACCCTGCAGTCGTGCATCGCCAACTGCTCCACACGTCTCTCCCATCGCCATGCCGTTGCCCACGCCCCGGCTCCACTCCCCCCGCGTGCGCTCTCCTATAAGGAGCCCTAAGCTGCCTCCTTCCATTTCCTCTTGCGCCCCCCCCCCCCCCCTTTTCTCCTCCCTCAAACCGGGTTTGCCCGAGCATGCCACTTACGCCTCCATGTCGTTCCCGCCCTTCCGGCGACGCCCCACCACCCCGAATGCATCACAGTGTGTCTCTGCTCCCCGTGTACATCCCCGCCGAGTTAATTGGACTCAGGTGTGCCGGAGCTCGCGCATTGCCCCTCTTCTTCATCGCCGGCCGAACGCGCCTCCACTACCGTCGTCCCCTCCACAGCTGAGCTCCCTCCAATTCCTCGTTGTGGGAGCGGCTTCTCAACGCCCCGAAACCTTCCTCGCCACCGGCCGGAGCTACGGTCCGCCCCAGCTCGCCTGCACCGCCATAGGCCCTCGTCGCCGGCCAGTCTCGGACTCCCTCCGGCATGACCAACCGCATGGTAAGCATCCCCATGATTCCCTCCTCCTCATGCGCACGCTGTCCCCTCCCCTCTCCTTCCTGGCCGCCGGCGCCTCATTTCCATCTCACCGCTGGCCGTCCCACGCCGTCACCCTCCCACCTCGTCACCGCCCCGACCAGCACGGCACCTCCCCCACAACCCGTTTTTTAGGTCATCGGCACCTCCCTAGCCAATCCCTTCCGGCGACACCACCGCCTAGCCGCTCGCTTCTTCAAGTATTACTCCCCCCAGTATATCGTGAAAGACCGAAGGCCCACTTAGTTAGCTGAGTCCGCGTAAGGTTTTCAGACCGCAGGTTCCGAGTTCGATTCCGCAGGACCGCACCTTTTCATCTCTTTTTGTTTTGCTTTTGTTTAATCAATTTTAATTAGGAAACATTTAGGAAAAATTTGGAAATAATCCAAGGAAGCTAATAAAATTTAATTAGGACATAAAAGAAGTTATATAAGATTTAAATTTGGATTAGATATCATATTAAATAATTAATGTGCCTTTAGCATTTATTTTAAACCTAATTATTAATTAAAGGCAGTAATAAAGAAAAAGTGGCTTTAGTTAAATGTCCAATATTCAACATGCCGCTTTAGATAAATCTTAGAGGTAGATTTTGCTAAATAACAGATACTGAAATATGACCCTGCATGATAAACTTTGCCTAGGTAAATAAATTTAAATTAAAATAAAGCTAAGCCTAATAATAAGTAAAGTATGGACAAAACAATAATGGTGCCATTAATTAAATCTTAACACTAGATTTAATAATTCAAATTAAACTATGCCTAGTAATAACTAAGCTAGAACCCGTACAAATGGATTCTAATTCAAATTAAACTATGCCTAGTAATAACTAAGGGTACATAAAATGTTGTACCATAGAATGTTATAAGCCCAGATTCTAAAATTTATACAACCAACTAAAAATTGTATACGTCGTATATAGCATATGCCATGAAGATTAACGCTCGACAAAAACATAGGTCTAAATTCATACACTGACTCATAGGTCTAACTGACTCATGGAACTTCCTTGATAAATACAAAAATAATAAAAGAGGTTATTAATAAAAATATCAAGTCCTCATATTCTGCCATCAGCTATACCTAGCCATCTCCAAGTTCTAAGCGGAAATCTTCCCGTGAGTATTCCTTCATTACAAACCTTCCTTGGCATCCGTCTCGGCGGATTTCCCGTAGCCATTTATCATTTTGTTTCAGCCCTTTGACTATGTTAAACGTTCCGTGCCCAACTAACATAAAATCACCCATTAATTCATAATAAAGATAAAATGAGTTATTTGGATTTATTTGGACTTTTTGAGTTCTTTGCATTTATTCGGATCCAGTTGCTTAGCACGTAATTAGAAATTGGAAGTCGTGAAGATTCAATGGATCAAGCGAGATCAAGATCGAGGTGAAGAAAAGACTAAATGCTCAAGACCATCAAACGAGAAAGCTTTGAGTGAGCTCAAGACCGCGGTAAACCACACAAGGCGAGTCAATACTTTGATCATGTTGAACCTACATTTTCTACAAATTACTTTGGTTTAAATTATCAAATTGCATGCTGTTATTTTACGTACAAATACATGTTTAATTTAAGATTCTAGTTATATGCCCATCATTTAACCTAATTAATATTACACCTCCTTTGGAATATTTGAATATGTGAACCTTGTCACCCTAGTAAAATTATAATGGTAACCTTTCAAAAATAAGTCCGTAATTATACGTCATGCTTAGCATTGCTTAGATACTTGGGGGCGCTGAAATGCCCCAAGCATCACTTTTAATCATGAGAAAAACTGGTTGGGCAGTCATGGTGGTAATGACTAGTATATATTGATATAATTATTTTATACTCCCAAAAACCTCAAATTGCTTATTGTAACATCCTGAAAAATCTAAGATTTAAAATATGAATTTCTTGAATGGTTTTGCAATATATTCTAATTGAGTTTGGATTTTCATGGTATTTTTCTGGAATTTGGTTGAGGTTCCAAAAATTTAAGAAGCTCAAAAAGAAAAAAACATTAGTAATGTTATAAAAGGAAACGTGCAGATAATAGAGAACATGAATTTGAAATACGAATCTGAAAAGATGATCCATAAAATAAAGATAGAAACTTGAATTAGAGCATAAAATTTCATTTTTGGAAATAATAGTATAAATAACAATAGAAGCAAATGAATGAATGCAAACCTGTGTAAATACACATATATACCTATATACAAGTGGTATACACGCAAGAGGGAGTCTAGTAAAATAGGAAGTGGAACTATGAAAATAAAGGACAACCAGATGAACCTATGCATATATATTTATATGTGCACACATAAATAATGCAATAAAAAATGGGTAAATAAAAAGAAAATAAAAAAAGGAGAGATGAAGCCAGGCCGGCCGAAACGGCCCAGCCCAACTCCACCTTCCCTCATCCTCCTTTTTCCCTGCCACACGGGCCCGCACCCCCGCCCGCACTTCTCCTTCTCTCTCTCCGCCCGCGCACGGCTTCCCTTTCCTCTCTTCTCCCGTGCGCCCGGGGTCCCCCTCCTCCTCGCTGCTTCGGCAAAGCTGGCCGACACGGCCACCGTGAGGCGCGACGCCAGCTCCCTCCTGCCATTCCACGCACGTGCATCATGCCGCGCCCATCTCACTGCTCTGCCACGCCGCCTGCAACGCCGCCCGGTTCTTCCGCTGTCGGCCAACCCGCACGCCACCCGGTCGGCTCGGGGTCTTTAAAAGCGAGAGAGCGCTCCCATCCATCTCGCCTCATTGCCCTCTACCTCCACTCCAAGATAATTGAAGTCCCGTGCGCCGAGCTCGCCGAAATCCGCTTCTTCCTCACCGCCGACCAAGCGCGCCTCCACCGCCGCCATTTCCTCCACAGCCCATTTCCATTCGATTCCTCACGGCGGGAGAGACTTCTCGGTGAGACGGATCTCCTCCAACCGCCTCCAGAGCCCCTCCCTTTCCCCACCTCGCCGGCGCCGAAGTCCCTCCCCGAGTCGCTGCCGCCGCATGCTGCCGGCCTACCGCCGTGCACCCCGGTCCCTGCCACTTCACCGCCGACACCGCCGCAGCTCCGGGAACGTGTTTTAGCTCTCTCCCGCACCTCCTTGACCGCCTCTCGCCGTCGGCACCGCAGCCCACCGCCGCCCTCGACCTCCTCTGCTCCACACTCCCGCCACTCGGTTCATTAGCAAACCTTCCTTCCTACCATGCATGTAACACCCGAGGCTTGACTGGCTTACACCTCGCGCTCTCACGGCGCTCACCCGCGTTCGAATCCGTTCGGCCGCAACACATGGCTAGGAATTTCCAACCTTTTTGTTAACCGCAACAGTAAAGGGGATTAAGGAAAAATTAGGGAAAATTAATTATAGCTAATGCATAATTAATTAGTAAACATAATGTTTAGACATGAATTAATTGATGCTAATGACACTTAATGAGTGGTTAATCACTATCATAAATGCTGATGTTAGATTATTACATAAAACCTCTCTCTGACATGTGGGTCATACCACCTAATAAGCACAGAACTGACCCCACATATCACTGGCACAGAAAAATGAGAATAAAAATGAAACAGAAACTCAAAATGGGACCCACCTGTCAGTGTTTTAATATTTTCTAGATTTAATTAAAACTGAGAACATTAAATGAGCAGAACTTAATCATTTTAATTCCAAATTAAGTGATACAAAAATTGACCATCTAAAGTATGACTTCGTTCCTATACCCTTAAAAGGTCATGAAAATACTTTCACAAATAACCATTAAATAAATCGAGGTGTAGGGCTGTTACTAACTAAACTATATGTACGTGATTTGTACAGAAGACTGTAATAAATATAACTATAAGGCTGAAAATTGTTAAACAAATCAACTAACCCTTAGCCCAGAATGTAAGATATACTAAAGACGATATATGAACCCCTAGGTCAAGGGTAATACTTTTGCGATGTACAAATTAATGCCATTCAAGAAATAATAAGCTTAAGATTATCTATCAGCGCATAGGTCTAATCTGACTCATGGAACTTCCTTGATAAATACAAAAATAATAAAAGAGATTATTAATAAAAGATCAAGTCATCGTGTTCTACCACCGACCTTGCTTCAAATCACCCGAATCACCTATTAACTTATAATAAATTTAAATTAAGTTTATTTGGATTTAATTGGATCTTTTGAGTTATTTGCTTTTATTTGGATTTAGTCGTTTATCGCGTAATTAGAAACTGGAGTCCTGAAGATTCCACGGAGCAAGCGTGGTCAGAGCAGAGTGAAGATAAAGAATAGAAGCTCAAGAGAAAGCATCGTGTGAGCTCAAGACCACGGTAAACCGCGCCAAGCGAGTCAATACTTTGATCATGTTGATCCTACATTTTCTGTAAATTATTTTTGTTTAAATTATCAAATTACATGCTGATACTTTATATGCAAATACATGATTAATTCTAGATTCTAGTTATATGCCCATTATTTAACTTGATTAATATTACATCTCCTTTGGAATATTTGAATGTGTGAACCTTGTCTCCCTAGCACAAATTATAATAGTAACCTTTCGAAAATAAGTCACTAATTATACGACATTCTTAGTACTGCATAGATACTCAGGGGCACTTAGATGCCTCAAGCATCGTCATCATTTTCAATCATGAGAAACTGGTTTGGGAAGTCATTGTGGTAATGACTGGTATATGTTGGTATGATTATTTTATGCTCCCAAAAACCCCAACTTGCTTAAATATCTGGGCGGATGGTTCGAGGGTGTGTGTGTGGTGTAGTGGAAGCACAAAGTGGTTAGTGGTAAATCCGCCCAGATAACCCTAAGGACCAAATCTTGTCAGGACCACCTGTGTAAAACAAGTACAACCACAAGTCTGTAAAGTACAACTTGGCTTAGTAAATTTACCGGACCTTGAAAGTCATCATCATGGAAGTAGTGCAAGTGGCGGCCTGGGTGGCAGGCTTGAATGGGACACCCGCAAGTGGCTGCCTGGGTGGCAAGCTTGAGGGTGAAGTTCTTCTGCGATGCACTAGCAGTATGGGTAGCCAGCTGCTAGGCGTATAGGAGGGGAACATCCCGCACAATGAATGGGACCCACCGCAAATGGGAGCATCCCATAGGGTGAGATGATGGGAGGGGCGAGGTACTTTGAACGGTTACTGTGATAGTTTGCTCAACCGCATGACTAAGAAATCGTGTAGGGCATCGAGTGAACTGTCTCTTGTGGGTAAAGGGTGCAAACTCTGCAGAGTCAAAACTATTCGAATAGCCGTGCCCACGGTCAAGGGCGGACATGGGAACTTAACCAGATATAGTTCTATTTCAAAAACTTTGTGGTTGGGAATGGAAAAAGTGGAGGGCAGTGGAAAGCCCTGATTTGAATTGTCCTGGGTGTCGTCCCAGTGGTAATGTAAGCGGTTATAACGCTGAAATGTTAGTATATGGTGCGGATGCCATGTAACGGTGGATGGAATCTGGATCGCTATTATTACTGCATTCTCTTACACATTATGATTTTGTTCAAAACTGCTAGGTCTCAGGAAATTTCTATGTATTATATTTTTGGTAATACTTCTCACAAAATAAAATGTCAGTAAGAATAAATAGAGTCGTAAGAAAAGAAGATGGATGTTTTTAGTAAACACACAAAGTTGTTGGTGGATTCATGTCGATCATAAAGAGGAAACGATGGTGTGAATTCCGAGAGAAATAAATTGGTGGAGTCTAAATGAATAGATAGGCTAGATGGATGATTTTAAATGATCTTTGGAGAATTAGGGAGTGCAAAGATAATTGCCGGATTACAACACTGATAACTAATATAAATTCTTGGGAGATGTTGGCGACAATGGAATGAATAGGATTTGATCAAATACTAGATGGATGAGTCAATTGAATTTTTGGGAAGTTGGAGGAATGATAACAATTATTGGAGTATAGACTTGATCAATGATATTCTTGGTGGATGTATAATAGTGAATCGTAAACTTGATCAATGATAGTCTAGGTGGAGGTATACTAGTGAATTAGTTAGAGATAGATAATGGAAAATAAGGTTGATTATTAGAAGAGAAAATTATGGTTGTGGATCAATAATAAAAGGATTGGATTGTTAGGAATTTAGAATACAAAAGATATGGGTGGATCTAAATTAAAGGATGACACTCACTGCTTGGAGTCTTAGGCAGCAAAGAATGTATAATCGGTGGATTAACTAAACGATGTCACTCGCTGTTTGGAGTTTTAGACAGCAAACAATATAGAAAGTGTATGATCGGTGGATTAATTAAATGATGTCGCTCGCTTTTGGGAGTCTTAGATAGCAATCAATATGGAAAGAGTATGATCGGTGGACTAATTAAATGATGTCTCTCGCTGTTTGAAGTCTTAGACATCAATCAATAAAGAAAGTGTAATTTTTGGTGGATTAAGTCAATTATGGCAGTGGTTATGTGGAGTTTAGGTAGCAACAATAACACTATGATTAAATATTAATAATGCTACTATAAGCGATTTTTGGCAAATAAAATAACCCGAGCCTCTCCTTCGATAAGCCATGCATACTATTTATTTGCATCCTGTGTATTGGCTCGCGGTGCACGGTAGTTTGTGCTCACACTCGCTTTCACAACAAATCCAGAATCAGGAATCAGATCACTACGCTTCAGCAATACTATTGGTCTTGGTGGCAAAGAAGCTGAAGATGTCAAGGGCTAGGTCGCGAACCTCCAGTTGACTGTCTGTGGGCATGTCTTGAAGGTCTCACTTGCGTGCTTCGTTCTTCCACTGCTGCAATTTAATGATTTCGGCCTAATCAGCCCATGTGTAAGTCTCCTATTATATTTATGCTTCCGCATGATATGTACTTTGATATTCAGAATTGTAAACTATGAGCACTATCTACTGATCTAGGGAATAGTGCGGTGGAATCACAGAGGAATCCAGATTGTAAAATCTGGGTCCTTACACTTATCTATCTGGGCGGATGGTTCGGGGGTATGGTGCAGCGGTGTACGAGAGTGTGGTTTGTGGTAGCACTTCCCAGATAACCCGAAGGACTGAATCTTGTCATGACCTCATGTGTAAAATAAGTACAACCACAAGTCTGTAAAGTGCAACTTGGCTTAGTAGATTTACCGGACCTGAAAGTCATCCTCATAGGTGGAGGAGGTGAGGTAGCGCAAGCGGTTGTCTGTGTGACGGCTTGAATGGGACACTCGCAGAGGGTGAAGTTCTGCTGTGGCGTGCTAGCAGTGTGGGTAGCCAGCTGCTAGGCATTCAGAAGGAGAACATCTCGCACAACGTATGGGACCCACCGCAAGTGAGAGCGACCCATAGGGTGAAATGATGGAAGGGGTGAGGTACTTTGAACAGTTATTGTGATGGTTTGTTCAACCGCATGACTAAGGAATCATGCGGGGCAACAAGTGAACTGTCTCTTGTGGGTAAAGTGTGCAAAATCTGCAGAGTCAAAACTATTCGAATAGCTGTACCCATGGTCAAGGGCGGACATGGGAACTTAATCAGATATAGTTCTATTTCAAAAACTTTATGGGTGGGAATGGAAAGTGGAGGGCAGTGGAAAGCCCTGTTTTGAGTTGCACTGGGTGTCGTCCCAGTGATAATGTAAGCGGCTATAACGCTGAAGGTCTAGCATATGGTGCAGAGACCATGTAACGGTAGATGGAATCTGGATCGCTATTATTATTGCATTCTCTTACACACTATGTTTTTGTTCAAAACTGCTAGGTCTTAGGGAATTTCTATGAATTATATTTTTAAATAAGGATAATACTTCTCACAAAATAAAATGTTAGAAAGAATAAATAGAGTAGTAAGTAAAGAAGATGGTTGTTTGTGGTAAACACAAAAAGATGTTGGTGGATTCATGTCGATCATGAAAAGGAAACGATAGTGTGGATTTTGGGAAAATAAATTGGTGGAGCCTAAATGAATAGATAGGCTAGATAGATGATTTAAATGAGTTTTGGGGAATTAGGGAGTGCAAAGGTAATTGCCGGATTGTGACACTGATAAATAATATAAATTCTTGGGAGATGTTGGCGATAATGGGATTAATAGGCTTTGATCAAATACTGGATGGATGAATTGAATTTTTGGGGATTTGGAGATATGATAATTGGAGGATAAACTTGATCAATAATGTTCCTGGTGGATGTATACTAGTGAATTAGTTAGAGATAGGTAATGGAAAATAGGGTTGGTTGCTGGAAGAGCAAATTATGGTTTTGGATCAATAACCAAAAGGATTGAATTGTTAGAAAGTCCTGATACAAATGATATCAGTGGGTTTGAAAGTAATTATGTTAGAGAATCATTAGAATTCAGAAGTGAAGAGTTGATGAATAACAATTACAAGATTGGATTATTAGGAATTCAGAACACAAAAGATATTGGTGGATTTAAAATAAATAATGACATTCACTGTTTGGAGTCTTAGACAACAATCAATATAAAAAGTGTATGTTCGGTGGATTAAATGAATGATGACACTAGTTGTTTGGAGTTTTAGACAGTAATCAATATAGAAAGTGTATGCTCGGTGGATTAAATAAATGATGACACTAGCTGTTTGGAGTTTTAGACAGCAATCAATATAGAGAATGTATGATCGGTGGATTAGATAAATGATGACACTCGTTGTTTGGAGTCTTAGGCAGCAATGAGTGTATGATCAGTGGATTACATAAATGATGGCACTCGCTGTTCGAAGTTTTAGGCAGCAATAATAACACCATGACCAAATAATAAAAATAATGCTAAAAGTAATTTCTGGCAAATAAAATAACCCGAGCCTCTCCTTTGATAAGCTGTGCATGTTATTTATTTGCATCCTTTGTATTGGCTCGCGGAGCACGGTGGTTTGTGCTCACTCTCGCTCTCACAACAAATCCAAAATCAGGAACCAGATCGCCACGTTTCGGCAATACTTTTGGTCATCATGGCGAAGGAGGTGAAGATGTCAAGGGCTAGGTCGCGAACCCCCAGTCGGCTACCTGTGGGCATGTCCTGAGGGTCCCACCTGTGTGCTTCATTTTCGCTACTGCGTTTTATTGATTTCGGCCTAAGCGACCCATGAGTAAGTCTTCTATTATATTTATGCTTCCGCATGATATGTATTTTGATGTCCATTACTGTATCTGTGAGCACTATCTATTGATCCAAGGAATAGTGCGGTGGAATTACAGAGGATTCCAGATTGTAAAATCTGGGTCCGACATCTGTGATCCTGTTTCTTTATCTCTAGTTGTTTCAAACAAAGACTCTACTTCCTTTTCCTTTTTCTTGATTTTGCGTGACAACTACCTAAAGATCCAAATCAGTTTCCTTGTTTGCAACGTATACAACTGGCATACGCATACGTACATGTCTAGGCTGTGTTACATGCAGATGTGCCTCGTCCTGTACGTGATCTCCTTCGCTTTCTACTGAGTTAAACTCAAACAATGGCACACACGCACATGCATGCTTTGGCTTGAACGCATGCACACACTCTCAATGCCAGGCTCCACCCGACACACCACCCTCACATTCCCATATTCTTTCTTCACAATAAAGTCTAAAAATAATTCATGTGAAATAATTCGTACAGAAGAACTAAATTCAGATATATGATTAGTAGTCTGGGCCGCATCATCCTCCCCTTCTTCAAGCAAAATCATCTTTGGTTTTGATCTGCTCTCATACTCGACCACATCTCCAAAATAGAACCAACGTGGCTGGTAGATATCTCAGATGCGAAGTCGTGTCTAAGTTTCTTCATGGTTCACCTAATCAACTAATTTTGTTGTACCTAGATGATCTACATCTTGTGCAACTTCTTCTAGAATTTGGAGCAGAGAGAAAATTTGGCCCCCAAGCTCCTCTTGATGCCTCTCTCATTCCTTCAATTTCAGCAATCGCTTCTTCAGTTCTTCCATCTTTAGTAGCATGTTGAATCCTGAAGTGGGGCTCTCCTCCATAGGAGCCATAACAGCGAAGCAAATCCACTGTGAGTAACGAAAGCTCTGATACCAAATGATGTGGATCAAACCTCGAGAAGAGATTGAATCCGTAGGTTGCTCGATCTTTCATGGTGGATTATCAGTAGCAAAAGATAACTATCCTGCAACCCGATCTTTGATAGATTTGTAGAGCAACAAATCAACCCCAAGAACCTAGGCACTTGATATCACTCTCAAGAACAAGCTGTAATACACCAGCATAGGATGCCAAGTTTTTAACAAGAACTAGCAACCTCAATAACAGGGATTGGACCCTAATGGCACATGGCCAAAACTCACACAATTTGGTTTAATTCATCATAAAACTCTAGTCTCTCCAATACATGGCGCATACCCATGTCTTATATAGCTGAACACAATCTGCCTAAAGCCCACATGCACGCACATAGCATGTAGGCCACTAATTCACGTAACTAGACTACGATTTGAAGCCTTTTACATCTCGGCTTGACTAACTTAACTAGATTCCGACTCAAACACAATCCTGATGTGCCATATTTAGCACATCTCTATCTCTTGGTGGTCCCCAGCCAACATCATACAAAGAAAGATATGTGCATGGCGCTAGCTTCCTCCATGCGCAAGCAACAGAAAGGATCAACTTTTTCTTCCTAATTTTTTGCGTCCTAATCCGAGATCCTATTTCCTTATCTCTAGTTGTTTCAAACAAAGACTCTACTTCCTTTTCCTAGCTCTGATCTAATGATGCTTCCATCGATGCTTGCAAGATTAGAGTCAATGGTTACCTCTTGTACTTCCTCTACTTTTTGCAATCATGTGTTGTGGCTAGCCATTATGATCCTCGGCATAACCGAGTCTATCTCTAGTGGCCACACGTGCCCTCAATAGCGTCTTCCCTGGTTCTATTTGCTTCTTCTTCAAACTTCACAACATATAACTTATCTTAATTTCCATGCATGATGAAATACGTTTCTTTCCATTAAACAACCTGGATATGTCTAGGACTCAAAATTACCTTGGTTGTCAATGTGCTACATAATTTGGATTGGATCTGGCTTTCCTTTCTTTGCACGCATGTATCAATAGGATTTTGTAGCCTCACAGGGCTTCCCTCGCTTGGATTCAGCCTCTGTCGGGACCCCGGATTTTCGAACCCGGACCCTCTGTGTATTACTGCACTAGTCCTAGATCAAAGCTAGTGCACACAGTTAAACAGAAATGAATACATAACCAGCAACGCTTTATTACAATATTAAAGAGTACAGACCGAAAGGTCTCATTATTACAATTGAGGTTTCAAGACCTCGCACACACGAAACACAGCGAAAGCAAAAGATAAACTCGGTGAAGGCCCATCAATACGCCACAGGCAATTGATTGGGGAAGCGCGACCTAGTACTCCCGGAATCCTTCGTCAAATCCACACGCGAAGAAGTCGTAGTCGCCTTCTTGAGCTTCGTACTCCTCTGGTTATTATTTTTGAGTGTAGCATGTGAGTACATAAAGTACTCCGCAAGTCTTGGGAAAAATGCAATAGATGCAAGGCTTGACAAAGGAAGGTTATATGGTTCTTTTGCACAAAGCAACATTTTCATATAATTACTTCTAATTATTTTCGAAGGCATCAATTTAATAAGGTAATTGTTTTAACAAAATTATCATTAACTTTCTAGTGAAGGTTCCATCTACCAACACTAGCCAACCAATTACAATTGGTCAAGTTTAAACTGCGGGTTCCATCCACCCTCTCTGGCTCCAACCGCCAGGATACCCTTCCGAGAGTTCCCTCCACTCCCGGAATACAAAACTTTAATTTTTAAACCAAAACCAAAAAGCTACCATGTGAATGCATTCCTTGCCCGCCCTTGACCGTGGGCACGGCTATTCGAATAGTTTTACACTCTGTAGAGGTTGTACAACTTTCCCACAAGAGATAAATTATCCTAAAAGTCAACACGCTTCCTTTGGCATGAGACCCAGATAAAATATCACAAAGCCTTTACCTTGCTCTAATCTAGCTAGATACCACCCGCTGAGGTTTCACCGCAGGTAGGCTAACTGCCCGAACCGAAGCCCTCTCTTGCGCCATATGAGTACAGTAAATCCCTGTCCCTCACTGTGAATAACCAGTCCATCCCTGGCATCCAATTTCCACTGGTGGCACCTAAACTAGACTATCATAAGTTAGTTAGCTAGGTCGTACCCATATAGACTTGTGGTTGTACGGTTAATGCTCAGTCTGGACAAACACAAGCGTCGGTCCTTAAATGACTAGGGTGGAACATACACTTAACAAGATCTCGTGCTTCCTGCACCAATCCAAACCAACCATCCACCCTAATCTAAACCAACTTTCACAATTTATTTTATTTTAAAAGAACAGTGGTAACTCCAATTACCACTAAATTTGTAAACACAAGGGTATTACAATAAATCATAATTTCCCATTTTCAAGACTTCAGGGGTAATACATAGCATGACTAAGCATTATACTACCATTCTATTATTCACAAATGATTATAATAATGTCATTAAAGAGCCAAAGAAAATCCTAAGGAGACAAGGGTACATGGCATTCCATTTCAACTGAGGGCATAACAAAATTGGGGTAACTAATACCTTAATATTTGAACTAATGTTTTATGTAAATAGCAATGCACATAATTTAAAATAAGTAAAACATTTCAAAATCATAGGTTCAAGATGATCAAAGGAGACTTGCCTTCTTGAGTGCTGACTGGTTTTTCTTGCTGCGACTCGACGAAATCTTCAACGACGGCGGAATCTACGCGCGAGAAGACAGACAAACAAAAAAAATAAATTCAAAAAAAAATCAAATAAACTCAAAAATTCAAATAGAGGCCATATTTGGAGAGATCATGATTTTAGACGAATTTAGGAGAAAGGTTCGGCGGATTTGGGGTTCACACGAGGGAGAACGAATATCTGGAAGATCGGTTGGGAAAAGAAATTACTGAGACAATATTTGGACCAAGGAAAATAGAATGGATTTTATGGAGACTTTGCAAGATTTGAATTTTAATTTTTGAAAGTGCACAGAAAATTTGAAATGGAACTGAGGCTTTGAAATTAAACTAGGCATTGGAATTTGAAATTTAAATATTTGAAATACCAAATAAATTTCAAATATTTGAAAGGATGGAAGAAATGGATAGTTTGGGATTTTTGATGAATTTAGAAATTTGAATGGGCTCAAACGGAGTTAAAACGAAGAAGAACGGGCTCCGGAAAATTTGAAAAGGGAGAAAATGGAAAATAAGAATTTCTGCAATTATCTTTCTACTGAAAAAGATATTTATGACGTCAACCCTGGGAATTTCTTTTCGGTTGATTTATTTTCCAACGGGAAAACCCAGATTATGACGTCAGCCCCGGGGGAGGCCAACTGACAGTGGGGCCCTGGTCCATGGATCGGGCCCAAGGAGGGGAAGTGCGGCCGAGGTGGCAGGGATGGGGTTGGGTGGCATTCGGCGCGTGCGTGGCGCGTGCGTGGCGGCCACATCGGCTGCCACCTCACTTCCGGCGCTGACGTGGCGAGGCGCCGGTGAGGGGAGCTCGGGCACGGTGGTGGTGGCGGCGCTCCGGTGGCCAGCGGCGAGCGGCGTGGGTGGAAACGAGGAGAGGGGCGCACGGGGTCTCGGGGAGGGGCGCGGGCTCACCGTGGGAGACCGGAGGCAGCCGACGGCGTGAAGAGGCGGCGGCGCTGTTCGGGTCACCGGCGAGATCGGCCTTCGGGCGGCGTTCAAGCCGGGCGGAGGGGCGGCCGAGGTCGAGGGCGGCGCGGCGAAGCTGGAGGTGCCGTCGGCCGGGCGAGAGGAGGCGCAAGCGGCCGGCGATTGCTCGCCGTAGCTCGAGGCGGCGGCGGAGGCGATGGCGCACGGCGCGGGGGTGGGGGAGCGGCCGAGAAGGAGAGAGGAGGGGAGGGGGAGGTAGTGCGGAGAGAGGGGAGGCCGGTGGGGCTTTTATAGGGGTCGGAAGGGGCTGAGCCGGCGGGGATTCCTCGCCGGAGATTGCGGCGGCCGGGGATTGCGGAGAGGGAGGAAAGGAAGGTGCGGCCGCATAAGGAAGGAGATCGGGGAGGGGCAAGGATGGAAGGGGCGTGGGTCGCACGGGCGGCGAAAAAGGAAAGAACCCGGCGGGCGAGGGGCGGCGGAGATGGCGGCGGGGAACGCGCGGCCGGGCGGGAGGAGGAAGAAGGCGTGGGGAGGAAGAAGGGGCGACTGACGGGCGGGGCCGGGTGAGAGGCGGGAGAGGGGAGCGGCTGCCGGGTGGGACCGGGCGGTCAGAGAGAGAGGGAGGGAGCGGGGCGGACGGGCCAGATTGGGCCGGGGCGCACGGGGCAGCCATCTGGGCCGAACACGTGGCAAGTGGGGAGGAGGGGGAGGCGGGATCGGCCGGGAGACGTGGCCGGCATCTGGCCGTCCACGTGGCGGCCGGAGGGGAGGGGAGAGGGATTTAAATTTTAAAATTTGTTTTTGATTTTCAAAAAGGCCCAGAAAATCCAATAAAGCTCAGAAAAATATGAAATAAATTCCAAAAATTCCAGAAAAATTCACAGAAGTTCCTGGATAAGTTTTGGACTTAATAAAAATACTTACAACTAATGTTGGTATTTAATTTTCATACTTGAAATACTTTTTATTTTCAAAAATAGGTTTTAAACTCCAGAAAATCCAGGAAACCAAATAAAAGCCAAATAACTCCAAATAATTAATTTGAATTAGGATTTTTATAGAAACTCAAAATATCTTTTTATTTAACAATATTTTTTTTAGGTTTTACTTAAAATACTTTTCAAATCCAGCTTTTCAAAACCAGAAATTCAGGGCAAATCCAAATAAAACTCAAATACTTTAAAATAATTAATTTGAATTTAAATTTTTCAGAAAGCAAATTTTTGGGATGTTACAGCCTCCTTGATCAGAAAGACGTGCGGGAGGCATCTCTGTTGCTAGAAGCTTGGGCGCATTAGGCCTTCGTATGTTAGATTTACAACTCTTTATGTTAGATTTACTCTAAGCCATTATAATCTGAGTCCACCGAATAGATGGTTAGATCTTTCTAATTAACATGATAGTTTTATAGTGTCTAATTAGCATAGGTATGTAAATACCCCCTTGGTCAGTTAGGAGACTATCCTTTTTCACTCCATTTCATTCTCTTGTGGTAGTGTAAGTTTCTCCTCTCAATTATGCATGTGTTGCAACTTATGAGCAAGGAGAGATGTCTCTAGTCGTATGTATTACATCTAGAGGTGGATTGAGCAAAAGTTAAGGACTTGCAAACTTCACTTGTATAATTGACCGTATCGGTCATATCAACCATTATTCTGTCTAGGACTATCGGCCATATCAACCATTATTCCGTCTAGGACGGATATGATCAGTAACTCTATCAAAGTTGTTATGCACTCCATAGCTGGGTATATAGATTTATCTAGGAAGAAAACCCGGTGATGTCTCAATTGGACTTAGGGCTATAAAGGATAATCCCAACACATCTATTTGAAGATGTGGAGTGTTGTGTGAAGGTGAGTTTAGCCTGACCAATGACTAGTTCATAGTTGAGTAGGTGTTAGGTGAGGGTGAGAAACTGTCTTGGGCCAGTGACCTTGACTAGCTAGGTGGAGGTGTAATATACTAAAATAGAGGGAAAAGTTAGTAGTCTAATTTGGGCATCACATTTAAGAAAATGTGAATAATCATTCGCTACAAAAATCAGGGTGACTATGGGTAAAGTGGTACACACCTATGCAGTGCTAAATAAATCATAAATTCATGCTTGTCTCTTGGACTAGAGTCTCGGGAACCAAATGGAGGTCCTATCTAGTTATATGAGTGTTCAGTAAATTTCTAAATTAACAATCTAAAATTCTTTATCAACATAAAAATATTTATTTTTGAGATGATATGAGATGAGATTGGATTCACTGAGACGTTGGCTTATGATCATAAAAGTGTATTTTTGCTATTAATGCTTGTTTAGTACATTGTACTCACCATTGCTATTATGCTCCTTTATTTAGAGGTTAGCCAACCTGGGATTTCACTTGGTGTAGAGGATGCCTATCCAGAGGAGTTCTATTCTAAGTGGGAGGGAGATGATTGATACTAAGTACGACCCGTATAAGGTGGACACCTTATATGAGACATAGGACGAGTAGAGCATTACTAGCAGCTTGAGCACAACCATCAGGGTATATGTATATTAATGCAATGTTGTATATATTTCTAATACTTGTGTAGTTATTAGTTGGGCTAGAACCATTGCTATTAATAATGTAGTATTCATGCACTTGATGCCTTCTAAAAGACTTTACTCCTGTGTGGCAATGTTATCATAATATTATAGATAGTCTCTAATTATTGTTCTACTGCAACACTCTGATGGGTTTATTATTTGATGAATCAGTGTTTCAACAAATAATAATCCGTTGACTAGCGTTATTACCCGTTGGTAATAACACAGGTCAACACATTCTGTAGTATAGCCTTTGCTGGAGCTTATTGTCTTCAACCATGGTGCGACCGCTGTGATCAGTAGCAACCATTTTGATCAACATCGCATAACTTCTTCATTGTTGGGGTATCCACCATGTGTGTTCACCATCACGGTCTCCTCCTGCTGCTGGCATCGATTTTCCCTCCCACGACATCATAGCTCTGATGTGTTATCAACCTGTGGCGGACCCAGAAATAAAGTAAGGGGGGCTAACCTAGTATACCCTGATACGCGATACGGGTACGGCAACACAGATACAGCTAGGGGTGGATGGACTAAGGGCTATGTGGGGACACATGCCTCCATGCTGATTTCAATTTTTCTCACTCAGAGTCCAAGTTTACATAGCTTGCCTCCACATAACTAAAACTAGTCCCCATAGCTTGCAGCCAAGTAGCCAGGTCAGTGCATGGGCCACAACTTCTCCCATGGGCCTTCTGCAATGCCCCTCGTGGCCCAAGCTAGCTAGCGGCCTAGCCGCCTAGGCTAGTGCCCAGGCTAGTGGGTAGCTAGGCAAGGGCATAGCCGGCACGGTCTAGCCACCAGCGAGTGGCTCTTCACGACTTATGTTCACCAACACCCCCAGAGTCCTAGACGCCTTACCTTCCTGGCTTCATTCCCCACGCATAATAATTAGGAATGTCATTCTAAGCTAAGAATCTATACAGCACCAATCTTTCAAGGCAACAAGGACTCACTGCATTATCCAAGAAATGGATTTAACATTTGTAGAAATTAAACTTCCTACCAAAGAAATCAATATACCACTAGAACGTTTCCAGGCCAATCGGATGAATATTTCACCTCTAAAACTACCAAGTACCATTTGTGCCCCCATAGGTCATAACATTAGATACCTCTAAAAATATCTTTCTTCTCCTAATCCATCTATTAAGCAGCAAAGAACTGCTACAAGTACAAACGAAAATATTGGAGCTACCAAGCCCAAAAAGACATCGCTTCTCTCCCCAAAAAGACTAACTGACCAAATGCAGTCAATAGTAGACAACTAAATCTAACAAAATGACTACAAGTTCAGAGATGTGTTAATTTATGTTCAAAATGCAATCAAAGAAATTGCTTCAAGACATTTAGACAGTCCCATCTCACGTTCAGACATTCACTGATTCACATTGTCATCTCACATTTGCATAATATCAAGTTATCAACTAGTAGAAGGAAATCAAGGATTGATAAGGAATAATACCAGCAAGGAAATCCTTGAGCTGTAAGATTTCACTCTACTGTTGTTACCAAGGTTCTGGGATTCAAAAGGCTAAAAATTTCGGTGGCCACCGAATTTGACGAAATTTGGAAATTTCAGAAATTTCGGACCGGTTTTCAGCTATGTTGACCAGTCAAACATTTCGTATTTAACCGAATTTTGGCAAATTTAGTCCGAAATTTTGATAAAAACAGAACAGCAGAGAACAGGAGGAGGAAAAATGAAACCCTAGGGTTTTCAGAGTTGTGCTTGTGTTTTTATGCTGTAGAAGGCATTAGTGGGCTGGTTTAGACCTCGGGCTGGGCTGAAAATTCAAATTGGGCTGAAATAATTTGTCCGGTTCAATTCTTTCTCGGGCCTGTCCGAAATGGACGAATCCCACCAAATTTCGGCCCTTTCGGGTCGAATCCCAGAACCCTGGTTGTTACTCGCTCAACAGGTCAAGCACCTCTAGAGTACTCACAAAGCACACAAATCTATAGAGAACTAACATAAAAATGACCCAATCACAATCAACAATGCCACAAGATATTGTACAAATTTTAGACACCAACCTCTACACAGTTAGCAAGCCAGAGGCTATCTTCTCCTTCTGGCCATTCACTATCAAAACCAAATCAAACCAAATCATAGGAACTTAAATTGATCTCTTGGTCAATCATCTTGTACTTGATAGAATGGAGCTAGCGTCACTTCGATGTAGACTTATAGGAAATGAGACCTGAACTCATTGTCGTATAGGAATCCACCTGATGTCTTGATGGGTCTAGCTCACAGAGGCTAAGGCATTGTTGGAGCAAGGCTGCAGGGGGCGAAGCACTAGTTGTCGGAGATGGAGGGGGCAGCTGGGCGGAGGGCATTACCTGCCGAGCAGCCGAGCGGGAGGCAGAGGCGGAGGCTGGAGGGCATGGCCAGAGCTGGTGGCTAGGAGCAGCATGTGGCAGAATCGGGTGGCTAAGTAGGACGCCATGAGCTAGCTAGCTACAGCTAGGGTTGGGAAGTCTAAGGAGAATGCGACTACCTCTGGACTCTGGAGGGACCGAGGGAGGAGGCCTGGAGGTGCTAGGGGGGCTAAGCTAAGGATATTATATGGATTTGGGCTATATGAATAGTAAAAGTCCATGGAGTTAACTGGGCCAAGATCCAGGCTATAGCCCTCCTAGCCCAGGCCCTAGCTCAACCCGTATTGTCAACCCTATGGCTTGCTCTTTCACTGGCATGTGATGTACTCCTCTATTGCCTACATTGCAGCTCTAATCTGATGATGCTTCCATCGATGCTCACAAGATTAGAGTTAATGGTTACCTCTTGCACTTACTCTACTTTTCGCAAACCTATGTTGTTGTTGGCCATTGCGAGCTCCTCGACATCGCCGAGTCCGTCTCTAGCAGCCGCACGTGCCCTCAATAGCTTCTTCCCTGGTTCTATTAGCTTCTTCTTCAAACTTCACAACATAGAACTTATCTTTATTTCCATGCATGATGAGATAAGTTTCTTTCTATTAAAGAACCTGCACATGTCTATGACTCAAAATAGCCTTGGTTGTCAATGTGCAGCAAAATTTGGATTGGACTCTGGCTTTTTCTTTGCACGCATGCATCAATAGGATTTTGCAGCCTCGCATGTCTTCCCTCGCTTGGATTCAGCCTTATTGATCAAAAAGATGTGCGGGAGGCATCTCTATTGCTAGAAGCTTGGGTGCATTAGGCCTTTCATTGTTAGATTTAGGACTCTTTATGTTAGATATAATCTAAGCCGTTATAATTTAAGTTCACTCAATAGATGTGTAGATCCTTTTTTATTAACATGATAACTTTATCAAAATCTAACTGGTATAGATATAGATAGGTGGATAACTACAAGGGGGTGACAGTTGATGATGTTTGAAGAGGCATCCCATGGATCATGGAGGCGGCACACGTGGTGGTAGTTACTGTCAAAGTTATTCCTCGTCGTGGTTGGCCAAGCAGTTCCTAGGCAGTTATTGTCAGAGAGATATACAGGGTGGTTAGGCATGTTTCCTTTAATTATAATATTATGAAAATACACTTTTGAGGATCTGCGAATAAATAGAGAAGACACACGGGAAAAGGGATGTGTGAAATTTTAGATGAGAGTTTGGTTTTCTGGAGTGAGTCATTCGGGGGTTAGGATCAGATTAGGATGATGTGCAAAGATAAAGGACTCATGGGAGAGAGAAGAACCTAAACCCAGTCTTATATTATTTTATCCCCTCAGGTCGTCGGTGCTGTGGTCCCATCTCAAGCTGATCACCAGGCGTTTTTCCCTTGTCACTTCGCTCCTATTCAGCCAATGCATCGCTGGCGTGTGCGCCCGAAGCAAACGTTGCTATGGTGTTGTGTGGGCTACTGTGGCCATTCCCGGCTAGTGTTTCCCGCCATGTGCAGGGCTGTCGACAGCTAGTGCTCCATCGCCAGCACGTGTCATTGATCTCGCATCGACGTCGCCTGCCCACGTGCTGCTATTGCTTTTGCCAAGGGCCAATTGCCACGCACCAAGTGCCAGCACATTTTATCACGCGTTTGACCGAAGGAAGTCAATCAGGGCAAAGGCAGAGGGAGAAGAGGTGGTAAATTAGAAGGATATCATGATCTAGGATTTCGTCATGTGGTAGCGATCAGGTTTTTCATCTGTTTTGGTTATTTTAATTAGAGGTCAAGATCAAGATTTGAGATGGAGATAGCAAGTGTTCGTTGGGGGATTGGGTAGTAGTTTGGTTTAATTTGATGTATCATTGTGCTATGATTATAGGTAATGTGTGGGCTTAATTTTAGAATCTTATGTACTAGAAAGTTGTAGAGGATTTTGATAGCTTTCTATAAAATTTTTATTTATGTCAATCGGATAAGTAGAT
Source organism: Dendrocalamus latiflorus (assembly GCA_017311315.1). Lineage (NCBI taxonomy): Eukaryota > Viridiplantae > Streptophyta > Magnoliopsida > Poales > Poaceae > Dendrocalamus > Dendrocalamus latiflorus. Next base: position 16,942,685 of record CM029667.1, read on the forward strand.
TTTGAAATATGAATTTTGTAAGTCTGTTGTTTGGTAAATTTATCATCTTTTGGCAGCACTTATTGATCTATAGATTAAAAATAGAAGATGGAATAATTTGAGGATTTGATCTAAAAGAAATATATAGGTAATTTCTTACGGATTCCATAGAGTCCAAGAGCATAATTTTTAGACGAGTAGAACTGAAGTCGTAAATTTTGGTAGACTGTTGTCCATAACCGGGTTACTGCTAAACATAGTCACAGAAAACATTAGTTTGACTAATTTAATGGCAGAATTGAATTTTAGGCATAACTAGAAAGTGGTAGATAATTTTCTTTAGTTTATGAAAATGTTATAGTTCAATATATTTGCTTGTGTAAATTAAATATATGAAATTATTAAGTCTGTTGTTTAGAAGATAATAGATCTGTCTTCTGAGTTAAAAAAACGAGAATTAGATTATTTAATCTAAATGTGTGGCCAACTAATAAAGTGTGAGGAAAGTTGTGTAGGTTCCATAATATTAAGACTTGCTATGATAGAATTTGTGAGTTGAAAGTCATGATATCTTTAGTACCGGGAGGCAGGGTTGGCTGTCTGGGAAGGGGAGAAGTTGGGGATTTGGGGAGTGTGTAGCAGCGTTGTTGATTAAGTATTGTTTTGTGTTGTTGTGGCTTGTATTGAGAATGAGTAATATCTTTAGGAGGAGTAGCGTCAGGTGTATTGTCAACTTCTAATCTAACCAGCCGTTGTAACTAGAAAGGCAAGTGTATAGTAAAATGATAGTTGATGGTTGATAATTTTTCAGGGTTGTTGATCTAATTATGTCATGCAATATTTAATCATCTTTTGTTTAGTATGATATTAATTTTGATGATAAATGTGATATGTGGTAAAATGATGAAAAATTGCATTCATGATAAGATATATGCATTACGAGTCAGGATGGTGAAAAAGTCAAATAGCTATGAGCAAAGCTATTTGACTAATCTAGTGTGCTGAGTAAGACCTACAAAGGTAGGCACCTCCACGGGAGTGGAGGAAAAAACCTACTACGATAGGCACCTCTACGGGATGGAGGTAGAGGATGACATCGACAGGTGTGCCTTTCGCTATACTTGTATAAGCTATAGAAGGAAACATGAGCATTGCATTACACTAAAAGAAGTTGATATGAGAAAAGAGAATGGTGAAAATTGATAAGTGAATTGAGCATGTTGTTTTTTATTGTTTTATTGTGTACTTGCTGAGTCGTGGACACATATTTTCTTATTTGTTGTTTTTAGGTAATCGTTGAAGGCGACATTGCATTGAGTGAAAGTAGAACATGAAACAATTACACTTTTGTACCTTTTCACTCCACGTAGCAATTTACCATTTATGGTTATAAACAATTTAGTAACTTCTATTGTAATAATTAGCTAATTTATGGTTTTCCTTATCTCCCTATGGTTCGTAATATTGCTATTTGATGTGTTCCTTAGTTTAGGCTTATTTATTACTCATATTGGCAATTATTTGGTTCATCTTAAGTCCAATTTATAATATGACATATTGCTGAAATTTATGATTAGTATGTTATTGAATATTTATTCTTAAAGCCTAGTTGTGGGTATTGCTTATTTATTGGTTAAAATTGATTAATTTCGCATGTGCAGGCTTGTGATAGCATTATAGATTAAATTAGGAGTAAATCTATACCATACTTACAAGCTATATATGTGGCATAATTTACGGATATGTTTCAAGACAAATATATATCCATATTCTATACAACTAGTTTTTAGTACAAATTACCTAGTTTTTAGTACAGATTACCAACCTGTTGGGACGTAGATTAAATAAATAAATAGCTAACTAAGGCATTATATCCTCATCGTAATAGTGTCAATACAAGTATGCTACACTAGTGTAGATTAAAATTTTCTACCGTGTAAACCAAAAAACCATATGAGTAAGAAATAATATATCATTACCATTAGGATGGAATGTCGTGCGTTGGTATACTAGCACCAACATGTACAACAAGGGTTTTGAGAAGTGACGGCTAGGGTTCCTATGGATGTCTCAGGATGCCTGCCTCAACCCTACGCCTCTCTTTATATATAGACTCTAATCAGATCCTTATCCGATACGATCAGATATCATATTCAACTCGAAAAGCCTCTGGCTGGATCTTTATCTAATACGACTAGAGATTGTATCTCACTCAAAAAGCCTCCGACCAGATCAAATACGAGTATAGATTGTATCCCACTTGAAGTCTACCATCTGGACGCTTATCGTTCCAACCCATTAAATGTGTGGCCATGTAGGTTCATGTATATTCGGTTATGGGCTGAAAACTTCTTTTCCGGTTTATAAGTCGGTAGTGGTCCCTAGCAGGACATAATGATTCCCAAATATACATAAAGATCATATCGAATGAGGAGTAAATGTATACAATACTCATGAGCTATATATGCAGCATAACTTAGGGATATGTTTCAAAACACACACACACACACACACACACACAAACAGAAGCCTTTTCCGTTCTCTCGGGAGTACATACCCCCACTTCCAATATTAAATACTAATTCTAAGATACTCCAATGTGACTTGGTTGAACAATTTTCATCGAAGTCCTTTATTTTCATTATATATATATTTATGTACGAAAGAAATACATACACAAATTATGCTATAAAAAATAGACTTTCATGAATTTTTCGTAGAACTCACTTTGGAGTATCTTATAATAATTACTAGAGTATACTCAAATAGATAAAGAGGTATAACAACACCGTTAAAAAGGGTATATTAGAAATGGGAGTACGTACTCCTAGGAGTATAGAACTATTTTCCTATATACACACACATGCACACACATATACATATATGCATATATATACATACAAACATATATATATACACACACACACACACATATACATATATATGTGTGTGTGTGCGCGTGTGTGTATGTATATATGTATGTATGTATATATATATAGGGAGCATATCTAGTGCTAAAACTCACCAGATCCATCCGATCTGGCCCGTGCAGCTCAGATCACGGAGGGTGGAAGCCTCCCAACTCACTTAATCCATCTTTCAGAAAACCCCCGTACGGATTTTATTTTTATGAATGAACCCTGAATCTACTCCCCTCTCTCTCTCTCCCCCTCAGATCGATCCGGCGCCGCTCCCTCTTGCCTCCCTCCCCGACGGCGCCTCTCCTTCTCCCTCTCGCCTCCCTCCCCGGCGGCGCCGCTCCCTCTCCCTCTCGCCTCCATCCGCGGTTGCAGCGCTCTGCCTCCCTCACTCGCCTTCCGCTGCCGCCTCCCTCGCCGACCCTCACTCGTCGCCTCGCTCCGCCTCCCTCACTCGCCTTCCGCTGCCGCCTCGCTCCGCCTCCCTCACTCGTCTTCCGCTGCCGCCTCCTATGCCTCCCCCATCTGCCTCTGGGCCGCCGCCTCGCTCCTTTAGCGCCCAGGCGCCTCGACTCCCGTCCTCCAGGGTTAGGGTTAGGTGAAAGGGGCGGCGACTCTGTCTGCAGCGCTGCCGCTTCCCTCTGAGCCGGCCTCCACCCCGAGCGCCGACGCCTCCCTCCGACTGGGCCTCCTCCCTGAGCGCCGACGCCTCCAACCCGGCCTCCTCCCCGAACGTTGACGCCTCCCTCCGACCTGGCCTCCTCCCCGAGTGTCGCCACCTCCCTCCGACCGGGTCTCCTCCCCGAGCACTACCAAGCTCCTCCCCGAGCGCCTCCCCGACGCCGTCGTCAGCCGCCCCGACGCCGTCGTCAGCCGCCCTGACGCCGTTGTCACTGCATCAGCCACCTCGATGCCAACCACAGAGCATCGCCGCCTCGCTCCAATTTGTGCAAATGTATCTGGTTTCTGGAATTGAGCTGAAACAATGTTGTGCAAATGTATCTGGTTTTTGGAATTGTGTTGAAACAATGCTGTGCAAATGTATGTGGTTCCTGGAATTGAGCTGAAACATTGCTGTCAGTCTGTTTTGTAATATTGTCGTTGTCGGTCTGTTTTGTACACAATGTATGACCTATGAATTGTTTGAATGAATTACCATGCATTCTTGTCAATGCTTCTGTAGTTATTCATGCATGCTTACTATCTATACACCATCTGCAGCTTGTTTACCACTATTTGTCGGAAATTGAGGATCATGAGAGGCTCTGATGCTGCTGGAATGTTCTCATTTGACAGTAATTTTTAGCTGAAGTATCTCTGGCTCTCTGGAATGCTGGAAATGAACATTGGCTGTTCTCATTTGACAATAATTTTTAGTTAACATATGCATCAGTTTTAGCTGAAGTATCTCTGGCTCTCTGCTGCTAGTTTATTTTCGTGTGTAGTGAAATCTGTGGCCTATTGTAAAACACCCATTTTGCCCATGAGGTTATCTTGTGTCATTGTAGATGGTCATTTTTGTCTCTGAAAGATCAGCTCAGGCAAGCCTACTGTTTCCTGTATGGTACTTTCATCAATTCTCTTATATATTATATTATATTATATATATATATATATATAACATTAACCAAAGCCAGCAACCTGATCTCAAACTTTGCTCAGAGCATAGCAAGTGTAACATCAGCACCTAAAAACAATCAAGCCGACCAATGCGTGTACATTTCTTAACTAGCTACCTCAATAAATTTGTGACCGAAATCACCAAGCAGCACTCCATAATTTCATATATTATACCAATATAATCAGTCAATTGGCCGTATTTAAAACTCGTAATAATACTAAAGCAGTACAAAATTGTCGTTGCAATGTAAACTAAACTCCATTGTAACAAAGTATCACAGGTAAAATTTGACAGCCATCATCTCATGTTTATCATGAAGACACAAATGTCAGTTCACTTATGCGCAAATGTGAAGCTTGATATGTTCATACTTCATACTCTGTTCAGCTCCAGTTCCATCAATGTGCAAGTGTCCCAACACCCTGCCTGGGGCACACAATCTTGCAAGTCCTATTAAGATCAATTGTAAATTCTACAAGCATGTTTCCAACTGTCGATCTCAAGTACAATCAGGATGTAGCCATTTTCAAAATTTTCTGATAGCTTCTCAATGCACATTCTCAGGTTTCACACACCAAAGCTTCCTCACATACAAACAACAAACAACCAGAATTCAACACAAGAGCATACACAATTCAATTCAATTAGAATTCATAAAGCTTTCTCACATACAAACAACAAACAACCAGAATTCACATACAAGCTTTCTCAGGTTTCACTGATACATCAACACAATTCAATCGCAAATTCTGGGGATCGGCAATTGGAGTAAAACCAGAATCCCACATCAACCAGAATCTCACATCAACCAGAATTCTGGGAATCTCACATCAACCAGAATCCCACCACAAACATTGGAGTAAAACACAATTGGGGGCGGTGGCGCTCGGGGAGAAGGCCGGCTCGGACGGCGTCAGTGCTCAGAGAGGACACCACGTCAGAGGGCGGCGGCGGGGCTCGGGGAGGAGGCCAGCTCGGAGGTCGTCGACGCTCGGGGAGCACACCGGTGGAGGCGGGGGAAAGGACGGGGCGGCACCAGCGGCCGGGGGGGGGGAGGCGGGTCGGAGGGAGCAAGGAGAACCACCGGGGGGCGGGGAGGGAGCTAGGAGGCGCGGGCCGGAGCGAGGCGGCGGTCGGTGAGGCGAGTGGGGAGACACGCGGGTCGGAGCGAGGCGGCGGCCGGTGACGCGAGTGGGGAGTGAGGCGAGTGGGAGAGCCGCGGGGGGGAGACAGCGGGTTGGAGGGAGCCGGCAGCCGGCGAGGCGAGTGGGGAGGCGCGGGGGAGGAGCGAGGCGGCCCGGAAGCCCTAGAGACGCCAGGGATCTGGGGCCTGGGGGGATTGGCACGAGGGAGCCCAAGAGGGATTGGAGCGGAAAAACAAAGAGGGAACCTGTAGGGGGGTTTTGGCAAAATCGTATAAGCGAGTTGGGGCATTCCACCTTTAAAAATCTGGGCCGTTAGAGGCAGATCTAACAATCCTAGAGATGTTTTATCATGGTAGCATCGAAAAACCTGTTAGCACTGGATATGTTCCCATATATATATATATATATATATATATATATGACACTAAAATGGGGCACCATGGTATTTGGCACCAAGCCTCTATGCTTTTGGATTGCTTTTAAATGCATGCTAGTGTAATGGTATATAATATATTAGGCATGCTAAATCAATCATATATGGAAAATCTTAATCACACTAGCACGCATCTAAAAGCAATCTAAAGGTAGGGAGGCTTGGTGCCTAGACACCATGGTGCCACTGTTATTTATAATATATATATATATATATATATATATATATATATATATATATATATATATATATATATGTATATATTCTACACAACCGGTTTTTAGTACAGGGTACCAACCTGTTGGAACGTAGAATAAATAAATAAATAAATAGCTAACTAAGGCATTATATTGTCGTCGTAATAGGAATCTCAAATCATGCGTAGATAAATTCTTCATCCATGGTATTCACTTAATCAATATTGTGCTCATTGCATCGAGTACCCTTCACTGATATTGTTGAAGTGAGTTGAAGTCAGCTATTTCAGTCCTGAGTTCTTGTCATGCTGTCGTTTTTCTTTTTCTTTTTTTTTGGCAAGTGCAGAGCTATTTCCAGGATAAGCTCTTTCGGCACCAGTCTTTGATATTCTTAGACTTCTTAATTGTCGATGGATAGGATTGATAAAGTATTATAAAATCTACTAATCGGCGCCAAACAAGTCATTGTTTGTCTCAGAGGTATATCAGACATTTTCCAACTAAAGAATAGCCAACCTCAAGTCCTCAACCTGTCAGACTGCCAATCAGCAAGCTTCTCCATACAGCCGAATTTTCAGAAAGCGGGGTTTTCAGGAAGCCCAACTAGAAGCCGTTTTTCAGAAAAGCTCGAGCCATGCACGCATGCCAAACGGATCAGGGCCTTAATTGATAAGAGTTCCTGCCCTTTTCTTCAAACAAGAGCAAACCCACGCCTATTTGTCGTACAAGCATTTGATGACCTAGGCGACTCGTGAGCTACCCTGCAGTTCTGCTCAAGTTTCTGATCTCTTGATCGTGGAATACATGTTTGTAACTTACCCAATTAACAACACATTAACTACACCAGAAGCAGCATCAACGGTGGAAAGGGTTAACAATTGTCTCGCCAAAAGAACAAATTATGGATTGCCCAACAAAATCATTTAACTATAGATAATAAGTAATACTACCTCCTTTTTTTACTTAATGTGTTTTTATTTTTCACAGTCTTCAATGTATAATTTTGACCGCTATTTTTTATAACTTTATACTAAGATATATTAATAAAATTATAAAAATATTTTTTAATGATAAATCTTATAATATAATTTCCGTACAATCAATTCAGATAGTTTTAAATTTATTGAAGATCAAATCCCAGAAAGTTTGATGACATAAATTCTAGGATACGTAAAAAAGTACAAAGTACTGACAAACATCCAATGTGCCGTGGCTTGTTAAGCTGCATTAGAAAAACCTTCGGCAAATCCACACAGTGCAACTTCTGGTAGTAGGTTTTGTCCAGGCAGTGGGTAGAATCTGTAACACAGAAAAATGATATACCATTATTATGCATTGGGAAAGTATATAAGAGGATGCAAAATTAGGGGAGCGACAGTTTGGTACGACTTGAGTGGATTAAATATTAGGATATGATACTAGGACTTACCTTTGGATTTAACTAGTCATACTTTCCCTGGACATTGTACTTGCACATCTTTTTCTTGGCACAGTTGATCAGGATGTCTGCTGAGTCAATACCTAGAAACAAGTATCACATTTGAATTATCAGGACTTCGTATTAACTGGGAAAAACTAACAATCTAGAGCATGAAAACAACTTACCAGCAAGATACGCTCCATGGACATAGCCATTATAGTGTTCGCTCGTGTGCTCACCAGTGAAATAAACCCTCCCAACAGGAGCCTTAATCACAAGTTAGAAATAGGACATAATCAGGTTACCATGAAATTTAGAAGCACATGGGCCATTTGTTCAGGTTGAATATAAATTTTCTGATTAGAGCTTGGACTGTACCCGGATAAGGTCATATTCGTAGCGGTTGACGCCGATGGGCCAGTTGGAGAAGGTGCCCTTGAAGAACCTGTTCGACCACCACCTTGGGACAAGAATGTCTGTCGCATCCGGCACGTCCTTGCCAGGGAACATCTTCCTCAGCACCTCCACAGCTTCTGCCTTGGTCTGGTTATCAGACTGTTGCTCAATCCTCCTCGACTCGTCGTCGGTGACGGTCACAAGCAGCACATTTGATCCTGGGTACTGCTTCTCAAATTGCTGAAATCCATACATATTATCAGATCAGCTGATGTCAGTAATTGCAATGTATGTTCTTCAAAATTAATGTAACTAATCATATAAAGCTTCTTGGATTGTGTTTTTTTTGTGTTCAAGTTTTCTGATCATTGGGAACAATTGCATGGCATTGGATGCAGTTTTTACCTGCCAGACCGGGTAGTATCCCCTCCTACCACTCGCGTAGAGGAAGAATTCTGTGCCAGGTCCTTCAGGCCAGAATTTCTTGGGGAACTTTAGGAAGATCTTGGTGTACACCGCCATGTCGAATTGGTAGATCGAGACGATCTTCCATGCCTGATTATCAATTGCAAGACAGTGTTCTTATTCAAAGTTAAAACACACGCAAAAAAATCCAAGAACTAGAGCAGTAAGAAAGGCGCTATATAAATTTGTTCTTAAGTTTGAGGGAACAAGAACTGACTGGCAATTGTGGCTTGAACCGTATGAGATCGGTTTGCAGGACGCCGAGGCTGGCAGAGACCATGACATAGTCGGCCCTGTAGACCTTGTTGTCCTCCGTCTTCACCATGACGCCGCTGGGGGAGTAGGTGATCTCTCCAACCACCTGGCAACGATAAATTAAAGTTAGGGAAAATCAATGAAAACGTCATTGGTTTCGAACAATGCCATGGGTTATGAGATTGACAAATGGGTCCCAAGGCTACACGTCAACAACCAGTAGCATTTTTTTTGAAACTTTGCGTTGGAAATATCTTAATACCTAAACAAAATGAGTAATCGGAAATGTTTGGTTGGTGGTGCAATTATATACAAAGTGCTTTAATTAAGTGGAGAACTTGATGGAAATCTTGACCCAAATTCATGCAAATTAGCAATACATATTAAAATCATAAATTACATAATTAATGCTACTTAATTATTAATAGAAACTTGTATAATACTCTCTCCGTTTTAAAATATAAAGCCTATAGTTTTTCCTATATTGTTTCATATTATAAGTTGTGTATGCAGATTTAATGATCTTTTCTCTCTTTTACCCTTATTAATCTTCCCTCTCTCTCTCTCTAACGTTTATGAATAAATACCCACACAACAATCCCCTCTTTTAGTCTCGAGATAACCATTATCATCATTTCCCTCTACCTTTTCCTTGGTTTCATGTGCTTCTTAATCCACACGTTCAAATAAAAATACACCTCCCATGGCACGGTCCCATCTCCATCAACACCGTGTCCTCCCTCCTGTTCGCGCAGTGCACCTGCATGCGCCCTCCCTCCTCGCGCAACCACCGTGCCACCTTATCGCACAAACTGCCGCATGCCCACTTCTTTCCGCATCCAATGCATCCCTCCCCTCCCCTCTACATCGTGCACCTCACCACCACTGCCACCCCTCCCAACTCCGTATCGCCTCCACCACCATGCCCTCCTTCTCCCTCCCCTCCACGTCGCGGCGGCGCAAGGCAGGGATGTGGCGCGGGGAAGGAGAATTAGCCATGCAGCGAGGCGGTAGCACAGTCAGGAGTGGACACCACCGTGCTCGCACCGCAGCAGCCACCCACGCCTCCACCACCTCCTCCGCCTATCATCGCACTATTGCGGCCACCGCGGCCTTCCCGCTCTACTGTCATCTCCAACCCGTTCCGCCCCTTCACACACCGCCCCCACCTCCTCACTATGGCAACGCCGCCACATCCCCGGATGGGCATCCAACCATGGTACGTACAGGTAATTCTCACTAAGGCAGTATCGATGTGAGTGGTGGTAATTGGGGTGGATCGGTGGTGGTGTTCCCATGAATCTAAGACTGAGCTGGATGCCTACATCTGCCTTAGTTGGCTCGGTTTTGACATGTGATTTGCATAAAGGCTACCTAGAGATGGCGTCGGGAAAGCGAGGTGTTTGGTTGGTCTGGGGATTTTTCCCCTAAGCTTGAGGATTCATTTATACGGTGAATTCTGGTAGTTGGATTCAATTGGATTACTCTTAATGCCCTTGATGAGCATATATACTAATATTGACTTTTTTAGAAGCTCGATTGTATTGACTTTGAGTTGATATTGGTGGAGCATAGCTCTTAAGAGATGGTAACCGCTAGAGTTGCACGTTCGGTTTGGTACATAGACTTGAAAAAATAGAGATGGGGTTATTGTTTCATTTCTGTATGGCTTGAATTGGAGCGGTCAATGATGGAATGGTTCACAACAGCTTTAGGCACTTGATTTGAGATGCAATGAGAAACTTAGGACTGGTTTCAAGTCTGTCATGATGTTTAATTTAAGTAGCTTGTAAAGCGTTGCTATGTAGATGATATCTGATATGTAAAAATGCTAGTTCAAGTTAGGAAAACAAAATTCTATCAAAACAAGTTATAATGCAAACTAATGCCTCAAATAATTGGCTTATGTAGAAGAATGTATAATTTCGAAACTTTTGTCAAGTAGTGATCAATCTCAGACTCTCAAGGCATATTAAAAAGTGATATTGAACTCTACAATCTGAAGCCTTCATGTTTTACATATTTGCACTTGATGTTATCTATTTTCTTCGATTGTAGCAGGCTCATAAGCTAGCATAGATGTAAGTAGAATTTGATCGGATAGAAATTGGTGACAAGACTAGAATAAATGAGCTTGCTTTGTTGTGTTCCCATTTGGGCAAAGTGGTATGTCATATCATGTGATATTCTAAGTTTGTGCTATGTTGTGTACAATGACCTTGCATTTGTCCTTACAACTCTCCTAAAGTACCTAAAACTCGCCGTACCATCACCTTGGTTTGAGGCTGATGTAGCAGTAATCTTGATCGATATTGTGATTGATTGTTGTTCTGTAACTAAGCTACTTATTCAGCTATTTCTTTTTGTCATTGAATAGATTCTACTGGATGTTAATCTTCTCATGCTTAAAATAGCTACTTTCCTCTATACTAGGAAGAAAACTAGAATGCTTTTTTAAGTGTTGTCATGTTTTCATCTTGTAATTGATGTTATGGAAGTTTTCATGATAGCTTTATTGCAAAGGGAGCTGATCATTTTATGGCTGTGGATTGAACTTGCTTCAGTTTTGGAATGACTTGCCTCCTCAAGCATGGCAGGAGCTCCTCAAATTGGATAAGCAAATCCTCATTGAGCAAGCATGCAAGAATTTATATTGTTCAAGGTGCAATGGGTTGCTTCTAGAAAGTTTCGCACAAATAGTCATGTATGGGAAGTCACTGTAGCAAGAAGTTTTAGATATTGATTGTCTGAGCACAACTGGTGAATCAAGGATTTGTCAACGGGAAAAAGATGAGGCTCAGGATTCATTAGTTCATCCTTTGGGAGGCCTTGCAACAACAAAGGATGGCATCCTTATGCTTATTAACTACTTTATAAAAGCAAAGTCACTACGGTGCTTCAGAGCGATAGAGAGGTGCGGTGGCCTCAAGTGGAATAGTATCATGGCCACAGCGGACAGCGAGGCTAGCTTGCGGATGCGGGGACCCTATGCAGTGTAGTTCGAAGCTTAACCCTCAGAGGTTGGGCTTTCAGCTCCTGTCTGCTAATATTAATGCTAGAGATTGAATAAGGCAAGGTTTTAATCTATATATGCATCGATTGAACCGGACAATTTCATTTTTTATTATGTTAATGAATCATGCAATTTTTTTCCCATGCCATGTTTGAAAGAACATCTAAAGAGTCTATTTGCACTGTCCTGGCTGATGTACACTAGATGCTCGATGAAATTCCTAGAGGATCCTATGCATGAACTAATTTGGATGAATATAGATTGGCTGAATATATGCGTATGTGGTCACCACTGACTACAGCCTAAGTTAGTATGCAATTATGCCTTATGTATCATCCTCTCCTTTTGTATTTTCTTTTTTCCTTATTTGGTTTTAAGATCTATGATGATATATGGTGATCAATGCGTTGGTGTATTCAATGCTTGCGCAGATTGCTCTGCTACTGTGTTTGCTTGAAATTGTAAATACTTCATGTATGGTACTTTGATATGGCTCTATATTAGTACAAATTTTATTTCTGATATAACTTATGTAGGATATAGTGCTCTCTAAAAACAGTCTTCATGGTTGCACGTTTTAATTATCTGATTTAACATCAATGCTAGCATATCATGCTACGAGTTGTTGACAGTATGTTAAATCAATGCTAGCATATCATGCTACGAGTTGTTGACAGTATGGCCGATGCAAGCTAGAAGATGACGGCCATCTCTTGGTTTGGCTAGTGTGCAGGACAGCAAAATGTTGTTTAGTTTATAATCGTTGTATGATTATTGTCTGGTTTTTAGATCACATTAGATGATATATCTTACTCTCTGTTTTGTAATTCGTTACAATGTATAGACTCCTTACTAGTGTAAAGAAACAGGGAAGACGTTCCCTCTACCATTTCCTTAGTTTCATGCCCTTAAATCTTAATCCACGTGTTCAAATAAAATACGCCAAAAGAAACAGGGGAGTACGTATCATGAACAAATTACGTAAATATGTATACCTTGTTGAGTTCGAGCCTGGGATCTATTATGGCACCAGATTTGTCGGTCCTGAGGTACTGCCCGGCGACGTCATACACGACGGACTCGTAGCCTCGCTGGTCGGCGACAAAGTACACGTCGTCGCCGAAGTTGTCGAACGTCGGCAATGGCTGCGTGTTCTGCAGGCTCGTCACGCGCGGCGGCTCGGCGAACTCGTAGTCGTATATGTAGTAGTCTATCACCATATCCACCGGCGTCGCTGGACCGGAAGGCATACTTGTGTACATGGCACGCAGATCACACACAGACAGTAGGGAAAAGATCAACACAAGAAAATTCAATTAATTCAATCTGCATGAAATTTATGTGACCAAGATCAAAATAAGGAATTTGGGAAAAGAAGAAAGAAATCCATGTAAAAGTGTTTGTATGTACATATATCTGCACGAGCTAAAGATCGAGAAGAGCGTAAGATATACATTCGTATGTTCTAGCATCGAACTGCGCTTGCTCGTAAACTGTGCTGGTGCTAGAAATCACAACGAAGGCACGTTCGGAGAGCTTAATTAATTAACTTCCTCCATTTTTTTTGTTAGGAGATACTTCTATATTTTTCTCAATAGTGATTTTCATAATTTTTAAAGTATAATTAATAGTCAATAGATATTACTTCTCTCTTCGTTTACTTTGAGATTACTTATTAGAGAGAAAAATATAAAAATACTGCTCTTTTTTATTTCACTACTACTCTCGCCCCAAAAAAACATTTTGACAAACAACACATCCCAAACACTAACTTTGGTGACTAATTTATATTATACTATAATTATAAAACCAATAGTATTATAAAAGTATAAATTATCATAACTGCTTCATCCAAGGGGCGTTGGATCGGGATCTTAACTTATATCTGCAGATGGAGAAAAAAATGGTATACTATCTCTTTTTTTCAATGCCCGGAATCCCTTATTTCCTGCGCGCCGTTAGATCCATCTCGGAGGGCTGCATCGGACGGCTCAGATCCGTCGTAAGCAGTCCCTCGAGTCCAGCATGCATCCATGCGAAGCATAACAGCGGTGTCATGTCGCAACTAAGTTATTCATCCCAAACAAATCCCCCTCGCCGTCAAAGTATGTACAGCCCTATATACTGCAAAATCAAGGTGGTGTGTACGTACTGGTCATTGAGGCGCTGCATGGCCAAGACGGACATGTCCTCGCGGCCGCTGGAGTGCAGCGTGCCGGAGAGCTTGCCCCCGCTCTCCTCCACCTCATCCGCCCTGTCGATCCTCTTCTGAACAAACTCCCCCTCGTAAACGCCACCACTGCATGCATGTACACAGGGTCAGGATCTCTGGACCATTCAATGAAAAAAACTTGTAAATTTACTAAGAAAGAAATTTAAGATCAACAAGTAACATACTCTTCCTTGTAGACGTTCTTGGCGAGGTGGCCGTAGTCGGACCGGAAGCACCTGAGGTTGAGGGTGCCGTTGGCCATGGTCCAGATGGGGTTCGTCTGGTTGCCGTTCACCCCCTCCACCCAATTCGCCCCCATCTCCACGTTCACGCCGGCGAAGTTGGTCTTGTGGATGCGCCCGCCGACGTGATCCGTCGCCTCCAGTATCACGAAGTCGGTGATCCCGGCCTCCGACAGCCTCTTCCCGGCCGAGATCCCTGCAAATCAGTGGAACTATTGTGTTATACATACAAGTCTGCGTCGGTACATGAAAAATTCATGTTCATTTGGCTGGCATGTTTTACGCATGCATGGTACTGTACACGTAACAGATACATGCGTAATCGTGCGTGTAGGCTTTACCGGACATGCCGGCGCCGACGATGATGACCTTGGGACCGGCGGCGGCGGCGGCGAGGGAGGCCCATCGTGCTATGACAAGCACCAGAGCTATGGCTATGGAGGGCTTCATCTCTCTCTCGCTCGCTCTCTCCTCTCTCTGCCTGAAGCCTTGATCGGTTGCTAGCTAGCTTGGGACTGAACACTTAAAGAGGTCGATTGGGAAGTGTAAGGTAGGGAAGGTAATCAGGTGGCGGGTACGAGTAGTGTTTTTCCATATCCATACCCGCGATTTCGATTTATGTCCATGGGTATACCTACGAATGACGACGGGTGAAGAACCTTGTCCATACCTGTCGTCCGCAGGTATCTGTCGCTCGTGGGCATGTCCGTTTTATCCGCGAATGTTTGGTTTGGAGTCAGGTAAGGATGGAATGAATCCATCCCTGTTTTTAAGGATGGAATCGTCCCCATCCCCTATTGTCCCTAGAACCAAACACACTATTGGAGATAGGTAGCGAGGAAGAGGGACGAGCCCATCCCCTCATTTTTGAGGGACGGGGGCATCCTCAATTTAGGGGAATATTCCCGGGATATTCCCCAAAGGGGATGGACTATGTTCCTACTGACTCCAATCCAAACAGGTCCAAATCTGGGATCGCCCCGTCCCATCCCCTATTGTCCCTGGAACCAAACACACCCAAAGAGTCACCATCTGAGAGTTGAACTAATGACAGGTACATATAAGCAGCAGCTGTTGCTGGGAAATATAATAGCTATCAAAAAAGTTTATAACAATCAATAGCAATTAGAGATATGCAAAAGTTTATAACAATCAATAGCAATTAGAGATATTGATATGGCTGCGCCACCTGTCAATCTATATCGTGGGTAAACAGGCGGAGCGGGTACAGGTGGAGCTTACCCATACCTGGGTCCGTTTACCCGACGGGTAGAGTGTTCCCCCCATTTCCATATATCCGTGGGTAAAGAAAATATCCCATATCCGGCTCTATTAGGAAATTTATCCACAGGTATACGGGTAAAACATGCACAATTGCCATCCCTAATGTAAAGACATCTTTTGTCCGTCTGAATGCCCGTGCGTTGCTACGGATTTTAAAATTTTATTATACTACATGTTCTAAAACTAACGGGTGGTAAAATTTGTTGGAATGTGCATACAAATATGTTCTATTTTTTTTTAAAATCCGTAACAACGCACGGACATTCAGCTAGCATATTTGTAAAGCCTAGTCTCCAACATCATATTTCAGTTTATAAGAAAAAATATTTACAACAGCTTTATACCCTTCCTTCTTGTCTCTGTCCAAGCTTCCTGGCCCATGTTGGGTTCACCTCATCCACATGCAGGCCATTGTCAAAAGATGATGCTTGTAATTGATGACCATTTGCTACAGATTTATCTTATTAACAATTGCAGCAGTTCACCAACAGTAAGACAACAAAGCATAAACGCATAACCATATAACAAACAGTAAGCAATAATTCAAAGAACACATTTTCCCAACTCTTCGCTCACCATTTTCTGTAACAATTCATAGTCTCCACGGCCTCTTCATGCGGCACCGCGGCCTGGGCAAGGACTGGGGAAGAAGTGATCCCCAGAAGCGGCGTCTCCTTGTCCTCGTCATGCGGCACCGAGGCCAGGGCAAGGACCGGGGAAGAAGCGATCCCCAGAAGCGGTGTCTACTGCTCGTTTTACGACAAGAAGGCGTCTCATCCACGCGCACACAGCTACCACACAAATACTATTCTTATCGTCGTCGCATCAGCCAAATCCCGCGTGACACGTGAAGAACACGAGGAGAGGTCCTTGCCACATCAACGAAATCCCAGCACGAGAGAGGACGGCGTCGCCTCTTCGACGGTCCGACGAATCCCACGTGAACGAGGGAATACGTGGTTTCTGGGACGAATCCCACGCGAACGAGGGAATACGTGGTTTCTGGGGCCCACCCGCTGGCGCTGCCCCGACCCACCCAACGAAGAGGAGTGCTTGGGGAGGGACAGCCATGCGACCTTATCCCGACGCAGACCGGCAGGGCGACCCAGTGTCTTGTGCTGCACAGCTCGCTGCACGTCTTTTTTATGAGCTTGATGTGTTGGGTGGGCTGCTTTTGTTGTGTGGAGTGAATCACTGCACGCCTGTTCCTGCTTGCCTTCGCCTGATCGATCCTGCCGAGCCGCTAGAGCTCATCGATTCGCCGCGTTGAAGGTCAATAAACAAGTGAAATGAGTTCAAGGTGACGGGATGAGATGGCCGGTGATAGTCTCCGGCGATATGGACTGTCGCCGACGGTGAATTTAGGAGAGCTTTGGTTGGGGTCGGCAGAGACACAGAAAGGTGTGGGGAATTTTGGGGGACCCAAACATAAACATGAAATTTGATGATTTACCCTATTTTATCTTATTCACGTGTGAGTTCTTTATGGGACAAATCATCAATTGCAATAAAGGGTGTGGCAAAGAATCAATTATACCAGTGTTAGGTGGTGATCAGTTGGCCTTTTTTTTGGTGGCTTATGGCTGAAAACACTGTAGCTGGCTGAAAAAAATACTGTAGCTGACAGAGGCTTATTTAACATAATTAAATTAAAAAAAATTAAAAAATATAAAAAATATGTTAGCCCATTACGTATAATACAAATACATACGGGAAAAAAAGAACCGGCAGAAAAGCTCAACAAAAAGCCAAAAGTTCAGAAAAACACGAAATTTATGAATAGTGAAAAATAAGCCGGAAGCCAGAATAGTGGGGAAACTGTATGAGAGATAGATGGAAAGAAGAGATGACAGGTGGGCCTAGTTTGATGAAATATTATAATAATAGTGATGTGGATTATTGGCACTTGTGTTAGAGAGGAGCATTTTCAAGGCAAATATGGCTCGAAGGGTCATTATTTCTCGGTTATATTGGTACAACTATAATAAAAATTACAGAAGGGACCCTAAGATAATGACATCATATAACTCAGTCCCAGACGCATAACAACAAGGATTAAAACGAAATAAAAATATTACATCCAAGTTCTTGAGCAACTCAGATTGACGTCATTAAATCGAAGGAATTGAGTAAACCACAAGTGAACTGTCCATTCATTTCCCAAACTGACTAAACCAAAGTTGTATTAAATTCTACCCCTCGTGTAAATTCACCGAGTATTGTCTATGACTGGGGACATGACTATTCCAATGATTTTATACTCTGCTGATGTTGCACAATTTTACCCACGAGACATGATTATCTCATATTGTCACGCGATTATCACACTTCCTTTGGTGTGCGGAAGAGAGTTTATGACAAAGCATTTACAATGCACAATCTCAAACTGATCTCGTCCACTAAGGTTTCGTTGGCGAATAGGCTGACAGACCTATCGGTAAAAACTCCCTCTTGCACCAACAAAGCATCTCAATGGTAAAATTAAGGTTGAAACATCATAAATTAGTTCGCCAGGTCTATCCTATACTAGACATATAGTTGTACGATAAGGTTTAGATCAATTATGAATAAAGTAAAGTTCTTAGATATTACCCAAGCGAAACATCTACATCCCAGTGTGCTATTAGCACCCACTTTACTGCACGAGCACTCGTCCAAGTGAAAATTATTTTAGTTTAACCAAGACCAATGACACACCAATATCATGGTACACAAGTTTTATAACTTGCCTTGGCTTTGCTCAATTACCAATTCTTGCCTTGACTTTGCTCAATTACCAATTCTTGAATTTCAGTTCCTACTTCAGCTCCTTCAAAGACGTTATCTACTGAGAGAGAAAGCGAACAAAAAACAAATAAATTCAAATAAATTCTACAAGCAATAGAACTAGAATCAAAAGATAGAACTCAATTTTAGATAAATTTAGGAAGAAGAATCAGGTCAATCGAAGTTAGGATGGAGAAGAATGGACTCTTGGAAGATTTAAATATAAGAAAAACACTATTAGGTTTTTTGGATTTATTTTCCTAAAGGAAATTTGATTTAAATTGTTTTCCTAAAGAAAATTAGTTTCGGTCACTGATAGGTTGGGCTATGGCTCATGGACCATGTCCATGAACGGATTTAGTCTACGATAGACACGGTCTACAAAAGAGTGTACTGAACTATGAGCTAGGGCTAATGTAGCAAACACACAAGCAAAGGCGATGATGTGGCATCTAGGTGGCATACTGTAACATCCCAAAATTTGGCTTTCTGGAAAAATTTAAACTCAAATTAACTATTTTTAAAGTAATTGGATTATATTTGGCTTTTATCTGAATTTCTGGATTTTCTGGAGTTTAAAACCTATTTTTAAAAGTTAAAAAGTTATTTAAATTATGAAAATTAAATACCAACAGTAGTTGGAAATAATTTTATTAAGTCCAAAATATGTCCAGGAGCTTCTGTGAATTTTTCTGGAATGTTTGGAGGTATTTTCATATTTTTCTGAGGCCTAAATAATTTCCTAGCCTTTTATGAAAATCAAAATCAAATTCTAAAATTAAAAATCCCTTCCTCACCCTCCGGCCGACGCTTGGACGGCCCAGATCCGCCCACATCGCCGCTTGGCCCATCCAGGCCGCATCTCCTCTCTCTCTCGCTGCCTCGCGGGCCCGGCCCGTCAGCCACCCCGCCTTCCTCCTCCCTCGGGCCGACACCTGGCCGGCCCGATGCGCGCCGCGTCGCCCGTGCGGGCCATCCAGCCGACCGCTTCCCTCTCCTCTCTGACCTACGGGCCCCGCCCGTCAGTCGCCCGCGCCCCGCTTCCGCTGCCACCCGGGCCCCGCCTGTCAGGCCGTCGTCTTCCCCGCGGAGCGCCGCCTTCCTTCTTTCTTCCCCCTTTCCTTCTTTGCGCCGGCCGACCAAATCCGAGCCGTTCCCCCCTTTCCTTCCCTGGCTCTCTCTGATTTGGAAACCCCGGGACACCGCCGCGACCAAATCCCCGATCCCCCGCACCTCCCTTCCTTTCCTGCTCCCCCTCCTTCCTTAATTCCTCCGCCGTATCCGCGCCGGTCGAGAAATCCGGCGAGCAATTAAGCGCCCGTGTCCCCTCCTCCGCCCTATAAAAGCCCACCCTCGGCTTCGCCTCCCTCCGCCCAGCACCCCGACGCGCTCCACCTCCCTTCCCGAGCACCGTAGCGCCCCGCCGTCGTGCTCCCTCTGTCCCCGAGCTTCGCCGCACTCCGGCGAGCAATCCTCGCCGCCTCGGACCGTCCCGGAGCTCGCCACCGCCACCCCGAGCACCCCTGTGCCCGTGCGAACCTCCCCGGCACCTCGGCCGTCCCTTCCCGCCGCCGGAGCACCGTCGCACCGGAGGACCCGTACTGCGCCACCGCTCCTCCTCGTCACCAGCCGTCCCCGCTCGTTGCCGGACCCCGCAGACCCCTCCACCAACACCACCTTCGCACCGAGATCCCATTTTGGGCATCACCCGACCCCCCTCCGACCACCCCTCGCCGCCGGCAACCCCGCCTCCGGCCATCTCTGCCCAACCCCGCCAGCAGGTACCCCACAAAGGGTTTACCTACCCTTTATGGGTAGGCAAAGCCTCCCCGCCCGACTGGTTACCCCCGCTCTCCCTTCTCCCCCTTGGCTCCCTCGGTGCGCGTTCGAGCCCCCGACTCCGCACGCTGAGGTTGAGCCTTTTCTTCGTTTTTCCGCGCTGACTGATGGGTCCCACCCGTCAGCGGCCGCCAGTCTACGCTGGCCACTGCCACCTGGGTCCCACCCGTCTGCGCTCCTCATTGACACCTGGGCCCAGAGTCCAGAGGGGTCCCACCTGTCAGAAGCAGGGCCTGTTGGTTCACTGTCCAGTGGGTCCCACCTGTCATAGAATCAAAATAAAAGCAAGAAAATAAAATATTAAAAATTAAATCCTGCCAGTAGGCCCCACCTGTCAGAAATATGGGAATTTCTGGATTTATTCAATCTGAGATTTTCAAATGGGCATAACTTTCTCATTTTAACTCCAAATTGAGCCATTCAAATTTGTAAATTATTCTAAAATAATAATCTATCCAAATATGGCCTATATTTGAGTTTTTGAGTTTATTTAAATTTTTGTTTGTATTTATTTGTTTTGTTGCTTCGTCTTTTCTCGCGTAGTTTCCAACGTTGTCGAAGATCTCTCCACTCCTCAGCAGGAAGACCCCGAGAGCGTGCAAGAAGGCAAGTCTACTTTGATCATCTTGAACCTATGATTTTGAAATATTCTAATTATTTTAAATTATGTGCATTGCTATTTACATACAACATTAGTTCAGATATTAAGGCATTAGTTAATCCAACCTTGTTATACCCTTCATTGAACTTTGAATGCCATATACCTTGTAACCCTAGTATTACCTTTGTCTCAATGATGAGAATTGCATAATCCTTTGGTAACATTAGATGGTAGTACAATGCTTAGTCATGCTATTTAATTCTTTTGTAATCTTGAAAAGGGAAAATTATGATTTGTCGTATTAAACCTTGTGTTTACAAGTTTAGTGGCGATTGGAGTTGCCACTGTTCGTTTTAAAAATAAAATAAAATGTGAAAATTTGTTTAGATTAGGGTGGATGGTTTGTTTGGATTGGTGCGGGAAGCACGAGATCTTGTAAAGTGTATGTTCCACCCTAGTCAACTAAGGACCGATGCTTGTGTTTGTCCAGACTGAGCACTACCGTACAACCCTAAGTCTATATGGGTACGACCTAGCTGAGTAACTCATGATAGTCTAGTTTAGGTGCCACCAGTGTAAAGTGGGTGCTAGGGAGTTACTGGTTATTCACAGTGTAGGACCGAAATGGCGACAGAGGGGGGTGAATGTCGACTTTAAAATTTGCTCCCCCAAAATACTCACGAAACGATTCCTCTCCAATAGCTACAAAGCTATCAAGAAGGAGCAACTAGAACTGAGCAAAAAGACTGCAAACTGCAGCTACTTGATGGTCTTTTGACTGCTGAAAAACTGCACTAAAAGTGCTGATTTTGGCTGCTGAAAACTGCAGCAAAATTGCAGATTTTGGCTGCTGAAAACTGCACTGAAAGTGCTGATTTTGGCTGCTGAAAACTTGTCAGACCCGGATTTTTCAATCCGAATCTTACTGTGTTTCATTGCACTATTCCCTGGATCAGTAGCTAGTGCACACAGTCACATTGCTGAATCATTTCATACATCGCATAATCATTCATTATATTACATAAATTGAAATACACCACGTCGGGTGACAGTTGACAAAAGGGGCCGACTAGGCCAAATGTCATTATTACAAATACGCACAGCGGAAATACAGCAAAAGCAAACCCAAATCCACAGGCAAGCGACTGGAAGGTACTGTGTGCATTGTATGTCACCAGTTAACTAGTAACATACGTGCACACAACGCCATATGTCCACTTGTCCGCGTCTACTTAACGGAGCCTACACCTTAGTTTCCTTCGTCATTCTTCTCCTCCGTAGCGGGAGCTTCCTCGCAGGCGTAGTGGTCTTGCGTTCCTGTTTCTGGATTTTTGCCGCAAAGCGAGCGTGAGCACTCCGACCCCGTGCTCAGCGAATCAACACACAGAATGCAGTATATAACATGTATGGCTAATCAAGGATGGCATAAGTTTATTTCCTTTTGCGAAGAGTGCTTTTGAATACAATTATATAAAAATTCCTAAGACCTAGCATTTGAACAAAAGCATAATGTTCAAGGAATATTAATATGAATTTCCATACATATGGCATCACACCATATGCCTAATATCACCATAATTTCTCCATACATACGGCATCACACCGTATGACATTTTTCAGCGTTATAGCCGCTTAACTTACCACTGGGACGACACCCAGGACAACTCAAATCAGGGCTTTCCTCTGCCCTTCCACTTTTCCATTCCCATTTTTCAATATTTTTGTAAACAGAACTATATCTAGTTAAGTTCCCATGTCTGCCCTTGACCGTGGGCACGGCTATTCGAATAGTTTTGACTCTGCAGAGTTTTGCACACTTTACCCACAAGAGATAAATCCACCCGTTGCCTCACATGATTCCTTAGCCATGCGGTTGAGTAGACTATCACAGGATTGTTACAATGCATAGTCCTACTGTGGTTACGCCCGCTAAGGTCTATCTTCCGTAGGATCCGACCATCCCTCGGGAAGGGTCCCTCGTGAGCCATCACGGGCAAAGGCGGGGATGCGACCATCCATCCCTTTGCTCGTGGTCATACCTTCACGTAACCACTTAGAGCCACACAAATTAGTAAATCCTGCCTACACCTTGCCAGCTTGTGGTTGTACTGTTTTACACGAGTGACATGACAAGATTCAGTCCTTAGGGTTATCTGGGCGGTCTGCCACTATCCCACTTTATGCATCCACTGCACCACACTGTGCATTCACTGCACCACTCATACACATACACATTCACACCCTCGAACCAATCCGCCCAGACATTAAAGCAAGTTGGGGTTTTTCGAGACATAAAGTAATCATATCCACATATACCAGTCATTCCCGTCATGACTGCCCGAATCAATTTCTCATGAATAAAAGTGATGCTTGGGGCAATTTCTTGCCCCAGGTTCCTAATCAATGCTAAGCATGGCATACCATTATGGACTTAATTTCGAAATGTTACTATTATAGTTTTGCTAGGGCGACAAGGTTCGTTTATTCAAACATTTCAACAGAGGGTGTAATATTATTCAAGGTATCAGTGGCATATAACTAGAATATTAAATTTAGCATGTATTTGCATAAAAATAACAGCATGCAATTTGTTAATTTAAAACAAATTAATTTGCATGAAATGTAGGTTCGACATGATCAAAGTATTGACTCGCCTTGGTCACAGTGGCCGGGATCCGGATTCTCTGGTGCTTCTAGTGTCGCTGCCTCGATCTCTTCCTCTTGAGCCTCGTAAGCTATTTTAGCGTACGCCCAAAATTCGTACAGAAAGAAAAGCAGCGAATCAAACCAAATTACACCAAAAATCCAAATGAACTCTAAAAATTATGATTTCAGTTCCATTGGATAGATCTTGATTTTAGACGAATTTAGAAATTTATCTCGTTCAATTTGGAGTTAAAATGAAAAAGTTATGATCATTCAAAGTTCTCAGTTCAGTTAATTCCGAATATTATCAAATTTCTGACAGTGGGTCCCACATGTCATTTTCTTAATTTTTATCTTTTTCTTTATTCGTTTATTACTGTGTCTATGGCCAGTGGGGTCCACTTGTCGGCGTGCTTAGCCACTGACGGGTGGGGTCAGGCTGTCAGTGGGCCTGCGGTCCCGCGGCGACTGACGAGCGGGCCCCACTTGTCAGTGCGGAAAATAAAACGAAAAGCTCGACCGCAGGCGCGGAGCGGGGGCTCGAACGCGCGCCGCGGGAGCGAGGGGGAGAAGGAGTTGGCGCTGGAAGCTACTCGGCCGAGCCGAGCGATGCTTACCCATATAGGGTAAGTATACCTTTTGAGGTAGCTCCGGGAGGCGGTCGGGCAGAGGAGTCGGGGGCGACGGCGCCGGCGGCGAGGGGTGGCCGGAAAGGGTTGGGTCGTGCGTGGAATACAACCCCCGAGTGACGGGGAGTCTTCTGGTGCAGACGGCCGGGGTCGACGGTCACCGGAGGGAGCTGGCGGCGAGCGGTGGCGGTGGTCCGAGGAGGCCGATCGATGCCGGCGATGCTCAGGCGACGGGAGTCCCGGAGAAGAAGGGGGTTAACTTCGCCTGGCTCCGGAGATGGTTCATGAGCAATGGATTGAGCTCTGGTGGCTCGGTATGGTGGATGGGCGTTCGCCGGGGTTCGGGAAGAAGAAGAGGACCGACAGCGATTAGGGGGCTCTCGGCTCGATTGCTTACGGGGAAGGGTGGAGGAGAGTAGTGCGACGCGTTTGGGGCTCCCAGGCGCGGCTTTTATAGCCGGAAGAGGCGCGCACGGCGAGCTCGACATCTGGCTCCGCCCTGCTCACGCCGGCGAGGGGGAATGGACGAGATCTCGCCGGGATTTTGTAGGAGAGAGAGAGCGGGAGAGGTGCTCCCCCTCCTGTAGCTGTACTTTTAAATTTTTCCCGCGAGGTGAGGGATTCGCTGCGCAGAGGGGTGAGCGAGAGAGAGAGAGAGAGAGAGCGGCGCGGGCGCGTGGAGAAGAGAGGGAGGAAGAAGGAGCTGACAGCTCGGTCCCACCGGGCAGCGAGAGAGAGGCGCGGGTGGAGTGAGGGCCCGCGACGCAGAGGGAGAAGCGCGGGCGGAGTGCGGGGCCACGGCGCAGTGAGGCGCGGGGTGCGCGCGGGAGATGGGCTGCTGGCGCTGGCGCGCTGGGCCGGGCGTGCGTCCGCACGCGGGGGAAGAAGGCTGGGCCGGGGTGATGGCCGGCCTGGCCGAGTTTTTCTTTTTCTTTTCTTTTCCATTTTTATTTCTTTGATTTTTCTTTTGGGTTTTCTTGTGTGTATATATAGGTATACATATACATATATTCACTTCCTTTCCTCCTGAAATTTTATATCTTTCATTTTGCAAATATTTGTTACATAAAGATTATTTTCTTGCTATGTTTAATTGTATGCTTACATATACATATACATACATATGTGTGTGTATATATATATATATATATATATATATATGTATATATATATATATATGTATGTATATATATATATATATGTATGTATATATATATATATGTATGTATATATATATATTCTTGTAAATACTTATTATTTTTACTTTTATAGTTCTTTTGGATCACCTTTCTAGATTCTTTATATTGACGCTCATGTTTTATTATTTTATATGTTGATTTCTTTCCTCTTTTTATATTCAAAATTCCTTCATATTTGTAAAAAGATCCATAAACTCCAAATTCAAATAGAAAACAAATAAAATAATCCCAAAAACTTCATAATTCATTATTTATATTTCTCGGGATGTTACAAAACTGCACTAAAAGTGCTGTTTTTGGTTGCTGAAAACTGCAGCAAATAGACGATGAAAACAGCAGCAATTTCAGCTGAAAACTGCAGCTGAAAGAGGCTGAAAACAGCAGCAAAAAGAGGCTAAAAACTGCAGCAAGAAATGCTGAAAAAGCAGTCTAAAAACAGCAAGCAGTAGAAATTGTAGACCACCCACAAACTGAAGAAAAAGATGAAATCCAGCTGGTCTACTTAGCCCAAAAGATCAAGAACTTGAACTAAATAGCAAGAGGGCTAAAGGAAACAAAGAAATCAAACTTAGAAGCAAGAAATTCAGAGTTTGGACAAAAACCTGAAAAGTACAGAGAGTTGTCCAAAAACTCAAATTCCCATTTCATCTTTGATCATTTGGCTATGAAACTTTGAGGATAGATTAGCAATAGCCTCTGGACCTCTCATGCCAAGTTTCATGCCATCTCGTGAAGGGAAACGAAAATAACACCAAACCCTAGAAATTCAAAGAGGGCTAAAACCTGAAACCTTACAGAGCCTCCACCAAAAATCAAATTACTCCTCAATCGTTAATCCTCTGGCCATGAAATTTTGAGGGAAGCTAGTTGATAGCCTCTGGACTCTTCATGCCAAATTTCATGCCATTTCGCTGAGGGAAACAAAATCTTGCTCAAACCCTAGAACGAGAAATACAAGAACAGAGGAGGCTGAAATCTAAAACTGAGATTAACTTAGGTTTTGCTCTTGAGAAACTTGATCAAATGATCTGGAGGAACTATCCCATCACTGAGCAACCCATTTTGCACCTCCACAGCAAGAACCAACAAGAGATCAAGAAACTCAAAAATCCATTCCAAAGAGTATCGAAGGAAGAACTGAGAACAGAGAGAGCACTGGAGATAAAACTTCAGATTTCATTCATTGAATCAAAAGGAAATACAAGGAGTCACGATACGCATGGACATTAGAACAAGGTGAATGATTACATGACTCTCAAACCCTCTCCAACCTCTCAAACCTCAACCATGAATGCTTGGAGGAGGGGATGAACTCTCTGTTCTACCACCTAGAAGACATCGTAGAGGACAGGGGGAGCACGCTAACAAACTCTGTCTCTCCCAACAACTAAAGAGTCAAAGCTAAACAACCCTCTAAAGACTCTTTAGACTCAATCAAACCCTTGGAGTGCTCAAGTGGGCATGCAGCCCCTCAATCCTATTTATAGCCTTGGCTAACGGGTCTCCGCCCCGTTACGCCTGCTAAATCCAACGGCGCCTGCTCCCGCTTGTGCAGCCTCGCGAATTTCCCGATTCATCCCTCCTGCACCTTCCGGGAAGCTTCCGCGCTCCTTGCCTCGCATGCCTCGCAACCACCTCGAGTCTACGTCGTCTTCGACACATCCCGACCGTTCTGACCTCAGCGCCACCTGTGCCTAGTCCGGTCCACGTGTCTCGCCACGACTCCACCCGATGTCCTGCAGTCACACAGACAAGAAAACACGTCAAATAGCACCGCTCGACACATGAAAGTGTAAATACCATCACACTTACCACAGACGAAGTCCAAACCTATCGAAACATTAGAATATACATCCTAAGCCCAAATGACCAAGTTTGACCAAAGTCCGACCGAGCCCGATTGCGCCACACAACGGCTCGACTCCGAACCACTCAAACCAAACTCGACTATCCTAAACCTTTGTCAATTACTCATCATTCACATGGAGTCATGACCACCTGGTCTCTCAATCTCCCCCTTGATGAGTATATTGACAAACTCAGGAAAAAGCATGAAGTTGAGTTTGATTTTGAAGAATCCAACATGGTCCAAAGAAGAGAATGAAGCTAATGACCATGTCGACAGAAGGAACACTAGAGCAACAACTGAAAGAGCAAATTGATCTCCAAAGCTCTAAACTGTTCCCAACAGACTTTTTCTTCTCTATTCTCCCCCTTTTGGCAATAAACACATCAAGATGCAATAGAGAGAATATGACATGTCAATGGATGAATATGGCTGAAGTTTGTTTATTTAAGCATTTAGAGCCATGAGAATTATCCATAATGACCAGAATGTATCACACCAAGCCATAACTCAATAAACGGCTATCTAGATCATGACAAGATATGTATATCCTAGCTAGAGCACATAGATAACGAACTGAAATGTAATGCATTTTATGAGCATGTCAAGTCATCAATAAGCAAAGTCTAACTAGAGATATCCAAGGATGATGCAGGCCATATCAATAAGCTAAGCAGAACAAGGAAGCTAATATTGAGTCCTAATAGAGTGCTATAAGTTCAAGATTGAAACATTGGTTAAGTACTTGGTTCTTTTTGTAGCTTAAGCAAATTGAGCACATAAGACATTGTCTGTTTAAAGCTCATGGTCGTTTCCAACCCAATTTTATATGTGCTAGATCTCAAGCCTTATGTGACTACTCCAAGCGAGAAGCTTAAGAAGATAGTCTAGGTCATCCAAAACTCCCCCTGAGTTCATGCCTAGTGCAATGGCAAGCCGTCTCATGAGAAAGAATTGGTGAAATCAGTTTTTTCGCACAAAAGAGATTTTTTTGTGTGTGCTAGATCTCAAGTCTTATGCGACTACTCCAAGCGAGAAGCTTAAGAAGATAGTCTAGGTCATCCAAAACTCCCCCTGAGTTCATGCCTAGTGCAATGGCAAGCCGTCTCATGAGAATTAATGATAGTTCTGCTAAAACATTTACTTTATTAACTTGATGCCTTTGAAAATAATTAGTAATAATTGAAATTAAAACATTGTTTTGTGCAAAAGAACCATATAGCCCTCCTTTGTCAAGCCTTGCATCTATTGCATTTTCTCCAAGACTTGCGAAGTACTTTATGTACTCACATGCTGCACTCAAAAACAAATCTCAGAAGAATACGAAGCTCAAGAAGGTGACTATGACTACTTCGTGGGTGGATTCGACAAAGGATTTCAGGAGTTCTAGGTCGCGCTTCCCCAGTCAACTGCCTGTGGCGTATTGATGGGTCTTCACCGAGTTTATCTTTTGCTTCCACTTTATTTCATGTGTGCGAGGTCTTGAAACCTCAATTGTAATAATGAGACCTTTTCGGTTAGTACTCTCAATTATTGTAATAACACGATGCTGGTGATGTATTCATTTCTATTTAACTGTGTGCACTAGCTTTGATCTGGGACTAGTGCAGTAATACACAGAGAGTCCGGGTTCGGAAATCCGGGGTCCCGACAGAGATGGTATCAGAGCCAATTTGACTGTAGGACGTGACCTAGAGTAGGAATAGCAAAACCTTAAGGACTTATATTTATAAAAAGAGTATATTAAAAATATATAAGCCCCTTTGCTTCTACTCTCTTCTTACTTAGAATCTCGCTCTTGTCTCTAAATTCCTTTGTTAAAATCTTTTTACTAATCTTCACCTTTATTTCAAACTTTGTAGATGGCCGGTTCAACCTCCGCTGCCCCGTGGGACTACTACTCACATGGAGAGGATGCTGGAGCATTCGCTAGCCTTCTTCGGCAGCTTATGCAATGCCTGGAGTACCGTCAGCCGCCCATTTTCAGGGGGCGGAAGACACGGATCCTGGATCGAGACTCTTGGTCAATGGAGGTATTCATGTATGCACGGGATGGGGAATTCAATTCCCACACATACCCCATCAAACATCCCAGGACACGTTGTTTCGATGCTGTCCAAAACTCCCCCTGAGTTCATGCCTAGTGCAATGGCAAGCCGTCTCATGAGAAAGAATTGGTGAAATCAGTTTTTTCGCACAAAAGAGATTTTTTTTGTGTGCTAGATCTCAAGCCTTATGCGACTACTCCAAGCGAGAAGCTTAAGAAGATAGTCTAGGTCATCCAAAACTCCCCCTGAGTTCATGCCTAGTGCAATGGCAAGCCGTCTCATGAGAAAGAATTGGTGAAATCAGTTTTTTCGCACAAAAGAGATCATTTTGCCTTTTAAACAAGTTGTATTAAGTTATGCATCATCAAGAATTAATATAGCTCAAACTAAGCCTCAATAGAGATTCAACGCTCAACTTAGCCTACTTGACATGGCAAGGATCATAAAAGGATCGCTCAAGAAAGACTAGACTCAAATGCTAGCATGACAAGTTTTAATTCAAGTTGAGCAATTTTAATTAACTTATCATGGCAAAAGCTAGTCTACACATATGAAGTCATGATAAATCTAGCATATAAGCACAAGTCATGGCAAGGTGTACAACATTGTAAACATGTCATAACAGGATAATAATCAAGGCTCAATATAGTTATATACAATGCAGAATGCTGAAATGCAAGAAGATCCAGCTCCCCCTCAACATGAGATGCAACGTTTAGTTCAAGTTGAGTTAAGTCAAAATTAAGCTCCAGAAACTCCCAAATGAACTCCCCCTGAACCAAAGCAATAAAATCGAGAAGCTGGCAAAGAAAACAGCAAACAGGCAGTCCTTAAAGCATAGATAAGATATAGAGATAACTATGGCTCAGACAGACTCTCATCTACCCCATATAATCCAGGACTATTAGCTGACCGTAAAACACACACTAGAGAGCAAACACGTACCCTGTCTACCCGAGGGTGGCCCGACCCTCGCTAGAACCTACAAGAAGTGAGTGAGCTCAATCTAGTGAGATAAGAAGCAGCTAATAAGAAGCATCCTGGAAGCACAAGATAAGAGTAAGAAGTCTAAGCAATTAGACAAGAGAAGCGCTCTAACCTATGCTAGAAGGACTAGACCCAATGCACCCAAGTGCAAAGCAACAGAAATGAGACAGAAGCATAATCAACATAGTAAAGCAGTAAAGCCCAACGCTCCCCCTCACTACAGTCCATCAGGACAAACCACCCCAAGCTCTCCCTGCAGAGCTGAAAACCTAGAGCTATCCAATGGCTTGGTAAAGATGTCAGCCAACTGGTGGTCACTCTCCACAAACTTGAGCACTATGTCCCCCTTCTCTACATGGTCTCTAAGGAAGTGAAAGCGAATATCATGTGCTTGGTCCGAGAGTGCTGCACTGGGTTCTTAGCAATGTTAATCGCAGAAGTGTTATCACAAAAGAGTGGAACACTGTTGATAACTAACCCAAAGTCCCGCAGGGTCGAGACCATCCAAAGCACATGACTACAGCAACTGGCTGCAGCAACGTACTCGGCCTCTGCGGTGGACTGAGCAACACCGGACTGCTTCCTCGAAGACCAAGAAACGAGAGAAGTGCCAATGAATTGGCAGGTGCCAGAAGTGCTCTTCCTATCTATCCTACAGCCGGCAAAGTCTGCATCCGAAAAGGCTCTCAAGGAAAGACAGGATGAGGAAGAGTACCAGATACCATAGTCAATGGTAGCTCGAAGGTACCGAAAGATGCGTTTCACCGCCTGGCGGTGAGATACGCGAGGAGAAGCCTGAAAACGAGCACACAGACACACGGAGAAGTGTATGTCTGGTCTCGAGGCAGTGAGGTAAAGAAGAGAGCCGATCATACTTCTGTATTCTTTCTGATCAACTGGCTCGCCATCCTCATCTGGGTCAAGATAGGCTGTAGAAGCCATCGGAGTTGACACTTGCTTACCATCACTCATGTCGAAGCGTCTCAGGAGGTCGCGAGTGTACTTGCCTTGATGCAAGAAGGTACCCTCCCGAGTCTGCTTGATTTGGAAGCCAAGAAAGAAGGTCAACTCGCCCATCATGCTCATCACAAACTCGGTGCTCATGACATCCGAGAACTGTGAAACCAGAGCATGGGAAGAGCCGCCAAAGATGATGTCATCGACATAGATCTGGACGAGCAGAAGGTCGTTGCCAAGTCTACGGATAAACAAGGTCTTATCTACTTTACCCATTTCAAACCCATGACTTAACAAGTAGGACTTAAGCCTCTCATACCAAGCTCTGGGGGCCTGCTTAAGTCCATACAACGCTTTGGAAAGCTTGAAGACATGGTGTGGGTATTTGGGGTTCTCGAAACCTGGAGGTTGTCTGGCGTAAACTTCTTCCTCAATGACTCCATTAAGGAAGGCACTCTTGACGTCCATCTGGTAGAGCTTGAAACCCTTAGAAGCTGCAAAGGCAAGCAGGATTCTAATAGCTTCAAGTCTAGCTACAGGGGCAAAGGTCTCCTCAAAATCTAGACCCTCAACCTGGGAGAACCCCTGAGCTACCAGTCTAGCCTTGTTCCGAATAACCACTCCATCCTCGCTCTGCTTGTTCTTGAACACCCACTTAGTCCCAATAATATTGTGACCTCGCGGGGGCTCGACAAGCGACCAGACCTTGTTCCTCTCGAAATTTTCTAGCTCCTCATGCATGGCATTGACCCAAGACTCGTCGGAAAGAGCATGAGAAACATCCTTGGGCTCAAAGGAAGCAATGAAAGCAGAATGGAGACAGAATTGAGATAAGCCAGATTTTGAGCGGGTAACACGCTCGAAAAGGTCTCCAATGATCTGCTCGGAAGGATGAGCTTTCTGAATGTGTCTAGGAGGTCCTGGATGAGATGAAGAAGTGGCCTCTACCTCGTAAGCTGATGAGTTAGGAACAGAGCCACCAGCTCCAGAAGAAGCAGAAGGCATGGGCTGATCGCCTTGAGGTGCAGTGGAAGAAGGCACCTCAAGGGGTGGATGAGGGACTGGATCGGGTAGACAGCCCTCGTCTCCATCGTCCTCATCATCCACGAAGATGGGCTCGGACTGCTCTAAAGAACCTGAGATATTAGGCCTAGTCCCCGGACTGGCCTCATCAAAGGTCACCTCACAGGTCTCTGCCATTTTACTAGACTCGCAGTTCCAAACCCGATAAGCCCGCGAAGAAGGCGAGTAACCTAGAAAGATCCCATCACATGAACGTGACTCGAACTTGTCTAGGTTCCCAGACTTCAAAATAAAGCACTTGCAACCAAAAACACGAAAATGAGAGACGCTGGGCTTTCGCCCGTATCTCAACTCATAAGAAGTGCGGTGCAAGTGTGCCCTAAGAAATACTCGATTTGAGACATGGCACGCGGTAGCTATAGCCTCAGCCCAAAACTTCCGTGGTGTAGAGTACTCATCAAGCATCGTCCTGGCCATCTCGTCCAAGGTACGGTTCTTCCTCTCCACAACGCCATTTTGTTGTGGGACGTGCGGAGAAGAGAACTGGTGCTCTACACCTGTCTCACCACAGAAACTCTCGAAGTAGGAATTCTTGAACTCCGTGCTATTGTCACTGCGGATCGCTCGTAAGGCACCCGGGAGCTCAACAGAAAGCCTACCGAAAAGACCTCGGAAATGTGAAAACGTCTCATCCTTCGAGGCTAAGAAAAACACCCAAGAATACCTCGAGAAGTCATCGACCACGACAAGAACATACCACTTCCCTCCTGCTGACTGCACTCGAGCTGGTCCCACTGTATCCATGTGGAGCAGCTGTCCCGGTGCATCGGTCATAGTGACTGTGACCGGAGGATGGGAGGCGGCAACCATCTTGCCGTGCCGGCATGGAGCACAAACTAGATCTTTGACCATCTTGAGTTTCGGCAAACCACATATGAGATCGTGGCCGCTAACTCGAGTCAAATGGTCAAACCCAATATGACCAAGTCTCCTATGCCAGAAAGAGAGGTCGCGGGACTCAGAAGCAACTAAACACCTGAGTGGATCACCAGAAGACTCAGAAAAATCAGCACGAAAGATCCTCCCAAAACGAGAAATCCCGCAAACCAGACTACCCGAAGAATCAAGAATTTTGCAATTGTTTTTCTTGAAGCTCACCTCGAAACCGTCATCGGTAAGCTGAGAAACGGAAAGCAAATTGTACTGCAGCTTACTAACCAAGGCAACATCCTTAAGAATAAAAGAAGCATTAACATGCACAGTACCTTTGGCGATGACACGCCCAGACGAAGCGTCTCCGAAAGTGATCGTCTCATCACCTGGAGCGCGGGCTAGGGAGGAGAACCAACGGGAGTCTCCGGTCATATGACGAGAACAACCGGAGTCTGCAAGCCAAACCTTCTCCTTCCCTACCCGGCGAACCTGAGTCAAACAGAGAGTAAAGTCTCAGTACTGGGATAAATCAAGAGAGATTTTGGCACCCAATACCGAGTAACACGTGGAGCAGATGAAGTAGTCAAACACGACTGACCTCTATCTACCCTACGCTCTCTGTGACTCAAAGAAGCAGAAAGTCTATGAGCAGACCTGAAGCTGTTGCGGGGTCCGACTGCTATGGGAGAGCGAGTCAGAACACCGGCAACACGCTGATTACGCCTGGGTAACTGTCTCGATGGAGGAAACGAGATGTACCCTCAGGACGGCGGAAGTCACGACCCGGAGCAGCATGAGGACGAAAACCAGAAGACTCAGAAAAACCAAGTCCTCGATGCTGCCCAAACCTGTCAGAAGCAAACCTGGACATCGTGCTAGTCTTAGGTGCACTCAGGATCTGGGGCTGACCCTGAATACGCCTAAGTGCCTCCGCACGGTCTCTACGCGCAATCCTAGCGCGCCTGAAGCATCGATCGACTGTGTGTCCATCCTTCTGACAGAAGGTGCAGTGGTACTTCACCT
Organism: Dendrocalamus latiflorus; assembly: GCA_017311315.1. NCBI lineage: Eukaryota > Viridiplantae > Streptophyta > Magnoliopsida > Poales > Poaceae > Dendrocalamus > Dendrocalamus latiflorus. The sequence continues at coordinate 16,976,762 of CM029667.1, forward strand.
TCTGAGAGGTAGAAGTAGCACGGGAAGGCTTCGCCTTCTGAGAGGCCGAAGCTGCAGGTGGACTCACCTTGCTGTCAGAGATCCCTTGGACAAAGCCCGCTGATTTGAATTTAACCTCATCAGATCTAGGCTCGACCTCGATCACACCTCCTACTATGGGTCGGAGAATAGCAGGTGGATGCTTCCTCATATCCTCATAAAAATCATATCCTAGACCTTGATTGAACTTGCAAATCTTGGATTGGTCTAGAATAAGATTAAGCTTCTTCTTGCCGCCTACAAATCTCTCGAGAGTGTTCATAAGATACTGACACCCCCGGAAGAGAGAGGTGCAAGAAGAGCAGGGGGAAGAGGGAACAGCAGGAGGTAAGGAAGCAGATGAAGAACCAATAGCAGAGGAACGAATGGCTTGTGCACGTACAGCCGACTCAGAATGGACAGTCCTACTGCTAGCAGGTTGGTTCACGTCGCTAAGCGTCTCAACCTTACCCTGGGGCTTCTCCCCCTTCTCAGCACAGACAATACAAGCAGATGGTGGCTTCTCTAGTAGGTCCTTAGTTAGCTTCACACATTTCTCATCCAATGCAACCAAGTCAGATTTTAGTTTGTTACAATTAATGCATGGTGAGCTAACAGGGTCCTTAGAAGCATACTGAGCCAACTTCCTATCATGATCAATCATTTCTTGAAACTGTTTGGAGACAGCTTCAAGTTCAGCAGTTAACTTAGGACAGTTCAAGCATGAATCAATCGGCTCAAGCAAAGAAGCTTGTAGTTCAGCAATTTTATGATCTGCCCGTTTTAGATTCATCTTCAAGTTATTGCAATTTTCACAAGACTCGGGCAGATCAAGGAGCATGGCATAAGGTCCTCTAGCAGCAATGTTCTTAACCTCACATGAGGTGGGAGAAGTAGTCTCATCAGTAGTAAGTAGGGTAACAGCCATCCTACTCAACTCTAACTCAGCAAGCAGACTAACATTCTCCACTTTAACAATATCAAGCTCGGAGGACACACTATCATGCGAGGTCCTTAGTTTCTCCATGTCACCCAACAGAGCATAGCAAGTATCACAATCATCACGAGAGGGTGCAGATGTAAGTGAAGTAAGCTCCCGTGATAGTCTATCTACTTCCTTCTCTAACTCGGTACACCTAGCCCTAGCTCTAGCATGAAAATCACCTAGCTTAAGAAAAGCATAATTGAGCTGGTCGTAGGTGGGGCATACCTCGTCTGAGTCGGAGTACAGCTCGCTGTCGCTCAGTTCGCCCTCGAGGGCCATGAAGCACATGCCGGAGAAGTCGTCACCGCCATCCTTGGGCTCTTGGTCACCCGTCCCGTCGTCGTCGCTCCATCCCTCCACCTCGCTGAGGTCGAGGTCGTCGAAGGCGGTGAGGACGCGGTGGAAGAGCTTCTTGGCCTTCCCGAAGTTGCGGAACTTCTTCTTTCCCGGCGTCTGAGCTGGAGTCTTTTTGTTGCGGTTCTTGTCGGTGTAGTCGTTCTTGCCCGAACCGCCGTAGTCATTCTTGCCCTTCTCCAGCTTGGGACAGTTTGCTCGAATGTGGTTGGGGCCACCACACTCGAAGCAGATGACTAGTCCGCCTCTCTTTCTGTCCCTCCTCCTCTTGTAAGCATGGGAGAACTTCCGAGCCAGGAGGGCCAGCTGTTCATCCTCTAGCTGCTCTAACTGATCATCAGTTACGTCACATAGAGCAGCTAGGGAGAACCCACAAAGCGAATCGGCGGAAAAACCAGAAGCCGAACTGGGATCGGTGACCAATGCCATCGACTGTGACTTCGACCGACGAGAGACAACGTCAATCTCGTGAGTCTTGAGGCGCGAGTACAGCGCGTCAAGAGTCAGGGTCGAGAGGTCTGTCGTGTCTTTGATGGTGGTCACCTTCATCTCCCACACGCGCAGATCGAGTGCCGCGAGCATCTGAGGAGCGTTGTCCGAGTCGGGGTATGTGAGACCGACCGCTCGGAGGTTGCTCAAGATTTTGTGAAATCGCGAAAAGCACTCGTCCAAGGACTCACCAGCAAGCATCTCGAATTTGTTGTATTCGCGCTTGAACTGGTCCTGTTGAACCGTCTTGATCTGGGTGGTGCCCTCATGGTATGCGTCGAGGGTCACCCAGATGTCGTAGGCGGACGACAAGTGAGATATACGGTCAAACTCGCTACGACTCAACCCCTGGATGATGATGTTCCTTGCCTTTGCATTCGCCTCAACATCAGCCATGTTCCCGGCATTGATGTTCTCATCGGCAGGAACAGCGAATCGTACCTTGACCTTCCGCCAGATGGCATACCCCTGAGCCTGGATGTATGTCTCCATTCGGCTCTTCCAGAAGGGGTAATCGATGCCATCGAACACGCGGCTTGGTCGAGTACTTGTCTGTCGCCATGGCTCTTGAGACCGGTTAAGATCTATGAATTAGAGCTAACCAGCTCTGATACCAATTGTAGGACCGAAATGGCGACAGAGGGGGGTGAATGTCGACTTTAAAATTTGCTCCCCCAAAATACTCACGAAACGATTCCTCTCCAATAGCTACAAAGCTATCAAGAAGGAGCAACTAGAACTGAGCAAAAAGACTGCAAACTGCAGCTACTTGATGGTCTTTTGACTGCTGAAAAACTGCACTAAAAGTGCTGATTTTGGCTGCTGAAAACTGCAGCAAAATTGCAGATTTTGGCTGCTGAAAACTGCACTGAAAGTGCTGATTTTGGCTGCTGAAAACTGCACTAAAAGTGCTGTTTTTGGTTGCTGAAAACTGCAGCAAATAGACGATGAAAACAGCAGCAATTTCAGCTGAAAACTGCAGCTGAAAGAGGCTGAAAACAGCAGCAAAAAGAGGCTAAAAACTGCAGCAAGAAATGCTGAAAAAGCAGTCTGAAAACAGCAAGCAGTAGAAATTGTAGACCACCCACAAACTGAAGAAAAAGATGAAATTTAGCTGGTCTACTTAGCCCAAAAGATCAAGAACTTGAACTAAATAGCAAGAGGGCTAAAGGAAACAAAGAAATCAAACTTAGAAGCAAGACATTCAGAGTTTGGACAAAAACCTGAAAAGTACAGAGAGTTGTCCAAAAACTCAAATTCCCATTTCATCTTTGATCATTTGGCTATGAAACTTTGAGGATAGATTAGCAATAGCCTCTGGGCCTCTCATGCCAAGTTTCATGCCATCTCGTGAAGGGAAACGAAAATAACACCAAACCCTAGAAATTCAAAGAGGGCTAAAACCTGAAACCTTACAGAGCCTCCACCAAAAATCAAATTACTCCTCAATTGTTGATCCTCTGGCCATGAAATTTTGAGGGAAGCTAGTTGATAGCCTCTGGACTCTTCATGCCAAATTTCATGCCATTTCGCTGAGGGAAACAAAATCTTGCTCAAACCCTAGAACGAGAAATACAAGAACAGAGGAGGCTGAAATCTAAAACTGAGATTAACTTAGGTTTTGCTCTTGAGAAACTTGATCAAATGATCTGGAGGAACTATCCCATCACTGAGCAACCCATTTTGCACCTCCACAGCAAGAACCAACAAGAGATCAAGAAACTCAAAAATCCATTCCAAAGAGTATCGAAGGAAGAACTGAGAACAGAGAGAGCACTGGAGATAAAACTTCAGATTTCATTCATTGAATCAAAAGGAAATACAAGGAGTCACGATACGCATGGACATTAGAACAAGGTGAATGATTACATGACTCTCAAACCCTCTCCAACCTCTCAAACCTCAACCATGAATGCTTGGAGGAGGGGATGAACTCTCTGTTCTACCACCTAGAAGACATCGTAGAGGACAGAGGGAGCACGCTAACAAACTTTGTCTCTCCCAACAACTAAAGAGCCAAAGCCAAACAACCCTCTAAAGACTCTTTAGACTCAATCAAACCCTTGGAGTGCTCAAGTGGGCATGCAACCCCTCAATCCTATTTATAGCCTTGGCTAACGGGTCTCCGCCCCGTTACACCTGCTAAATCCAACGGCGCCCGCTCGCGCTTGTGCAGCCTCGCGAATTTCCCGATTCACCCCTCCTGCACCTTCCGGGAAGCTTCCGCGCTCCTTGCCTCGCACGCCTCGCAACCACCTCGAGTCTACGTCGTCTTCGACACATCCCGACCGTTCTGACCTCAGCGCCACCTGCACCTAGTCCGGTCCACGTGTCTCGCCACGACTCCACCCGATGTCCTGCAGTCACACATACAAGAAAACACGTCAAATAGCACCGCTCGACACATGAAAGTGTAAATACCATCACACTTACCACAGACGAAGTCCAAACCTGTCGAAACATTAGAATACACATCCTAAGCCCAAATGACCAAGTTTGACCAAAGTCCGACCGAGCCCGATTGCGCCACACAACGGCTCGACTCCGAACCACTCAAACCAAACTCGACTATCCTAAACCTTTGTCAATTACTCATCATTCACATGGAGTCATGACCACCTGGTCTCTCAATCCCCCCTTGATGAGTATATTGACAAACTCAGGAAAAAGCATGAAGTTGAGTTTGATTTTGAAGAATCCAACATGGTCCAAAGAAGAGAATGAAGCTAATGACCATGTGGACAGAAGGAACACTAGAGCAACAACTGAAAGAGCAAATTGATCTCCAAAGCTCTAAACTGTTCGCAACAGACTTTTTCTTCTCTATTCTCCCCCTTTTGGCAATAAACACATCAAGATGCAATAGAGAGAATATGACATGTCAATGGATGAATATAGCTGAAGTTTGTTTATTTAAGCATTTAGAGCCATGAGAATTATCCATAATGACCAGAATGTATCACACCAAGCCATAACTCAATAAACGGCTATCTAGATCATGACAAGATATGTATATCCTAGCTAGAGCACATAGATGACGAACTGAAATGTAATGCATTTTATGAGCATGTCAAGTCATCAATAAGCAAAGTCTAACTAGAGATATCCAAGGATGATGCAGGCCATGTCAATAAGCTAAGCGGAACAAGGAAGCTAATATTGAGTCCTAATAGAGTGCTATAAGTTCAAGATTGAAACATTGGTTAAGTACTTGGTTCTTTTTGTAGCTTAAGCAAATTGAGCACATAAGACATTGTCTGTTTAAAGCTCATGGTCGTTTCCAACCCAATTTTTTATGTGCTAGATCTCAAGCCTTATGTGACTACTCCAAGCGAGAAGCTTAAGAAGATAGTCTAGGTCATCCAAAACTCCCCCTGAGTTCATGCCTAGTGCAATGGCAAGCCGTCTCATGAGAAAGAATTGGTGAAATCAGTTTTTTCGCACAAAAGAGATTTTTTTTGTGTGCTAGATCTCAAGCCTTATGCGACTACTCGAAGCGAGAAGCTTAAGAAGATAGTCTAGGTCATCCAAAACTCCTCCTGAGTTCATGCCTAGTGCAATGGCAAGCCGTCTCATGAGAATTAATGATAGTTCTGCTAAAACATTTACTTTATTAAATTGATGCCTTTGAAAATAATTAGTAATAATTGAAATTAAAACATTGTTTTGTGCAAAAGAACCATATAGCCCTCCTTTGTCAAGCCTTGCATCTATTGCATTTTCTCCAAGACTTGCGGAGTACTTTATGTACTCACATGCTGCACTCAAAAACAAATCTCAGAAGAATACGAAGCTCAAGAAGGTGACTATGACTACTTCGTGGGTGGATTCGACGAAGGATTTCAGGAGTTCTAGGTCGCGCTTCCCCAGTCAACTGCCTGTGGCGTATTGATGGGTCTTCACCGAGTTTATCTTTTGCTTCCGCTTTATTTCATGTGTGCGAGGTCTTGAAACCTCAATTGTAATAATGAGACCTTTTCGGTTAGTACTCTCAATTATTGTAATAACACGATGCTGGTGATGTATTCATTTCTGTTTAACTGTGTGCACTAGCTTTGATCTGGGACTAGTGCAGTAATACACAGAGAGTCCGGGTTCGGAAATCCGGGGTCCCGACAGAGATAGTATCAGAGCCAATTTGACTGTAGGACGTGACCTAGAGTAGGAATGGCAAAACCTTAAGGACTTATATTTATAAAAAGAGTATATTAAAAATATATAAGCCCCTTTGCTTCTACTCTCTTCTTACTTAGAATCTCGCTCTTGTCTCTAAATTCCTTTGTTAAAATCTTTTTACTAATCTTCACCTTTATTTCAAACTTTGTAGATGGCCGGTTCAACCTCCGCTGCCCCGTGGGACTACTACTCACATGGAGAGGATGCTGGAGCATTCGCTAGCCTTCTTCGGCAGCTTATGCAATGCCTGGAGTACCGCCAGCCGCCCATTTTTAGGGGGTGAAAGACACGGATCCTGGATCGAGACTCTTGGTCAATGGAGGTATTCATGTATGCACGGGATGGGGAATTAAATTCCCACACATGCCCCATCAAACATCCCAGGACCCGTTGTTTCGATGCTGTCCAGGATGCAGCACGCCTTGCCATTGATGACTTGTGCCATCTGCACAAGGATGCTGTGCACCAGTCCCCTTTTTGCTTCTTCATCAACCCTCGAGCAGGACAATGGTATCCAGATCCCTTTGATATTCCAGTTGATGATCCTCGACTGTCGCATCAGGTGCAACTCACGCAGGCGATGGCAGTCACTTATGCTAGAGCTTTGGAGGAGATTGGACAGCTCCGGATGCTTCTCACTTCCAGCTATCAGCACTCCGACACTCTTCGCGCATAGCTTCTGCATAGCCAGGCAGCAGAGTTCGAGCTGGGACGTCTCAAAGCTACAGCTGACTACACGCCGTCCTCGCCCATACCAGCTATCGTCCCCAACAACCAGGCACCGGCTCGACTTTTGGGACTCCGCACCAGGCTCACAGCACGCAAGAAGGTGCGACGCCCAAGTCCTCTACCCGACATCAACATCGGCGAACCCAGCAAGAGGCGCAAGCTTTTTCGCTCTCGCTCTCATTCTCGGTCGACTTCCTCCAGTCGTAACCGTGCCTCGGCCGAGTGTGATTGTTCGCGGCACCATGTGAATGAGCGCCAGGAGGACCCGGAGGAGGATCCGGAAGAGGACACACAGGAGGACCCTTAGGAGGATCCGGAGGAGCGCATCATCGTGGAGGATGAGTAGTTAGTTGAGTCAGTAGTACCCAAATAAATGTCCACGTTATTAGAACGCTTTATTATGCTTTGGTGTGCTAGATGGACTGTGCCAAGCCTATGTGCACTTGTGCTACAGCCATTCATAAAACTATCTTGATTTCAATATAAGTTTTCCCTAAGTGGTTGTTTGTTCTCTTCTGTGTGTTGGGTTGGGATGTTATTAGTTCCCCCTAATCTCTTACCTATGCTAGTTCCCTCTTACCTTTTGCTAACCCTGGAAACCGCTTCAGATGGTGAACACAAGGAGCAACCCTAGCAATAGCCGTGGCGCCAACAATCAGCCGGACAACAACATTCCACCACCTCCTGCTCAAGCGCCCAACTTGGAGCAGATGATGGCCATGCAACTGCAGCTTCTGCAAGCCCTTGCTCAGAACCAGGTGCAGCAAGCCCCGCAGGCACCAAATCAAGCACCCCAGTCTAAATTGGGGGAATTTATGAGGACAAGACCTCCTACGTTTGCTGGATCAGTGGACCCCTTGGAGGCAGACAATTGGATCAAGGATGTGGAGAGGAAGTTGAACTTAGCCCAGTGCAACGACCACGAAAAGGTGTTGTATGCTGCCCACCAACTCAAAGGAATTGTTGCTAATTGGTGGGAAAACTACTGCGCCGCCCATCAAAATGTACAAACCATCACTTGGGATGAGTTCGTTGAAGCTTTCCGCGCTGCGCATATTCCTACGAGAATAATGAAAATGAAGAAGAGGGAATTCTACCAACTGCAGCAGGGAAACCTCAGTGTTTCTGAGTATCTGAACAAGTTTACCCAACTGTCCAGATATGCATAAGAAGATGTCAACTCAGATGCAACAAAGATCTAGAGGTTCATGCAGGGACTCGATCCCAATCTCAAGGTGCAGCTGGTGTCTAACGACTACCCAACTTTCTAGCACATGGTGAACAAGGCTCTCATACAAGAAGATGCTCAACGTCAACTGTATGAGACAAGGAAGAGGAAGTTTCAAGCTCAGCCGGGGGCAAGCAGTTCACGATTTCTACCTAATCCACCCCAGTTCCATAGGCCCTCAGAGTCAAGTGTGACAAGGACTCCATTTGCTGGACCTCGTCCAAATCCACAAGCTCCCCGAACAGGCAATGGTGGCCAACCACAGCAGAACAGGACATCAGCAGCAGGAGTGCAGTGCTTCAACTGCAAGAACATGGGGCATTATGCCAGCAACTGTCCCCAGAAGCGCCCAGCTGTGACCCCAGTTCATTTCAACTTGGGGACTACACCAGCGCGAGTTCCAACTGCAGGACAAGGCCGTGGGGCACCACAAACTCCAAGGACTCCGCAGGCAATGAGCAGAGGACATCTTAACCATGTCACTGCAGAGGCAGCCCAAGATGCACCCGATGTAGTTCTGGGTAAGTTTCTTGTCAACTCAGTACCTACATCAGCATTATTTGATTCTGGAGCTTCACATTCCTTTGTGTCGAAAGATTTTGTTGAAAGATATAATTGGGATGTGCGGTTGCTTAAGAACCCTATGCTAGTCCAATCCCCTGGAAAGGAAATGATGACTAACACAGTTTGCCCTAGCGCAACTGTGGATATAAATGGAGTAAAATTCCTAGCGAATCTTATTATAATAGATTCCAAGAGCCTAGATGTCATACTTCGTATGGATTGGTTAACCAAGTATAAAGGACAAATAGATTGTGCCGATCGTGCTGTTACTATTACTAACTCAGATGGAATCCAAGTAAGGTATAAGTCAAACACATCTTCTCGGAATAAGTGTGGGCTGAACAGTTTGAAGGAAGTAACTTTGGAAAAGGTGCCTATAGTAAGTGAATACCCAGATGTGTTTCCTGAAGATTTACCCGGAATGCCACCAGACAGGGAAATTGAGTTTGTCATCAACCTAGTACCTGGTACAGCTCCAATCTCCAAGAGACCTTATCGTATGCCCGCAAATGACTTGGCATAAGTTAAGAAGCAAATTGAAGAGTTGCAAGATAAAGGTTTTGTAAGACCAAGCTTGTCACCCTGGGGAGCACCAGTACTTCTAGTGAAGAAGAAGGATGGTAGTCTTCGCATGTGTGTGGATTATCAATCCTTGAATGATGTGACCACTAAGAACAAGTACCCTTTGCCCAGAATAGATGATCTGTTTGATCAGTTGAAAGGATCATGTGTCTTCTCTAAGATTGATCTTTGATCAGGTTATCACCAATTGAAGATAAGACCAGAGGACATACCCAAGACAGCATTTGCTACCCGTTATGGATTGTATGAGTATACCGTGATGTCTTTTGGTCTAACCAATGCCCCAGCATATTTTATGAATCTGATGAATAAGGTGTTCATGGAATATTTGGATAAGTTTGTGGTTGTATTCATCGATGATATTTTGATATACTCCAAGAATGAGGAAGAACATGCAGAACATTTGAAGATAGTTTTGGAAAAGCTCAGAGAAAACCAGTTGTATGCCAAGTTTAGCAAGTGTGAGTTTTGGTTGAAGAAAGTAGCCTTCCTAGGTCATGTGATTTCTGAGGAGGAGTGTCCGTAGACCCCGATAAAGTAAATGATGTGCTCAATTGGACACAACCTAAGTCAGTATCTGAGATCAAAAGCTTTTTGGGATTGGCAGGTTACTATCGTCGCTTTATTGAAGGATTCTCCAAGCTTGCAAGACCTCTCACACAGTTGCTAAAGAAGGAAAGGAAGTTTGAATGGAGTAAATCGTGTGAGGATAGTTTTCAAGAGCTAAAGAAGCGGTTAACTTCTGCTCCAGTGTTGACACTTCCCGATATTAGAAAGGATTTTGAAGTCTTTTGTGATGCATCAAGGCAAGGATTAGGCTGTGTTCTGATGTAAGAGGGAAAGGTAGTAGCCTATGCTTCAAGGCAGTTGCGACCCCATGAAGGAAACTATCCAACCCATGATTTAGAACTCGCTGCCGTTGTGCATGCTCTAAAAATATGGAGGCATTATTTGATCGGTAACCGTTGTGAAATCTACACAGATCACAAAAGTTTAAAGTACATATTTACCCAGCCCGATCTCAATATGAGGCAAAGGAGATGGCTCGAGTTAATAAAGGATTATGATGTTGGGATACATTATCATCCAGGAAAGGCCAATGTAGTAGCTGATGCCTTGAGCAGAAAGAGTTACTGTAATAAGCTGTGGATAAAGGACAATATGACTGCACTTCAAGCAGAATTTCAGCGACTCAACTTGGAAGTAGTAGAGGAAGGATTCCTGGCCACTTTGGAGGTTCAGCCAACTCTAGAGGAACAGATCAAGGAAGCTCAACAGGAGGATAAGTATGTCCGGGAGATTAAGGGAAACATGAAGAACGAAAGGCACCAGGATTTTTAGAAGACGAAGAAGGTATTATTTGGTTTGGGAAAAGAATTATTGTACCTGAGAAGAAAGAAATAAAGGAGTTAATTCTAAAGGAAGCCCATGAATCTGGATACTCAATTCACCCTGGAAGTTCAAAGATGTACCAAGATCTCAAAGAAAGGTATTGGTGGTCAAGTATGAAAAGAGAAATTGCAGAGTATGTAGCTTTGTGTGATGTGTGCCAACGAATTAAAGCTGAACATCAGAAGCTTGCCGGACTTTTGCAACCCTTGCAGATACCTGAGTGGAAATGGGAAGAGATTGGTATGGATTTCATAACTGGATTACCGAGAACAAAACTAGGGCACGATTCGATTTTGGTTATTGTGGATCGCCTGACAAAAGTCGCACATTTCATTCCGGTAAAGACCACATACTCTGGAGATAGACTCGCAAAGCTGTATATGTCCAGAATCGTGTGTTTGCATGGAGTTCCAAAGAAGATTGTGTCAGATAGGGGAATCCAGTTCACCTCAAGGTTTTGGCATAAGTTACATGGACTTTTGGGAACAAATTTAAACTTCAGCACAGCATATCATCCGCAGACAGATGGTCAAACAGAAAGGGTAAATCAAATTTTGGAGGACATGTTGAGAGCTTGTATCTTAACAGACAAGACTAATTGGGATCGAAGTTTGCCCTATGCAGAGTTTTCCTACAACAATAGTTACCAATCCAGCTTACAAATGTCTCCGTTCGAAGCCTTATACGGCAGAAAATGCAGGACACCATTGTATTGGAAGGAGACAGGAGAAGGACAAGTGTTTGGACCAGATGTGTTGAAGTAGGCAGAAGAACAAGTTCGCCTAATTCAGGACAGATTAAAAATAGCACAATCGTCGAAGAAGCATAGAATTTGTACCTGGGGATCATGTTTATTTGAAAATGTCACATCTCAAGGGAATGAGACGTTTTGGAGTCAGTGGAAAACTTGCTCCTAGATTCATTGGACCCTTTCCTGTTGTAGCGAAAAGGGGAGAAGTTGCTTACCAGTTGGAGCTTCCGCCTCAGCTGTCAAAGGTGCATGACGTCTTTCATGTATCCCAGCTAAGAAAGTGTCTCAGAGTGCCAGAAGAACAGATGCCTCTAGAGGAAGTGAACCTAAAAGAGGACTTGACATACCCAGAGTATCCAGTCAAGATATTGGAGGAAGCAGAGCGTCGTACGTGAAGCAAGGTCGTCAAGTTCTGTAAAGTGCAGTGGAGCAACCATTCTGAGTCCGAAGCGACTTGGGAGCGTGAAGAGGATTTAAGAGCAGAGTTCCCTAACCTTTTTCCCAGTCCGTCCGAATCTCGGGGTCGAGATTCTCTCTAAGGGGGTAGGTTTGTAACATCCCAAAATTTGGCTTTCTGGAAAAATTTAAATTCAAATTAACTATTTTTAAAGTAATTAGATTCAAACCAAAATTACGTCCCTTCCCGCCGCCGGAGCACCGTCGCACCAGAGGACCCGTACTGCGCCACCGCTCCTCCTCGTCGCCGGCCGTCCCCGCTCGTCGCCGGACCCCACAGACCCCTCCACCAGCACCACCTTCGCACCGAGATCCCATTTTGGGCATCACCCGACCCCCCTCCGACCACCCCTCGCCGCCGGCAACCCCGCCTCCGGCCATCTCTGCCCGACCCCGCCAGCAGGTACCCCACAAAGGGTTTACCTACCCTTTATGGCTAGGCAAAGCCTCCCCGCCCGACTGGTTACCCCCGCTCTCCCTTCTGCCCCTTGGCTCCCTCGGCGCGCGTTCGAGCCCCCGGCTCCGCACGCTGAGGTTGAGCCTTTTCTTCGTTTTTCCGCGCTGACAGATGGGTCCCACCCGTCAGCGGCCGCCGGTCTACGCTGGCCACTGCCGCCTGGGTCCCACCCGTCTGCGCTCCTCACTGACACCTGGGCCCAGAGTCCAGAGGGGTCCCACCTGTCAGAAGCAGGGCCTGTTGGTTCACTGTCCAGTGGGTCCCACCTGTCATAGACTCAATAATAAAAGCAATAAAATAAAAGATTAAAAATTAAATCCTGCCAGTGGGCCCCACCTGTCAGAAATTTGGGAATTTCTGGATTTATTCAATCTGAGATTTTCAAATGGGCATAACTTTCTTATTTTAACTCCAAATTGAGCCATTCAAATTTCTAAATTCTTCTAAAATCATAATCTATCCAAATATGGCCTCTATTTGAGTTTTTGAGTTTATTTGAATTTTTGTTTGTATTTATTTGTTTTGTTGCTTCGTCTTTTCTCGCGTAGTTTCCAACGTTGTCGAAGATCTCTCCACTCCTCAGCAGGAAGACCCCGAGTGCGTGCAAGAAGGCAAGTCTCCTTTGATCATCTTGAACCTATGATTTTGAAATATTCTAATTATTTTAAATTGTGTGCATTGCTATTTACATACAACATTAGTTCAGATATTAAGGCATTAGTTAATCCAACCTTGTTATACCCTTCATTGAACTTTGAATGCCATATACCTTGTAACTCTAGTATTACCTTTGTCTCAATAATGAGAATTACATAATCCTTTGGTAACATTAGACGGTAGTATAATGCTTAGTCGTGCTATTTAATTCTTTTGTAATCTTGAAAATGGGAAATTATGATTTGTTATATTAAACCTTGTGTTTACAAGTTTAGTGGCGATTGGAGTTGCCACTGTTCGTTTAAAAATAAAATAAAATGTGAAAATTTGTTTAGATTAGGGTGGATAGTTTGTTTGGATTGGTGCAGGAAGCACGAGATCTTGTAAAGTGTATGTTCCACCCTAGTCAACTATGGACCGACGCTTGTGTTTGTCCAGACTGAGCACTACCGTACAACCCTAAGTCTATATGGGTACGACCTAGCTGAGTAACTCATGATAGTCTAGTTTAGGTGCCACCAGTGGAAAGTGGGTGCCAGGGAGTTACTGGTTATTCATAGTGAGGGACAGGGATTTACTGAACTCATATGGCGCAAGAGGGGGCTTCGGATTGGGCAGATTTAACCCTTCTGCGGTGAAACCTCAGCGGGTGGTGTCTAGCTAGTCTAGAGGGAGGTAAAGGCTTTGTGATAATTTATCTGTGTCTCATGCCAAAGGAAGCGTGGTGACTGTTAAGATAATTTATCTCTTGGGGGTAAAGTTGTACAACCTCTGCAGAGTGTCAAACTATTCGAATAGCCGTGCCCACGGTCAAGCGCGGGCAAGGAATGCATTCACATGGTAGATTTCTGGTTTTGGTTTTAAAATCAAAGTTTTGGAATTCCAAGAGTGGAGGGAACTCTCGGAAGGGTATCCTGGCAGTTGGAGCCAGAGAGGGTGGATGGAACCCGCAGTTTTAAACTTAGTCAGATAGACTGGATTAACTAGTGTTGGTAGATGGAACCTTCACTATAGAATTAATGATAGTTCTGCTAAAACATTTACTTTATTAAATTGATGCCTTTGAAAATAATTAGTAATAATTGAAATTAAAACATTGCTTTGTGCAAAAGAACCATATAGCCCTCCTTTGTCAAGCCTTGCATCTATTGCATTTTTCCTAAGACTTGCGGAGTACTTTATGTACTCACATGCTGCACTCAAAAACAAATCTTAGAAGAATACGAAGCTCAAGAAGTTGACTATGACTACTTTGTGGGTGGATTCGACGAAGGATTTCAGGAGTTCTAGGTCGTGCTTCGCCAGTCAACTGCCTGTGGCGTATTGATGGGTCTTCACCGAGTTTATCTTTTGCTTCCGCTTTATTTCATGTGTGCGAGGTCTTGAAACCTCAATTGTAATAATGAGACCTTTTCGGTTAGTACTCTCAATTATTGTAATAACACGATGCTGGTGATGTATTCATTTCTGTTTAACTGTATGCACTAGCTTTGATCTGGGACTAGTGCAGTAATACACAGAGGGTCCGGGTTCGGAAATCCGGGGTCCCGACACATACACATGGACGGTAACGAGGATGGTGAGGTGACGGCTGATGTGGCAGATCGATCGGTCCACAATGACGGCACTGGCGACGGCGAATTGAATGATGGCTCACCGGACTTTAGCGTGTGCGGTTCTAGCATGCACGCATGACGAAAAACTCATCTAGCAGCTTGGACAGTGGTCGCCGGTGTTGAGGGCGACAGAACAAGTACCATAATGGTGAACTCCGGTGTACTTGTGTTGTTAGTCCTCGGTGTGGAGTAGATAGCTCGGGTCAAGGTGAAGCTAGAGCACTAATCGGTGGAGGAGGAAGAGCTCAGGGTGCGACTAGGGCAAAGATACGAGGGTGGCTCGGGGTGCGGATCTGAGGGCTTGGCGTGCTCTTTTACACATGGACGAGAGGAGAACTCCATAGCGGAAACAATGGCGATGGTGTAGCGCAATCAGACTCCGAGATGAGTCCGGGTTGAATACAATATGCCTGACAAGTGGGCCCGACTGTCAGTGACTGCACGCGAGGAAGGAACATGGGATGGCGACATGTGGCGCGGATATGGATCGAATAGCTAGCGAAGCAGACCATGTGGGCAAGTTGGGCCAAGGCGCTCGTAAGGCGGACTAGGCCGAGGAAGTAGGCTAGGCTAGAAGGGAAAATGGGCCAAAGGGAAAAAGAAAATTCAGCCTAAAAGTCAATTCAAATTTCCTAGGGTTTCCTAATTTTAGAAATTAGATTAAATCAAATTGAGCTCAAAAAATAGTAAACAAACTCCAAAAAAATCCTCGAAAATACAAAAAATTCCTTGTAACACAAGGAACCCAAATAAAATTGTAACACAAGGAACCCAAATAAAATAGATTTTGAATTAATTGAATTTTATTTTATTCATAGTATATATTGTTAATTTTTAAAAAATTCATATTAAGCTTTAATTAAATCAAGAAAAATCCAAATTGTTAATTTATTTTAAAAGCTTCAAAAAGACTGTGAGAACTAGGATGTTACATATATGGCCACGGATCTACCTCCTGTTGTATGTTTGCCGGCGATGTTGAGCGGTGGGAGTAGAAGAGAGGTCTCCATTGGCCAGAGGTTTAAGGAGACACCAAAGAATTTACTTAGTGAATCTCCGATTGGCCATTGAGAGCTAATGATTTTTTGACCCTTGATCTTAACAGTTGGAACGACACGTAGGGAGTAGCAGCTATGTAACTTCAAGATCCATTAAATTGGTTTTGGTGATTAATAACAAATCTAAATGAGAGACTAACTCGTTTATTGAGTATGATATTGTTTAATCTCATCTGGATGAAAAAGGTGAAAATTATAGAGGCATACATTTGATGCCATATTCTTATATCTTATTGCATTCTTCAAATCCAAGATATAGGTTGAACTCCACTAAAAGTCTAACTTGAGTATATGCATATATTTTTATTACACATTCTTGTATGCATAGATTTAGGGGGAGTTCACTCTATATTTTGATGTTTTATTAATATTGATCCTTGTTCTTCATTCATACATATTGAGGATCTTTACTTTCAAATGTGTACCTTGAGTATATAAAGCTTGTATAGTTCATATATACTCATGTTAATTTAAATTCAGTCATTTGCAATTGGTTTGTCATCAATCATCAAAAATGGGGAGATTGAAGAATCTAGTCCCTCCATTATATGTTAATGGAAACATTATGTGGTAATGTAATGTTTTGGATGACTAATGATAACCGGATATGTAGCTTTGCTAACAATTAATTTAAAGTCAAACGCTCCCACTCAAATGAGTTAATTGCTTCCAAAGCTTATCCTAGAGTATAGAATTATTGTGTACATGATATATTCATAAATCAATTTGTTATCTCGTTATTTATTGAGATTGTCATCAATTACCAAAAAAGGGGAGATTGAATAATCTAGTCCCTCCATTATGAGTTAATGGTGAGTTTTGGTAATTAATGACAATCAATTTGTGGGACTAATATTTTTATGATTTGGTGAAATAGGTTAAGTCTCGTGGTGAGGATGGCTTGGGAAAGTGTCATGAGCTAATTGTCATCAAGTCATGATTCAGGATGAAGGATGGCATGATGTGTTCGTGGTCATCAAGTTGAGATCCCAAAGTGGTAGATGGCTTCATGTGTTGAAGACTATCAAGTCAAGAAGATGCATCATGTCACTACCACACAGAGAGTCATCACAAACGGTTTCTGGACTGTCTGATTTACTGTGTCTGTGATAACAGGCGACTATCATAGACGGTTTTTAAGCCATCTCTGATAAGTCACGTCACAGACAGTTCGTATCAAGATCTATCTGTGAAGACCAACTATCACACATAGTTGGTTCCAAAAACGTTTGTGATAGTAGGTGTTCACACACGGTTTATACAACAAAACTGTCTGTCTATGATAGTTCACTCTATATATGGAAAATTTTCTATTTTCAACTAGTATTAGGAAATGCTAGCCATGCCTTCTCAAAATAAGCAAGAAGATCATAGATAATTGCAGATCTTATGGCACACGACAATCATTACATAGACCTCACAAATGAATTATAATTGAATGAGTTACAACTGAATGAATTACAATTGAATTGAATGTTTGAACATCTATTAATTGTTGTTGCCGGAGTTGAACTCTCCCTTCAGGTCAATGACATCCGTCATCAAGAAGGTGGAGATCTGTGCTCGAACGTTGAAGAGTTCGTTAAGATCGAATGTACTTGAGTTGATTATCATGCCCTGTCACTAGGAGTAAAGTCGTAAACAAGACAACATAAAGTCACGACTCACAACTTGTTCTTGATTTAGATAAATGATGTCCACATATTTCATGGTAACAGTAGCATAATCTTGCACACTCTATAATTTAAATGAGATAGAGACAAAGTCAGATCCTATATCACACTTGACAACTAAAACTCTGTCAGTCGGAGTAGTTGTAAAGCACCATTCCAATGATATCTTATAGCAATATGCCAAGATGAGAAAAAAGGACCAATTGTCCACAATTCTTCTGGAAAGTAGTTTGGCTACTCATATTGGTATTTCTCAACAACTACAAGTGGAACATTAAAACACTATACACTTGTGTTTCAAAGGGCATGAAGCAAATCATCACACACTCTAGTGTGTTATGTTTTATGAAGTAGGTCATGGCTACTGTCTCTTCTCATCATACTACGTATTGGGCTTGATTGCTGTGTTAGACGTACCTGCCTCCTTCTTCGTGATTATCCATCAGCTTCTTCGTACTCCTTTTCTTCATCTTTGGCCCAAAGAAGCCAAAGAAGGTGGTGAAGTACGCCTAAGACAGCAATCAAACTCAATACGCAACATGATGAAGAGGAAGAGACAGTAACCATGACGTATTTCATAGAACCTAATACACTAGAGTGTGTGATTTGCTTCATGCCCTTTGAAGCCCAAGCATATAGTGCTTTAATGTTCCTCTTGTAATTGTTAAGAAATACCAACATGAGCAGTCTGACTACTTTTTAGAAGAATTTGTGGGCAATTGGTTCTCCTTTTCTCATCTTGGCATATATTATTGCTGCAAGATCTCATTGGAAGGGTGTTTTAAAATAACTACTGCTCCGGCTGACATAGTTTTAGCTGTCAAGTGTGATATGTGATCTGACTTTGTCTCTGTCTCATTTAATTGTGATACTAATAGTGTTATCATAAAATATGTAGGAATCATTTACATAAATCAAGAATAAGTAAGTTGTTAGTTGTGAGTTTATGTTGTATAGTTTACTACCTCAGTGTCAAAACAGAAACCGTTCTCTGATCTCGAAGGGCCTCCATGATGGTCATCCAGATCCCTGGAATTTTTGATATGCCTCGGCCCTGTTGCTTAGTTGCTCCTTTGGTCTGGTCATCATATCATACTACAATCTGAGCATAACAAATTTAGTCACACTAGTATGCCTCTATACTTACAATTGATTAATCAATCATGTTTATAAAACCTTGATCATAGAGTGATAATCATCTAGGATTATATTCAAGTTGATATTAGAAATGGCATAACTTCAAGGACATGCTTGACATAAAGAAACCCTATTCATACTAATATTTGGGCCAATTCTATGATTTCAGTTTATGAACATTAGTAACATTCATGTAGCATTTTATTTTTCAAGTTGTATTCTCTATGCATGTCAAATATTCCATTTTTACTTGCCTTTTATTAGCAAAGGAATTCCAAATGAATTACCACATTTTAGTTTATTAAGTTGGATCACCTATGAAAATGTAGCATCACACTCATGCACATATCAACCATTCATAGATGTTATGGTACTCAGATAAGTATGGAAATGCATTAGAAATAAATGTGGACAAGCACATGATGCACACCTTGAGCTTGGCCGATTGGCAAAAGTGAAATTTGGGTTTCCATGCTTCACAATATTATTCCCAATCAACTCTTCCAAACTGCAGCAATATTCTCAAGGGGGAAAGTGCAATAGGAATAGAGAAGGATGGGAAATGTATTAGTGTCATTGTAAATCTTAAACACATACAGTGAGCTACACAGATTATCGCGCGACGATGATGGGGAGCCACGCGATGGGGAGTTGAGGAGGAGGCGATGGTGATGGGGAGCCAGGGGAGGAGCCGCTCGACAGGGAGCCGAGGACAAGGTGGTGGCCTCGAGTGGAGAAGGGGGAGCTGAAAAGGCGTGTGGGTGTGTTGGAAAACCTAAGTGTGCGCAGGAGTATAGTGAGTTAGTTTTTCGCCCCTGTATGTATAGAAGATTATTATCATAGACGGTTTTTAAAAAATAACCATTTGGGATATGTCAAATATCATAGACTGTTCTTGGTAAGAACCATCTGTGAATTATCACAGACTATTAGGATTAAAAACCATTTGTGTCTGCAATTATCATAGACAGTTTTTGGTTGAAGTGTCTATGAATTATCATAGACAATTCTTATTAAAAATCATCTGTGATAATTGTAGAGGTCACATACGATTTTTCATCCGAACCGTCTATGATAATTCACAGGTGATCTTTAACAAGAAACCGTATGTGATAATTATGTATCACATACAGTTCTAACCATTGCTAGTAGCATAGACCGTCACGCTTATAAAACCGTCTGTGATAATTACAATACTAATGGATTCTGGGAACCATGTGTGATGAGACATCCAGTATAACCTTCTCTGTAGTAGTGTATGCTAATGCACATCCAGACAAAGACCCAGACTTGAAGCGAAGATATTTGTCATCCAGCTTTAAAAGGATGTGCAAGGCAAAGGTATAACTAGCATAAGCTAAGGATGCGTTCCTAATCTTTTACCGGTCTCAATGTTTGGTTGGGATACTGTAACATCCTGATTTTCAGAGTCTTTTTGAAGCTTTTAAAATAAAATTCACCATTTGAATTTTTCTGGAATTAATTAAAAGCTTAAATGAATTTTTATGAATTAAAAGGATTTAATATGATTAATCTGAACATGAACATTTGCCAAAATTATTTTATTTGAGTTCTTTGTGTCTCAAGGAATTTATTGGAATTTTTCTGGATTTTTCTGGATTTATTTGCTATTTTCTAGAGCTCAAAATAGTTTATTTGAATTTCTGGAAAAAGAAAAGAAAAAGAAAATCCTAATTTCCTAAAACCGGACGGCCCAACCCCGGCCCGGTCCAGCCGCGGGCGCAGCCCAGTCGGCCGCCGGCCCAGCCAGCCCAGCCTCGCGCCACGCGTCGCACATCGGTGCCGCGCCCACGCCCATCTTGCCCCTTCGGATGCGCGCCACGTGGCCGCCATCTGCCGCTCTTCGCGCCCGCGCCCCCGCATCCCGGCCGCCCGCTCGCCCGCATCACCGACAGGTGGGGCCCACCTGTCGGAAGCGTCTCCGACCCGGACTCTTCGTCCCCGAGTCCGGCTCGCGTCCGCCCGCCGCCGCCGTTTCCGCCGCGGACTCTTCGCCGCACCCGACCCGGCCGCCTCGGCGTCCGCGTATAAAAGCGGTGCCGCCCCCTCGGCTTCCCTCGTCCCTCGGGCCGCCGCCACCGCCGCCGCTCACCGCCGCCGACGCCCGTGCGTTCGTCGCCGCCGGAGTTCGTCGCCGTGCGCCGCCGTCTGCCACCGTCGTCGCTCGCTGCCTTCGCCGCCGGAGTTCGCCGCTGTGCGCCGCCGTCTGCCGTCGTCGTCGCTCGCTGTCTTCGCCGCCGGAGCTCGCCGCCGGTGAGTCCCGCCGCCGCCTCAGTCGCCGCCGGCCAGACCCCGCCGCCGTCCCAGACCCGCCGGCCAGCCGTCGCCGCCGCCCGGCCATCGCCGCGGACGCACCCGCGCCTCGCCGCCGCATCGGCCGCTCCGTCCGCGCCGCCTCGGTCCCCGCGCCGCCACGCCAGCGCTGACGCCAGCGCTGACGCCAGCAGCGCCCGCCGCTTCACCTTTCCGTGTACCCAATCCACCGTGAGCCGTCCCGCTGACAAACCAGGCCCACCCGTCAGCCGAGCCCGTAGACCTGTGCGCCGGAGGGCCACGTCAGCTTGCCCCGTCAGCAGCCAGGTCAGCCACCACGTCAGCCACCGCGTACACGTGTCGCCACGTGGACGCCACGTCGGCCTCTGCCGCCCGCGTCAGCAGCCAGCCGCCCGCACTGTTCCGTGCGCCGAGCCCACCGTAGACCCAGCTCCCCGTGCACCCGGTCCACAGCACAGTGCCCTTTTCCAATTTCCCCGATTTTCTGTAGATTTAATTTTCCAAGAGCCCGTTCTCCCTCGTCCTAGCTCCGATTGACCCGATTCTTTTTCCTAAATTCATCTAAAATTGAGCTATTCCTGTTGGTCCAGGTTTGGAAGTTTTTGGAGTTCATTTGAATTTTATTTGAATTTTATTTTGTCTTTTCGTTTCGCTTTCTCTCTCGTTAGATCGCGTGTTCGAGGGAGCGGAAGTTGGATTTGAAGATCAAGAGCCCTCAGCTGAGTAAGGCCAAGGCAAGTCGTATTTTTTGATCATGTTGAACCCAGTTTTCAAATCTATTATGTATTATCTTGTTTTAAATTATCATGCATCGCTACTTTATTATAAAACCCTTGTATTGGTAGTTAATAACCTAATTTATTATTTCCTCCTTGATAATTTGAATACCATGATTCTATTGTCACCATAGGATGGGTAATTATTTAGTGATGCAATACTAGTTGTCACATGGGTGGTACGCTTATTTTGCTTAGCCATGCTTATTATTAGATCGCTGGGATCTATCATCACATGTGGTTAATTAATTTTGACTTAATGGTAAACTTGAACGTGGTGGTTAACCACAGTTATAAAATTTGTATGTCATGACATGGGTAGTGTCATGGGCATTGGTTATACAAACTTGCTTTCACTTGGGCGAATGATCGTGCAGTAAAGGGGGTGCAGGTTGCACATTGGGATGTGGATGCTTCGCCTGGGTAACTCTTAAGGACTTAACTTTGTGCGCCATTGATCTGAGCTTAATCGTGCAAACCACATGTCTAGTATGGGATGGACCTGGCATAATAATTTGTGAAGTCTCCACTTTGGTTTTACTACTGATGTTGTGTGGCGCAAGAGGGGGCAATTATCGACTAGGGGGTTACCCTACTCGACGGCGAATCCTTAGCGAGTGGGATCGGGTGGAGATGGATCATTGTAAAAGCCTTGTTGTGATTATCTTTAACGTGAGGATTATCACATCGTGTGGGTACAGTTGTGCAACCTCTGCAGAGTGTAAAACTATTCGAATAGCCGTGTCCTCGGTCATGGACAATGCTCGGTGATTTCACACGAGGGGTAGAGTCTTTATGAAATTCTGGTTTGGTTTGAGATGGGAAGTGAATGGTTAGTTCACTTGTGGTTATGCTCATTTTCCCTTGGTTATTTACTTAGTGTCTGTTGTTAAATTTGCTTTTCAATCTATTTATTGTATTTACTTTAAATTATTGCTTTATGCAAAATTAACCTTTCAGCCATCCATTGTTAAGCCTTGCATATTATATTGCATTCATTTGTTACAAACGACTTGCTGAGTACCAATGTACTCACGGCTTTATGCCCCTGTTGCTCAGTTGAGGAGGAGGAGTATCATCAGCAGGAGGTTCCAGAAGGAGAGTACTTCGACGTCTTCGCGGATTAGGCTTCGTTCTCCACTCGATAGCCTGTGGGCGTGTCGATTGGCTGCTGCGCTTTCTTTTGGATTTCCGCTGCTAGTTTTTGTTAAGCCCTTCGGGCTAGTCTATTGTAAGCTTGGCCATAAGGTCGTACTCTGATGATTATCAATATAATTTGGTTTTTCCTTAGAATATCGTGATATGGATGATATTTATCTTTGTTCACACTGTGTGCACTAGCGTGATCCTGGACTAGTGCAGAATACACAGGAGAGTCCGGATTTGTATATTCGGGTCTCGACAGATACCGAATTGCTAGCGTAGGTTGTTGTACTATTAACAGAGGTCTTGTCTAGCAGCTTGAGTCTTATCATGTGTTGACAGGTTAATCTCACTTGCTCTTGCTCTTCGTGACCTAATGCTATTATTTGTGAATGTGTTTTGCAAATAGTGGTGGCTCATGCATTAGAGTTTGGTCTGTCATTTTATTAGGCCTCACCGTCTAAAGAGTAAAGGATGATGACTAATGATATAGTGCATCTCGGTGGGACACCTCAATTTGATGGTACAAATTATACTCATTGAAAAGTCCACATGTCATGTTCCTTTAAGGCCATGAGTCCTAAAATATGACAGATTGTAGATGTGAGTCTTTCTCCACCTATGGATCATCTTGCTCCAAGAAATGATGATGAGAAAAACTTATATCTGAACGCTCAAGCAATTAATGCTTTATTTAGTGATTTGAGTCTAGCGGTGTTCAATAATATATGCAATCCAAGAGCGCTCATGAGATATAGATAAAGCTTTAAGGGACTTACGAAAGGTCCACCTTAACTAAGGATGATTGCATAGAAGAGTGGTTGTCAGGAGAAGAAAGCTCAACCTCTAACTCCGATAATGAGGGATTCATATGCCCATCCACATCAGCTCATTGCTTTATGGCCAACAGTAATGAAAAGGTAAATGATGATATTGAGCATATTTATGATGAGCTTATGAATATGCTAGAGGACTTGAAATTCAAAGTCTCAAAGAAAGAATTTCTTTCTCTTAAGGATTCTTATGAGAAGCCAAAGGAAGCTCATGTGACTCCTTCTCAAAGATCTCACCATGTCCAAGGTGGATATTGGCATTACATGTGATCTACTAAATGATATGCCATTCATAGCTCCTAGCCCATGCATTTCATCTAAGGTTAGCATATCCACCTGTTGCGATGATTTAATTGATATGCCATTGCTCTAAATTAGAAGCTTCTATTTTCTTTATTTCTTGTGATACTAACCTTGTAAAGAAAAATGAAGAGCTCAAGGCCCAAGTCAGGAAATTCAACAATGACTTAGAAGGTGCTAGAAAGGGAATGTCTCTCTTGACAATATCTTAAGCAATCAAAGGAAATCAAATTAAAAAGAAGAATTGGCTTCATCTCTAAGAAGGAGGAGAAGAGAAAGAAAAAGCATAATGTAAGACGCATGAAGAACATCAAGTGTTTTGGATACAACGAGAAAGGACACCTTGCCTCAGTGTTCCCTAACCAAATAGACAACAAGTCAAGATCTTCAAGAAAGAGGCAAGTCAGTAATGAGCAAGATAAGAAGACAAGAAAGAGAAGCAAAAGTCCAACTTGCTACAATTGCCAGGATGTCCAATGGGTAAAATTCCTAAGATTAACTACAATTTCCAGGATGTCCAATCAGTAAAATTCCTAAGCCTATTATCTATAATGATCATTGTTTAATTAGGAAGGCTAGATATGGTAGGGTGATTCCTAGATGTGCTAGTTCACATAAAACTATTGCTAGGGCCATTTGGGTGTCCAAATCTATTGTGACTAATATTCATGGACCCAACCGAACTTGGGTACCACAAAGTACTTAAATGGTTAATAGGTACTTAAAAAGGCATTGGAGGTTTGGCTCACTTATGAAGAGGTGGATTCCACTATGTGCAAAATTGGAGCCAGGCTTGAGGATGATCATTTCATATCAAGAACCCATGCTATATCAGTGACAAGTATTTACATTTATGTATCTAGTTCCATCTGAGTGAGGCAAACTCCACTAAGGGATGTAAGCTAACCAAGCAAGCCTGGATAATGTGCATCGAGTAGAGAGATAGCTAACCAACATGTAGTAAAGTAGCAAGTGAAGAATAGAACATTCTAAAACTCAATGCACAATATTATTATTGCTACTGTAAACTTTGC
The DNA here is from genome assembly GCA_017311315.1 of Dendrocalamus latiflorus. NCBI lineage: Eukaryota > Viridiplantae > Streptophyta > Magnoliopsida > Poales > Poaceae > Dendrocalamus > Dendrocalamus latiflorus. The sequence continues at coordinate 17,001,465 of CM029667.1, forward strand.
AACTTACTGCATACTGGGAGTATGAGTAGTAACATGTTGAAGGATGGGCCAAACCAAATTTTGGGCCCATTCGTACTGGCTTTAGCTCCTTCTTAGAGAAGCCAAAGCCAATACGAATGACAAGCTTCTATAAGCGGCTTGCAGAAGCCAGTTGCATGCACGTGAAGACCTGACGTGAAGGGTCAAGACATGTAGTTGACCACTTCCCCCAAATCGCATTCCCCTCTTCCTCTCACCCTTTCTCATGTAGGTGACACTCCCACCGCCCGATCCTGTCTCCCTGCCCCACTCCGACGCCCCCTAGCCCCCTAGATCCGCTCTCTCTACGCCCAGATCTACTGACTACCCCTAGATCCACTCTCTCAAGGCCCAAATCGGCCACTGTCTAGCCCGTGGTGCATCACCCGCCGTCCGTCCCATGGAGCCTAGCCCAATCGTCCGCCCCATGGAGGCTCGCCCACTGTCTGCCCCCTCTCAATTGAAGCTTGCACCACTCGTCCACCCCCATGGTGCCTCACACATCATCTGCACCCTAGTCCCCCTCCTGCCGCCTAGAGCTTCGACTCGCACCACCTCCTCACCGCCTCCATAGCCGATTGTATGGTATCTTCCCACCCATACCATCCATTCTCATTTTTTACCCTCATGATTCGCGATTGTTCCTCCACGCATGTGTCAAATTGTTTGGGCATGATTGTTCAGTCCTCTGTTGTGCACCACCATTTGTTGTGCTGACTGATAGCAGCATTATTGTGGGCTCTCAGAGATGACTAGCAAGCATGGAACCCCAGTAGTTTGGGATGATGAAGTGACCGGCATTTTCATTGTTGTTTGCCTGGAGGAACTGCCTCAAGATACACTCTACCGGCCTTGGTTTCAATCTGAATACCGGTACTATTGTTGTCGAGCTCGACTGGTGGGAGGATCAAGCAAAGGTGAGACTCTGCACAAAGTCTTTAATGTGCTCTCTGTGATGATTATTGAATCACTAAGTCCCCCCTATTTCAGTTTTGTGTAGACCATGGTAGACATTATGAAATTCCATAAGGCATCACTCACTCACGAGGACCTCTTGGAGAGGCTATTTGAGGAGACCCTATGCACAAATGCAGACGCATATGTGCCTAGGAAAGAGCTCGCTTATGGCTAGAAGGACACAGAGGGTAGCAACCCGCCGATTGGAGCTGCCAATAGTGGCCTGTCGACCCCTGGTAAAGGGAAGCATCATTTTGTGCCAAAGTCTCCGAAAGGGAAGAAGCAAAGAAGACTCATCGAGATGTGTAGATCAAGTGATTCGTCGACCTCTACGAGCAATCTAGAGGCCATAAGAGTTCTACCCTTTCCGTGACCTCACACCCTATGAGCTAATCGAAGGACGAAATGAAAGAGCTAATGGAGGTTGTCATTGTAAGTGGTGCCCATGAGGACAGCGATAAGTACTACTGCACGAGCCAGCTCTTCATGCATGCCCACTACCGTGAGACGTTTGCCAACTTCAAGACCCCAGAGGGTCGACTAGCATGGATTAGGGGGAGCTAGGTAGACAAGAAGAAGGCTAAGTGATCATAAGCCTTGTGTGCAACATGGATCAGCAATGAGTTTTTCACATTATGAGTCCTATTGAAAGATTCTTTCCTACCATATTTGTTGGTAATACAATGTTATTCGCATGTTCGATTATTTGAGTTAGAACTGGCTTGTCTGTTATATGATTATATTATTCGAGTTATAAACTGAGTTAAACCTGCCTTTGAGTTTGAAATTAAGTTGAACTGTCCTGTCTGTTACTTGAGTTTGCAATTGAGTTGAACTACCCTATCTATTACTTGAGTACGAAATTGATCTGAACTTGCTTGTTCTGGGATCCGTGGAAGAAAATGAGGTGAACTTGCTTGTTCTGGTATGTTAGCTAGATAATGTGTTTGATTGCCTTGTTCTGATTTGTTAGTTAGAAAATGAGTAGAACTACGTAGTTTTGGTAGTCTGGCATTCCATTTCCACTACTCTAGCATTCCAGTTCAAAAATGAGTAGAACGCCTTGTTAAACAAGCATGTTAGGCATTCTAGTTTGAAATTAAGTTATAGTGGTTGACGAGGATAGAATAATCCTCAAATTATTATGTCACTATATTCTCCATATATACGCTTTATCGATGAGGGAAAAGATTCATGAGGTAGTTGTAAGTTCGCATTCGACTACTCCATGGTCGTAAGTTTTTCTACAACCATGAAGTCATAAGTCTTTCTATGACTACTCTATAGTCATAAGCTCTTCTACGACCATGAAATCGTAAGCCCTTCTACGACTAATCTATGGTCATAGGTTCTTCTATGACCGTGAAGTCGTAAGCCCTTCTACGACTACTCTATGGTCGTAGGCTTGTCTATGACCACATAGTAGTAAGCAGTCCTACGGTCACCTTGTGATCGTAGATTATTCTGCGGTTTCTATATCCCCAGTTGACCTACCAAGCGATGTCTTACTACATCTTGGAGGCATCTGGCAGGGCAGTTAGAAGGTGCGCTCATCCAATAACCACACACGATCTCTCTCTGATAACAACCGCTGCACAACAAACGACCATCATGTTTATCTGATAATAACATCCATCAGATAGTTATCGCATGAAGCATTGAGGCTCCTTCTAGCACCAAACAATGGCCATCATTTCATCAAGTATTTAATGGTTAGCAACAAAGATGGAGGAGGGAAGAGGCGAGCCAGTTTAGAGATAATGCAAACTCTTTTTTGCATTACACTCTTATAATCATTTCCTTTGATTAGTAATCACACAGGATGTAGGATTATTATTCTCCTAGGAGAAGGGCCGAACCTGGATAAAGATTCCTATGTCCCTGTTCCGCAAGACCATAGTTTAGTCTTCCGAGAGAATCCCCAAATCCAAATGAATCATATGTAAGATCCATAGTAAAACACTGATAGTTGGCATCGTCCGTGGGGATTCATCTTCCAAGACTTCAGTAATTTCTTCATCGACAAGTTTCTTTTCTTCCTCATGATGTCCTCATAGCGGATGAATGGAACAATGTCGGGACCCGGAGCAGCAACTCCAGAACCCTCTGTGTTAATCGCACTATCCCAGGAAAAGCTAGTGCACACAGTATCACAAAGACAATTATCATGCGTAATGACAAACTTTATTTAGCTAATATGAGCCTGATGGCCAAAGTTTACAATAATAGCAAAAGAAGACAGCGGAAGAAATACATAAAGCGGCAGCCCATCCAGCCTTCCCACAAGGCGAATGACTGTAAGACGTGGCCTAATCGCAATCCTCACCGAAGTCGTCGAAAGCTTCCTCTGGAAAGAGTTAGATATAGCAACATGAGTACAAAAAGTACTCCACAAGTTACAGCAGGAGGTTTAACAGAATAGATGCATGCATATGGAATATCAAAGGAAGGTATAATATGGTTAATTTGCATAAAAGGCGACATTGAAGTAAATATCATAAGTAAGTGCAAAAGCTGAATTTGATACGATAAATAGAAACAAGATTTTAACAAAATAATATCGTTAGTGCAAGATCCAACCAAACACTAACCTATCCACGGGCATCCCACCCGGACCATCTTTCCAAAAGCTCACGTATGGATTCCATCCATCCACACGCTTTCACTGCGCAACTCTGATGAATTCCATCCATTCACCAGATTTCAATCTCTCATGGATTCCATCCATCCGCAAGGTTTTCATCTCTCGTGGATTCCATCCATCCACAAGGTTTTCGCAAACCATTTTGAAAACCAAAGTCTAATCCATGAAAAACTTCACTCAGCTTGCCCATGACCGTGGGCACGGCTATCCAGGATAGGTTATACACTCTGCAGAGGTTGTACAGCTTTACCCACAAGACATGATCATCCCGGTTTGCCACGCGAGTTACACACTTCCTTAGGTGTGCGGCGAGGAGATCATGACAAGGCCTTTACAATGTTCCGTTGTCAATATAATCACGCCGCCACTAAGGTTTCACCACAACATGAATCCACATGTTGGAGCCCCCTCTTGTGCCATGTGAGACTTCTCACGGCCTACGCCGCGCTCACATTCAGCCTATAGCGAGATCATGTTGGAACTTCACAAATTATTCGGCCAGGTCTGTCCCATACCAGACTTGTGGTAGTACGATAGGGCTTTGCAATAGTAGCTCACAGACCGGTCCTTAACTTGACTTAGGCCTACCCGCATACCCCTTGTGCCCGACAATCAACCACTGCGGCTCCGACCAACAGGGCATGCCGCACCCACCACTCTAACCAATTGCCTAAGTCTAAACCAAGTTTTATATTTTGTTTGGAAATTATTTTATAAACATTCTTGACTTACCAAAGTCGAGAATCCAGTTTTAAAGTTCATCATTTTATGTGAAAGATCATCCCAAACCATAACCAGTGCAAGCATGGCTAAGCATTTCTACAAAATTCCTAGTTAGTGCTAATGTACTAACTAGGTTTTATCTAGGGTTGACAAGGTATATTGGTAAGCAATATCAAATTTGGCTGTACAAAGGATTTAGGCATAACTACACTTTTAAACTAAATTTAAACTAGACTTGAATAGAAATTACGCATGCATAATAATTTAAAAACAACATAAATAGTTTAAAATAATGGGGTCAACATGATCAAAGGTGTAACTTGCCTTGCTTGAAGTCTTGCTGCGATTCGTCGAAGAAATACTCTCCGGATTCGTCGTAATCTACACGCGAAGAACGAAAAGAAAATTCAAATAAAAAATTCAAATAAAAATTCAAAAATTCAAAAAGAGTCTAGATTTGGGTAGTTTATGATTTTAGAAGAATTTAGAAATTCGAACGGGTTAAATCGGAGTTAAAATGAAGAAGTTATGGCTTTCGGAAGATTAACAGGAGGGAAAAAGGAAAAAGGCTGGTTTCGGGAATTATTTTTATACTGAAAAATGCTATTTATGACATCAGCAAATTTCGAATTTTCCGAGCGGGAAAAAATGATTTGAATGACCGGTGGGCCCGGTCTACCGTGGACCAAGTCCGCGGACCACGGGGTTCGCCGACGTGGCACACCGGCCACATGGCGCCATGCGGGCGTGACGTGGAGGCCACGCGGACGACCACGCAGGCGAGGCCGGCCACGCGGGGGGCGCGCATGGGCGGCACGGGAGGCGCACGGCCGGCAGCCGGAGGCGGGGGCGGCGAGCGGCGGCGGGGTGAGGAGGGGCGGCGGCGCACTCACCGGTGGCGGCGGGGAGGCCCGGGGCGGCCGGCGACGATGCAAGGAGGAGGCGGCGGTGGTGAAGCGCGAGCGGCGGCGGGAGGTGGCCGGGACGGCGGCGCACGGCGGCGGGAGAGCGGCCGAAGGGAGGGGAGGGCGGCGGTGAGAGGGGGGGCCGAAATGGTGAAGGAACCGGGCATGGGGAGAGGTTTTTATAGATGGAGAGAGAAGAAACGACCACGGCTTTAGAGGGGATTAATGGGCAAAACGGCCGGCCGTGGGGGGGAAGTGATGAGGGGGCTTAAATGCACGCTTAAACGGGAATTAAAGTGGTAGTAACGGCCGGGATTAAAAGCTTTGATTTGCCAATCATGGTGGAAGAGAGAGAGGATGGGAGGAGGAAGAAGGTGAGGTTGAAGAAGGATATGACATATGGGTCCCATGTGTCATAGAGAGAGAGGAGAATGAACGGGTACGGGCCGTCGGATTCGCGACACGTGGCAAGTGAGTGTTTCATGGCTCTTGGATTTTATGAAGGGGTAAGTGATCATGTGTGGCTAGGATTAAATCGTGGAGAGAGAGTGATTCAATCTGAGAGTGACACGTGGAGGGCTTGGAATAATTTGATTTTTATTTTCGGAATAAAATTTCAGAAAATACTAGAAACTTTGCAAATACTTTGAAAAATAATATTTAATGTCTAAAAATTCCAAAAAAATTATAGAATATTCCTGGAAGCATTTTAGACTTAGGAAAAATATTTTTATTTTCAGATTTGCATTTAATAATTTTATAAAATACTTTTTAACCTTTAAATTTGATTTTTAACTCCAGAAAAACACAGAAAATCCAAATAAAAGCCACATGCTTTTAAATACTTAATTTTAAATGATATTTTTACATAAACTCAAAATATCCTTTTTATTTAATAGCAATTTTATGTTTTTAGTTAAATTACCTTTTTTTTATAAAAGCCTTTTTAAAAGCTAAAAACAGACAAATAAAATCTCCAAAATTTAGGCAACCAAAGAACACTTATTTTTACTTTAAATTAAATTAATTATTTTTTTTACTGAAATTTTTGAAATAAACAGCTGGGTTGTTACAAACAAGGAGAGCGTGTCCGACTTGGCCAACTACGCGGATATCGACATGGAGGCTTGCTACGACTACGAGCAGACCATGCTTGCTTCTGTGGGTGAGTTGGTCCCTGGAGATCCATCCAATGATCCTGGAGACCACGCCGCGGGAAAGGCTGATGAGGGATCCGAATCCACTACAGTAGTATGCCTAACGGAGGACTCACTTCCCTGCAAGTGGCAAGGGTCAAACCGACCATGAGGACTCGCAACGTGGCAATGAGCCTGTCCCCGAGAGTTTGAGTCCCGCAGAGACACTTTAAGCAGTTTCAGCGAGCCCTAGAATCTACCAATCTGGGAATCCATTGCCAACTGGTGGTTGTGACTCTCCGGTCAAATCTGCAGAAAGAATGGGTGGGCACTCTTTGTGTTCGCTCATATTTTCGCAGGGAACAAATCCGACCAGGGACTATTATAACCCAAAATTCCCCTACCTGGTGGGGTTTACTCCAGGCAGCGAGGCAATCTTGCTCGATGATTCTTCAAACGATGGGACCTCGCCTAGAAGTATGGATTCTAGACAGGAGGTCTTTGCCCTACCCACAGATCCTCACACCCTCTCGGAGGAAGGCGTGAGGATGCTCCGCGCTGATCACACTCTACCGCCTCCAGTGAGGATGGTAAGGAGGCCTCGAGTGATAAGTACAATCAGTACTTTGATAAGCGTGGGAGAAATCCTAGAAATAATCGCTCTCCTATGATACAGCCCCAGCCAGTATCAGGGATCAAGGATCCCAAGACCTCTCGAAGAAGGCGACTGGCTGCCCAGAGGTCTTTACCTAGGCGTGTCTAGTACCAGACTGAAGAGGCTCGTGAGCTTCAATGGATTAATAACTTGCTCGAGAGCCCGACTTAAGAGCTTGCTCGAGCACTGGGCTACGACCACTTCATTGAAGGGATTACGCAAAGACTCCATGATCTGATGGCCAGACTCAAGCACCCTCTCCGATGTGACTCTGAGAATTGGCAAGGTATGACCACATCTAGTCGATCATGAAACTTATTTTGTTGGGTTCGGCAAGATGACAAGGTGCGTCGGACTCCCGATCACAATACTAGTCGAAGGAGAGTACCTCGAGCAGCTCTGGACCGACAAGTTGATGCTCGGTCCCTGCTTCAAGCAAGGAATCTGCAACAGCAGATGGAGTACAAGGAGTACTACCCTTATACAAACCAAACCTACTGTTGGTCGGGTTCATCGACTGCCGGGCATCTTCGAGTACGATCGCTTGGTGATGTCAACTACCCTTTCCCACATAGGAATTCGTGCTTGAACTTCGAGTAGTGCGCTGGCCACCGTGGTTTTGACCCGTGAATATGGAAAAATTAGATGGGTCCCAGAATCCTGTCGAGTTCCTCTAGATTTACACGACTGTGGTTTGGACTAAGGGAGGCGGCGAGCATGTTATGGCAAACTATCTACCGATTGAACTCAAAGGATCTGCCCATTCTTGGTTGCTCAACCAGCCACTGCGACCTTTCGATGGCCAACTTCCAGAAGGACAACTTGCATCGAATGCACCAAGGTAGCAACGAGACCTTACGGTAGTTCATCCGGCACTTTAGTCAGGTTCATAACTCGATTCCAAAGGTCTCTGACATTTCTGTCATCAGAGCATTCAGGCAAGGCGTACGCAACAGGAGGTTCACAAAGGATATCGCCTTGAATCCTCCAACTACTATTACCGAGCTCTTTGAGATGGTAGACCGCTATGCGACTGCCGCTGAAGCGGTCAAGTGGACCAGGACCATCGATCAAGTCAATCCAAGTTTCAAAGGGCAAGATGAGGGTAGTAGGAGAAAGGAGAAAAACAAGAAGTCCAAGAACAAGGCCAAAGGGTAGAAACCTTTGGTTGGAAGTTCCAAGAAAGTCTTAGCCATCAGCGATAAAGAGCCATGCAACTCTAAGAAATACTTTGACTGAGGCAAAAGCAAAGCACCTGTGCGGAAGAACAACAAGTCTAGATGGTGCCCTCTTCCCAAGAAAAAGGGGCACGATTTTTGCAATTGCTGAGTTTTCCAGCGAAAACTCAAGGATTACTATTCTAGCAGGGGACCGCTTCCCACGCTCCTAGAGGTGGGATAGTCAAATGATCGAAAGAACTCGGATGAGGATGACAACATGCCTTTCCAGGATCTTAAGCACACCATTGAGCATATCTACGGTGGTGAGAGACCATGTGGAGGTATCCCCATGTTGGTGATGAGTAATTGACGGTGGTTTAGTGAGTTTGAGTTTGTTTTGGGTATTCTAGAGTTGAGTACTTTTTACATATGCTATTGTTGATATGCTGTTTCGTGCGGTGCTATGTGACGGTTTGCTTGTCTGTGTGATGCAGGACTTCGGAGCTAGGTCATGGTGAGGCGAGGAGGACCAGGACTAGGCACGGGAGGTGTTGAGGTCCAGACGGTCGGTGATGCTGAAGATGATCGGGAGACGAGGAACCGGAGCTAGAGCTACCGGTGACGGACACGACGAGGGACGACGAGAGAACCAGGACTAGGCTCAGGGAGGAGTCGGAGGTCCAGAACGGTTGATGTCGGTTGCGGTCGTATGTGACGGAACAGACCGGGACTAGGCTCAGGGAGGAGTTGAGGTCCAATCGGTCAAAGGCGCTAGTTGCGGGAAGCTTCCGGGAAGGTGCTTGAGGGGCAAAATGGTATTTTGACTCAAGCAATGGAGGTGGAGGCAGATTTCCCTCCAAAAATCAAGTTTGACCACTTTTCCTCATTTGTGGTGTGAGGTTTGAGTGGGTGGAGTATGACACTTCTTGATTTCCTTCTTTGGGGATGAGCCCTAGTGTTAAAAGGAGAAGGATGTGAGGCAAGAAGGTCATCCATTCAAGCATTCATGCATTTAGGTATTCTGAGAGAGCTCATTCTAGTGAAGTATTCAGGTTAGAGAGCTCAAGCATGTATGTGTATGCAGTAGAGAGTGAGCTCAAGTGAGTACTTGGTGTACGTGAGTGTGAATCCCTTCTCATGCATGTAGTGAGAGGGATGTGACCAAAACCTTTGTAATCATTCATCTCTCTTCCTCAAAATCAATATGAGAAGAATTATGTTGAGTTGTTTCCAATTCTTTCTCTCTGTGACAGACTCTATTTTCAGTTTGCTTCTCTTCTGTTTGATCTGTTCTTGAGTTGTTAGAGAAGGATTCTTGTTTGGAGAGATGGTTTTTGGGATTGCTCTATGAGGGGAATATGTCACAAGACCTTTTGGTTAATTAGTCCCAGAGCAAAGTGACTGAATCAAAAAAATCTCTCATTTGCACTTTTGCTCATCTTGCTCTGTTTTCCACTGTAGCTAGGGTTTATACCCGAGCATATTTGATTCTTGTGTTTTTCCTTCAAGAGATGGCCTAAATCTTATGGATTGTTGTTGTGAGATCATGTTCAAGTGAATTGCAAAGTCTCACAAGCAATGGATTGAAGATCCTTGAGAAATCTAAAAAATAGCTTCATTTTCATCTCATTTTCAGATTTGTGCTCAAAATCTCAATCTCTTGCTCTCTTGTTTGATTCCCTTGTCACTTAAGGCCCTTTTGGTATTTAGTTTAAAGTCTCTTTCAGCTGGGCCAAAAAGAATCAAGGAATACCCTCAATTACTCGGTTTTTGGAAGTTCTGCAAGTTTCAGTTTTTGTCTCAGCCGAAGTCTAGGGTTAGGCCGGTCTGACCGGTCTGCGCATTGCGGTCAGACCGGCCGGGCAATAGCGGTCGAACCGCCGGTGTAAGTCCGGTCCGACCGGACATTGAATAGCGGTCTGACCGGCTATTCCCGAGCGGGCAGACCGGCCTGGAAGTTGTGGTCTGACCGCCCAGCCCATTAAAGTCTGACCAGCCTGTTACCTTTTGAGCTGTGTGGTTGCTGCTGCTTTCTCTTGCTTCTGTGCTAAGTTCATTGTTCCTTCTCTGCTGTTTTTAGGGTTCTTTTTATGTATGTCTGAGAATGATGAGCTTATGAATTCTCCTTCATAGTTTTCATAACTATCAGAGGGGATTCGTTTAGTGGATACTTTGAGGGGCGATTTTTAAAGAGGCACCATTCACCCCCCCCCCCTTTGTTGCCATTTCCGATCCTACAGGTGGATTCTCGGCGTACGAGTCCAAGCGATAGTATAAGGCTGTCGAGCAAGAGGTAAATTCTATCGACCCTCCCCTTGTCAATTATCTTTCTAAGTGGTCGAACGTCACTATTTCATTCGAGAAGAGTGACTACCCGATCCCTTTGACTCAACTTGGTCAGTTTTTAATTGTGGGCGAGCCCACCATCAACAACTGTCGAGTGAATCGTGTGTTGGTCGATTGTGGCAGTTCTTTGAATATTTTATTTATTAGTGCTCTAGACGAGATGCAAATCCCTCGTACCAGAATATATCCCATACGATATTCATTTCATGGAATCGTACTAGTATCTTCAGCCAAGCCTATTGGCCAAGTCTCTCTGCCTGTCACGTTTGGGTCTTCGGACAATTTTAGGACAGAGAGAATCTCCTTTGATGTGATCAACTTTGACACGGCGTACAATGCCATACTTGGACAACCAACCCTGGCTCATTTTCTATTTGTTGCTCACTATGCATATCAATGTCTTAAGATGTCAGGTACCAAGGGAGTCATCACAGTCCGCTGTGATAAGAAAATGGCACATGCGTGCGACCGCAAGTCTGTCGAGTTGGTCGGATAGCTACCAACACAAGAAGTTACCAAGGTGCAGCCTTCGAGCAGGCACTCGAAGTCTAAAGCCGTGCCCAAGCTGAATGAAGAAGTCAAAGAAGTTTCTCTGGACCCAGCGGAGCTTTCGAAGACAGTTCGCATCGGGGTTACTTCTGACCCCACATAGGAAGACACCCTCATCGCCTTCCTCTGGGCAAATGCAGATGTGTTTGTGTGGCAACCATCTAACATGCCCAGAGTCCCCAGGGAGGCGATCAAGCACAGGCTAGCTCTTCGGCCTGACAAGAAGTTCATAAAATAGAAATTACAGAGATTTGCACCAGATCGATAGGAAACTATCAAGTCGGAATTAGACAAGCTACTAAAGGCAGGCTTTATAAGAGAAGTCGATCACTCAGAGTGGTTGGCTAACCCTGTAATGGTTAGAAAGTCTAATGGTAAGTAGCACATGTGTATAAACTGTACTGATTTAAATAAAGCTTGTCCGAAAGATGACTTTTCGCTTCCTCGTATTGATCAATTAGTTGATTCTATTACTGGTTCTGAACGTTAAGTTTTCTAGATGCATACTCTGGTTATCACCAGATTAGTATGTGTTCGAAAGATGAAGAGAAAATTGTATTTATCATTCCATTTGGAGTATTTTGCTATGTCAAAATGCTATTTCGTCTGAAAAATGCACGTCCATCTTTTCAACATTTGATGCAATTAACCTTTATATATCAAATAGGCCAAAATTTGGAAGCCTATGTTGATGATCTGGTCATAAAGAGCATCAAACAACTTAATTATGTTTCAAGCTTGCAAGAGACTTGTTGTGGCTACAGACCAAACAGAGAGAGAGATGGAAGTGGAGAGTAATGAAGTTGAGTGTCCTGGCCCCTCCCCATGGCTTACTCGCATATATATATACTCATGAGGAGTGCTTTTACAGTTATACCCTTACATCCGGTCATCCCCTCTGGGGGCAGTTATGTCATTACACAAGGCCTATTCTGGGCCTTATAATCTTCTACCGGGCCTGCTGGGTTTAGGTGGGGGCCACCCCTACGACAGGAGCCTCTCATGGTGAAGGGCTTCACAGGGCCGAAGCCATGTCGTCGAGTCCTTTGGCCCCCTCCGTCCCCTGCGGCCTGTGAATTGCTCCAAGCTTGTGGTTGAGGAGCCTGAAGCTTGCGTCCCGAAGTAGACGCGCGCGCTCCGTCCCCTACCCTTCGAACGGGTGGCGGTGAAGCCGGCGCTTAACCGAAGTAGACGCGCGCGCTCCATCCCTTACCCTTCGAACGGGTGGCGGCGAAGCCGGCGCCTAGTCGAAGTAGACGCGCGTGCTCCGTCCCCTACCCTTCGAACGGGTGGCGGCGAAGCCGGCGCATAGTCGAAGTAGACGCGCGCGCTCCGTCCCCTACCCTTCGAACGGGTGGCGGCGAAGCCGGCGCCTAAGTGAAGTAGACGCGCGCGCTCCGTCCCCTACCCTTCGAACGGGTGGCGGCGAAGCCGGCGCCTAATCGAAGTAGACGTGCGCACTCCGTCCCCTACCCTTCGAACGGGTGGCGGCGAAGCCGGCGCCTAGTCGAAGTAGACGCGCGCGCTCCGTCCCCTACCCTTCGAACGGGTGGCGGCGAAGCCGGCGCCTAGTCGAAGTAGACGCGCGCGCTCCGTCCCCTACCCTTCGAATGGGTGGCGGCGAAGCCGGCGCCCATGTCGAAGTAGAGACGCGCGCTCCGGGGCTGTTGTGACCTCGTAGCCTTGTAGTGCGCTTTTAATGGCGGCTGGAATTGCGCCGACGCCTGGCCTGGCAGAAGTCAGGCTGTCGCGTTGTGCAGTCTGCCATGCTGCGGGTGGGGCACGTGGCGACTCGCGACTGGTGCGTCGTGGAATGTGAGCGGTTGCATGACCGCGGCCGTTCGCCTCGTCCCCCGAGAAGTTGGACGCGTGTTGAAGAGGTAGGGGCGTTGTGCGCTGCCTGGCCACCTACCAGGCGCGGCCTTCTAGGTCCGGGCGGTTCTTCTTTCCAAATCCTGGACAGCCGAATCGCCGGGAATTTGATCCGTCTGTGCGCTGAGCCCCAGAGCAGGCGAGCGGCTTTTATAAGGTGCTAGCGTTGGGGTGGAGGCACCCTTCCTCGTTTTGCTTTTTGATCTGCCGCTTCGCTTGCGCCCGCGCTAATTGTTAGGCCCATTGCTCCTTTGCCTTCTTCTTCTCCTTCCCCTATCGTGAAGAGCAAATGGCTAGCCACGACGATGCCAGCTACCACCCCCGCAGCGGTTCCTTGCCTAGCCAAGGCGGGGGGACCCATCCTTCCTCAGGGTACAAACTGGTGCAGCAAGGGAGCTCGCGCGCCAACAAATTGTGGAACGCGGTGGAGCATTCGGGAGGCTCCTGCTCCCGGGTGCTGGGGAAGAGCCGCATGACGGAGGGGATGCTGCAACGGCTCGTGGATGAGGGGAAGATCGTGCATCGCGACGGGGCTCGCTTACCCCGCCGGGACGAGACGGAGCCGAAGCCCGGGCCCTTAGAGGCAATTGTTTTTGTCGCTTTCTTTGATGCCGGCCTTCGGATGCCCTGTACGTTGTTTGTGGGCGAAGTCCTGCGGGCCTACCAGTTGGAGCTAGCCCAGCTGACGCCCCACGCGATACTCCGCCTAGCTATCTTCACGTGGGCGATGCGGACCGAGGGGTGGCGCCCTAGTGCGAGCCTATTTGCCACCTTGCATGATGCACACTGTCGACCCAGGAAGGTTGGCGACGCGGTGTCCAACTTCGGTGGTGTGGACTTCGTGCTCCGGGCGTCCTGCGCGACGTTGTTCCCTGTGCTAGCCTCGGCAGGGCAGTGGGCGTCCGGCTGGACGCGATGGTGGTTCTACTACACCGTGACCGACAAGAGCGGGCTGCAGTGCCGAGGTGGGCCAATCTCGCTCAACAGCACGCCGAGTCTGAAGGCGGAGATTGACGACACGCGAAAGCTATAGAGCCTCGTCGGTGTGGCTCGTCGCATGAGCGTGCGCGACCTGGTCGAGGAGTTCACGATGCATGGGGCGGCGCCACTGTCCTCCCGGGGAAGTATGTTGCGCAGAATGGCCCCCGCGGGGACGGGTTCGATCCGTCGGTGTCTCGGCTGCTTCCGCCCTCCGCACCTTGTAAGTCTCCCAGCACGCCCTTGCCTCTGCTTGGGTTCCGCCTACCTGACGTGATTTCCTGCGCAGTGGCTCGGCTAGAAGATGCGGAGTGCGCGGTTGCGGCGCTTCTCGGCCCGTACACACTTAAGGAGCACCGGGCTCGCGAGGCCGCGGTCCAGGCGGCTAAACAGGGGCGGATAAACCGCACCTGCGAGGCTATAGGCATTGCCGTGCCCGAGCGCATGGCGCCGGAAGAGCTCCCCGCCGGGACTCCCGGTGCCCAGGAAGGTGATAGCCCCGCAGGGGGGCTGTCTTCGCAACGTCGGGCCCGTTCCCCGGCTGTCGTATGCAACCCGGCAGCCCCCCCGGCGAGTAGCTCGGCTGAGGCAGAGCGTGCGACCGGCGGTGGGCCTGGCCACACTGCTTCGGAGGGGCGCGTCGCTGCGGATCCCCCGACACTTTCTGCCGCTGCCCACGAGCCCGTGCTTGGGCTCGCGGCCACCGCTGAATTGGACCCCGTCGATCCGGGGGGTAGCGCCGTCCCCGGCGAACAAACCACGGGGGGCGGTGCGTTATCAACCGTAGCGGCCGACGAGGGCGTTCCCCCTGCGGAGGAAGCCGCGGGGGCGGCAATGACTGGAGGTGGTTCTGCCGTGGAAGATTCGCCTGCGCCACCGCAGGCGAAACGCCCTCGGACGCAGTCCCCCCCCCGCCAACGAGGGGCCGGTTCACTGTTGCGGGGCCTTGCCGCGGGATTACGGCGGCTGGCGCGGCCGAGCAGACCTTCTCCCCAACCGTCGAGGCCCCCGCGTCCCCCTGGGTGGTCGACCCGGTGCCGCTTCCTGCCGTGGCGAGGGGCGCAGGAGGTAGGTGTGAGTCCCTTTCCTCCCTTGATTTCGCAAGACTTTCTCCGATCTGCTCGCTCATTCTGCCGACATCAGGCGAGACGACGTCTCCCGTGCGCGGCGAAGGATCGAGCAGCGGAGGTGTGCGCGAAGTCGGGAGCCGTGTGCAGGATGCCCCGCCGGTGCCCCTTGCTGCTGACGTGGCCATGGCCGCGGTAAATCCTGGCGTGCTGGGGCCGGGGCTTGCTCGCTCGGACTTCCTCCCTCGCCCGGAGATATTTTGCGACCTCACCGCCGCCGCTGAGCGTGCCGACAACGGCCTCAACCGAGAGGTGCTGTCGTCATGTGCTGGGGACCTCCTGGCGCTCGCGTTGCAGGCCTCCGAGATGAGGGTAAGTACGTGCACTTCCGCTTGTACGGTACGGTTAGCCGCCTGCTGATTCGTTGTTCCTGTCAGACGCTTGCCCTCAGCCGGTCCTTTGACGAGGCCCGCGTTCGGGAGCAAAGGGCTCTGGAAGCCCACCTCCGCGAAGCAAACACTGCTATCGCCGCGAAGGATGAAGAACTTCGCGCGCTGGAGGATGCCCTGGTGGCCGCACAGGTTGCAGCCACGGAGGCGCGGGACACCGCGGCTGGGGAACACGCCGCCTTCGTGGAGCAGATCTCCGTCCTAGAAGGGGAGAACGCCCAGCTGGCGGAGGCTGCTGCTGAGAACCGCCTTGCCTTGGAAAATGCGTCTGTGTCGGCGCGGCGGGCCATGGAGTCTCTGAACCAGGCTCTTCGGGATCTGTGCGTCCGAGTGCCGGATACTACGCATAGGCCGGAGGCCCTGTCGGAGACGCTCGGGCTGATCGAGGAGGGGGCCAGCGTTGCTCTTCGGGGCGCCAGGACCTTTGGCGAGCACTGCAGCTATGTTGGTGCGTGCTTCGCCCTCGCCCTGCTTCATACTCGTGGGTGTAGGCATACCCATGAGCTAACGAATCCTCAACTGGATCTTCCCGACCGACCAGAGGTTATGTCGGACACCATCCGCTCCGTCGGGGCTGGCCTGCAGAACTTCCACCAACGGATCTGGGGCCGCTTCGGGGAAGGTGCAGCGAGAGTCGCCGTGCAGCAGACGTTGCATGGGGAGGGGGACCTCCTCCGATGGCTTGAAGGGGTCCTTCAGCGCCGTGGCGACGACGGCGCGGGCTCGTCCGCACCGCGCCAAGGCTGAGCGGTTGGTCGGGTGGTGCCGGGGGATGATGTACTGGTTCTTACGCATGTGACCATGTAACCCCTCTGCTTTTGCAATGGAACCAAGTAGTACTTTATGCTTGGTGTTACCTGTCGTTGGACGTGAAGGACAGGTGTATGCATCTCGTTTGTGCTCCGTGGAGCGGCGCGTGCGGATGCCAATCTCGACGCTACGCTTTCCTTTATAGTCCGGAGACTCGCGCGTGCGGAGCTAGGCTCGACGCTACGTCTTATTTAGAGTCCGTGGACTATTGCGTGCGGAGCTAGGCTCGACGCTACGTCTTCTTTATAGTCCGGAGACTCTGTGCTGCTTAGCGCGGACAGGGGATGCTCTTGGAACAGCAACCTTTATTGAACTCCCATTTGCGCGGGCGAGCATTGCCTAATCAATAGGCCGGTGACCCGACGCCTACTGTGCTGCTTCTAGGCGTAGTATCGCCGCAACCTGTCCGCGTTCCAGGTGTGCTGGAAGGCTTGTCCTTCAAGCGTGGCGAGGTGGTACGCCCCCTTTGGCAATGCCTCCGTTACGTTGTACGGGCCTTCCCACTTGGATTCCAGCTTGCCGACGGTTTCTGCCTGAAGCGCCACTCTGAGGACGAGGTCCCCAGGCTTGAACCCCCGCGGGCATATAGAGCGGTCTCGAGTACGCATTATCTGCCGCGCGTACTTCTCGACGTGGTGGGCTGCGTCTGCCCGTATCCCGTCGAGGAGGTCCAAGGACACACGGTGCTCCTCTTCGGGTGCTTGGACGAGGACCCTTCGCGAGCCGGCCTTAATTTCCTCGGGCGTCATTGCTTCGTCGCCGAAGAGGAGCTTGAACGGCGTGAATCCCGTTGGGCGCGTTACCGTTGTGCGAAGCGACCACAAAACGCTGTGAAGCTCGTCTGGCCACTTGCCCTTCGGCAATCCCACCAGGCGCTTTTTGATGGCGGCAGAGATGGCGCCATTCGCCCGTTCGACCGCCCCGTTGGACTGGGGATGCCCTACCGAGGCGAATCGGAGGGTGATGCCCATGCTGTCACAATAATCCTTAAAGAGGGCGGCGTCGAACTGCAGGCCATTGTCGACCGTGAGCTCCCGAGGTACCCCGAAGCGACATATGATGTTTTGCCATAGGAAGCGCTGTATGGCCGCAGAAGTTACTTTGGCCAGAGCGATCGCCTCCGGCCACCT
This sequence comes from Dendrocalamus latiflorus, assembly GCA_017311315.1. Lineage (NCBI taxonomy): Eukaryota > Viridiplantae > Streptophyta > Magnoliopsida > Poales > Poaceae > Dendrocalamus > Dendrocalamus latiflorus. The sequence continues at coordinate 17,018,864 of CM029667.1, forward strand.
GGAGAAATACTCCAGCGCGACCACCACGAACCGGAGGTCCCCTGGAGCTCGGGCAAGTGGTCCTACTATGTCGAGACCCCAGCGCGCCAGTGGCCAGACCGGGGGGATTGGGTTGAGGCTTGTCGGGGGCCTGCGGATGATGCGCGCCATCCATTGGCACCCTTGGCACCGGCGGACGAGGTCCTGGGCGTCGGTGATCGCAGTCGGCCAGTAGAAGCCCTGTCTGAACGCCTTGCCGACTAATGACCTCGGCGCCAGGTGGGATCCGCATACGCCCGCATGGATTTCCGTCAAGAGTTCCTTTCCTTCCTCCGTCGAGAGGCAGCGCAGGAGCGGCGCGCAAACCCCCTTCTTGTAAAGCGTCCCTTCAAACACCTGGAAGGACCGTGCGCAGTGCTGCAATCGTCGCAGCTCGGCAGGGTCCTCCGGCTCGGCGAGGCCTTGTAAAAATTTGAAAATGGGCTCCCGCCAATCTCCTGGCCGATCAATGCGGTGGACAAGTGCCGCGTCCCGGTTGTCCTGCGCGATGGCCGCCTTTGCTAACACCTCGTAGAATGCCCCCTCTGGGGGGGCAGTTGTTGGCTGGCCGCCTTGGCGAGGGCATCCGCTTGCCCATTCTCCGCTCGAGGGATGGCCTTGACGGTGACACCCAAAAAGTGCCTTTCCCTCGCCCGTACCGCTGCGAGGTACTTGGCCAACTCAGGGTCCTTGGCTTGATATGACTTGTCCACATGGCCGGCCACCAAGCGCGAGTCGGTGCAGACCAACACCCGTCTCGCGCCGGCTGCCTTGAGCTTCGCCAGGCCAAAGAGCAGCGCCTCGTATTCGGCCGTGTTGTTGGTGGCGGGGAAGGCAAGGCGCGCCGAGTACAGCAAACGCTGTCCCTCAGGCGTGACGATCACCGCCCCCACGCCCGCACCGGCGACGCTGTAAGCTCCGTCGATTGTAAGCGTCCAGACGGGGTCATCGTGCGCCTGGCCGGGTTGGGCCGGCGGGGTCCATTCGGCGAGGAAATCCGCCAGGACTTGGGATTTAATTGCCGTTCGCGAAGCATACGTCAAGGAGAAGGGAGCGAGCTCGGCGGCCCATTTACCGATACGCCCTGTGGACTCCTTGTTGTGTAGCATCTCGGCCAGGGGGAATGAGGAAGGCACAGTGATCGGGTGAGCCAGAAAATAATGCCGAAGCTTCCGGGAGGCCATGACCAGCGCGTAGGCGAGCTTCTCCAGCTCCGTGTATCTTGTCTTGGCGCCTTGAAGGGCTTCGAAGACAAAGTAGATAGGCCGCTGCATGGCGCCTTCCTCTAAGACGAGGACGGCACTGACCGCGGTGGCTGACGCAGCCAGATAGAGCAGGAGGGGAGCCTCTGGTGCTGGGGCGACCAGAGTGGGGAGGCTTGCCAGGTGCTGCTTGAGCTCGTTGAAGGCCTTTGCGCAGTCTCCGTCCCAACGAAACCCCTCGCACCCGCGGAGTGTCTTGAAAAACGGCAGGCCCTGCTCCGCCGCCCTGGATAGGAAGCGGCTTAATGCTGCCATGCGGCCCGCCAGCCTCTGGACCTCCCTCGTTGTCTTGGGTGGCTCCATACCCAAAATAGCGTCCACTTTGTCGGGGTTCGCCTGGATGCCCCGTCCGGACACGAGGAAACCGAGGAGCTTGCCCGCCTGTACTCCGAAGACACATTTATCGGGGTTGAGCTTGATGCCCGCCTTCCGGAGGTTGTCGAAGGTCTCCTGGAGGTCCCGACCGTGTAGAGCAAGTTGCCGAGTTTTGACCACCACGTCATCGACATATGCTTCGACGTTCCTCCCGAGCTGGGCGGCCAGGGCAATGGCGACGAGGCGGGTGAAGGTAGCGCCTGCGTTCCTCAAGCCAAAGGGCATTCTGACAAAGCAGAACGTCCCAAGTGGTGTGATGAAACTGGTCTTCTCCTCGTCGTCTTCGGCCATGTATACCTGGTGATAGCCAGAATAGGCGTCCAGGAAACTCATGAGTTCGCACCCAGCAGTGGCGTCAACCAGCTGATCGATGCGTGGCAAGGGGTAGTTGTCCTTCGGGCACGCCTTGTTGAGTGCCGTGAAGTCGATGCACATGCGCCAGGCCCCGCTGGCCTTTTTGACTAGCACCGGGTTAGCGAGCCATTTTGGATGGTGGACCTCGCGGATGACCCCGGCGCGAAGAAACTTCGCCGCCCCCGGGTGGACGCCCAAGCCTCGGCCCGAAGGCGGCATCAAGAAGGTGCCGCTCCAGGCGGAGGGGCAGTTTGTCTCCATTGGCGAGGGGCTCCCACCGGGGGTCCACCTGGCGCGCCGGAGAGGGCATGCACTGGGCGATGCGAGACGCGGCTGCCGCCTTCGGCACGTCTTGCCAGGTCCTGGTCGCCGAAGATGGTGATGACACCCTCCGGGCCCGGGAGCTTTACACACAAGAAGGCGTGGTGCGGGATTGCCTCGAAAGAGTTGATGGCGGGTCGCCCCAGTATGGCGTTGTAGGGGTGCTGGATATCTACGACGTCAAAGGTGACATGCTCGGTCCGGATGTTACCTTTGTTGCCCTCCTGACGGAAGGTGACAGGAAGGGAAACGTGCCCCAGGGCCAGCAGCGGTTGACCCCCGAAGCCTTGAAGTGGAGCTCCCGGCTGCTCCAGCTAGCTTCGGGGGATTGCCATGCGGTCGAGGGCGTCTGCGAATAAGATGTTCGCGGAGCTTCCCCCGTCGACAAGGACGCGCTTGACTTCGCAGCATGCTATGTGGGCCTGGATGACCAGAGGGTCTTGGTGGGGGTACTCCACGCCCCTAGCGTCGTTCAAGTCGAAGGTGATGTTGCGGGGCGGCATCCACATCTGCGGCTGCTCCCCAGGGGTTTTTGAGGAAGAGCCTCCGGTGATGACGTTGACGGTGTGATGCTGCGCGCCCTCTGCTGCGGTGGCCCGTGTGGGGCTATCCCTCGGGTGCCCCGCATGGGGTTCGGCGGGGGGACGAGAAGGCGGAGACCGAGATCCGGCCGTCACCCTCCGCAGCTCCATCACCGCGATGCATGCCCTTGTGTAATGATCGCCGTAGCCGTGTACCTCGCACCACTTACCATAGCGCAGAAGCTCCTGCTCTGCGCGGGGTTGGCTGGGGTAGTCAAATCCACCCTCCGATCCCCGGACTCCCCTTCGCGAGGCGGGGTCGGGTCCTTGGCGGGTGCTCTCGGTGGCGAGGACGTGATGGGCCGTCTGCGACCGGCGCTGGCGGCGCCGAGGTTTGGGCCTACACCGTGACGAGCCTTCCTGTACTCCGTCCTCACCGCCTCGGGGAGGGCTGCCTCGGGGCTCTCGGCTACGGCCCGGCTTCGAGGAGAGGCCACCCGCCCCGACCTCGCGCGGGGGCCGCTCCTCGCGGGCGAGGCCGAGAGCGGTGATGCTGCGTCTTCGCGCATCCTCCTCCGCCCGCGTGTACTCGTCCATTTTGTCGAAGAGCTTGGCCACTGTCGTAATTGGCCTCCGCGCGTTGTATTCGGCCATCGGGCCCGGGCGAAGGCCCTGTATGGCTGCATTAACGATGGTGATTTCATTAACATCATGTACCTGGCTTCGAATTTTGGCGAAGCGCTTGAAGTAGTCCCGAAGCATCTCCGAGGGTCCTTGCTTTACGGCGAAGAGTTGGTCCGCATCGATTCGCTCGAGATGATACCCTTGAAAGTTGGAACGAAGCCGGTCGCGAAGCTGCTCCCACACATAGATGGAGCCGGGCTCTATGGTAAAAAACCAAGAGAGCGCCGCTCCGTGCAGTGCGAGGGGGAATCCCTTCGCCTTCGTGGTGTCATCTCCGCCGGCGGCCTCGATCGCGATTTCGTACACGCGCACGAACTCGCGAGGATCCGTGTCGCCTTTATACGAGCCGATGGCGCTAGGGAACTTGAAGTCTTCGGGCCATGCTGCCTGCTGCAGCCCCGCCGAGTGCGGGGACTCCGAATCCACGCGTCGCAGCGGCACGCGGCTGGACGCGGGGGCTTCGCGACCGTCCGCCCTTTCCGGCGCAGGCTCGGACGCGGTTGCTGGCGCAGCCGGCTGACTCCGAGCCTCTTGTATATCTCTGACGGCTCCGCGAAGGGCCCCCAGCTCCCGCCAGAACGCGTTGAGGGCCGCCAGCAGGGCGCTTTCCATCCCCGGTGTGGTGGGGGCGACGGGGTCGGCTGTCGTTGCGCCGGCGGGGTCGGTTGTCGCCGCACCCGTGTCGACATCTTGGACCGCGGGGTCCGTCCTCGTAACGCCGGCGGTGGGGTTGATCGTCGCGGTGCTGGTGACGAGGTTGGTCGCCGCCACACGAACGTCGACGTCTTCGGCCGCCGCGATTGCATCGCCACCCGCGTCCGCCGCTGTCGACGGCGGAGCCCTGGTACTCCTGCGGCGCTCCGGCCCGGCCGCCTTCTTTCCCCTCGCCGCGGCTGAGGAAGCTTTTTTCGGTGCCATCTTTTTCTTCGGTCTTCAGGCTTGTCTTCGTCCTCCCCACGGACGGCGCCACCTGTTGTGGCTACAGACCAAACAGAGAGAGAGAGATGGTAGTGGAGAGTAATGAAGTTGAGTGTCCTGGCCCCTCCCCATGGCTTACTCGCATATATATATACTCATGAGGAGTGCTTTTACAGTTATACCCTTACATCCGGTCATCCCCTCTGGGGGCAGTTATGTAATTACACAAGGCCTATTCTGGGCCTTATAATCTTCTACCGGGCCTGCTGGGTTTAGGTGGGGGCCACCCCTACGACAAGACTTTTGATAATCTAAGAAAGCACCACTTAAAACTTAATCATGAGAAGTGTGTGTTTGGAGTTTCTTCAAGAAAATTGCTCAATTCCTTATTTTCGCAAGAGGTATCAAAGCAAACCCTGAAAAAATCAAGGCCATCAAGCAAATGCGCCCTCCGACCACGAAGAAAGAAGTTCAAAAAATCACCAAGTGTATGGCGGCTCTAAGTCATTTTATCGCATGCTTGGGAGAGAAATGACTTCCTTTCTTCAAACTTCTAAGAAAACACAAGAGTTTTGAATGGCCTAAAGAGGCTAACGATGCTTTCGAGGATGTCAAGAGATATCTCACGAGTGCTCCTGTTCTAGTTTCTTTGAAACCAGGGAAGACACTCTACATATATCTATCTGCCACACCACAAATAGTAAGTGTTGTACTGGTCGTAGAACACGAAGGCGTTCAATGACTAGTATATTATGTAAGCAAAGTCTTGCGTGAACCTAAGGAGCGCTACTCTCAGGTCAAAAAGCACTTATACACTCTTCTCATGTCTTCAAGGAAGCTAAGACATTATTTTTCGGCGCACAAGATAATTGTGTCGTTTGGGTTTCCTTTACAAGAGATCCTCCAGAATAAGGAAATAGCGAGGCGCATGGCTAAATGGTCAGTAGAACTTAGGGAGTTTGACCTCCATTTTGTATCCCAAATGGCCATTAAATCCTAGATCTTGGCAAACTTTGTGGCTGAATGGACAAATCCTGAACATGTTTGGGATCCCCAGCAGTACGATTCCCACGACCAGTGGACGATATACTTTGATGGGTCACTTACACTAAATGGATTGGGGGCTGGGGTGGTCCTGGAATCTCCCACGAGAGAGACCTTAAACTATGTCATCCAATTGCTCTTTCCAGCCACTAATAATATGGCTGAGTATGAAGGTTTGTTAGCTGGCACACGAGTCGCTAAAGCGCTCAGGATTTGCTGACTACTTGTGAGAGGAGACTATTAACTAGTCGTGAATCAGATCAGAAAAGAGTATCAATTCTCGAGTATGACCATTTCTCAGTACATGTTAGAAGTAAGAAAGCTTGAAAAGCATTTCTTTGGTTTCGAGTTACAATATATAGACTAGTTGGCTCGAATAGCTTCCTCCCGATCACAAGTACCGCTAGGAGTCCTATTGGAGCAACTCCAGAAGCCATCTCTGGTCAAAGTACCACAGACAACTCCTAATGAGATAGCCCCTCTAGATTATGAAGAGACATGGATGGCTCCCATCTATGACTACCTTAAGAAATGTTCAATACCCGATGATGATCTGAAAGCAGATCGTCTTGCTCGTAAGGCCAAGATGTGTACCTTGGTCAATGGAGTACTCTATAAACAGAGTACTCAGGGAGTTCTCATGCGATGTATATCACAGAAAGAGGAATTACAACTCCTTAATGACATTCAAAGGGGTATCTGTAGAGCACATGATTCTGTAGGACTGAAATGGCAACAGAGGGGGGGGTGAATGGTACCTTCAAAAATCGCCCCCAAGTATTCACAAAGTCTTCGTCTCTGATAGCTATAGTAGCTATGAAGGTAGAAGAAGTTTGACTGAAATAAACTCTTGAAACGTCTGAAGGGACGAGGAACTATAGATTAGTCTTGACCAAAGCTAGAAAGTTCAGAACCCAGAGTAAAGCTCAAACCAAGGACTGTGAAGAGAAAGATCAAGAGCATACTAAAAGGCAAAACCAAGCAGACACTATCTATTCTGAAGAACCAGAAAATCAGACCAAAAGCTTCAACTGATATGGCCAAAGGATTGTACTTGACTGAAAAAAGGAGAGAAATGGAAGCTGCAAAAACTGAACCAAAAACAAGGAAGAAGATGAGACACAAAGAGCCACAAAACTTCAGAGAACCGGACCAGTCAGACTGCAGTTGTGTGGTCAGTCTGACCGGGTATCAGTTCAGTGAGCACAAGCAGAGAATAGCCTGAGTTCCAATCACTGAACAAAGATCCGATGCTGCAAGCCTAAAAGAGTGACAGGGTGCTGAAAATAGACAGAGAATCGGCTGCAGAGATGAAAGCATAAAACTGCAGTTCGGTGTGCATCTACCTCAACTAGTACCGAAACTATTCAACAGCCAACACAGTTTTTTTAGATCAGTTTCTACAAGCCGAACAGCAGATTGAAGACTAATAAGCACATATTAGGTTGTGAACAGCCAAAGCAAAAAGACACAAACGGTTGCTTGCCTCGGTCTGACTAATGTGGCTCAACCGGTCAGACTGCAATGATGTAGCCGGTCTGACCAGGATCAAGCCAGTGAAAACAGAGTAGTACCGAGAATACTGATTTTGCTGAATGGAAAATTGAAGAAAAACCAACGACTAAAAAATGGATTTGATGACCGAAAGCTGCACTGAACAGACTGAAATCGAATTGATAGGAGAAGGCAAAACAGAGAACAAAAGACAAACAATTTTCGATACAGTAAATACTTCAATTGCCGAAAACTAACATCAGACTGAAACTGAAAAAATGAGAATGAAATGCAGTCAGGCGCTCTGTAGGATATCGAAGGTTGAAATCGGACTGATTACTACAAGCACTGAAAAACGAACATCATCAATCATGATTTTGCTGTCTGAAACAGAGTTAATTCAGCAGCAAGGCAGAAAAGGAACCGAAGGGAAAATTCGGATTGAAAATTTGCCAGCACACAGTTACTGAAAACGGCCAAGAAACAGAGAATATGACGAACGGATATTTGATCTTATCAGGTCAATCTAACTGGTCATCTATCTAACTAGCTGCTTGACCTTGGAACCAAGAACCTACTACCAAGAGGTGATTCGGCTGAAATATGAAATCAAACAGAGAAAGAACCCAAAAACCAAATAATGATTAAATCTCAAGTCTTTTGATCCTGAGGCTCCTGGGCACAATGGGGATTGAATTCACAATGAGAAAACACATGTCCAGAACAAACCTTTGTATTGGTAGCTATTGTCCAATTTGATTAATTCCTCCTTGATAATTTGCACGCCATGATTCCATTGTCACCATAGGATGGGTAGTTATCTAGTGATGCAATAATAGTTGTCACCTGGGTTATACGCTTAAATTGCTTAGCCATGTTTATAGTCGTGTTGGGTTTATCATCACATGTGATCAAATAATTAAATTTGACTTAGTGAGATATTGGATCATGGTGGTAGCCACAGTGATAAAACTTGTGTGCCATAACATTGGGGTGTCATTGGTGTTGGTTATACAAACTTGGTTTTCACTTGGGCGAATGATCGTGTAGTAAAGAGGGGTGCAATTTGCACATTGGGGTGTGGATGTTTCGCCTGGGTAAATCTAAGGACTTAACTTTGTGCACCATTGATCTGAGCTTTACCGTACAACCACATGTCAGTATGGGATAGACCTAGCTAATTAATTTGGAATGTTTCAATTTTGGTTCCATCGTTGGGATGAGTGTGGTGTGGTCGGAGCCATGGATCTACATTGGCGCAAGAGGGGGCAATTATCGACTAGGTGGTAGCCTACTCGACGGCAAAACCTTAGCAAGGCGAAACTGGGTTGAGATTGAACAATGTAAAGGCCTTGTTTTGGTCTTCTTGGTCGGCATGACAAAGGAAGCATGTTATACCGGTGACATTACAAGATGATCATCGTGTGGGTAAAGTTGTACAACCACTGCAGAGTATAAAACTATTCGAAAAAATGTGTCCTCGTTCATGGACAATGCTTGATGATTTCATACGAGGGGTAGAGTTTTCATAAAAATCTGGTTGGATTAAGTTGGGAAAGTGAATGGTTGATTCATTGGTGGTTCATTTCGTGAATCTTGGTTCATGGGTGATTCATTGGGGTGAATGGTTAGTTCACTTGGGGGTTTGTCTTAATTCCTTTGATTACTTATTTATTATCACTTCTAAAGTTCATTTTTTTAATCTACTTATTGTATTTACTTTAAATTGTTGCTTTCTGCAAAATTAATTTTCAGCTATCCATTGGCAAGCCTTGCATACTATATTGCATCTTTGTTACAAACGACTTGCTGAGTACTCTATGTCTCACGGCTTCATCCATATTTGCTCAGTTGAGGAAGAAGGACCAAATCAGCTGGAGCTACTTGAAGGAGGATACGTCAACGACTTCGCGGATTAGGACTTCGCTCCCCAATCGATTGCCTATGGGCATGTCGAATGGCTACTACGTTTATTTCTGTTTTCTGCTGCTAGTTTCCTTAAGCCTTTCAGGTTATTAATTGTAAGCTTGGCCATAAGGTCGCACTCTGATAATTATTAATAATATTTGAGTTTTTTCTTAGTAAATCGTGATATGTTCGATATTTCATCTTTGTTTATACTGTGTGCACTAGCGTGATCCTGGACTAGTGCAAAATACACAGGAGAGTCCGGGTTTGCATACTTGGGTCTCTACATGAAGCCATGCTTCCCCATAACTAAAGATCCGGTCAACAAGGGTCGAAAACTTCAGTGACTCCAACCAAGAACGACTTTGAGTGGACAACATCAACCTACTCAAAGAGAAGAGGAATCAAGCCTTAATTCGATCAGTAGTCTATCAGCAAGTCATACATAAGTACTACGATCGTAAGGTCTAACCTTGCAGCCTTGCTATAGGTGACTTGGTATTAAGAATAATTCAATCCCAATCTAATCGGAACAAGCTTTCCTCCAAGTGGGAAAGTCTTTACACTATGGTTGAAGTCACTTGCCCAGGCTCGATACGACTTGTTATGGAGGATGGCCAGATTCTCTCAAACTCTTGGAATATAGATCAATTACGCAAGTTTTATGTGTACCTTTTCTATTCTTTTCAATAAAGCTTCCAGTTTGTTAAAATCTTTATTGTCGTATGTTCAGTAGAGCTTCTTTTATATTTTTTCGACCATTTCTAGTACATCTAATTTGTTTAACTGATCGGATAAGGGAACACCACTAGTCGGATCGTCTCCTCTCTGCACATGGTCCTGCCCCACCAGAAGGAGCTCCCTAGTGATAAAACATTTCTGACTCTTGCGATCAGCATACAACAATTGTGTTGTCTACAAAAACATTGAACAGATGTACGAGAAGGAACTCTGAGTGTTTATCCTCTTATTGCTTATGTCTTTGACATCATTAATCTGGTCGAAAAAGGTAACAATACCTAGTCGAAGCCTTTCCTCTCTACACGTGGTCCTACCCACTAGAAGGAATTTCCTAGCGTCGCTTCATTTCTAACTTTTGCTGCCAGTACATGATAATCGAATTTGACAACAATGGTCGGATGAACTACTCAGCTCTCTGCTCTCTGCATACTTCACTCTGTACTATTTTCTTTGTTTATTCACATAAATAAAGTAAATAGTTAGGGGCTAGGATAGAGTTATCAACATAACTTGATTTCTTAGTCGTAAATCCACTTTCTTTCATTTCTTTTTTGTCTTACGAGTACTAATTGCTCAATAAGATAAATTTTATGAAAAGAAAGATGTTCATTTATCACCCAAAGGTAAGTCATTACAAGGTTTTTTATTTACAAACTACTCTGAAGAAGGAGAGCCAAGTTGTATTTCTTCAGACACCTTTCATCCAATTCGCTCTACTTCATCGACCAGGCGAGACGCCTCTTCCAAAGAGCAGGTGAAGTCATGCTCGATTATGATGTGGCACCAAGTAGCACTACTATTTTGGTTAGTGTTGTTTTGATCCGACAAGATGAAGCCGAGGGGGAGGGAAGTGAGGATGGCGAAAACAAAAAAAATGTAATCACTATGGCGCATGAAGAAGACAAGGAGAAGAACCGTGCCGACTTTGGGTAGAAAACCCTAGTTTGGAACCTTGAGTTGGATGGAGTTATGTGTATATTGTGTGGGCCTAATCATGGTGAAGAGAGAAAGAGAAATTTTCGTTTGGCTCAAGAGGAAGACACAACATCGATCAAGTTTTAGTGCTTGCAGTTCTATGCATAATGTTCAAGAAGCTTTGAGCACTAATTCAGAGGCCTCTAATACACAAACAATACATATTTGGAAAGATAATGAAGTCTACTTTCCAACAGATCAAACGGTGCTTGATTTGAAGCTTCCTACGAAAGTTATGGTAAGATCATTGGTTGCTGCAGGGCTATTTGGAGAGACGCGCGAGAGTTGCCAAATATAAAGAGTCCGAGTATTGCAATGCAAGAGTAGGTAATATCCGACTACACCATAGTTTTAAAAGATTGAGAAGGATTCCTTTTAAGGTTTCAAATAGATTTGGAAGCCACTTAAACAAGAAGAGCAAAGATATGAAGATTTAAAGTCGGTTCAGACTCGGATCGGGACAGTTGGCAAGACCGATACTAAAACATCCATAACTTTCACAAACGGAGTCCGATTTGGGCATTCTTGGACTCGTTTGAAAGCTAATTAGAAGCCCCACACAATGGATAAGGTGAAAGCCATGGAATCCTCATGGTCACATTGTAAATGGAGAAAGAATCTGATGGCAGCAGTTTAGATATTTTCTTTTTAGTTCGTATTGGAGTTTGTTTCATCCTTAGGCCAGGTTATGCGTGAGTTTTAGTCAAGGCCATGCATTGTATACCTATATAAGGCTAGGGCTTAGCCCCATTGTAACTTAGGCGATGATATGATATGAATTGAGAAGTACAAACCAGAAAATCACCATGGTTTGGTGGCCATTGTTGGCGTATTCTTGAGATTTCCATCAAGGAATTGCTCTTGGTGTATTGAATCCAATTGTGGTGTTGGATTCTGCTCACAGAAACTTTGGTTTCTCTACCGTTTGTTCACGTGCTCTGGTGTGCGTAGGAGAAGGTTTATCTTAGAGGTGTATGCTGTTCTTGGGTGTGCAAAAACCTTAGAACAAGGAGGGCATCCAGTAAAGCGTATCATGAAAGATCAGGGCCAAAACAACGTGGTTCAACTAGCTTGCTAGGTGGATCCACATCAAATTGGATGTAAATTGTGGTTCTAGTCACATGCCTTAAGTTTTGCTAGGCATAGTTTACAGCACCCTTGACTACATCCCTGATTGACTCCGCCTGATCAATCTTCAGAGTGGCTAAATGCTTTTCTAAAACTTTGGCTTGTAGTATAATCATACTTGTGTGAGCAGGTATGGTGTCCTCAGAAGGACTCATCTTTTCCGCACCGAATTCACCGAGTAGATTGTTCAGAAGAATACCATAGTCTTGAAGGCTTGCTTCATCGACTTCATTTCTTCTTGGCTACGAATCATTGCCTTAGCAAGGTGCTTTATTTTGACCACGACATCTGCAAATAGGTCAAAAGTGGTCAAGGCGATACTTATCAAGAGATTAGTTAAAGGAACTGGTTGAAGGTAAAGTTTTCTTACCTGATAGTTCAGTATCGAACAACTTTATTCTCTCATTTTTCTCTTTCTTAATACGAGTAAGTTCTCTGACCACTTTGGTTCTCTTCAACCTCAGTGCGAGACTTACTCAATTCAGCCCCTTTTTCTGTTCAATGAAAAGAGTTAAAAGAATACGAGAAAGATATCCAAATAGGCAGTCTAAAGTTTAGGACTTACTATCTATTTTTTCTACAAAGCTTTAGATGCAGAGTTGGCCTTCAAGAGGTTTATTGATAATGTACAGTTATCCATCTTTAGACTATGTGAATCGGCCATCTCGTTCTCAAGTTCAGCAGCCAATAATTTCGCATTAAGCTTAGACCTGTAAGGGTTAAAAGCAAACATAAAATGCTATATGTGTTGTCAAGATAGAATTTGACTACATGAAATAGTAACTTACAATGCTACTAATTTCTTAGAGAGTTTGACATTCTCTTATCGTAGGAGCATGAGCTGTATGTGATACTCAGCCATAGTTGCCATATCTTCCAACACTCTCTTGATAAAGAAGGACAGTAAGAAACAAGAAAAGACCAGGTATGAACGTTCAAGTTCTCGATACCTACATTCATACTCCTACGAGTAAAACTTCCGAGCACCCACCTGAAATCTTTGAGTTGGTCGAGCTCTCCGACCTTGTTCCACCACACCTTCTCAAGACGTTCATCATCAAAGATGTACCCTTTATTCGGAAGGTCTTCAACCCCTTTATCAGCTGTGGTTGACTTTTCGACCATCATCTCCACCATCTTTTCAGTCACGGGCAAATCCGTAAGGGGCTTCTCGGCAGAAGCATCCTTGAATAGTGGAAAGGCCGAGCTAGAATCGCAAACAATGAATCAGCATGCGAGAAGACATAAAGGTAAAATGCAGTATTTCTACTTGTATTTTCATACCTTGGTGTCATTGCCTTTAGTGTGAATTTAGAAGGAACCCTCCCAGAGAATGATTTCCTCAACTTCTTCTCTGCAACCACGTCTGGTCATGGGGAATGAGAACCTCTTGCACCATGCCTAGTCGATAGTCTTGAACTTTTTTTACCACATATGATCGAAGGTTTGGAGCAAGAGTTGCTACACCTTCTTCCTCCTTTCTCTGGTGGTCAGACTCAGTTTCGGCCACCTTGAGAGCAACCTCCTTTCCGATCACAGGTTCTGTCGTCGCGGCAGTCTCCTTCACAAAAGACATAAAACTCTTCCTGTTTTCCTTTTCAAGTCATTTGATAAAGCCTTGAGAAGAGCCAACTGAATCAGTTTTGGGGTCGTAATAGAAGGGTACCTTGATATTAGGAATTGGCTTCTCCAATATAGCTACCCCTACTCCACTTGCAGCAGTTACATTTGCAATGAACTTCTCAATAGGGCCACTCGAAGCAGGAGGAGGAAGAGAGGTAAGAGGAATGACTGCACTTGCACTCCCCTTGTCTTTATCGACTCTCTTAACCAGTCAACGTCTCTTTGTTGGAGGAGCTTTGATTTCTTCCGTCTCTCCTCCGACGACCATCAATTCGATCCCTTGGTCATCCTAACGGTGTTTCATGACCACGCTCTGTGAGAAAGAGAGAACACTATTTAGTTGTTCCTTATGACTATGTAGTTTTAAAGATGAAGTCAATTCTTTGACTACCTTTAGGTGTTCATCCCTATCTTCGGCAGATACATCCACCAAAATTCGAGGAGCCTCCACATCTAGCGATGGAGCCTTCTCGCAGACAGCCTTAACTCGGGAGTTAATTTCCCCCAAATCAAGATCAATTCAAACAAAATGATCTATAAACAGAACTCGAAAGAGGTAAATCTAATTATGATTATAAGTACGAATGTTACTTATCGTTCTCATAGTCCCTGGTCAGATTTGAAGCACCCGAGTACATCCACATGGGGTGCGCTTGTCGCTTCAAAGGACTGATACGACGCATGATGAAATCCTTCACCACGTGCCAACTGGTGAGTCTTTGTCCCTCAGCTCTTTGATGGCCGAGATGTAGGGAGCTATCCGAGTAAGGTCTTTGGGAGACGATTTCCAAAGATTATTCTTCTATGCACCCTTTCCCACGAAAGACAAGCTGTCGTCGTTGGTCATCTCTCAATAGAATCATCTCTTCTTCCAGTTCGGCCACTAAGACCGAGTGTACATTGGGATATATGGCTCTATCTTCCCATCATGGAGCTTTAGAGCGTGGCTTCTCACAACTCCAATTTGCCGACTCATCTTGTAATAGAACCGGAGGAGCTCGAGGTCTGACAAAATTCCCAAATACACCTCACAAAGATATACGAATACACTAAGCATTGTGATCAAATTGGGGACTAAGTTCACCAATTCAACTCCAAAGTATTCGAGCACTGCTGTGAGGAAGGGATGAGCAGAGAGGTGAAGGCCACACTTATAGTAGGCCTGAAATACTGGAATCTCTCCTATTTTGCCCGATGGCTAGGTTTGTTTGGTGGCTTCAATCCACTTGACGAATCACCGCTGCGAAGGAATCTACTCAGCATCTTCCAAAAGTCTTCAATTCCACATCATCCATCTCTGACACTTCCCTAGTAGGTGACGACTTTGCCATTTTTTTTGGACTGGTTGGCTGCAATTTAGACAAGAATGCAGGAAGGAGACGATTTCGCTAGTGGCAGAGAGCTCAAGTGAGTTGGAGCAGATGGGGAAAGGAGGAGACCAAGAATTACCTCATGGCAAGTTTTTATAACCGTCTGAGTCGGTTACTCACCTCAGGAACCGAAAAATTATCTCGAGAACCGATTTGGCGGACACAATAGCGAAACAATGATTAGGTTTTCTCTTGTTTTGAAGTCCATCTGTCTTAATAACTCAAGTGAAATTACCTTATTTTCCAAGCGTTTTTTTTGGTCAATAAGAATTGGAAAGGCTTTGCTTTCGATCATTTTTCATCTGTGTCCACTCTTTCTTTCTCAAGTAAGTTACTTTCACTTAAAGTTGGGGGCTAGATGACAAGAATAGAATAATCCTCAAATTATTATATCACTATATTCTTCGGATATATCCCTTATCGATGAGGGAAAAGATTCACGAGATAGTCGTAATTTAGCCTTCGACCACTCCATGGTCGTAAGCTTTTCTACGACCATAAAGTCATAAGTCTTTCTATAGTCTACTCTATAGTCATAAGCTCTTCTACGACCATGAAATCGTAAGCCTTTCTATGACTAATCTATGGTCATAGGTTCTTTTATGACCGTGAAATCGTAAGCCTTTCTACGACTACTCTATGGTCGTAGGCTCGTCTACGACCACATAGTAGTAAGCAGTCCTACAATTACCTTGTGATCGTAGACTATTCTGCAGTTTCTATATCCCAGTCGACCTACCAACGATGTCTTACTACATCTTGGAGGCGTTTGGCAGGGCACTTAGAACGTGCGCTCATCCAATAACCGCACGCGATCTCTCTCTGATAACAACCACTGCACGACGAACAGCCATCATGTTTCTCTGACAATAAGATCCGTCAGACAGTTATCGTACGAAGGATTGAGGCGCCTTCTAGCACCGGACAATGGCCGTCATTTCATCAAGTATTTAATGGTTAGCGCTAGAGAGGGAGGAGGGAAGAGGCGAGCCAGATTAGAGATAGTGCAAACTCTTTTCCGCATTACACTTGTAATAATTTCCTTTGATTAGTAATCACACAGGACGTAGGGTTATTATTATCATAGGAGAAAGCCCGAACCTAGATAAAGATTCCTGTGTCCCTATTCTGCAAGACCATAGATTAGTCTTCTAAGAGAATCCCCAATCCAAATAAATCATATGTAAGGTTGGTATTAAGATACCAACAGCGGTTGTTTCTGGTATTACAGTGAGAAAGTGACTTGTATTGTCCTATGTACAAATTCTGTTATACAATGAGTTGACCCCCTATTCTGGTTTTTGACTTGGAAATATGTTACTGCCTTAACTTACATTTTGATTTGAATAGCATGTTACATAAGAGTTGATGGAGATGTTCTCATGACTAACTGAAATGCTTGCAGATATTGTCATCCAGTGAGACGCGCATGACGACTGAGACAGATTCCAATTTTGCCTCCATCACTGTAAGCTCATCTGTTGCACTGTCTGAACAAGTCGTGTTCCACCTATGGGGGCATGACAAGGGGAGTTCTCATCCCATGGATCCCAACTGGTGCTTGATAAAAGTGGCCTTGATTGGGTTGAGGAGCAGCTTAATGACCCGCATTCATGCAAAGACATGTTCAGGATGAGGAGATTAGTCTTTGATGAATTGCACAAAACTATTGTACAAGACTACGGTCTTCGATCGCCTCGTTAGACTATTTCTAAAGAGGTGCTTGGACTTTTCCTTTGGACGTGTGTCTCCCCTTAGTCAAATCAACAAGCACATAATAGATTTCAGCATTCCCAGGTAATGTCAGTGATCACTTCAATAGGGTATTGGATGCGGTTGCCAATATGGCACATGATATTGTACGCCTGGTGGACCCATAGTTCCGCACTGTCCATAGGAGGTTGAAGGAGCCACGTTCTGACCTACATTTCAAGAATAGTATTGAGGCGATTGACTGTACGCATGTGGCAGTATTGATACCTAGTCGCGTAGCACCGAGGCACTACAACCGCCATGAATACACGAGTCAGAACGTGCTCACGGTTTGTGACTACCACTAGCGATTTACTTTCGTGTGTGCTAGGTGGGGTGGCGCAGCGCATGACACATGTGTTCTATAGGATTCCGTAGTGATTTATGCAAATCGCTTCCCACACCCACTAACAGGTACGTTTGTTGCTCGTGTCTACCTACAAGTTTCTATATGGATTTGGGTGTAGTTACTAATTAGTCCTCGAACTGTATTTCATTGCAGGAAAGTACTACTTGGTGGATTCCAATTACCCGAACATGGAGGGGTTCCTAACTCTATACAAGAATCAACGGTACCATGTACTGGAGTTTGCATGAGGTAGATGACCGGTTGGGATCAAAGAAATTTTTAACTACCACAACTCCTCCCTTCGGAATGTGATTGAATGCACTTTCGGCGTTTCGAAGAATAAGTGACGCATCATACTGGGTATGCCGAGCTACGACGTAGAGACACAGAAGAAAGTTATAGTGGCGACTATGGCATTGCATAACTTCATCGTCGGCTCAGTGATGCTTGATGAAAACTATTTGGACATCAACGATGATAAGGGCTACATCCTAGGTGAGGACGAGGACACAGAGTCTCCAGATGGCAGTGTTGGGAGATTTGACAGACCAATGGATGCGCTCCGAGATAGCATTGCACATGCTTTGGTAGGATGAGATATGATACTAGATACTATGCGATATTTGTCGAATTATTGTGTTGTAAGCAATACTACCATGTTGTACCTTACTATGTTGTAATCTTCTACTTTACGCTTTCACATGTTGTCACGCATTGTGTACTTTATTATGTCCTAATTTTGTAAGTCGTATGGTAGTCCAAATATTGTAGTGCCTTTGCTACACCGTTGTTTTCTCTCTTTCTTATATAATGCACCCAGTAAAAAGCTAAAAATCATAAACCAATACGAACACCCTAGGTTCTATAAACCGTTTCTATTATCTACTACTATTCATCAGTCACTAATTATTTATTAGTTAAAGTCAAAAATTATAACAAAAAGTCAATACAAACGGACCTGAGTGAGGTAAGGTCCCCAAAAACTGGTTGTAAATCTTGGAGGCTCACATGGACACGGGTTGGTCAGGCAATGGCACTATGGCCCCAATCACACGCATGGCTCATGACTAGCTAGACGAAGTGGTGCCTCTGTATGTACGCAATGCAATGCATTGCATGGTCCCCTCCACTAAAGAAACAAAAGCATCACTATCTGGTGCCTCGTCTCATCTCATCTCATGAATCTCATGTGTTGTACATGGCAGCAACTGCAGCTAGCATTGCTTTGGATTCCCTCTAACCATCTACACTCCTTCCTACTAAGACCCACCTGTCCTTTTTTTTTCTCTCAGGATCTCTTTTGGCCACTCAATTCGCCATATATTACGGATCTAATCCAAACCAGCCATCATCTGTTGGAGGTGTTCTTTTAGCCTATGACCGATAGTTTAAGCTGCGCTTTTCAATATAACAACAGACGATGAAGATACTGATATGAATGATATACACTGTTTTAGGCTCGAAAAGTCGTTTTAAGTTTGGTTTTTTTTACTTCAGAAAAATTCAAAATCCAAAAACAGAAGACAAAGTCAAAAAGAAAAGTCCCTTAATTGCCTGCGACAGTATCGTTGGTTGGTGGCTTGATGCATGTTGTTCAGACAACTAAAAAATATTACTTTGCTAAGTGGGACTAGGAGTGTGATCCTCTTCTAGGACAGAAAAATGCTAGTTCTTAAAGAAAAATACTAGTAGCTGTTGATAAGCATTGAACACACAAGTGATTAGGCCATGGCGTGTTTGAATATCCATCCGACTCCCCAGTTTTCCAACAGTTAGCACCGTCGACTAAAGAGAGCTGTCGGCATTGAAACATACGTTCTCCTGCTACGTACTTGAGTTAGGTCATCACTCATCACTAGTTAGTAGGAGTATTAGAGAAGGCCAGTCCGCATCCATCTTAATTACTTTTACTTTAATAATACAGTTACAGTACCATCTTAACAAGCCGTAGTGTTAAGCACACAACATGAGTGACTGCTGAGAGATCATGCAAATTAACTAGCTCCATCTGAGTGAGGCAAACTCCACTAAGAGAATGTAAGCTAACGAAGCAAGCCTGGATAATGTGCATCGAGCAGAGAGATAGCAGACCAGCACGCAGTAAAGTAGCAAGCGAAGAATATAACATTCTCAAACTCGATGCACGATATTATTATTGCTGTAAACTTTGCAACTTACTCCATACTGGGAGGAGTAGTAACATGTTGAAGGATGTGCCAAGCCAAATTGAGTGAGGTGAGGTCCCCCAAAAATAATTGTAAATCTTGGAGGCCCACATGGACACGGGTTGGTATGGCAATGGCATTGTGGCCCCAATCACATGCAAGGCTCATGCCTAGCTGGATGAAGTGGTCCCTATGTATGTACGCAATGCAATGCATTGCATGGTGCCCTGTGTGCATTTTTTGGCCTTGTCAGAACGTCGGATTTGTCCCATAATGCTAGATTTGGCCAGAACATCAGATTTGTCCCGTAATGCTAGATTTGGCCTGAACATCGGATTTGTCCCGTAATGCTAGATTTGGCCAGAACGTCGGATTTGTCCCGTAATGCTAGATTTGGCCAGAACGTTGGATTTGTCCCGTAATGCTAGATTTGCCAGAACGTCGGACTTGTCCCATAATGCTAGATTTGGCCCTCTACCCTAGCGGAGAAGTACAGGAGAGTGACGTGTGGCACCTTCCACACCCAAGGAGCGCATGAAGGCCTGTTGCGCCAAACGATCGCGTGAGGCGCCTGCTGCGCCTGGGACCCATGTGAGGGGCATGCTGTGCCCCCAGGCGCATGAGGTGGCCAGCCTACTAAGCCTACAGACCGCGAGAGGAGGGAAGAGCCAGGGGCGTAGCCATCGGGGGAGCTTAGTAAGGCTTGAGCCTCACCTTCCCCGGTGGCAACTTTGTACATAGTAAAAATAGAGAGAGAAAGAGAGAGATTAACAAACCCAAAGAAAAGCTAGCACTTCTTGATGAGAAGCTTAACAACAAACATGAAATTAAAGAAGACAAGGAGGAGGAGGAGGAGGAGGAGAAGAAATGAAAATCATAAAATTAAACAAGAGCTAAGCAATCAATCAAAGAGAGAAAGAAAGGGAAATAATATATGTAAATCATAAAATTAAAGAAGAGGAGGAGGAGGAGTGAAAATCATAAAATTAAAGGAGAGATAATCAATCAAAGAAAGAAAGAAGAAAGAAAGTGAAATATATATAAACCTTCTGCTGCAGCTCCAGCTACTGGCTCGGTGGTCGATCTGCACCGTGAGGTCCTAGATGTTGGGTTTTCTCAAACCCTAGATTGATTCTGTGGAGACTTTCGATGTACCCTCTATTCCTCTGCCTTATCCTTGGTGCCACTTACAATGCATTATGAGGCTAGAGAGTAGGGTCCTATTTATAGACTCCACTTCCAGGTGTTATAAAGTGACCCACTTATTTCCGGTATCCCGTGGATTCCTGAACCATGTCACCAACTACGATCAGACAGGCAAGTTTTATGAGTCTAAAATACATTAGTCCCAAGTAGGGATGGCAATTGTGCCCATTTACCCATGTGCCTATGGGCAAATATCCTAATAGAATCGGGTATGGGATGTATTCTTTACCCACGGGTATGAAAATGGGGGGGGGGGAATCTCTGCCCATCGGGTAAACGGGTACGGGTACGAGTTAGCTCTACCCGTACCTATCTCGCCCGTTTACCCGTGAAATAAACTGACAGGTGGGCCATCCTAAAATAATAAACCCTAAATAACTCGCTCGCTGCCCGCAACTCTCCGCTTGTTCGGCCCGCTCTCGCACTCTCGCAGTCTCGCCACCGCCTCCTCCTCCGCCCCCACCCGGCCACCAGCCTCCTTCTCCGCCTCCTCCGCCCCCACCCGGCCACCGGCCTCCTCCTCCGCCCCCAGATTCGCCTCCTCCGCCCCCCATTCGGCCGCCGGCCTCCTCCTCTGCCCCCAGATCCGCTTCCTCCGCCCCCCACCCGGCCGCCGGCCTCCTTCTCCGCCCCCAGATCCGCCTCCTCCGCCCCCAGATCCACCTCCTTCGCCCCCCACCCGGCCGTTGGCCTCCTCCTCCGCACCCAGATCTGCCTCCTCCGCCCCCACCCGGCCGCCGGCCTCCTCCTCCGCCCCCAGATCTGCCTCCTACGCCCCCACCCGGCCGCTGGCCTCCTCCTCCGCCCCCAGACCCGCCTCCTACGCCCCCACCCGGCCGACAACCTCCTCCTCCGCCCCCAGATCTGCCTCCTCCGCCTCTACCAAGGCGCTGCATCGTACGACAGCCTCTGAGGTATGTGGGATTCTTATGAGGTCAAACAAGGAGCATCGAGACCATGTTGCTCGTCAAGAAGCCGTGCCTCGCCTCGCCAGATGAGAACGGCTCCCCGTCGTCAGCATCGTCAAGATGGCCGGCGGCCAGGAACTCGCTGCCGGAGATCGAGGCACGGTTCTCAGAGAACAGCGTGATGGTGAGGATCCACTGCGAGAACGGCAAGGGGGTGGTCGTGAAGGTGCTTGCCGAGGTCGAAGATCTCCACCTCGGCATCATCCACACCAATGTCATGTCATTTCCGGCATGCACTGTGATCATAACCATCATGGCAAAGGCAAGTTTACTCACTCTCTCTCTATCTCTATCTCTCTCTCCATTGCTCGGGCACCGTGTTTTAAATCTGAGCTAGGCTAGTTGGTGTGTTGTTAATTGGATCATACGGTTCATGCTATTTGGAGGTTCTCTCCTGCAAAACACAATGATGTGCTCAGAGAATTCATGATTATCAACCAGGATCCCAAAACCTAAACTGGCTTAGTTCGGGTTGCATGGCCAGGTAGCACGGTTCCCTTCCAATGACATTGTAACTGGTCCCTGCTAGTATGTATGGTGTATAAATTGGAGAGGAGTTGTGGCAGACGGAACTTGATTGGGAACTTGCTAAATTTCTATGATGCACTTAGTTCGCGGGTAAACGGGTATGCTCGCGGGCGACGGGCACCCGCGGGCGACGGGTATGGGCGAGGTTTTTTACCTGTTGTCCTTCGCGGGTATGCCCGCGGGCATAAATCAGGGTTGCGGGTACGAGTATGGGTGAGCACTACCCGTACCCGCCGCGCCCGATTGCCATCCCTAGTCCCAAGCACACATGTGTGAGTCATGTGCCATGATCATATTGTTTATGAGATCAATTCCAATCTGATCATGTGGGTCAACAGCCTGCAGAGCCGATCTTGCAAAACAAACCCAGCTATTCCGCCCTGTGCTGTGCCGGGGTTAAAGAAATGCATGCATATTAAATTCCAGTAGACTTGATCTCAATAAATATGTCTACTGTCGTAGGGGTGGCCCCCACCTAAGTCCAGCCGGCCTGTTAGAGGGTTGTAAAGCCCAAAATGGGACATTTGTAATGACATAAATGCCCCTGAGAGGGATACTTTTTATGTATGGACACAACTGTAAAATACTCCCCATATGAATATATAAGGCTGTCCTGGGCATGGAGGAAGGCCCAAGCATTACTCACCTAACATTTCCACTACCATACAACCATCTCTCTGCTTGGTCTGTGTTGTAGGGGTGGCCCCCACCTAAACCCAGCAGGCTTGGTAGAAGCTTATAAAGCCCAGAATGGGCCATGTGTAATGACATAAGTGCCCCTGAAGGGGATACTCAGATGTAAGGGTATAATTGTAAAAGCACTCCCCATGTATATATATAGAATACAGGCCATGGGGGAGGACCCAAGCCATTACCGATCACACTCTCCCAACTCTCCACTACCACATCTCTCTCTGTTTGGTCTGTAACCACAACAGTTGGCGCCGTCCGTGGGGAGGACAGGAGCAAGCCTGAGGTCCGAAGAGGGATGGCATCAAAGAAAGCTTCGTCGGCGGCGGCGAAGGGAAAGAAGTCGGCTGGGTCGGAGCGCCGCGTGGGTTCCAGGGCTTCGGCCCCGCGCGGAGCAAGAGCTTCGGGCTATGGCAAGTGGTGCGAGGTACATGGGTACGACGATCACTACACGAAGGCATGCACCGCAGTCATGGAACTGCGACGGATGATGGCCGAGTCTCGGGCCTCGTCTCCTCGGCCCCTTGCCGAAGTCCATGAGCGGCACCCAGGAGGTGGTCCCCCGCGAGCCTCCGACAGGGAAGACGCGCAGCACCGCACTGTCAGCGTCATCACTGGAGGTTCCATATCAGGGGCCCCCGTGGAGCGGTCGATACCGTGGGTGCCGCCCTGCAACATCACCTTCACCCTGAATGATGCCAGGGCCGTAGAGTTCCCTCACCAAGACCCTTTAGTCATTCAGGCTCACATCGCAGGCCAAGATGTCAGACGCGTCCTTGTCGATGGGGGGAGCTCTGCGAATATCCTGTTCGCAGGGGCCCTCGAACGTATGGGAATCCCCCGAAGCCGCCTGGAGCAGTCAGGAGCTCCACTTCAAGGCTTCGGAGGCCAACCGCTGGAGGCCATAGGACACGTGTCCCTCCCAGTTACATTCCGCCAGGGGCGTAACACCCGAAGCGCGCACGTCATCTTCGACGTCGTAGACATCCCACATCCCTACAACGTCATATTGGGACGGCCCGCCATCAATTCCCTCGAAGCGGTCCCGAACCACGCCTTCTTATCCATGAAGCTCCCCGGCCCAGAGGGCGTGATCATGGTCTTCGGCGACCAGGACCTCGCCAGGCGTGTCGAAGTCAGCACCCGGAACTTGCACCGCCCGGTGCATGCCCTCTCGGGCATGCTCGACGACACGCCCTCCGCTCCGGGATGGACGCCTAAGCCTTGGCCTGAAGGTGGAGTCAAAAAGGTGCCGCTCCAGGCGGAAGGGCAGTTTGTGTCCATTGGCGAGGGGCTCCCTGCGGAGGTCGAGCGAGATCTACTCCAAGTGCTTCAGGACAACACCGACATTTTTGCGTGGTCGCCGGAGGACATCAAGGGCGTAGACCGCGCAGTAATCGAGCACCGCTTGGCGGTCCGCCCTGACGCCAAGCCGATCAAATAGAAGCTTCGCCGTATGTCCATAGATCGGCAGCAGGCGGCCAAGGTGGAGGTGGCGAAGCTTCTCCGCGCCGGGGTCATTCGCGAGGTCCATCACCCAGAGTGGCTCGCCAACCCCGTACTGGTCAAGAAGGCCAGCGGAGCCTGGCGTATGTACATTGACTTCACGGCACTTAATAAGGCGTGCCCAAAGGACAATTACCCCTTGCCACGCATTGACCAATTGGTCGATGCTACCGTCGGGTGCGAACTAATGAGTTTCCTGGATGCTTACTCTGGTTATCACCAAGTGTACATGGCCGAAGACGACGAGGAAAAGACCAGTTTCATCACACCAATCGGGACCTTCTGCTTCGTCACGATGCCCTTTGGCCTGAAGAACGCCGGCGCCACCTTTACCCGCCTCGTCGCACTTGCCCTCGCCGCCCAGCTCGGGAGGAATGTCGAACGTTGACAACGTGGTAGTCAAAACCCGGCAGCTCGCTTTTCACGGCCGGGACCTCCAGGAGACCTTCGACAACCTCAGGAAGGCCGGCATAAAGCTTAACCCCGACAAGTGCGTCTTCGGCGTCCAGGCGGGCAAACTACTGGGCTTCCTCGTATCCGGACGGGGCATCCAGGCGAATCCCGACAAGGTTGAGGCCATCCTGGGCATGGAGCCGCCCAAGACGATGAGGGAGGTCCAGAGGCTGGCGGGCCGCATGGTAGCCCTAAGCCGCTTCCTATCCAGGGCAGCGGAGCAGGGGTTGCCATTCTTCAAGACACTTCGCGGGTGCGACGGATTTCGTTGGGATAGCGGCTGTGCGGAGGCCTTCAACGAGCTCAAGAAACACTTAGCAAGCCTCCCCACTTTGGTCGCCCCAGCACCAGAGGCTCCCCTCTTGCTCTATCTGGCCGCGTCGGTTACGGCGGTCAGTGCCGTCCTTGTCCTAGAGGAAGGCGCCATACAGCGGCTCGTATACTTCATCTCCGAAGCCCTCCAAGGCGCCAAGATGAGATATACGGAGCTGGAAAAGCTAGCTTACGCGTTGATCATGGCCTCCAGGAAGCTTCGACATTACTTTCTGGCCCACCCGATCACAGTGCCTTCCTCATTTCCCCTAGCGGAGATGTTACACAATAAGGAGTCCATGGGGCGCATCGGCAAGTGGGCTGCCGAGCTTGCCCCGTTCTCCCTGACATACGCCTCGCGGACGGCAATCAAATCTCAAGTACTCGCCGACTTTCTCGCAGAATGGACTCCGCCGGCTCAGCCCGCCCAGAAGCACGACGACCCGGTCTGGACTCTCACCATTGACGGAGCCTACAGCATCGCAGGCGCGGGCGTAGGCGCAGTAGTTGTTACGCCCGAGGGGCAGCGCTCAAGGGAGTTGGTGCGCGGCAAGTGCTAGTCCGCACGGATTCACGTTTGGTGGTAGACCACGTGGACAAGTCGTACCAAGCCAAGGACCCCGAGCTAGCCAAATACCTCACGGCTGTAAGAGCGAGGGAAAGGCATTTCCTGGGCGTCACGGTCAAGGCCATCCCTCGCGCGAAAAATGAGCAGGCCGACGCTCTCGCAAAGGCGGCCAGCCAACAACTGCCACCCCCTGACGGGGTGTTTTATGAAGTATTGAAGCAGGCGGCCATCGCGCAGGATAACCGAGATGCGGCTCTCGTTCACCACGTCGTCCAGTAGGGCGACTGGCGAGAGCCTATCTTCAATTTCCTGCAGGGCATTACGGAGCCGGAGGACCGCGCCGAGCTCCAGCGTCTCCAACATCGTGCCAGATCCTTCCAGGTGTTCGAAGGGACGCTCTACAAGAAGGGAGTCTGCGCACCACTCCTGCGCTGCCTCTCCCGCGAAGAGGGGAAAAAGCTCCTTGAAGAGATCCACGCGGGGGGTGTGCGGGTCTCACCTCGCACCGAGGTCGTTGGTCGGCAAGACATTCAGGCAAGGCTTTTACTGGCCGACTTCCATCGCCGACGCCCAGGACCTCGTGCGCCGGTGCCAGTGGATGGGACGCATCATCCGCAGGCCCCCGACGAACCTCAACCCCATCCCCCCAGTGTGGCCCCTGGCACGTTGGGGCGTCGACATAGTAGGACCACTTCCCCGAGCTCCAAGGGATCTACGGTTCGTGGTAGTTGCGCTAGAATATTTTTCCAGATGGCCGGAGGCGGTAGCCCTGGCCAAGATAACCTCGGCGGCCATGCAGCGCTTCATCTGGCAGAACATCATATGTCGCTTCGGCGTGCCCAGAGAGCTCACCGTCGACAACGGTCTGCAGTTCGACGCCACCCTATTTAAAGAGTTCTCTGACGGCATGGGCATCACGCTTCGGTTCGCCTCGGTTGGGCACCCCCAGTCCAACGGAGCAGTCGAGAGGGCGAACGGCGCCATCTCTGTCACTGTTAAAAAGCGCCTCGTCGGGTTACCCAAGGGCAGGTGGCCGGGCGAGCTTCACAGCGTCCTCTGGTCCCTTCGCACAACCGTAACACGCCCGACGGGTTCACGCCTTTCAAGCTCCTTTTTGGCGATGAGGCCGTGACACCCGAAGAAATCAAGGCTGGCTCGCGGAGGGTCCTCGTCCAAGCGCCCGACGAGGAGCGTCGCGTGTCCTTGGACCTCCTCGATGGGACGCGGGCGAGCGCAGCCCAACACGTCAAAAAGTACGTGCGGCAGACAGTACGTACTCGAGACCGGTCTGTATACCCGCGAAGGTTCAACCCTGGGGATATCGTCCTCAGAACGGCGCTCCATGCGGAGACCGTCGGCAAGCTGGAGTCCAAGTGGGAAGGTCCATACATCGTGGCGGAAGCATTGCAGAAGGGAGCGTACCGCCTCACCACACTCGAGGGACAAACTCTCCGCAACACATGGAACGCGGACAAGTTGCGGCGATATTACGCCTAGAAGCAGGACGAAGATTATAATGCCATCAGCCCCTCCGTGTACAATGCTCGCCCGCGCAAACGGGAGTTCAATAAAGCTCGCTGTTTCCAAAAGTAACAGTGTCTGGCCGCAACGTGCAGAGGTACAGACGCTAAATGAAGTCGTAGCATCGAGGTCCGCCTCCGCACACGCCAGTCTACGGACTCTAAATGAAGTCGTAGCGTCGAGGTCCGCCTCCGCACGCGCCAGTCTACGGACTCTAAATGAAGTCGTAGCGTCGAGGTCCGCCTCCGCACGCGCCAGTCTACGGACTCTAAATAAGACGAGAATCCCGCGCACGCACAGGCGCTGCTCCTGTGCGTACTCCTCGGAGTATAAAAATAGCATACAGCATTAAGAACAGGTGCTACTTCGATTCACCGCAAAAGATGTCGGGGTTACATGGCCATAAACAGGAGCGCAAATTACACCACTCCCCTAACCAGCCGTTCATCCCTCGTCTGGTGGCGGTGCCGGTGGACCTACGCTGCCATCTTGGCGCCAGGGAACTCCTTCGAGCCAACGGAGGAGGTCCCCGCCCCCGTGCAGCGTTTGTCACACTGTGACCCTGGCTGCGTCCTCCCCGACATAGCCCCAGATCCGTCGGTGGAAGTTTTGGAGGTCGGGTTCGGTAAAGCGAATGGCATCCGATATCGCCTCCGGCCGGGCAGGAAGGTCCAGGTGAGGGTTCGCCAGCTCATGGACATGTCTACACCCATGAGTGTGAAGCATGGCGAGGGCGAGGCAGGCGCCGAGGAAGCCGCAATGCTCACCAAAGGTCATGGCACTGCGGAGAGCAACACCGGCCCCTTCCTCGACCAGCCCGAGCGTCTCCGCCAAGTCCTCTGGCCCGTGGGTAGCATCCGGCACGTCGACGCACAGGCCCTGGAGGGCCCGGTTCAGAGACCCCATCGCCCTCCACGACGACGTGGATGCATTGTCCAGGGCGTGGTCCTTCTCTGCAAGAGACTCCACCAGCTGGGCTTTCTCCTCCTCTAGCGTGGCGATCTGCTGCAAAAAGGAGGTACGTTCCTCGTCACGACGCGCCAGATCTCCTCGGTCTCCTGTTGCGCGGCCGCCAGGGCGCCCTCCAGCGCGTGAAGTTGTTCGTCCTTCGTGGCGTGGGCGTCATCCGCAGCACGAAGATCGACCTTCAGGGCTCTCCGCTCCCGGATGCGGGCCTCATCTAGCGCGTGGCCCAGGACAAGTGTCTGGAAATAGTAGAAAAGAGTCAGCAGGTGCCCGACAGTACTCTAGCACCCGCGAGCGCACATACTTACCCTTATCTCCGAGGCCCGCAGCGCGAGCGCCAGAAGGTCTCCCTCGCACGACGACAACAGCTGTTGGTCAAAGCCGCCGCAGGCGCGCTTCGCGGCTTTGTCAAAAGCGCGAAGCGTCTCCAGGCGTGGGAGGAAGTCGGAGAGGACAAGCCCCGCCCCCGCCACGTCAGGAACTGTGGAGACTTCGGCCACATCGACGGCAGCAGCCGCCTGCAGGACACCCTGTACAGGGTCCAGCACGCCGCGCACACCCCCGTTGCTCGATCCTTCACCACATCCGGGAGACTTTGTCTCGCCTGATGTCGACGGAATGAGCGAGCAAATCGGGGAGAGTTTCGCGAAGTCGTGCGAGGAAAGCAAACTGCGCCTACCTTCTGCACCCCCTGCCATGGCAGGAAGGGGTGCTTGTTCAACTGCCAGTTGGGGGCGAGTACCTTGGTAGGCGGTCGAGAAGACCCTTCGGCCGCGCCGGCCGCGTCGGGCATCGCAACTCCAAGCACAGGGCCGGCAACGCCGTACCGACCCCTTGGAGGCGCAGGGGACCGGACTCGAGGGCGTTTCGCCTGTGGTTCCACGGGCGATTCTTCCGCGACGTCGGTAGCCGTAGCTCCTGTCGCGCCTTCGGTCCCTACCAACCCGGGCGCGTCCTCGGCAGCTGGCGAAGGTGGCAAAGCACTGCCAGGAGCGGCGTCCTCCCCCGGGTTGGCAGGTTCCGGCATCACGAGGGGCGTACTCATGGGCTCAACAGCACCGACGGAAGGTGCCGCCAATGGGCTCGAGGCGACGTGCTCTCCCGAGCTGGTCCGACCGGACCTATCATTGGCCGCACGTCCCGTCCCACCGGTGCCAGCCGCCGAGGCGGCTGGCGGGCTGGATGCGGCAACCTCGGCGCAGTCTCCCGCTTGGCTACCACCACCACGCGCCGCGCGCTCGGGCACAGCGATGCGCAGAACCTCGCACGTGCGGTTTATCCGCCCCTGCTTCACCGTTTTGGTCGCAGCCTCACACAGCTTGTGCTCCTTGACTGTGTACGGGCCCAGGAACGTCGCAACCACGCACTCCGCATCTTCCAGCCGAGCCACTGCACAAAAGGGAACAAGCCGGTCAGCCACGGGCTACGCAGACACAAAGGGATGCACACCAACGCACCGCGCGACTTACAAGGGGCGGAGGGTGGAGGCAGGCAAGACAACGATGGGCGCACCCCGTCCTCTCGGTCGTCGCCCCGTCGCCCGTACTTCCATCGGGCGGAAAGTGGCGCCACCCCGTACATCGTAAACTATTCAGCCAAGTCGCGCATACTTAGCCGACGTGCAACGCCAGCAAGCCTCCATAACCTCCGGGCGTCATCAGGTTCCGGCTTCACACTTGGCGAGCTATTGAACGAGATTGGCCCACCTCGGCACAGCAGGCCACTCCTGTTAGTCACGATGTAATAAAACCACCGGCACGTCCAGCCGGATTCCCACATCTCCAAGCGGGCCGGCGCAGGGAATAGCGTCGTGCAGCACTCTCGTAGCACGAAATCCACGCTGCAAAAATTGGATACAGCCCCCTCAACCTTCCTAGGTCGGCAGCACGCGTCGTGCAGGGTGGCGAACAGGCTTGCGCTGGGACGCTGGTCCTCCGTCCGCGTGGCCCATGTGAAGACGGCTAGGCGGGCTATGGCGTTTGGCGTCAGCTGCGCTAGCTCCAACCTGTAGGTCCGCAGGACTTCACCCACAAACGTCGTTGAGGGCATTCGAAGGCCGGCGTCGAAGAACGCGACAAAAACGATCGCCTTTGTTTCCTGGGGCTTCGGTTCCGTCTCGTCGCGGCGGGGTAGGCGAGCCCCATCGCGCTCCTCGATCTTGCCTTCCCGTACAATCCGATGCAGTGTCTCCTCGGTCACGCGGCTCTTCCCCAGCACACGGGAGCAGCGACCTCCCGAGTATTCCATGGCGTCCCACTGCTCGTCACCACACGAGCGCCCCCGCAGCACCAGCTCGAAATCCTCACAAGGGAAGGACAACTCGTCCCGGCTAGACATGGAGCCGCCGCCGGGATGGCGGGGGGCACCGTCCTGACCGGCCATTGTTCTGAGATTAGGGCAAAAGGGCTATCAACACGAAGTAAGCAGAGGTAGGCGGCAGGCGGGATAGAGCGCCCCCATCGCGGCGAATGGCGCCTTATAAAGCCCGCTCGCCTTCCCCACGACCGGAGGACCCAAGCCATGTATATATATATAGAATACAGGCCATGGGGGAGGACCCAAGCCATTACCAATCACACTCTCCCAACTCTCCACTACCACATCTCTCTCTGTTTGGTCTGTAAACACAAC
Source organism: Dendrocalamus latiflorus (assembly GCA_017311315.1). Lineage (NCBI taxonomy): Eukaryota > Viridiplantae > Streptophyta > Magnoliopsida > Poales > Poaceae > Dendrocalamus > Dendrocalamus latiflorus. The sequence goes on from CM029667.1 coordinate 17,049,215, forward strand.
AGTCTGTAATCACAACAGTTGGCGCCGTCCGTGGGGAAGATGAGAGCAAGCTCCAAGATCTGAAGGATGGCACCAAAGAAAGCTTCATCATCGACGGCGGCAAAGAAGAAGAGGGGCACAAAAGAGGCGCTCGGCACTTCGGCGTCGGCTGCGGGTGCGGGCAACGGTGCCAGCGCTGTGGCTACTGACCTCGACGCTCGTGGCGCGACAGTCGTCCCGACCGCTGGCGTGGCGGTCGACGCAGGTACTGATGAGGCCGTCGGGAGTGGTGACGCCGATGCCCGTGCTACCACGGCAACTGCCACCGCACCCGACGCAGGAGTGGCAAGTGGCCTCGGCGGCAGCGCCTGTCCCGCCACCGACTCCGAAGATCACCGCACTGGTGCCGAGCGATTCTGGAGCGCAAGCCGTGGTCGCTACCAGCCCGATAGTGTAGCCCGCTGCTCCAGCTGTTGCAACTACGTTGACGGTAGAGAACACTCTACTAACAGCCCTCGGTACGATGCAAAGGGAGCTGGCGGACCTCCGCGGGGCCGTGCGGGATGTACATGAGGCTTGGAGCCAACAAGTCCCGCTGGTAGCCACACTGGAGCCTATGCCAGAGCGGGCAGATAGTCGCGACGCCCCCACCTCCAGCCGCGTCCCGCTGCGGCTCGTGGATCCAGAGTCCCCTCTCTTCGCGGGCCTGCAGCAGTCGGCATGGCCGGAGGACTTTAAGTTCCCCAACTCCATCGAGCCGTACAAGAGCAGCACGGACCCTCGGGAGTTCGTGCGTGTGTACAAACTGCTATTGAAGCTACAGGCGGAGACGACACCACCAAAGCGAAGGGGCTCCCCCTCGCGTTGCAGAGAGTGGCGCTCTTTTGGTTTTTCACCATAGAGCCAAACTCCATCTACATGTGGGAGCAGATCCATGACCGCCTCTACAATAACTTCAAGGGGAGCCACGTCGAGCGCGTCGACGCAGACTAGCTCTTCGCCGTCAAGCAAAAACCCTCAGAGAAGCTCCGAGAGTACTTCAAGCACTTCGCTAGGGTCCGCTGCCAGGTCAAGGATGTCAATGAGACAACCATTATCAATGCAGCGGTACAAGCCTCCGCCCAGGGCCGTTGGTCGAGTACAACGCGCGTAAGCCAGTCAAGACGGTCGCGAAGCTCTTCGATAAGATGGAAGAATATGCGAGGGCGGAGGAAGACGCGCGATGGCGAAAAGGCGACGACTCCAATGCTAATCAAGCGGAGGACTCGTCGAAGAACGAAGACTCATCGAAGAGGGAGTACTCCTCGAAGGGCAAGCACAAGCAAGACCCATTGAGTGATAAGCCCAGGCCCAAGCGCAACCAGCATAGATCCTAGAGGGCCCACTACGTCCTCGACATCGAAGGTGGCTCCGGGGACAGGTGCGCGGCCCGGGCCACGACAAAAGACCCCGCGCGGAGCAGGAGAACCAGGAATATGGCATGTGGTGCAAGGTGCATGGCCGTGGTGATCATTCCACGTGGACATGCACCGCTGTTGCGGCACTACGTTAGAGCACCACCAGGGATAGAGCCCTAGAAGCGACGCCTCCCATCGTAGCCCACGTGTAGCAGCCCCAAGAAGGCCCCCTGTGAATTCAGGCCCTGGAAGGGCCCAACGCTGGATCATAAATGTCATCTCCAGGGGCTCTTCATTGGAGTTCTCCTCGGCGCGGCAGCAGAAGGCCTGCGTGCGGAGGCTACACCATGTGGCAGCGTACTCGGCATAAGCACCGCCGGGGTGGGCGCAGCACGAAATCACCTTCACGCCTACTGACGCTGAGGGCGTGAAGTTCTCCCACCAAGATCCTCTGGTCATCCAGGCCGCCATTGCAGGCTATGATGTCAGACACGTCCTGGTCGACGGAGGCAGCTCTGCGGACATTCTGTTCGCGACGGCCCTCGACCAAATGGGGATCCCCCGGAGTCAGTTTAACCCCTCGGGAATCCCACTACAGGGATTTGGGGGTCAGCCGCTGAAGGCGTTGGGCTAGATACGCCTCCAAGTCTCCCTTGGCCAGGGCGGCAACGTGAGGATCGAAGACATCATCTTCGATGTCATCGACATCCCGTACCCCTACAATGCCACATTGGGGCGCGCAACCTTCAACTCCTTCGGGGCCGTCCCGCACCATGGCTTCTTGTGCATGAAGCTCCCGGGCCCGCAAGGCATCATCACCACCTTCCGCGACCAGGACCTTGCTCGGCGCATAGAGCTTTGTGTGCGGGGCCCGCACCGCAAGGTGCATGTCCTCACCAACGATCCAAAGGCGGACACGCCCTCCGCCCCGGGATGGACACCTAAGCCCCGGCTGGAGAGCGAAGTTAAGAGGGTGCCCTTGCACGCTAACGGACACTGTGTGTCCATCGGCGAAGGCCTCCCTCCCGAAGTCGAACAAGACCTACTTCAGGTACTTCGGGGACCGTGCCCTCATTGAACACAAGTTAGCGGTCTACCCCGATGCTAAGCCGGTCAAGCAGAGGCTGCAACGCATGTCAATGGACCGGCAGCATGCGACGAAGGTGGAGGTTCGAGTCATCCATATCAATCGATTAATCCTTGCTCCCTACTTGCATCAACAAACAAGCCGTGAAGATGATAAGCACATTGGATAGAGTATGGAAAAGGATGCCGCCTTTTGTTTCTATTGTTTCGTGATTCAATTTAGCTTAATTCTGATATGTTCCTTATGATCTAAATTTTCATTGTCATTCATAATTTTCTATTGTATCACTAATTTTGATATGTTTTATACATAGGTGATTTATCGCTACTCCGCACTCATGGCACTTTCTATTATCGAGGTACCTACTTTCTATTTCTTTGTTTTTCATTGTTTATCTCCATCTAATTTATAATTTCTATATGAGTTTGAAATTTTATAAGAGTAAAAGACTAATTTTGTGTCAACCTAGTTTAGGCCTATAAATAGTTTAGCCCACCCTCAGTTTCATTCCTGGCTTTGCCACTGGGAAGAGTGGTGCCGCAATGAAGAGCATGCCGAGTGTATCCGATGGGAGATGCAACCTCATTTGGAGACGTGCAAGTGTGGGGAGAGCGAAGCTCGCGAGGAGGAGTGTGAGAAAAAGCGTTTGAAGGGTGGCCAAGGCCAGGGCAGCCGGTGAGTACTACAATGTCAAACTCGTAAGGAAGAGCAAATGGCCCCGATCCACACAGTAGATTGGGCCATTCTGTAGTAGCCCCGACCCTACCCGCTATGCTTTTTCTTCCTTCTAAAGTCATGTGTTTGCAAATGGTCTAGATGCTTCTATCGCTTTGTACCATAGTGCCAGTGAGGTTGACAAAAGCAATTAGCCAAACCACTATGTCATGCATCCACGTGTAATATGTGTCTGCTCAATGACTCTAACATATCTCAGATTACGTGTCTCGCAACTTCGCTACGATCGGAGGAATTCTTCACTTTGCTATCGCCAACTGCATTTGCACTCTCTCAGCTACGCAGCAAAATTGGTAGTTGCTATGACAAGATCATAGCCAACAAAATCTGTAGGGCGTGGTACAGGGCACACGTCGCACGTTGGTCCTTCCACGCTCCGGGAAAACCCTAATATTTTTTGCACAAACCCTAATGTTTTTTTCCAAAAAACTGAATAAAAAAGCCTAACATTTTTTGCACAAACCCAAACATTTTTTTTCCAAAAATCCTAACAAAAATGACCTAATATAAGCATTTTGTAACCGACTGCGTCGTTGGGTGAAGCAGCTCGGTGCTGCGACCCCTAGACGTAGAAGCCACCTCATGCACCCCGGAGCGCAACAGGCCAGCCACCTCATGCGCCCGGGGTACGCATCACGTCCCTCTCGTGGGCCCCGGGCATGGCATGCACCTCGTGTGGTCTCTAGGCACAGCACGGCCCTCATGCACTCCCTAGGCCCAGGAGGTGTCGCGCGCCACTCTTCTATGCTCCCACACTCAGGTAGGGGCCAAATCTGGCATTACGGACGACAGGGGGGCCAAATCCGGCATTCTGACATCGCAAGGGGCCAAAAAAGCTAAAAATTCCCCTGCCTCCCCTCCACTACACTGCTGAAGAAACAAAAGCATCTCTCTCTCTCATGCCCCGTCTCATCTCAACTCATCTAGTGCACATTGCAGCAGTTGCAGCTAGCATTGCTTTACATTCCCTCTCACCATCTACCCTCCTTTCTACTAAAACCCCTTGTCCTTTTTGTTCCTCAAGCTCTCTTTTGACCAGTGGCGGACCCATAATCAAAATTTAGGAGGGGCAGACCCCTAGTGGATCTGCGTCTGCCTCCCATCATCATCGAGCGGTTAAGCGTGAATTCTCATATATATGCAAATAGTTGTGAGGGAGAAATACAACGACGAACCAATAGTTTTTTCGTAGAAATTAAGCTAGGCAGTAGGATCAGCCATGCATGGCAAGTGTGTCCAGGAAGAACAAAGGGCAGGTAAAGGAATGAATTGTGTTCCATCTGTGACAAAAGTCATCAATCATAGCTAAAAAGAATATGATCAATATAAGTTGTGTGTATGGTCGAGTCGGGAGCGAAGAAGGTGTTCGCTGCCATTTCCCATCTCGTGATAAACCACGAGCTCCTCGATTGAGATTAATTTACATCATTAGCAATTTTGGGGACCCAACAAAACAAGTGAGAAGGGCAGAGTTCCAAAAGCCATGAGCTGAGTAAAGCTACAGGGCTGGCAAAGCGGCAAGCGTAGAGTTATATACAGACAAGAAGAAGAAATAACGCCATAGAACGAGGAAGTGAGAAATCCAGACGCAGTAGTTGGAGAAAAAGAGGCAGGCAGTGTGCACAAACAATACAAGAATTACATGACGCTAAAAGAAAAAAACCAACCCTCATCCAGGTGCGGCCGGCCAGCCGTAGGGGGGCGCCAGCCCCGGCTGACCCCCCGGGTGGGTCTGCCCCTGCTTTTGACCACTCAATTCACCATATACTCTCTCAATTCTTTTTTACTTGACGATTTTAGCTTTTTATGGTCTTCAAGATGCGATTTAACCCCTACTTTAACTTCACACTAAGATATAGTAATAAAATTGTAATATTATAAAAGTATTTTTAACGATAAATCTAATGATATAATTTTTGTATAACCAATCTAGATAGTTTTAAATTTATTAGTGATCAAATTTTAAAAAATTTGACAACATAAATTTTAAGAAATCAAGTAAAAAAGAACTATAGGAGTACGTTGGATCTAATCCAAACCGGCCATCAGCTCTTAATTGCCGCGCGATAGTCCGTTGGTTGGTGGTTTGATGCACTTGTTGGTCTATGTGTCATGCATCTCGATTGTTCAGACAACTCAAATATACTACTTTGCTAAGTAGGACTAGGAGTGTGATCCTCTACTAGTATAGAAAAATGCTAGTAACTTAGGGATCCTCTGTGTTGTTCCTTTGTCATTTAAAAGAACTAAGAATGCACCGATCGAACCGTACAAGCAGGAATGCATGGGCGATTTTTCAGGGTGACGGGATGAGATGGCCGGTGATAGTCTCCGGTGATATGGACTGTCGCCGACGGTGAATTTAGGAGAGCTTTGGTTGGGGTCGGCTGAGAAAAATAGAGTGGGGAATTTTGGATGGGGAAACTACACGAAAGAGATGGGGGAGAAGAGAGATGACAGGTGGGCCTAGTTTGATGAAATACTATAATAATGGTGATGTGGATTATTGGTACTTATGTTAGAGATGGGATTTTTTTAAAGGCAAACATGCTCCAGAGGACTATTAACTCTGGATTAAATTGACAGTTACGTTACAATCACCCTGAAGATTACAAAAGGGATTCTGAGATAATAACATTATAAAACTCAGTCCCTGGCGCATAACAACAAGGACTAAAACGAAATAAAAAATTACATCCAAGTTCTTGGGCAACTCAGACCAACACCATTAATATTTCTCACCTTGAATGCTTGTATCTGGCCACGGCTCCGCCTCTTGTTGTGCGTTTGCTGGCGAAGTCAAGCGGCGGGAGTAGAAGAGAGGCCTTCATTGGTCGGATGTTGAAGGAGACACTAAGGGATCTACTTGGTGAATCTCTAATTGGCCACCGAGAGCTAATAATTTTTGAACCCAGATCCCAGCAGTTGGAATGGCATGTAGGGAGTAGCGAGTGGGGAATTTTGGACGCTTTTGGCACTGTTGGTACCCGAAATTCCCGAAATAGCTCCCCTGGAAACAAAATTCCCGATTTGGCCCCCTGCCGACCGCACGATTTACCGGGGAGCGACACGTGCAAATCATGCGGCCGGCGAGCGCACGACACCGAGATCGTGCGGTCCCCAACCGCACCACTCGGATGTCAGAGCAAATGGTGCGGTGAGGGAGCGCACCACTCGGCGAGTTGTGCGCCACCCCACCGCACCACTCGGTTGCTACAGGTTTAAGGTTTGCACCGGATTAAGGTTAGGGTTTTGCGCAAAATATAAGTTTTATTTTTTGTTTTGATTACATAGTTACATAAATATTATGCATATACATGTAATATATTTTTTAGAGTGAGCTGCAAATTTATAATATAGAATAGGAGATGCAAAAAAATATGAAATATATTTTGAAAACTCGATATGTATTGCAGATGATACATGTAGGAATTATTTTTGTAGATTGTTTTTTTTTGAAATATTTTGGTAAGTTGTTAATGGTGTTTGAAAAAAAATATGTATTTGATGTGGATTGGAGTTTACTGCTAGTGTAATTTTTTTTGCAATTATGAAAATTAAGAATTTTGGTTGGTAGAGTACGAATGAAAATTGTGTGAAGTAACGATTAGTGTATTTGTGATTTTCATACATTGCTGACCGTGAAAAATATGTTGAACTGGCAATAACATTTTTCGATCATGTTATGTTGTTTTATTGGAAGAAATTTAATGTAATTTTTTTAGGACAACTGCGATATGAACAATTGGACGAAAGGAAGGAAGTGATATTGAACACGTGGGAATCATTGAATGCGAAAAGACGAGATAATAAGCTTAGCTGAATAGAAATAAACTTCATAATACAGTTGGGAGTAACATGCCGAGTACATTTTTATTACATGCATAACATATAGCATGATATGCGACTAACCCACCCAACTGCTCGTACGACCTACTGTGTGGACCGGGGCCACTTTCCCTTCCTTGCCCGCTCGGCGTTGAACTCCTCCGCGGCCTCTTTTGCCTTAGCCGCCATTTCCCTCTTTCTCTCGCGCTCCCTCTCGCGAGCCTCCCGCTCCCTACGCGTGCACGCTTCGAGATGAGCTTACGTCTCGCGTTGTATACGCAAGGTGTGCTCCTTCTTGCGGTGCTCCTCCTACAGCAACTCCTTCTCCCGTGTGACATTCCACTCCTTGAAGTCGAGGGTCCATTAGTCCGTAGGGTGGATCTCAAGATCGATCCATTTGCGGTACCCACACAGGGGCTCCGGAGACTGTAAATACAGGGGAGAGATTGTCAGTGCATGCTGTGAAGGAGAAAAGGTGGGGGAAAATGGTGCATGTGGTCGTTACCGGCTGCCGATAGGTTGCGGTGTCAAAACGGCGGTTGGGGTAGTCACTGGAGTAGTTTGCGCAACCCCAGTAACGCATACCTAAGCTGATGCGTTCCTTGGACTTGAAGAACTTGCACGTGTCCCCGCACCAACAAAGGGGGGTGTCTCCCCCTCAGGTGGGAGTTGCGGCGAACGCTCAGTGGGGACGTCCGGGATGGGGTTGTTGCTACGCGGCCGCTCATTGCGGGGAGCTGACCCTTTAGCACGCTGGGCTTGTTCTACCCGGGCCTGTATAGCCCTTATTTTCTCACCACGGGCGGCAGCTAACCGTGCTAGGTCACGGGTCTCCTCCCATTCCTTCACTATCTTGTCCCATTGTTTCTTCTGGTTTTTTTGTCCATCCCGATGGGGTGAAGGAAGCGCGGTGTAGTGTGGGGTTTGGAAGTGCAGTGTGGCCTGCGAAATGGAATGCACACCAATTTATAGGGTCTATTTTCTATCTACTCCAACGAGTAAAGCTGGGCATTCTACCGTACCACTGCAAAAAGGTTGCGTCATCATGCCATGTGATTGAGCAAATCTGCCCCATGTTGTGATCTCTCTGAGCAAAGCTGCCCCGTGTTGTCATCTCTCTGAGCAAAGCTGACCCGTGTTGTCATGTCACTGCGGAAAGCTGGCGTCTTTTGTCATCTCACTACGCAAAGCTGCGTCGTTTTGTCATGTCACTATGCAAAGCTGGCCTCTTTTGTCATGTCACTGAGCAAAGCTAACCTCTTTTGTCATCTCACTCAGCAAAGCTGCCCTGTGTTTTCATGTCACTGGGAAAAGCTGGCTGCTTTTGTCATTTCACTGCACAAAGCTTGCCTCTTTGGTCATGTCACTGAGCAAAGCTGCCCCGTTTTGTCATATCACTGCGCAAAGCTGGCATCTTTTGTCATCTCACTGAGCAAAGCTGCCCCGTTTTGTCATGTCACTGCGCAAAGCTGGCATCTTTTGTCATCTCACTGCGCAAAGCTGTCATCTTTTTCGTTTTTGGTCACTGCAGTAAGTTCTCTCGTTTGGTATAAATAGCACGGTTGGGGTCCCATGACATTGTACGCAGAGAACCCTGTAAATCGAACAAAGAAGTACCTTCTCTTTCGTGGTGAAACATACCATGTTAGAAGCCGAGGGGCCATTCGGATTTGGGTCACCGAAGGAAGACCTTCCCTTTGAAAGGAGGGAGATCTGCGATCCACAGTACCTCTTGATACCAAGCCAGCGTGCTCAACCAGCGTGGCCGAAATGCAGACACAATGAGTACGTGGTCGTGCAGGTCCTGGATGGCCCGTTCGATGGCGGGCGATGTTTCTTCCGATGCCCACGCTTTGGGGTACAAATTACTAATAGTATATTTTTTGTTATTGCTTATGGACCCTCCATGTTTACCGTCCTTTCCCGCAGGTGGTGAAATGCGACTTCTCCCATTGGATCGACCCCCCTCATGAACGATATATTGTCCGTTGTGTGGATACATTATGAGATCGAATATTGGAGTTGGAGGACCGAATCGAGACTCTCAATGAGGAGAACAATGACCTCCGCCAACAGATGCAACGCGAGAGGGGCAACAAGGAGGTCGTGAACATAGGAAGCTGGTATGATCCCACATGTTGTTGCGCGAACCCTAGTTGTATATATGCGTGCCACTACCATGACGGCGAGCCACGTCCGAGGCGGCCCCCTCAGCAATTCACGAAGTATCCAACTAAACGCTTCCAGGTCTCTTCCACGATTGCAGTGATAGGTAGGGATCTCACGCCCTTGAGAACACCATTGTACACCTTGGACATGTTTGTTGTCATGATTCCATACCTTGCTCCGTTAATGTCATGCAGTAGCGACCACATCTCCCAGTCAGGTGCATTGGACTGAACCCATTGTGTGAACTCCCCAACTCTCGTGGAGCCTCCCTCCACGCCCGCAGCTTCAGCCTGCTCGAGACGCCTTACATGCTTGCTGGTCTCCTGATCAAGGTGCCTCCACAAGGCCTCAAACTTCCTCTTCTGGTTCTGCATACAAAGCCTTTTGAACATCTTCATTAGTTCCTTGCTATGGAACCTTCTGTGGAAGTTCGCCGCAAGATGCCTCATGCATCACCAGTTCTTCATGTCATTCCACTGGAAGGGAGGCTGTGTCCCATTCTGCATCGTTCGCATTGCAGACAGCAAGTCTGCATTGCGGTCCGAGATGACACACACATCGGGCCAATCTTGTACTACGGCCTGCTTCACATTGGCAAGGAACCACAACCAGCTATCCATATTCTCATTCTCTACAATTGCAAATGCCACTGGGAGTAACTGGTCATTTGCGTCTGCTGCAACTGCGGTCAGGATAGTACCCTTATACTTGCCAGATAGGAATGTGCCGTCCATCGTTTGCACTGGACGACACCACTTGAAGCCTTCTATTGCTTGATGGAAGGCCTAGAACACTCTGTCAAGCACAAAATAATTCAGCCCTTGCGTCTCATGAACTCGTTCGTACTTGTTAATGTACGTGCCTGGGTTTGCTGCTGCAATTTGAGACAGCATTCTTGGGACCAGATCATATGCCTCCTCATACGTCCCGACATACGCTGCAGGACCTTCTGTTTCCCCCGCCACACCTTCTTGTAGCTAACATCAAACCCCACCGTGTTCGCTACCTCCGCCATGAGAACCTTGGGAGAAATGGATACATTTGCCGCCACAAGATGGTGAATCAGCTCCGCAATATATGACGACGTCATGTTGCGGTGCCTATGTAGTGGCGCCGCAAGCTCACAAGTGTGATCCTTCAGCACCGATATCCGGAAGTCCGTGGCAGCGCCCTTGAGCCGCTGTGCACGGACCTTGCCAGGGTAGGAGGCATCCACACACTTCACAATGTAGGTGTCAGGGTTGGACCTGTGCACCCGATATGTCCGGCTGATGTTGACGGTGTATGTGGCAATAGCTTGCTGTGCAGCACTCTTGTTATGGAAGCTCTGCCCTAAAACGAGTGTGCTTTCATTGAATCCCCACTCTGCCTACTCCGCCCATGGCAGAACTAGGGATTCCGCCACGATGTCGTCCAATCTGGACGACACGTACGCACCCTCCGTGGTTATAACACCACCTAACACACCTCCCGTTGTAGGTTCCCCTTCTTCCTCCTCTCTTGAACTGGCTATTTCCACATCCTCCTCCTCCTCGCTTTCCACTTCCTCCACCTGGTTCGCAAGGTACTCGTGACAGTCAACACGGGCGGCCCACCACCTGTCCGCACCTTCATTCGGCTGAAAATTCTCCACGAGCCTCCGTAGGTCTCCATCTCCCATTGTCTCATTGACTCCTTCTCCTTCACCAGCATCTTCATGACCGGCGGAGAGTAATGCAGGCTCTACATCTCCGCCAGCACCAGCACTGCCACCCATGGCGGATGATTCTGTCCACTCCACAAATTGAACATACACCATTGGCCTGGCATAAATCACTGTGTCTGGGTTGCACACGACCTCCATGTAGTTGGCCCATGAAGCATCGCTCATCACCTTTATAAGTTGCCACACTATCTCCCCTGCAGCACCTACAACTGCGGCATACACTGCCTCGATCCGTAATTTGTTCCTTGCGGTGTCCCGATCGAATGCGGAATGCACGCATCTCCGTAGCTCCGACAGGCTCATGGTGTTCAGATTGGGTACCCGGATCACGGTCCGGTCACAATTAGACAGGTCTGCCCCGTACGGCCCATCGCGTACGAGATCACTTCCGTAGAACATGAACAAGTCTTGGATGTCACCCATGGCGTACCTAACATAAGTCCATACTGAACCCTCTTAGTATATATAACATGCAACAAGTGTACCATCATACAGTAGCTACTGCGTACCACATACAAGCGTAATATTTCCATCCTAATTTGTAAATCCAATTTTTTATTCATTTATGGAGTGTGTAACAGATTTCTACATAAATTAAATTAGTAATGTAATGTACTTTTTTCCAATTCTCTAATATACGAATCTTACTTCTGTGAAAAATAAATTACAATTTTTTCAACTAGCGTACCAGCATACAGCATCTACCGCACTGTAAGATTTCCATCTTAATTTCCTTGTTCTGCCTATCACTTGCAAATACGAATTGTAATTTTTTTACTTGTCATTTGTATTTTTTAATTTATTTGCAGAGCACACTAACAAATTCCTATATAAATCAAATTTACGGATCTTACTTCCAAATTTTAGTGAAAATTAAATTACAATTTTTTTGTAATTTCACTCCTATTTTGTATTATTAATCTTCTAATTAATTCAGCAATCCAGCAACTCATTTTTCAGCATTTTTTACTTATGAATTGTTTTATAAAACAAATAACTACTTTTTTTGCCAATCTGTTAATTCCTCTACATTTCTAGTATTAGTTCCTCTACATTTCTAGTACTCAACATTGTGTCATGCTTCATATATGTAGGGTTACACTTCAACATAGATTTTTTCAAAGATTCACATGCAGCTCTTTATTTCTAGAACCCAACCATTGTTTTAACGATTACGCCATCTGCTCTCACTACAACAGTATAAATTGACGAATAAATTGACGAAAAATAAGCCTCCTAAAAGGCTTCTATTCTGTAATTTGTACATAAATCTGAACATAAAATTTCTATTAATGCTTGTTCTAACACTTACACCATCTAAACAGTACAAAATTTCTTCACATGAAATTTAAAATACAATACACTACATCTACAAATATTTTATCAAAAAATGACATGCAGGAACTCCGTAAATAACGTTTACACTAATTACAGGCTAATCAGCATAATAACATTATACACGCATGGAGATGATATTTACCTTTTCTTGAAGCTTAGGAGGTGATCTACAACTTTCACAAATGCGAAAACTTCAGATCCCACTGAAAATTACTCCAAATACAGTGTTTGCCGTTCTTCTTTTGTTCACTATGCTCCCTGTCTTACTGCTTCTCTGTCTACGCTTGCAAATGCAAAATCACTAAAGCCTTCCAAACGCAGGCCACCCTCTTCCTTTTATCACGAGTCACACATCGCTCACATGCAGGGAATGAAGTAGGGGCCGGCTCTCAGGTATAAACGCGTGTTAAAGTCCTGCAGAAGAACATGCAACAGCAGCAGCACGGGAGCCGTTTCCAGTGAAAAAAGCCAGCAACCGCGGGAATCCAGCGGCTTTCGGTGAATGACGTGACGGGGGCATGTGGTGCGGTCGGCCACCGCACCACTAGGCCAATGGTGCGCTGCAGCACCACACGACTAGATGGTGCGATCAGGGACCGCACGATCTCGGTGTCGTGCGTTCCCCGGCCGCACGATTTCCACGTGTCACCCCTCAGTAAATCGTGCGGTCGGTAGGGGGCCAAATCGGGAATTTTGTTTCCAGGGGTGCTATTTCGGGAATTTTGGGTACCAAAATTCGCGAGTGGGGGCATCCAGATTGAGAGAGACAGGGAGGGATACATAGCGGCCGAAGAAGGTGGCGCGCTGACCAACAAGGTGATAGATGCCATGACGGGAATGTTTATTGTAAAAAGGGACTCATTGGTTCTTGCTATGCTGACTATGAACAAAACCACTGCCAAGAAATCCAAGGTGGACGACATCATAGCAAAGGCCATGGAGGACAAGCTACAGCTAAGGACAACACCAAATCTGTGAGGCGAAGTCTCCATAAAAGGAGCATAGGAAGTAAATCCGATGGGATCAAGCAACTCTGGTGAAGGAAAATAGCTCATCGGCACCTCTTTTCTCTTGCACGCACCAAGCGGAAATGAGAAAAGTGACTTTAGGTCTCGATCCGAGAGCACCAAAGGAAGAAAGCATAGGCAAACGACTTCCCATGGGGTGTGTCTTGGACTGCAACACTTGAAGATGGCAGAGGCAAGAGCTTCCCAAAGCAATGCCCGAAGGAAGAGCTGCCAATAAACTAGACAAGGAACAAAAGTAATCTACAAGAGGATGTAGTGGAGGGATGGGTTCCCCTCCCGCTCGACATTAGCGAGGAGTCAAGGAAGAGATAGGGGAGGAGGGTCGCCAGATCTGGGAGAGGAATGTGAGGGTGAGTTAGCTTTTTTGGGGGGCGGGGCATGGGGAGGGGGAATTGTCAGTGGAGGTTTCCAGTGGTTTGCTCTTAGAGATGGGCTATTGGAGTTGTTGTCTTTTGTACTGTTGCATGATAATATGGATGTGTTGAGAGACAACACAAGAAACAGACTATTGAAGATGCTCTTAACAAGTAATTACCAAATGTAACATAAATACCAGCTTTCTAAATCCCTAAAAAGCAGCACTTGGTCTATACATATCAAATCATGCATCCAATATATTGGTCAGGTGGCAAACAAGGTGGGCTAGGTGTAGGAGCGGTATGGCAATAGAGGGGGTGATTGGTGCTTCCAAATTTTCTCTAAGTATTCACCTAATCTTGGATGTCAAAAACTATGAAGATTAAGAAGCCAAAAATCCAAAAAATCTCAGTGCTACAGTAATTTTAGTACTATTTCAAATCCAAAAATCTATGAAACTTTTGATCTATAGATCCAAAAGACTTGAAACTTGAACCAAGGAGCTCCCGTGTCAATCACTTCCTTTCCTCTCATCAACCCGTCTGTAGCACTCATAGCTATAGCTCTAACTCGATTATTTCATAATAATTGTTGTACCTCACAAGTCACATTAATTAGCTTATTGGCAATGTCTCTACTCTTGACTACCAAAGCGTTATAAATATAAGGTAACTTGCCTGGGAAAAAGTGATATCCAGCATGGGCTACATTATGACCTTAAGAACTTATCCCAACCATAGTTAAGAAAACTGGACCGGACCGCTGGTTGAATTGGGAGAAACCAAAACCAAAGACTAAATCAGCTCGGTTTGCTTCAAAGGCTGTTCATGCAATCAGACCAAAAAACTGGATGAACTGGCTGGTTTTTTACAAAACCATTGAACCGATCGGTTTTAGTTGAACTGAGCGGTTATTGCATAGGACCAAAATACCCTCAGTTTTAATGTTTTATTGCTTTGGGTTTAGGGGTAATATTGGAAAAAAATGCTAGTATGAGTGTTGTGCGCTTGTGCAGTCCATTGGCCATTGAGTTGAGAAGCACAGCCACACAGCACTCATGGCCTCAAGCTCACAGACCGAGCTCAGCAGCGCCACCCCCTTGCCGCCACCGCTGGCCGCCCTCCTTGCCCTTTTCGCCACTAGCTGCCTTCCCCCTCACCCTTTTCACTCCCGTCGCCCACCCCTTCACCTTTTTAGCTACTGCTAGCCACCCCCTTCACCCTTTTCACTGCCGCCACCGGCCGCTCCCTTCGCCCCTTTCACCACCGCCGCCGGCTGACCCTTCGCCTTTTGAGCCGCCCTTCACCTTTTTACTGTCGCTAGTTGCTCCCTTTGCCCTTGTCGCTGCTGAGGGCTGCCCCCTTCGCCGATTGGCCCTTTTTTTTTGCCAGCACCACCTTTGCCCTTATCGCCGTCACTGGCTGCCCCCTTGGCTAGTTGGCCCTTGTCGCCGCCATAGGTGACTCGATCCATCGGTTGTGGACAACTTAGAACTCAGAAGCCTCATTTAAGTAATTATTAAGGTAATTAATTTGTTCCACATTTAGATCTAAGCTTTTTGTGTTTGCTCCACATTGATTTGTTGCTTGTGTGCCTCTATCAGTCTGCTACTCTGCTTTCCTGATGCATGCCAAAGCCAAACCAGCCTTTCCTTTTGCTACTAGCTAGCTTGCTCATCCATGGCAGCTGCAACATGCCGTCGGTGCATTTTACTATTCTCACTCATGCTGCATACCTGTAATCTGTAAGCTCGATTGCATGGATTAACATATGCTAATTAATTTCAAGAGTTAATTGCTTGTATCATTAGAGTTAACAGCTGTTGTCTAGTTTCAACAAGATGGCTCAAATGCATGCACACATGCAAGTGCTGACTCCTAATTGCTGAGTGCTGAAGGAACCGGCGGTTCAACCGGTGAACTGGTGACTCCACCGGTTCATTCACTGGTCCAAGTTCAATAACTATGATCCCAACCAAAAATCTTGAAAGAACTTAAAAAATTGAGATCTTTTAGTTTGTGAAGCTCTGCTACACCAAAACTGGGCCAAAACCTAAAATTTAGATAACTCTCAAACCAAATCTCCAATCACTTGAAATTTGATATACATCTTCTCTAGGATGTCAAAAACATGTTCCAATAAATGATCAATAAAATAATTGCCAAGTTCTGACCTTTTTCCATTTGAAGGAAGGGTGCACCAAAACTGGTAAAAAAAACCAAAAACAGTGACTATGACTTGCTCGTGGGTGAATGATGGACAAGATAGCTTTAGATGTATTTCCACATGTCACAGCAAGCTAGAACAACAAAAACATTGAGTAAAAAATAGCTGGATCAAGAAATCACTCGAAAAGGCCAAATAGAGCAAAAATCGGGTTTCTTCATGAACTTGCCAACTAAGTGTCTAGATGGGTCGAGATTAATTTCCAGAGGTCATGTTTATCTCTTACACATTCTTGGAATCACGAGGGGGAAACAAGGGTGAGATAAAATCTCAGCAAGCAAACTGTTTAACAGGCTAATTAAACTACAATAGTTTAATCATCAACATTTAATCTTCCACAAATAACAATGTTTATATCCTCAACCTCAAATCACATCAACGACGGTAAAGCATTAGCAAATAAATCTTATTTGACTACTTTAAAACCTCAACCACTACCACTACCAAAGACAATAAAGCATATGTATGTTTTACTTCAATACTTTATTATTTCTCATATCCACAACTGCTACCAACAATTACTACAAGAGAAAAGAATCTCATGCCACAATCACAACCCTTACCATACACAAGGGCCAAAAATTCTGAAAAAAATTTAGAAGATGGGTTTCGAAGTCCTCTACAATTTTCCTTTTGGGAAGATCCACAGGAAAAATCGTTTCATGGGTCTAAACTATGCAAATAGACGCACTGCGCGAATCAATCTACAGGCAGACAGTAGGTAATCTCTAATCGGGCAATCAATCTATTAATCCCCTTCAAATTCCGTGCCGCGAACCCTAATTACTCTATAAAACAGAGGGTTTGGGATTAGAAAAAATTACCTAAATGATCCCTTGGGATCATCCCTCTTCTTCCCTCCTCTTCTTCTCCTCCTTCCCTTCTTCTCCCTTCTCTTCCCTTTCTTCCTTCTCTTCCCTTTCTTCTCTTCCCTTTCTTTTTCTCCTTGGCACCAATGGACAGCAGCTTGTGGGGTGATGGAGGGGGGGAAGGGTGCGGCTAGGGGTGGAAAAAAGGGGTGAGGGGCAAGGGAGGGGGTTTATAAAGGGGATGCTAGGGTTTGGGAGGGGTACGGGCCCCCATTTGGGCTGGCTGGCCCAAAGCGGCTGGCCCACCCCTCCAGACAGCCTAAAATATCCAAATTAGTTGTTTTAATTTATTTTTTTAAGTTTGGACAGTTATGCAATTTAATTTTCACCTCCCGCGATTTACCAAAAAATCGGGAAACTCCGCGATTATTTTAGAAACCTACGCAGAATCGACGATCAGGATATTACACTTGTCTCATTTTTTGTCTCCATTCTGCCTTCATTGCCTCCTTCGAGCCCAAGGATGTCTGTCATGCTTTTTTTTATGAGTCTTGGGTCAATGCCATGCACGAGAAGCTAGAAAATTTTGAGAGGAACAAGGTCTAGTCGCTTGTTGAGCCCCCTAGCGGTCATAATGTCATAGGAACCAAGTGGGTCTTCAAGAACAAGCAAAGTAAGGATGGGGTAGTCATTCGAAACAAGGTTAGACTGGTAGCTCAGGTTTCTCCCAGATTGAGGGTTTAGATTTTGAGGAGACCTTCGCCCCTGTAGCTAGGCTAGAGGCCATTAGGATTTTGCTAGCATTCGCAGTGTCTAAGGGCTTAAAGTTGTACCAGATGGATATCAAGAGTACATTCCTCAATGGGTATGTTGAGGAAAAGGTTTATGTTAGACACCCTCCAGGTTTTGAGAACCCTAGTACCCAAACTATGTCTACAAGCTTTTTAAAGCCCTGTATGAACTTAAGCAAGCCCCTAGAGCTTGGTATGAGAGGCTTAAGTCCTACTTGTTGAGTCATAGGTTTGAGATGGGTAAGGTAAACAAGACCTTGTTCATTTGCAGGCATGGCAATGACTTTATACTCGTCTAGATTTATGTGGATGACATTATCTTTGGTGGCTCATCTCATGCTCTGCTCAGTTTTCTAATGTCATGAGCACAGAGTTTGAGATGAGCATGATGGGCGAGTTGAGCTTCTTCCTCGGCTTTCCGATCAAGCAGACACGGGAGGGTACATTCTTGCATCAAGGCAAGTATACTCGAGACCTCCTGAGACGCTTTAACATGAGTGATGGCAAGTCAGTGTCATCTCCGATGGCTTCATCGGCTTCACTCGATCCAGATGAGGATGGTGAGCCAGTAGATCAAAAGGAGTACCAAAGCATGATTGACTCTCTCTTGTACCTCACTGCCTCGAGACTAGACATACATTTCGTTGTGTGTCTGTGTGCTCGATTTCAGGCTTCGTGCTCGATTTCAGGCTTCTCTTCGTGTCTCTCACCTTCAGGCGGTGAAGCACATCTTCAGGTATCTTTGAGCTACTCTAGACTATGATATCTGGTACTCTTCATCTTCCTGTCTTTCCCTTAGAGCCTTCTCTGATGCAGACTTTGCCGGCTGTAGGATAGATAGGAGAGCACTTTTGGCACTTGCCAATTCATTGGCACTTCTCATGTCTCTTGGTCATCTAGGAAGCAGTCCAGTGTTGCATAATCCACCGTAGAGGCCGAGTATGTTGCAGCCGCTAGTTGCTACAGTCAGGTGCTGTGGATGGTTTTGACCTTGTGTGACTTTGGGTTAGTCATAGATACTGTTCCTATCTTCTGTGATAACACTTCTACCATTAACATTGCCAGGAACCCAGTGCAGCACTCCAGGACTAAGCACATAGATATTAGATATCATTTCCTTAGAGACCATATGGAGAAGGGTGACATAGTGCTTTAGTTTGTGGAGAGTGACCACCAATTAGATGACATCTTTACCAAGCCTTTAGATAGCTCAAGGTTTATGACCTTGCGGGGAGAGCTTGGCATGGTCTATCCTTATGGGTTAATGTGAGGGAGAGCTTCTTGTATCTTATGTATTATACTGTTCATATGCTCCTGTTTCATTTTGCTGCATTCCATTGGGTGTATTTGGGATAGTCTTTCCAGCATAGACTAGAGTGGTTCTTTCTCAGTTGCTTAGACTTCTTCCTCTCATCTTATTTTGTAGGATGCTGCTTATTAGTTGTTTCTCTTTTCACTAGGTTGAGTTTACTCACTTCTTATAGGTCTAGCAAGGGTTGGGTCCCCATGGGTAGATAGGGAGCGTGTTTACTCCCTAGTGTGTTGGATGACCAGCTGATGGTTCTAGAGTCATATGGGATAGATGAGAGCCAGTTTGAGCCATAGTAATCTCTGTATCTTGTCTATGCTTTAAGGACTAAAATTTCTTCTTTCCATCCTAGCTTCCTCTCTCTTGTTTATTGTTTTGATTCAGGGAGAGTTCATTTGAGATTTGCTAGAATTTAAAGATGACTTAACTCAACTTGAACTAAAATTGCTTCACATGTTGAGGGGGAGCTATATTTTCTTGCATCTCATGGCATTTAATTTCAGCATTGTGCATTGTAATATAATTACATGGAGCCCTGATTATTATCCCTATATGACATGATAAAATTGCATTACATCTTGCCATGATTTGTGCTAGGGTGTCAGATTTGTCATGACTTTCTATGCGTAGCCTAGTCTTTGCCATGATAGCTTGAGTAGATGTGCACAACTTGAATTAAATCATGTCCTGTTAGATCTTTTGACTAGTCTGGCTCTAGTTATCCTCTTATGATTTATGCCATGTCAAATAGGCTGAATTGAGTCTTGAATCTATATTGAGCTTGAGATTGAGCTATGCTAATTCTTTAGTGAAGCATGAGTTAATATTAACTCTTTGTTCTTGAAATAAAATCAAAAAATGTAAAAATATCTTTTTTGTGCAAAAAAAACTGATCTCACCAATTCTTTCTTATGAGATGGCTTGCCATTGCACTAGGCATAAACTCAAGGAGAGTTTTGGATGACCAAGATCACCTCCTTAAGCTTCTTGCTTGGAGTGGTCTCATAAGCCTTGCGATCTAGCACATGGCTAAGAAATAAAAAATATGGTTGAAAACAACCATGAATTTATGAAAATATCAAATGTGCCAAATTTGGTCAATTACAAGTAATATCAAGTACTTGAACAAAATGTCTCATTTTTGAACATATAGCACTCTAAACCGACTCAATCATAGCTTCTAGGTTCCACTTAGAATATTGACATGGCTTACCTCATCTTTGGATACCTCTAGCTAGACTATGATCTTGAGTAACTTAACATGCTAATCAATCCATCTAATTTCAGATTATGGCTTATATGGCTTTAGCTTGGTAATATATGGTTTGTCATGATCTAGATAGCACTTTCACCTTTTATGGCTTGGTGTAATACTTGGAAAGCGTTTAGGGTAATCTTCAGGGCTCCTAATGCTTAAAAAATAAATTACAGTCACTCTGTTTCACTCATGCTCTATTTATTCCATGCATCTTGATGACTCTATTGCCGAAAGGGGGATGATTTGGAGTTTTTGTAGAAAACTTGCTCTTTCTTGTTGATTTCTCCATTTCATTCTTTGTCAACATGGTCATGAGTTTCATCTTCACTTTCTTTAGACCATGTGTGACTTTTGCAACTTCTTGCTTTTCCTTTAAAAAACAAACTCATCTTCATGCCTTTTCGGTGTTTGTCAATATACTCATCAAAGGAGAGATTGTGAGACTATGTGGAGGTCACCCCATGGTTGTGATGAGTAATTGAACTTTGCATTAGAGTTTGTGTAGAGGTTGAGTTTGGTTTTTTAGAATTTAGCAGAAGTTTGCCCTCTATGACTTGTTCTTTTCGACCTCTGCTGTGGTCTACAACTAAGTGGTTGGATGGTCTAGTCGGTAGGAAGTTTTACGACTTGGTGGTCGCAGGTGCTCTTACAACTTTGTGGTCTACGACTTCTGTTTACGACTTTGTGGTTGGCAGTCGACTTTACAACTTTGTGGTCGGCAGCCAGTTTTACGAATTTGTGCTCGGTAGCCAGTTTTACGACTTTGAAGTCGGTAGAGGCTTTTACGACTTGGTGGTCGGCAGTAGGTTTTACGACTTGGTGGTTGGCAGTAGGTTTTACAACTAGGTGGTCGACAGAGGCTTTTATGACTTGGTGGTCGATATTCGTAGCTCTGTCAGACCATGGTCGATAGTCGTAGCTCTGTTTGGCCGTGGTCGATAGTCATAGCTATGTCTGGCCGTGGTCGTTAGTCGTAATTATGTTTGGCCGTGGTCGATAGTTGTAAGTATGTCTGGCCATCGTCGATAGTCGTAGCTCTATCTAGCCGTGGTCGATAGTTATAACTCTATTTGGCTGTGGTCGATAGTCATAACTCTGTCTGGTCGTGGTCGATGGTTGTAGCTTCTATTGACCATGGTCGATGGTCGTAGTGTTCTACCTGTGTGATCATAAGTCGTAGAGACCAGGTGTGTTAAAGTCGTAGCCACTATGAGCGATGGTCGTAGCAATTGCTATGTGGTTGTAGCGACCTATGTGATGGTCGTAACGACTTGTTGAGTGGTCATAGACTGCTGGTGGGACTTCAAGGGCTTCGAGTACCTCATATTTCATGCATTCGAGTAGTCGTAAGCCATATAAGACCAGCTGGGTTGTTCACTGAGTACATTCTAATTATACAGACTGATGATCCTTGTGTATTGTGCGGTGCTATGCGATGCTTTGCTTGTTGGTGATATTTGCTGGACTTTGGAGCTAGGACATGGTGAGGCGTGGAAGGATCGGGACTAGATACAGGAGAGGTGTTGAGTTCAAGAACGGTCGGGGATACGCCGAGGATGACTGAGGCTTCAAGATGGTTGCAAGCGTAGACGACAAGAAAGCAGGAAGCTTCCAGGAAGGTGGTAGAGGTGCATTTTGGTAAATTGCTCAAGACCACAAAAGGAGGTGGTTCTATTAGGGTTCCAGTCCCGTACGTGTTAACAGGTTAATGTAAACTACTTTAAGAAGCGTGCGTGAAAACCCGGTGTTAGGTAGGGGTTTAACAGGTTATACCTGTTATCAAAAGACTATAAAAAGGGATGGAGAGCTACCCATCTAGGAGCTCTATGATTTTTCTGTTCCTCTTGCATGCGTTCATGTTCTCGGTTAGGGGTTTGTGTGGAGCACTCGTGCTCTTGGTCCTCCAGGATGGAGTGGCTATAAAATCAACTACTAGAGCAATATATCATCTTTTGATCTATGTTTGTGTATGCTCGTATGCGTGGAGTTGAGTTTGTTTTGTTCGTTATGGATATTTTCTCTCTATTCTTCGATTTGCTCTTTCTTTTCTTGATCTGAGACTTCATTTTTCAGTTGTTTTATTAATGATCTGACTTGCCTGGTGTTGGGAAATCATACTCGAAGCTATCTTGGCCTTTCTATTCCCACTTGCATGGTTTGATTCTCTTCTTTCCCTCTTAGTCTCGGTTTTGAGCGTTTTGATGAAATCCCAGAAAGATCTCTATTTTCTTGACAAGTTTCCAATTAAAGTTTAGACTTGAGATCTTATTCTTACTGTGTTCAAAGGCTCACGCCCTGCGTTTCCTCTATTTTTCCAAGAACATTTCGAGCACGTTCAGTTTAGTTGCTTCCTTGTCTTCTTTTATCGAATCTGAATTGAGGCAGTCTTAGTCGGTGCAGTCTTGATCTGGAACGTCGATTGGATTTACAAGTACGTTGGTTTTAACCAAGATCAAGTTCCAGACCACACCGCATTGATTTTGACCATGTTGATTTGTTGAATTGCAGACTAGTTTCAACCATGTTGCTTGCTCAACCACTCGTTGGCTTACGACCACGTCAGTTTCGACTGCAATCATTTCTGGTCACATTGGTTCTGGTCTCTGTGGTCATCGACCACATAGTCGAGTTTACGACCACACTGTCTGCTCTTGACCTTGTATTAGAGTTCGACCACGTTGTCAAGACTTACGGCCATGTTGTAAGTTTCTACCACGTTGACATATCTCGACTTTCTTGCTCTGTTTGGTCTGTCTTCTTGGTTTTCCAGTGAGCTTTCAACCCTAGTCTTCATAGCTCAGTAGCTATTGGAGAAAAAGGGTTAAGTGGATACTTGGGGAGATTTTGAAGGCACCATTCACCCCCTCTGTTGCTTGTCCGGTCCTACAGATTTCACATGTGGGGTAGGTTTTTTCATAAAAATTTTGGCGGGTTGAGAGCAGGTTGATTGGGAAGTGAATGGTTAATTCACTTGTTGTTTATTCAATCATTTAATTCATTAATTATTTACATATTACCTTTCCAAAATTGTGTTTTCAATCTATTTATTGTATTTACTCTAAAAATATTGCTTTCTACAAAATAACCTTTCAATCATCCTTTGGTAAGCCTTGCATACTATATTGCATCTTTATTACAAACGACTTGCTGAGTACTCTATGTACTCACGGCTATATCCATATTTATTTAGTTGCAGAAGAAGAATCATACCAACAAGATGTGTGTGAAGGAGGATGCTTCGACGACTACGCGGATTAGGACTTCGCTCCTCAGTCGATTGCTTGTGGGCATGTCGAGTGGCCACCATGTTTATTTTTTGTTTTCTGCTACAAGTTTTTTAAGCCATTCAGGCTGTTATTTGTAAGCTTGGCCATAAGGGCGCAACTTTGATAATTAATAATATTTGAGTCTTTTCTTAGTAAATTGTGATATGGTCGGTATTTCATCTTTATTTATACTATGTATACTAGCATGATCCTGGACTAGTGTAGAATACACAGGAGAGTCCAAATTTGCAGATTCGGATATCTACAGTATGGCAAGACAATGATGCATCTACATGTGACAAGCATAGTGATTGCTTGTTATGGAAGATGAAGATCAGGTCAAGAAAGGATATATTGGTAAATTGACAAAAATACTGGAAAGTACCTTAGATCAAGTCCACGCTGAGAACATCAAGTTGGATCAAGACTAAGGATTTACGGATTCGAGCTTATGTGATTTGAAAAGCGTGCATAACTATAGTGTGTGAGTAAAACCCATGTTATGTGGGGTTAATGGGTTTTCCCTATATGTGCTAAGTAG
The DNA here is from genome assembly GCA_017311315.1 of Dendrocalamus latiflorus. Lineage (NCBI taxonomy): Eukaryota > Viridiplantae > Streptophyta > Magnoliopsida > Poales > Poaceae > Dendrocalamus > Dendrocalamus latiflorus. The sequence goes on from CM029667.1 coordinate 17,073,038, forward strand.
ATAGTATCCATTAGGGTTAGAAGGTGTGGTTTGCCTATCTATTTAATAGATTGGGATGTAGACTTGCTAATTAAACATCCAACCATCCTCTCATTGAGACTAAGTGTTATAGGGTTAGGGTCAGAGAGAAGTTGAGTATTGTGGTATACTCTCTTATCCTCCAGGTGGAGTGACTGCAAAACCATCATCCTCAAGTAGCAACATATCAATCATTGTTCATCTCCCACGGATTCATCTTATGTTGATTGATTTATTCTTGATTTAGTTAGTGTTTGCTTTTCTATCCTACAGGTGGACTTTGAGCATGCATGGGAAGGGTAGAGCGGCACCACACTGATGCACATGAATCATAATTTTATGCTGTAATAAAGTTGGAAGGATTCTAGACCTTTGCATAGATTTGTTTACATTAACTTAATAATGTTAAATTTGTGAACTATGTGTTAGATTAAAATGTTGGAGGATGTTTTAAACATTGAATTGTTATCACTATCCTGTTATTCCTTAGTTGTTTATGCTTCCGCTTATACTATCTTGTTTACTAATTGTTGCCAGTTTAATTTATCTTTTAAATTGGCTAGTTGTGGAGTGGGTTTAGTGGCATCCCAGGGTAATGTGGGTCCTGGGGTGTTACAGTTGGTATTAGAGCGGGCGTTAGGTCCGTGGTAATTAAATTAATAAATTGACACACTGGTGCACAGTAGGATGGGATGGGTCAAGCATTGCATTTATGCTTTTGACATGTTGTATTGATGATTTACGTTATGAGATAATCTTGTATGATTATGATTTGCTCCTATGACTGTTATGAGTGAGAATAGTCAATGATAAGATGTAGAGGTTGTAGTTGCTGCCTTGGCATTGCCAGATTATACCACTGTTCGCAGTATGGGGATAGCGATGTAGTTACCTCGGGTAACTTAGTTGCAGATGTTGTGAGTGAGTTTCTTTAGAAAAGTTGTTATCTTCCTTGAGTTGATGTTAGCCAATTCTTGGCCTATTGTGGTTAATGAATTTCTCTTGAGATAGTGGTTCATTGCAGTCGAGGTTTTGCAATTGGTCTCTACCTGTTCTTTGAAGCAATTATTGTTTCTTTTCGGACTATTGAGACACTTTTGCTACTTGTGCACATTGTTGATTTGCAAGGATAGTCCCTTCGTGGGAGTTTTGCCTTGTTGTGAATCATGACTCATTGGTTCGCTTGGTATTTTTATTAATGAAAGTTTTGTGTTGCAAACTCATTAATATGTTAAAGCCTTGGATCTACGTATTTCTTTTAAATTATTTCGAGTGTCGAAGTTTAATTCCTCTCCTTTCTGAAAGAGAGTGTTAAAAACCCTTTGTGGTGTTTTGCTATGCTTAAGTGGGAAGGTGGTAATCATATAAACGAATTATCAAGTTGAGATGTTAGCATAGTGCATAATTAATTTCAACTAGCATCCTCGAAAATATAGTTGATTAATTTGATATCGCCTTGTAATAGTTTCTTGAAGAACTGTGATTAAGAATTTGTCTATACATGATTGGAACTCATGGAGTTATTGAGGAGTGTGCAAAAAATAAATAAATTGGAATGGTTATTATGATTGTTTAAATTTCTATCCTGTTGGAATGGTTATCACTATCCTGTTATTCCTTAGATGTTTATGCTTCCGCTTATACTATCTTGGTTAGTAATTGTTGCCAGTTTAATTTATCTTGTAAATTGGCTAGTTGTGGAGTGGTTTTAGTGGCATCCTAGGGTAATGTGGGTCCTGGGGTGTTACAACAAGCCAGATTTTGAGCATGTGACACGCTTAAAGAGATCTCCTATGATCTGCTCCGAAGGATGATTTTTCTAATATGACGGGGAGGACCTGGATGAGAAGAGGAAGTGGCCTCTACCTCATAAGCTGATGAGGTAGGAACAGAGCCACTAGCTCCAAAAGAACTGGAAGGTATGGGCTAATCTCCCTGAGGCGTGGTGGTAGAAGTTGGCACCTCAAGGGTTAGATGGACTGAATCAGGTAAACAACCTTCATCTCCATCCTCCTCAACATCTACAAAGATGGTCCCGGACTGCACTACAGAACCTAAGATGTCATGTCTAGTGCCAGGACTGGCCTCATCAAAAGTCACCTCACAAGTCTCTACAATCTTGCTAGTCTCGTAATTCCAGACCCTATAGCCCCACAAAGAAGTCGAGGAACCTAGAAAGATACCATCACACGAACGTGACTCAAACTTATCTAGGTTCCCAGACTTCAAGATAAAACACTTGCAACCAAATACATGAAAATGAGAGACACTAGGCTTTCGCCCATACCTCAACTCATAAGAAGTGCTATGCAAGTGTGCCCTCAGAAAAACCATGTTTGAAACATGGCATGCGGTGGCTGTAGCTTCAGCCCAAAACTTCCTTGGTGTAGCATACTCATCTAGCATCGTCCTGGCCATCTCGACCAAGGTACGATTGTTCCTCTCCACGATGCCATTCTGCTGGGGGACGTGAGGAGAAGAGAATTGATGCTCTACACCTGTCTCATCACAGAACTTCTCAAAGTAGAAATTTTTGAACTCCGTGCTATTATCACTACGGATCGCTCGTAAGGCACCAGGGAGCTCAACAGATAGCCTACTAACCAAACCCTGAAAATGACTGAAGATCTCATTCTTCGAGGCTAAGAAAAATACCCAAGAGAACCTCAATAAGTCATCAATCACGACAAGAACATACCACTTCTCACTCGCCGACTGCATTCTAGCTGGACCAATAGTGTCCATATGGAGAAGCTGTCCTGGTGCATCGGTCATAGTCACAGTGACTGGTGGATGAGAAGCAGCAACCATCTTTCCATGTCAGCAAGGAGCACAAACTAAGTCTTTGACGATCTTGAGTTTGGGTAGACCACGTATGAGACCGTGGCCGCTAACTCAAGTCAAATGATCAAAGCCAATGTGACCAAGTCTCCTATGCCAAAAAGAGAGATCACAAGACTCTGAAGCAACTAAACACCTGCGAGAACCACTAGAAGACTTGATAAAATCAACTCGAAAGATCCTCCCAAATCTAGAAATCCCGCAAACAAGACTCCCCAAAGAATCAAGAATTTTGCAAGCATTTGTCATAAAGCTTACTTCGAAATTGTCATCATTAAGCTGGGAAACAGAAAGCAAATTATAATGCAGCTTACTCACTAAGGCAATATCCTTAAGAATAAAAGAATCATTAATGCGCATAGTACCTGTAGTTACCCTACGCTCTCCACCTCTCACAGATTCAAAAAGCCTGGATGCAGACCTGAAGCCTTTGCTGGGTCCGACCGCTATTGAGGAGCGAGTCTGACCAATAGCAATATGTTGATCACACCGTGGATAGCTATCTCAACGGGGAAAATGAGATCTATTCTCAGGACGGCGGATATCAGGGAGCAGGAAAACCAAGTCCTCGACGCTGCCTAAACACCTCAGAAGAGTTTTCTACGACTCTGAACCTCGTGTTGGTCTTAGGAGCACTCCAATCAGAGGCTAACCCTGAATAGGCCTAAGAGCATGAACACGGTCTCTTGGTTCGATCTTGGCATGCCTGAAACATCTCTCAACACCATGTTCATCCTTCTGACAGAAGGTACAATGATACTTCACCTTCTGGGAGGTTGAAGTATCATGATGAGGCTTCACCTTCTGAGAGGTCAAAGCAACAGGTGGTACATCCTTTCTGTCAGAAATCCCCTAGACGAAGCTCGCAGACTTAAACTCAACTTTCTTGGATTTGGGAGCAACCTCGATCACACCTGCTGCTATAGGTCTGACAACAGCAGGTGGATGCTTCCTCACATCCTCTAAAAAATCATATCCTAGATTGTAGGATCGGAAATGGCAACAGAGGGGGGGGGGGTGAATGGTGCCTTCGAAAATCGCCCCTGAGTATCCACGCAAAATTTCTTCTCCGATAGCTATAGAAGCTATGAAGCAAGATAATAGATTTTGCTCACTGGTAGTTGAAATTAATTTTGTAAACCGAAAACACTAGCTGCTGCAAACAAGCTTTATAAAGAAAAACTAAAAATACCAGAAGCTAAAGAAAGCCAAAAACAGAGCGCATACAGTCCAATTGAAAATAGATGCTGCAGCCGAACTTACTTGACACAGGAATGAAAAGAGGAAAGATCATTTGACTGCTAGAACTGAAAAAGAAAAACTGAAGACAACAACCAAAGAAGAGAAGCCAAATCAGAGAGAAGATTGATTTGTTCCTGTGCTTCTAAGAACGAAGATTTAGGACTTCAACCTAAATAACCAAATTCTCTCAGGGAGAAGGAAGTCAGATCACAGGTTCCTCTCGACAAAAGACCAGACAAAAATTGAAAACACAAAGAAACCAAAAACTGAACAAATAAGTGCTAGCCAAAAATTAAAAACTACAGTAGCAAAGAAGGTCAGACCGCAAGAGAGTATCCGATCAGACCGGCGGTGAGAATCCGGTTTGGCTGCTGAGATTTGGCCGGATTAACTGCTGTGATTTTTGGCCGGACTAACTGCTATGATTTTTGGCCAGACTAACTGCTGAATCACAACCGATTGCAGCAAAAACAGAAAACAACCGAAAGCAGAGACTACAGAGGAGCTAGTCCGAAAACATAAACAGTAAATACTACATGACTGAGGCAAAGACCAGAACCAAACTCAAACAGCAGATCTGCTTCTCCGGTCAGAGAGAGGAATTTCAACTAAATAGTAAACTGTCCTCAAAGGGAGAGATCTCATATCAAAAGATCAAGAAGACTGAAATTTAGACAAAAATTCAGTCCAGAGCTACTCAATTGAAGATCCATTTCAGAGATAAAGATAAACGTGAGAATCTCAAATCTTTCAATCATTAGATTCTTGAAAACAACAGGAAATGAGATCAGATCAAGAAAACACCAACTTTGAAACAACATTTCACTAAGAAAATAAGAATACAAAGATGCTCTGCCTCCCCGCACAGTAAACCCTAGAAATTGTGAAAGAAGAGGAAATGATGCAGTCCATTTCTTGGGAGTATTCTGCAGATAAAATGATTTCTCTCGGGTATATGTTAGCCAAGGGCCTTGAGGAGATACCCAGTTTTGAGAAGATTATTTTGCAGCTACTCAAACCAGAGCAATTTATTCAACCAAGAGGAACAACTGAAGGACATAGAACAGAGAACACAGAACAGAAAACAGGGAGAAACTACTCAAGACAACTCAGATATATTCAGAGACATGAATGATTACAAAGGGTTCATCTCTACCCATCTCATTATATGATTCTCAGACAGATATGAACATCCACACACACACTCACTTGTCTGAGCTCTCACACACAGAGAAGAAGGAACACAACTCTACTGCTTGAGCTCACCTGCACTACCAACTCCCAATGACTAAATACAGGAGCTCACATCCTCAAATAGCAAATCAAGAATTGCAGTCCAGAATGCACTCCCAACGCCTCACACAAAGCAAGGAGCCAAAACAACCAGGATTGGAGGGAAACCAAACATGCCTCCTCCAAACCCAAAACCCTCTCTTCTACTAACGGGTCTCCAACCCGTTATCTTCAATCAAAACCGCTTCCATTTTGCAGCCTTGCGTATTTTACCGAAATGCCCCTACCGCACCTTCCTAGAAGCTTCCTGTCCTCGCACGACCGCACCCGGCATCCTGACCGTCTGGACCTCAGCTCCTCCCTGAGCCTAGTCCCGGTCCACCTGGTCGTTGCCCATCGTGTCCACCTCCGGCACCTCCAGCTCCGGTTCCTTGTCTCCCCAGCTTGCAATCACCTCACCGGCCTCGATCATCTTCGGCGTCTCCAACCATCTGGACCTCAACACCTCCTATGCCTAGTCCCGGTCCTCCCATGCCTGACCTAGCTTCGAAGTCTTGCAGCCAGCACAGACAAGAAAACATCACATAGCACCACTTGAAACAGCATAACCAACATTAGCATCGGAAAAAGGTACTCAACATGAAATACCCAAATCGACCGATCAAGAAAAAGAACAAGCGTCCTAAACACGTCCGACCGCGTTTGACCAAGTCCAACCGTACTAGACTGCGCCATGCACCGACTTGGCGCGAACCAACCAAATCAAACTTAAACTTTCCAGAACACGAGTCAATTACTCATCACAAGCATGGGACACCACATGGTCTCTCAATCTCCCCCTTGATGAGTATATTGACAAAAACAAAAAAAGCACAAAGTTGAGTTTGTTTTGAAAGTCATACATGGTCTGAAAGAAAGAGCAAGGAGACTCAAGACCATGTTGACAAAAGGAGCAAAAATAGAAAGAGCAAGTTTTCCTCAAAAGCTCCAAGTTTTTCCCTTGAAATGGCTTTTTCTCCAAAATTCTCCCCCTTTCGGCAATAAAATCATCAAGAAGCAAAAGAGAGAATAAAGCATGGTGTGAGTGAAATGATTGAATATTATTTATTCTAAGCAATTAGAGCCATGAAGATTACTCAAAATGACCTTTTGAGTATTACACCAAGCCATAACGCATATGAATGCTATCAAGATCATGACAGGATATGTAAAATCAAGCTAAACCAAATAAGCCACAATCTGAAAATTAGTTGAATTGCTTAGCATGTCAAGGTATTCAAGATTATAGTCTAGCTAAAGGTATCCAAAGATGATGCAAGACATGTCAATAATCTAAGTGGAACCAAGAAACTAGAATTGAGTTAATTTAGAGAGCTACAAGTTCAAGAATGAATCACTTGTTCAAGTACTTGGTCTTTTTGTATAACTAAGCAAATTTAGCACAATTGACATGTTGTTCCTTATAAAATCTCATGGTTGTTTCCAGCCAGATTTTTTTGTTTAGACATGTGCTAGATCTCAAGCCTTATGCGACCACTCCAAGCTAGAAGCTTAAGAAGATGATCTTGATCAACCAAAACTACCCCTAAGTTCATGCCTAGTGCAATGGCAAGCAGTCTAATGAGAAAGAATTGGTGAGACCAGCTCTTTCGCACAAAAGAGATCTTTTTGCTTTTGCTGAAATTAGTTCAAGAACAAAGAGGTAACAATAACTCATACTTCATAAAGGAACTATCATAGCTCAATCTACAGCTCAATAAATATTCAAGACTCAACTCACCCTATTTGACATGGCATGAATCATAAAAGGATAACTAAAAACAGACTAGTCTCAAGAGCTAACATGACATGATTTAATTCAAGTGGCACATTTTTAGTCAACCTATCATGGCGAAGACTAGACTACACGTATAAAGTCATGATAAATCTAGCAGTTAAGCACAGATCATGGCAAGATGTAATGCATTGTAAACAAGTCATAAAAGGATAATAATCAAGGCTCCAAGTAGATATATTACAATGCTAAATGACATGAGATGAAAATCCAGTTCCCCCTCAACATGTGATACACTTTTAGTTCAAGTTGAGTTATATCAACATTAAGATTCAGAAGATCCCAAATGAACTCCCCCTGAACCAAGGCTATAAAACGAGAAATCCAGCTCCCCCTCAACATGTGATACACTTTTAGTTCAAGTTGAGTTATATCAACATTAAGATTCAGAAGATCCCAAATGAACTCCCCCTGAACCAAGGCTATAAAACGAGAAGCTGGAAAGAAAAACAGAAAAGGCAGTCCTTAAAGCATAGATAAGATATAGAGGATACTAAGGCTCAGACTGACTCTCATCTACCCCATATGACGCTAGGACTATCAGCTGATCTTCTAACACACTAAGGAGTAAACACGTTCCCTGTCTACCCAAGGGTGGCCTAACCCTTGCTAGAACCTATAAGAAGTGAGTGAACTCAACATAGTGAGAAGAGAGACAGCTAATAAGCAGCATCCTAGAACCACAAGATGAGAGCAAGAAATCTTGTCTATTCTTGTCTTTGCTCTATATCTTGTCTATGCTTTAAGAACGACCTTTTCTGTTTCTTTGCCAGCTTTTAGTTTTAGTTCAGGGGGAGTTCACTTGGGAGCTTCTGGAGCTTAATATTGACATAACTCAACTTGAACTAAAAGTGCATCTCATGTTGAGGGGGAGCTGGATTTTCGTGCATTTCAGCATTCTGCATTGTAGTATAATTACTTGGAGCCTTGACTATTATCCTTATATGATATGTTTACGATGTTTTACATCATGCCATGATCCATGCTTAATTGCTAGATTTATCATGTCTTTATATGTGTCATCAAGCCTTTGCCATTGATAAGTTAATTAAAATTGCACAACTTGAATTAAGACATGTCATGCTCTTGAGACTAGTCTGTCTTTAGTTATCTTCTTATGATTCATGCCATGTCAAATAGGTTAAGTTGAACTTTGAATCTCTATTCAGCTTTATATTAAGCTATACTAGTTTCTTGATGAAGCATGAGTTAGTGCAAATTTTTAATAAAAGCAAAAAGGTCTCTTTATGTGCGAAAAAACTGATCTCACCAATTCTTTCTCATGAGACTGCTTGCCATTGCACTAGGCATGAACTCAGGGGGAGTTTTGGATGACCAAGATCATCTCCTTAAGCTTCTTGCTTGGAGTGGTCGCATAAGGCTTGAGATCTAGCACATGACTAAAATTTGGTTGGAAACGACCATGAGTTTCAAAAGTAAAACATGTCAATTGTGCTGAATTTGCTTTAGTACAAAAAGCCTAAAGTGCTTGAATAAATGATTCATTCTTGAACTTGTAGCACTCTAAATTGACTCAATACTAGCTTCTCGGTTCCACTTAGATTATTGACATGTCTTGCATCATCTTTGGATACCTTTAGCTAGCCTATAATCTTGAATGGCTTGACATGCTAAGAAATTCATCTAATTTTCAGATTATAACTCATGTGGCTTGGCTTGATTATGCATATCTTGTTATAATATTGATAGCTTTTATATGCATTATAGCTTGGTGTAATACTTAATGGTCAATTTGGATAATCTTCATGGCTCTAATTGCTTAGCATTGAATAAAATTCAGCCGCACCATGCTTTATTTTCCTCCAAAGAACCTTGATGATTTTATTTCCAAAAGGGGGAGAATAGTTGGAGAAAAAGCCACATTTTAGGAGCTTTGGGAGCTTTTGAGGAAAACTTGCTCTTTCTTTTGCTCCTTTGTCAACATGGTCATTAGCATCATTCTCTTTCTCTTGGACCATGTATGACTTTCAAACAAACTCAACTTCTTGCGCTTTTTCTGTGTTTGTCAATATACTCATCAAGGGGGAGATTGAGAGACCATGTGGAGGTTTCCCCATGTTTGTGATGAGTAATTGACGGTTGTGTTAGTGAGTTTGAGTTTGTTTTGGGTGTTCTAGGGTTGAGTACCTTTTACTTATGCTATTGTTGATATGCTGTTTCGTGCGGTGCTATGTGACGGTTTGCTTGTCTGTGTGACTGTAGGACTTTGGAGTTAGGTCATGGTGAGGCGAGGTGGACCGGGACTAGGCACAGGAGGTGTTGAGGTCCAAATGATCGGTGATGCCGAAGATGATCGAGGCTGGTGAGGTGGTTGCGAGTCGGGAGACGAGGAACCAGAGCTGGAGCTACCCGTGACAGACACGACGGGCGACGACGAGAGAACCGGGACTAGTCTCAAGGAGGAGTCGGAGGTCCAGACGATTGGAGGTCGGTTGCGGTCGTGTGCGACGGAACAGACCAGGACTAGACTCAGGTGGAGTCGGAGGTCTCAGTCGGTGTCGGGTGGACGCGACGGGCAGCGGCGAGTGGACCGGGACTAGGCTCAGGGAGGAGTCAGAGTCCAGACGGTCAGGATACCGGGTGTGGTCGTGTGCAGCGGAGCGGACCGGGACTAGACTCAGGGAGGAGTTGTGGTCCAGACGGTCAAGGTACCGGACGCAGGAAGCTTCCGGGAAGGCACTTGAGGGGCAAATTGGAGATTTGACTCAAGCAATGAGGGGAGGGGCTGGTTTTCCCTCCGATAGTGTGTGTTGACTTTTTGCGTCAAGTGTGTGTGAGGCATGGAGTGTGTTTGGTATGACACTTCTTTATTTTCTCCTTTGGTGTGTGAGCCTTGGTGTTAAAAGGAGAAGATGAGAAGCAAGTGTGCATGCATCCTGGAGAGGGTGAGGAGAGTGAGTTCTGGATACACTAGTGCAAGGAGTGAGCTCTTGTGTGTGCTACGTGTGTGTTCATCTCAAGCATGTAGTGAGATGAGTGATTCTCTTACTAACTGCGTATGGGGACGTAGTGTTGGATGTTGAACACTACATGTAATCATTCATCTTCCAGAAAATGAATCCATTTGAGAATTTCAGCCTGCTTTTTGCTCTCTGTTGATTTTCTGCTCTCTTCTGCTCCTATGTAGCTGTATTTCCTTGCTCTCTATGGTGGGATAAAACCTCCAGGCCCTTTGGCCAGTACTTCCTTGAGAGTAATTGAAGGAATCAATGTGTATTGCTTTGAGCCTCACTTCCTCTGTTTTGATTCCCTAGGGTTTGAAGTCAGGGCAACTTGAGCTTTCTTTGTTTGGCCTTGGAGAAGTGGTTCTAGCGTCATATTTGCTTGTTTGAGATTGTTTCTCTGGTGTTTTCCAAGTCTCATAAGCAAAGAATCTCATAATCTTGAGAAAAATGGATTTTATCTTCTCTGCAGATATCACTTCAGCTTTCTCAATGTGTGCAGTCTTCATTTGATGTTTGGGCTGCATTTCTCCTCTCCTTAGTTCCCCTTGTTATTAAGCTTGCAATCCAAATGAAATGCCCTGAGAAAGAGATGCAGCAGATCATCAATTTTCCCAGGATTTGAAGGTTCAGTTTTTACTGTTCTATTTTTCAGTCTGCTCGCTGGTCTTCTGCCCTACCTGAACCAAAGGCCGGTCCGATCGGTTTCATACTGGCGGTCAGACCGGATGGTGAAGGGCGGTCTGACCGCTAACCCTAGCGGTCAGATCGGAGAGACTGAGGCGGTTCGACCGGAGGCTGTCAGGCGGTCTGACCGGCCGGTCTATGGCGGTCTGACCGGCCATATAGTGACGGTCTGATCGGTCATATAGCGACGGTCTGACCGGCCCCTATATGGCGGTCGGGACTGTGCCTGTCTCAGTGTCTCCACTGCAGATTTTCTTATTTTGCTGTGACTCTTTCTTGCTTCTTTCTCGTGGTTGAATCTCCAGAGAGTATGACTCATATCCTTCATAGCTTTTGTTGCTATTGGAGATAAGAGAAGCTTGTGGATACTCGGGGGCAAATTTTAAAGAGGCACCATTCACCCCCCCTCTGTTGCCATTTTCGATCCTACAATAACTAACCCAAAGTATCTGGCTGCAGCAACTGGCGGCAAAAACATACTCGGTCTCTGCGGTGGACTGTGCAACACCAGACTGCTTCCTAAAAGACCAGGAAACTAGAGAAGTGCCAATGAATTGGCAGGTGCCAGAAGTGCACTTCCTATCTATCCTACAGCCAGTAAAGTCTGCGTCCAGGAATACCTCATCCTTCGAGGCTAAGAAAAACACCCAAGAATACCTCGAGAAGTCATCGACCATAACAAGAACGTACCACTTCACTCCTGCTGACTACACTCTAGCTGGTCCAACTGTGTTCATATGGAGCAGCTGTCCTGGTGCATCGGTCATAGTCACTGTAACTGGAGGATGTGAAGCAGCAACCATCTTGCCGTGCCGGCAAAGAGCGCAAACTAGATCTTTGACTATCTTGAGTTTAGGTAGACCACGAATGAGATCGTGTCCGCTAACTTGAGTCAAATGGTCAAATCCAATATGACCAAGTCTCCTATACCAAAAAGTGAGGTCACAGGACTCTGAAGCAATTAAACACCTGAGAGGATCACCAGAAGACTCAACAAAATCAGCACAAAAGATACTCCCATATCTAGAAATCCCGCAAACCAGACTCCCTGAAGAATCAAGAATTTTGCAAGCATTTTTATTAAATCTTACTTCGAAACCGTCATCGGTAAGCTGGGAAACCGAAAGCAAATTGTACTGCAGCTTACTCACTAAGGCATCATCTTTTAAAATGAAAGAATCATTAACGCGCACAATACCTTTGGCGATGATGCGCCCAGAAGAGGCATCTCCGAAGGTGATCGTCTCATCACCTGGAGCTCGGGCTAGGGAAGAGAACCAACGAGAATCTCCGGTCATGTGTCGAGAACACCTGTAGTCCACAAGCCATACCTCTCCCTTCCCATCCTGGCGAACCTGAGTCAACAAGAGAGAGATGGCTCAGTAAATCAAAAGAGATTTTAGAACCCAATACTGAGTCACACGATTAGCAGAAGAAGTAGTCACACGCGACTGACCTCTAACTACCCTACGCTCTCCGTCGCTCAGAAAGCCAGAAGGTCTATGAGTAGACTTGAAGCTGTTGTTGGGCTTGACTGCTATGGAGGAGCGAGTCAAAGCACCAGCAACATGCTGATCTCGCCGCGGGTAGTTATCTCGACGGGGAAAATGAGATCTACCCTCAGGACGGCGGACACCACGACCAGAGGCAAATCGAGGACAAAAATCAGAAAACTTAGAAAAACTAAGTCCTCGATGCTGGCCAAACCCATTAACATGATCAACTCTAGACCTCGTGTTGGTCTTAGGTGCACTCAGGGTCTGGGGATGACCCTGAATACACCTAGGAGCCTGAACACAGTCTCTTCGCGTGATCTTGGCGCGCCTGAAGCATCTCTCGATCATGTGTCCATCCTTCTGACAGAAGATACAATGATACTTCACCTTCTGAGAGATAGAAGTAGCATGATGGGGCTTGGCCTTCTGAGAGGTCGAAGCAACAGGTGTAACAACCTTACTGTGAGAAATCCCTTGGACAAAGCCCACAGATTTGAACTCAACTTTCTTGGTTCTGGGCTTGACCTCGATCACACCTGCTGCTATGGGTCTGAGAACAGCAGGTGGATGCTTCCTAACATCCTCAAGAAAATCGTATCCTAGACCTTGATTGAATTTGCAAATCTTGGATTGGTCTAGAATAAGATTCAGCTTCTTCTTGCCTCCAACAAACTTCTCAAGAGTGTTCATAACATACTGACACTCCTGAAAGAGAGAGGCGCAAGAAGAGCAGGGGGAAGAAGAGACAGCAGAAGGTAAGGGAGAAGAACCAACAATAGAAGAAGGAATTGCATGTGCACGCACAGCCGCCTCAACATTGAGGTCCTCGCAAGGAATAGGAGGGACAGTCCTACTTCTAGCAGTTTGGTCCTCATGCCTAAGCGCCTCTACCATACCCTTAGGCTTCTCCCCCACAACAGCACAGGCATCACAACAGGATTGTGGCTTCTCTAGTAGGTCCTTAGTTAGTTTCACACATTTATGATCCAAAGCAATGAGTTGAAGTTTTAATTTTTCACAACTATTGCATGGTGAGTTAACAGGGTCCTTAGTTGCATAATGAGCCAATCTGTTGTTGTGGTCAATCATTTCTTGAAACTGTTTTGAGACAGATTCAAGTTCAGCAGTTAATTTGGGACAATTGGTGCAAGACACAATAGGCTCAAGCAATGAAGCATGCAATTCAGCAATTTCATGATCTGCCTTCTTTAAGTTCATTTTCAAGTTATTGCAATTTTCACATGTCACAGGCAGATCGAGAAGCATATTGTAAAGACCTCTAAAAGCATTGTCCTTATCCTCACATGAGGTGGAAGAAATAGTCTCAACAATAGTAGATGAAAAAGCAGCAGTCCTAGTCATCTCTAATTCAGCTAACAAACTAACATTCTTCACCTTAAGCAAATCTAGCTCAGAAGTCACACTATCATGAAAGGTCCTTAGCTTCTCCATATCACCAAGTAGAGAAGAACATACATCACATTCGTCACGGGAGGGAGCAGATATAAGTGAAGTAAGCTCCCGTGATAGTCTATCTACTTCCTTTTCCAACTCACTACACCTAGCTCTAGATCTAGCATGAAATTTTTCTAGCTTCAGAAATGCATCATTGACCTGGTCATAGGAGGAATATACCTCATCGCAGTCGCTGTAGAGCTCACTGTCGTTGATGTCGCCCTCATGGGCCATAAAGCACATGTCGATGAAGTCATCGCTGTCCTTGGGTTCTTGATCATCCTTGCCGTCGTTGTCACTCCACCCTTCCATGTTGCTAGAGTCGATGTCATCGAAGGCGGTGAGGACATGTTGAAACAACTTCTTGGCTTTGCCAAGGTTGCGGAACTTCTTCTCTTTGCCTTGGACATGAGCTAGGGGCTTCTTATTGCGTTTTTTGTTGGTGTAGTCGTTTTTGCTCGAACCACTATAGTCGTTCTTGCCCTTGTCCAGCTTGGGGCAATTTGCCCGAATGTGGTTGGGGCCACCACATTCGAAGCAGATCACGGGCCCTCCTCTCTTTCTGTCCCTCACCCTCTTGTATGCATGGGAGAATTTCCTAGCTAGGAGGGCTAATTGGTTCTCTGGGAGCTGCTCTAGTTGATCATCACTAATTTCACACAGAGCAGCTAAAGAGAATCCAGTCACATCATCAGAAAGACATCCAGAAGCAGAACTAGGATCAGTGACCAAAGCCATCGACTATGTCTTCGACTTGCGAGAGACAATGTCAATCTCGTGAGTCTTGAGGCATGAATACAACGCATCAAGAGTCAAAGTCGAAAGATCAGTCGTGTCCTTGATAGTGGTCACTTTCATCTCCCAAACTCGCAAATCCAAAGCTGCAAGCATCTGTCGAGCATTGTCCAAGTTGGGGTATGTGAGACCGACCGCTCAGAGGTTGCTCAAGATCTTGTGAAACCTCGCAATGCACTCATCAAGGGACTCTCCAGTGAGCATTTTAAACTTGTTGTAATCTCGCTTGTACTGGTACTGTCATACCATCTTGATCTGGGTGGTGTCCTCATGGTATGCATCGAGAGTCACCCAGATGTCGTAGGCCGACGTAAGATGAGAAATGTGATCAAATTCACTTCGGCTTAGTCCTTGGATTATGATGTTCCTTGCCTTAGCATTTGCCTCAACATCGGGCATGTTCTCCACATTGATGTTCTCATCGGCAGAAACAAGAAAGCGAGTTTTGACCTTTCACCAAATCGCACAGCCCTGAGCCTGTATGTAACACTCCATCCTACTCTCCCAGAAGGGATAGTCGATCCCATCGAAGATAGGGGGCTTGGTGGAATACTTTTCCGTCGCCATGGCTCACAGACCGGTTAAGATCTATTGAGAAGAACTAACCGGCTCTGATACCAATTGTAGGATCAGAAATAGCAACAGAGGGGGGGGGGTGAATGGTGCCTTCGAAAATCGCTCCAAGTATCCATGCAAAATTTCTTCTCCGATAGCTATAGAAACTATGAAGCAAGACAATAGATTTTGCTCACTGGTAGCTGAAATTAATTTTGTAAACCGAAAACACTAGCTGCTAAAAACAAGCTTTATAAAGAAAAACTGAAAATACCAGAAGCTAAAGAAAGCCGAAAACAGAGCACATACAGTCCAACTGAAAATAGATGTTGCAGCCGAACTTACTTGACACAGGAATGAAAAGAGGAAAGATCATTTGACTGCTAGAATTGAAAAAGAAACACTGAAGACAACTACCAAAGAAGAGAAGCCAAATCAGAGAGAAGATTGATCTGTGCCTGCGCTTCTCAGAACGAAGAATTAGGACTTCAACCTAAATAACCAAATGCTCTCAGGGAGAAGGAAGTCAGATCATAGGTTCCTCTCGGCAAAAGACCAAGCAAAAATTGGAAACACAAGGAAACCGAAAACTGAATAGAGAAGTGCCAGCCAAAAACTGAAAATTGCAATAGCAAAGAAGGTCAGACCGCAAGAGAGTATCCGATCAGACCGGTGGTGAGAATCCGGTCTGGCTACTGAGATTTGGCCGGACTAACTGCTGTGATTTTTGGCCAGACTAACTGCTGAATCACAACCGATTGCAGCAAAAATAGAAAACAGCCAAAAGCAAAGACTGTAGAGGAGCTAGTCCGAAAGCATAAATAGTAAATACTGCATGACTAAGGCAAAGACCAGAACCAAACTCAAACAGCAAATCTGCTTCTCCGGTCAGAGAGAGGAATTTCAACTAAATAGTAAATTGTCCTCAAAGGGAGAGATCTCAGATCAAAAGATCAAGAAGACTGAAATTTAGACAAAAATTCAGTCCAGAGCTACTCAATTGAAGATCCATTTCGGAGATCAAGATAAACTTGAGAATCTCAATCTTTCAATCATTAGATTCTTGAAAACAACAGGAGATGAGATCAGATCAAGAAAACACCAACTTTGAAACAACATTTCACTGAGAAAATAAGAATACAAAGATGCCTCCTCCAAACCCTAAACCCTCTCTTCCACTAACAGGTCTCCAACCCGTTATCTTTAACCAAAACCGCTTCCATTTTGCAGCCTTGTGCATTTTACCGAAATGCCCCTGCCGCACCTTCCTAGAGCCATCACAGACAAGAAAACATCACATAGCACCGCTCGAAACAGCATAACCAACATTAGCATCAGAAAAGGTACTCAACATGAAATACCCAAATCGACCGATCAAGAAAAAGAACAAGCGTCCTAAACACGTCTGACCGCGTTCGACCAAGTCCAACCGTACTAGACTGCGCCATGCACCGACTTGGCGCGAACCAACCAAATCAAACTCAAACTTTCCAGAACACGAGTCAATTACTCATCACAAACATGGGGACAGCTCCACATGGTCTCTCATAGATCTTGATTGAATTTGCAAATCTTAGATTTGTCTAGGATAAGATTAAGCTTCTTCTTGCCTCCAACAAATTTTTCAAGAGTGTTTATAAGGTACTCACACTCCTGAAAAAGAGAGGTGCATGAAGAGTAGAGAGAAGAAGATGAGACACCATGATGAGGTTATCTCTGTTACACATTCATCGTCCACTCCAAGTATGCATGGCAAAGTTATTGATAAGGCTCCGAAAGGTCCTACGACAAGAGCAAGGCTACTTCAACAATAGATGCTTTTGTTTCTTAGAGAGTTTTCTATTATGTTAGATGAGAATGGCATACTACCTAATGCAAATATATTGTGCATTCTCAGATTTGAAGCAACGGAAGATCAAGTGGAGAAGGTCCAACCAGCCACGAGTCAAGAAAAGAAGAGTCCTTGATATATGCGTCCAGGAAATTCTCAACCAAGCAGCCATCAAATCAATGGAAGGCCATATGATCACAAATCTCATGGTGTGTACAAGATGTGGTCTGCGTGCCCAAAGGTTGACCGAATCCATCTCAATCTCAGTCTTGTAAAAGATAGGAGCTTAACCCGAAATTAAAGGAAACAGACTTGCTAAATTTTAGGAATTGGATTAGGAAACCTTGACCAAATAAGGGATTGGTTCGGCCAAGACTTTCCTTGCGTGAGTTCGGGGAAGCCCTATAAAACCCCATTGTATCCCCTTTGTTGGAGACAGACCACGTTTGAGAAAAATCAATCTACTAAAGTTTGTTCGAGTTTAGCATTACTGCTAAAATTCCATAGGGAATTAGGAGTGTTTTATTCAATCAAGATCATTCAGCCTTTTCACTGGGAATTGGGTGCACGATAGATCTTCGCTTGGTGGTCGGCGAAATCAACACGAGCGTGTTTTGGTGGATTAAAGAGTGTTCGTCCCTTGCACTGGCATTGGAGGATCATTACGATTCTTCAAGACACCCATGAGTATCCATCCTACGTCAAGAAGATCAGGTGATCCCGTATCATCTTGGTATCATAGGGCGGTTTACTCAGACCATCCAAAGGTTTGCACGTCTGATGAGGGCTTCACTTAAATCCTTTGATACTTGAGACTAATCCTTGATAATTGCATTTAAGGCTGCTCTTAAATTATTTATTTTGACTAAATGTCATCATTTGATAGTGTTTCACCCACGGCTAAAAAAAAATCAAAGTTTAGAGAGAGAGAATCTTTTAATTACCTTTTTACCCCTGTAGTTTTCCAAAAAAGTTTGTGACTCATATACCTCACTAGATTCAGAATAAGAATTTGAATCTGTCGGAGTCACTTGCGGGGTAACAAAAAAAGGCCGAACTTGGGTGAGTGCTTTACACCATATATTCAGTTGGAGTATTTAATATTTTTAGAGTAATTATGTGCCCTTATTTCCATGTTATTGCAATTGGCTAGCGTTTCTTCGAGCACTTGATAAAAATGAGCTATTTGTTCCTGATTGTTTCTATTTAGCTCATTCCTTTGTTGCATTGAGTCACATTGATCATTGCGTGTGCGTTCATCACTTCGCTTATATCTATTGGATCAGCACATAGGCAATATTTTCTAGCTTGGATTATTACTTAATTTTACAACATCATAAAATTCAATTTGTGTAGGAAAAATACTTTCTAACCAAGCTCCACAAAATATCCTTTGCCGTGCAATTATGAGTCACTTTTAAATCCGCTTAATCATCACTTGTTATTGTAGCCACCACCAAGAGTAAGTTTTTTTTGCCTCAATTCACTTCGGAAAGGTAAGAACTTTACTTGGGAGAGGAAAAGTGAGATTGAGTAAACTCCACATATCACCCATATATTTGTGGTTTTTGTGTTTTCCTTTGTGCTACTAACCATGTCAGGTGGAGATGACAATATGGGAGAGGAGCATGATTTGAATTCCTTGGTGACTCGTTTTCAATTCCAAGCATTAAGAGGAACTTTGCGCAATGAGTTCGCCGCCACTACTTTTGCCTTAGAGGAGCAACTCAAGGTAGAGATCAACAATTCCACACAAGACATGCGCATTGAGATCAACCAACAAATGAGTGTGCTATGTACCAACATTGTGAACGATGCGGTGCGCTGTCGGAACCTGGAGCAACAACTCCTGGATCCTCTGTGTAAATCGCACTAGTCCAGAAACAGCTAGTGCACACAGTAGAACAAAGATATATATTAAGCACAAATGACCAACTATATTAAATAAATAAAAGAGTATAGCCTTATGGCCAGGTCTTACATTGATAATTCTTATATTGATAACACAAATAATGAAAATAACAGCGGAAATACGTTAATAAATAGCGAAGCCCGATAGCCTGTCCACAAGCTGACGACTGTAAGACGACGTACTCGTCCAGGTCCTCACCATAGTTGTAGACGTCCTCCTCTGAGATGAGATAGTAAGGTGAGTACAAACTTGTACTCCGCAAGTCACACGAAAAATGCAACATAATGATAAAGGCAACAAAGAAAGGCATATAGGGTTATTTGTGTGTAAAACAGCATTTAAAGAAATACAGTAAATAGATTAAAATTATTGAATTTAATACAGTAAGTAAAAATAGTAATTGTAAAGAAATTAATACCGTTAGTATAGGCTCCGACCAAACACTAATCTATCCACGGGTATCCCACCAAGACCATCTTTTCCAAAAGATCTCAAATGGATTCCATCCATCTATATGCTTCCAATCACTCATGGATTCTATCCATCCACAAGCTTTTAATCTCTCATGGATTCCATCCATCCATAAGGTTTTCAAAAATTATTTTGAAAAGCAAAGTCTAATCCATGAAAAACTTTTGCTCAGCATGCCCATGACCGTGGGCACGGTTATCCAGGATAGTTTATACACTCTGCAGTGGTTGTACAGCTTTACCCACAAGACATGATCATCCCATATTGCCACCGGATTTACACAATTCCTTTGGTGTGCGGCGAGGAGATCATGACAAGGCCTTTACAATGCAAAGCCTTCAACCTGGCCAAGCCAACTCTAAGGTTTCACCCCAGTAAGGAATCCACCAAACCGGGATCCCCTCTTGAGCCAAGTGAGACTTCTCATGGCCTATGCCATGCTCACTTTCAACCTACGACAAGACACAGGTTGGGACCCGCAAATTAATCAGCCAGGACTGTCCCATACTAACCTTGTGGTAGTACGATAGGGTTTTGCAACAGTAGCTCACAGACTAGTTCTTAACTGATTTAGGCTCAACCACATACCCCCTGTGCCCGACAATCAACACTGTGTCTCCGAACAACAGTGCATGCCTACACCCACTACCTAATCATTAGCCTTAAGTCTAAACCAAATTTTATATTTATTTTCAAAATATTTCATAAACCTCCTTGACTCACCGAAGTCAAGAATACATTTAAAAAGCTTATCATTTTATGTGAAAAGGTATCCCAAGCCTAAAGTCATATCTATGCAGGTCTGAGCATTTGCTACAAAAATTCTCTAGCCATACTAGTGTACTTATTAGAGTTTGATTCTAGGGTGACAAGCTATTAGGAAATTCAATGTCAACAGAGGAATTAACAAGTAGGCAATATCTAAATTTAAAACTGAATTGAAATACTTTGAATAAAATTAAGCATGCAATGTAATTTAAAATAACATAATTTTATTTGAAGTCTGGGATCAACATTACCAAGGAGTGTGACTTGTCTTGCTCTGCAATCTGGTGTGAGTCATCATCAAATTCTTTCGAATCATCACAGTCTACACGCAAAGAACCAAGGCGAATAAATTCAAATAAAATCCAAAAATTATAAAATATGTATTAAGGATAGATTATGTTTCTAGATAAATTTAGGAGAAAGAATCAATGGATTCGGAGTTCGTATGAGGGCGAACGAATATCTAAAAGTTTTTGATATCACATGAAATGATAACAAAATCCAAGAATTACTTTTTTAATAGTACAATGTCGGTTGGTTGCGAGGTGGCCGGCGAATGGGCAAAATGGAACCCCGGCGATGAGGCGAAGATGGTGACACGAGTACGACGGCAATCACTGCAGTGATAGCGTGGTAGCGATAATGACAGGTTGAAGAGAGATAGTACCCAGGTATGGAATGTACAGATGTAAGGTGAGCATGGGTTAGAACATGGTATGGTAAAGCTAGAAAAATTATTGGCTAAGCTGAAAATTTATCGTAGATGATACAATCGACATTTGAACGATGACGGTAGAGGAAAAAGGAAAAACTTGATATCTTGGTGCTTAGTGAAGCGAATCTAAAACCACTTGGAAGGTAGCTACCTAGGATGGTTTGGCATGTTTTGACACAAAAGAATTGGAGAAAGCATCACTGGATAGATGGGAACGAAAGATGCCCTAGGCGGCTATGGCTAGGTGTTGGAGGCAAAAATTTGTGTATGGTTTTTGGAGGAAAGGAGGGAAGCACAGCATAGAATGCAATGAGACAAGTCTTGCAGAGGTGACGGCATAGGCTAAAACTCAACGGAGCGACGAATCGACGTCGGGAAGTCAAGAACGGCCGTTTATGTGGAAAGCTCAATTTTTGACAACTGGCTCCACGAAAAATTAAATAAAAATGGTAGATAAATTGCTTAGAAGATAGGACATGATATGACATGAACAAAAATTAAATAACTCACCGAAAAAAATGATGTACGTGAAGAGATGGTTTTAGTGTCATGGCTCGACAAGGTTGACGAGGACTCAGGGATCTTCATGTGATGGCAATGGAAGCACGACGTAGAACGCGTTGAGGCAAACTCAATGGTATGAACGGCTCGGCCAAAGGACATCAAATGGTGGCGGAACACGATGGAGAAGACCTTCGGCGACCGGCAGGTTGACGTCGGCATTCCAGGCAAACGGAGAGGAGATAGCGGGTGGGGTTTGTCGCGAAACGAAGAGAAGAACACAGGGAATGCAATGCTCACCTTGATTGTGGTGGAACAAGCATGGTTGGCCGACGGCGCGATTTGGCGACGGTGCTCCGGTGATGCTCCAGTGAAGCTCCGGCGAAGGCAAGGGAATGCGTGAAGACGAAGCCGATGATGTGGTCAATTGTGGCGGATCACCACTGTAGGTGGTGCAAATGACCGATAAACGCCGTTCGGTTGGCGAGAGAAAAATGCCGATTGCATTGAGGATGAAGGGAGAGAGGACTTAAGATCTTTTGGAGTGAATGAGGATGAGGAGGGGCACCCGGGGCTCTCTTTTGTAGGGGTGGAGATGGACCGGATGAGGAGATCGATGCGGCGTGTCATTCGGTGGCATGGTTGATTCCGGCGAAACAGCGCACGAAATTCACGGCTAAGGCTGGGAATTAAGGGGTCTTAATGAGAGGATTTGAATACCTTTGATTGTGCAAGAAATCATAGAGGAAAGCATGAGTTTGAAAGCTTCAAAAAAATGGCCATGGCACTACGCGCTCGGGACACGGAATGGCTGGAAGAAGAAAGCGAGCAGAGAGAAAATGGAAAAGAAAAAACAATTCCAAAAATAAAGTAAATTCAAAAAATTCAAGAAAATTTCACAAAACTCCTTGGAAACTAAAAAGATCAAATAAAATAATTTCAGATTTAATTGAAGTTTATTTTAATCATTTAAAATATTTTTATTTTCTAAGCTTTAATTTAATCGAAATAATTTTAAACACTCTAAAAATTTGAAAAGAGGATATAAATAAATAGATTAGAATTTTTGAAGAATTTAGAAATTTGCATGGGCTTAATCAGGGCTAGGATGAAGGAGAACGGCTTTTCAGAAGATTGAATTCTAAAGTAAAAGAAAAAAGGAGATTTTCCAAATTATTTTGGTACTAAAAAATCTATTTACGATGTCAGAGCTGGATATTCATTTTTAACCAAATTATTTTTATAAAGAAAAAAATTTATTTAGACTGAAAGGTGGGGCCCATCTGTTAGTTAGAGAGGAGAGAGGAGGGAGCGGGTGGCTGGATGAATGCCACGTGGCAAGAAAGAAATCGGGGCTGTTGGCACGGTTAAAGGAAGATGGAGACATGGGATTGGATCGGACAGCGGTGGATAAATCCAGGCCGTCAGCTGAAGAATGAAGGGGTAAGTGGAGGTGGGTGGCTGAGATTAAATCGGGCGAAGAAGATTGTATCTGGGCATGACACTTGTCAACCCAAGAAGAGAGAGGGTTTTAAAATTTATTTTTAGATTTTCAGGAACTAGGAAGCTTTAAATCACTTAGAAAATAGCAAATAAAGTCTAAAAATTCCAGATAAATTCATAGAAATTCCTGGAGATTTTTTAGGGTTAAAAAAATATTTCCAACATAAAGTTGGTCTTTTAATTTTTACAAAAAAACTTTTTAGCTTTGAAATTAATTTTAAAATCCAGAAAAACACTGAAATGCAGATAAAAGCCAAATGTTCTTAAAATAATTAATTTTTAAATACGATTTTTATAGAAATCCAAAATATCTTTTACTTAATAATATTTTTATGTTTTCAATTAAATTACTTTCAAGAAAAGTTTTTTTACTGAAATTTTTTGAAATAAACAGCTGGGCTGTTACATGTGCGCACTTCGACCACAACTAGAGGAAGGCAGTGTTCATCATGGGGTTGGCATCGCTCCGCGAGAAGAGGGAGCGGGCGTTGCTCGAGGGGACCAAGAAGCGCAACACAGACGAGACCGCGTGGTGGCAATCGCCATTCGTCCACCCCTACCAGGGAGAGGTGAAGGGGCGGCTTCCATGGTCCGGGGAGGGGCCATGGACATGGAGGCCGTGGTGGAGGAGCACCTCATTTTGACGACGATGACCTTCTTCACTACGATGATGGCCACTACCGCCGTAACCGTCATGACAACGAACACCCCAATGAGGACAAGTTTGGTAAGCTTAAATTTACCATACCAACATTTTCATATACACATGACCCGGAGGATTACCTTACTTGGGAGCTCAAGGTGGACAAGGCGTTCCGCTTGCACAATTATTTAGAGAAGAAAATTCACATGACGGGACTTAAATCCGCTGATTATGCACTCATATGGTGCGAACAAGTTCAAAATCAAAGGAGCATATGGCAAGCCTCCCATCACTACATGGGAAGAGATGAAGTACCACATGAGAGCAAGGTTTGTTCCCAAACATTACAAACATGATTTGTTTGACAAGTTGCAGCAAATGAAGCAAGGAACCCGCATGGTGGAGGAGTACTATAAAGAGATGAAGATGGCGATAATTCGAGCTAATGTATATGAGCAAGAAGAGTAAACGATGACGCGATTCCTTGCTGGTTTACACCCTTCCATCAAGCGCATCACTGAATTTCAGCCTTACAACAACATGGTGGATTTGGTACATCAAGCAACCAAGGCTAAAAGACAAGTACAACAAGACATGGGGGCAACAAGAACTTCATCCTATATGCCCCGAGCAGCACCTGCAGGAGGTAAAACAACATCTCATTTCAATTCATTTCAAACTAATCCATCTAATGGAAGTTTTACTCCTAGTGCATGTGCTACCCCAAGTGCTAAGAATGTCACTCCTTCATTTCCAAAGAGAGGACCAGCCCCCTCTTCATCATCTTCTATTGGTTCTACGGCCAAGAGTAGCTCCATCCATTGCTTCAATTGTCTTGGTCGCGGACATATACAAAAGGATTGTCCAAATAGCAAGGTAATGTTGATAACTGAGAATGGAGAATATGATTCTGTTAGTGATGAAGATGGATGGCACCTTACTGATTTTGAGGCGCATGAGGATGGCCACGAGGGAGAAAGAGAAGAAGAAACACATAGGGATGGGTATTGTGACCCCGAGTCCGGTCCTATCCTTGTGTGCACTCCTTCGGTATTGAGCGTTCAAGCAAAGCCCAACCATGAATAGCGCTGCAATGTTTTCCAAACAAGAGCTCAGGTGAATAAAGATGGTAAGTGTTGCAAAGTTATTATTGATGGAGGTAGTTGTCATAACCTAGCTAGCAAAGAACTTTGCACTAAACTAGGATTGAAATACAAAAAACACCCATATCCATATCAAATTCAGTGGTTGAATAATGATGGTTCTATGAATGTTGGGTAGACTGTTGATGTTAGCTTTCAGATTGGTTCTTATCGTGATACTGTAGAATGTGATGTTGTGTCCATGTAAGTATGTCATTGTTATTAGGTAGACCATGGCAATATGATCGTTCTATGATTCATGATGGAAGAACTAATCAATACAAGTTCATGTGGAATAATAAAGAAATATTGCTACGACCATTAACTCCTCAAATTATACATGATAACATGCAAAAGATTGAGGTGAAAGTGGAAAGTGAGAAAAGGAAGGAGCAAAAGAGTGTAAGTCCACAAAAGGTGAGTGAGAGCCACAAGCTAAAATTGAGTGGAAAAAGGAAAGAGGAGGGAGAGAAAAAGTTAGTCATGATAGCCACTAAATCTGGTTTGAGAGAGATGAGAGATGATTCCACTTTGGAGCACGTGGTATTACTGCATAAAGATGTTTTGCTTTTTACTAACGACTTAACATCTTTTCCTAGCGTGGTTTCTCAAGTGTTACAGGCTTATGAAGATGTCTTTCCGGAGGAAGTACCCGCTGGCCTACCACCCGTTCGAGGCATCGAACATCAAATTGACCTAGTACCGGGAGCTCCACTTCCCAATCGTCTGCTGTACCGCACAAACCCGGAGGAGACGAAGGAAATTCAGCGACAAGTACAAGCACTCATGGAAAAAGGGTACGTACGCGAAAGTCCTAGTCCTTATGCTGTTCCTGTCATTCTTGCTCCTAAGAAAGATGATAGATGGAGAATGTGCATAGACTGTAGAGCTATCAACAATATTACCATTCATTATCGTCATCCTATCCCTAGGTTAGATGATATGCTTGATGAATTGAGTGGCTCCGCTATCTTTTCTAAGATTGATTTGCGTAGCGGCTATCATCAAATTAGAATGAAACATGATGATGAGTGGAAGACAGTTTTTAAAACAAAATTGGATTGTATGAATGGTTAGTGATGCCTTTTGGTTTATTTAATGCTCCTAGTACATTCATGCGATTAATGAACCATGTTTTGAGACACTTCATTAGGAAGTTTGTGGTAGTCTATTTCAGTGATATTTTGACATATAGCCACTCATTGGAAGAACATGTTGAACACATTAGACAAGTGCTACAAGTGCTAAGAACCGAACAATTGTATGCTAATCTTAAGAAGTGTACCTTTTGCACAAACAAAGTGGTGTTCTTAGGCTATGTTGCTTCAGCTCATGGAATTGAAGTAGATGAATCTAAAATTGAAGCTATTCGAAATTGGCCTACTCCAATCAATGTTAGTCAAATTCGTAGCTTTCATGGACTTGCTAGTTTTTATCGCCGATTTGTGAAAGATTTTAGTACCATTGCTACTTCATTAAATGAATTAACTAAAAAAGGAGTCACTTTTGAGTGGGGAGAAAAACAATACAAAACTTTTGCTGAATTGAAGAAATGTTTAACTGAAGCACCATTGCTTGTTTTACCTGATTTCACTAAAACTTTTGAGATTGAATGTGATGCTAGTGGAATAGATATTGGTGGTGTTTTGATGCAAGAAAGAAAACATGTTGCATATTTTAGTGAGAAATTTCATGGTGCACAATTGAATTACACTATTTATGATAAAGAATTGTATGCTCTTGTGCGTGTGTTAGAAACTTGGCAATATTATCTTTGGCCTAAGGAGTTTATCATACATTCTGATCATGAAGCTTTGAAATATTTAAAAGGCCAGACGAAATTGAATCGTAGACATACTAAATGGGTAGAATTCATTGAAACATTTCCTTACATTGTTAAACACAAAAAAAGGCAAGGAAAATGTGGTAGCTGATGCATTGTCTAGAAAACATATGCTTTTCACTCAATTGGAAGTAAAGGTTCCAAGGCTAGAAAGTTTGAAATATTTATATGCTTCTGATCATAACTTTTCAACACCATATTCTAATTGCAAAGATGGGAAAGGGTGGGATAAATTTCATGTTCATGTTGGTTTTCTCTTTCGCATGAACAAACTATGCATTCCAGATTCTTCTGTGCATTTACTACTAGTGTAGGAGTCTCATGTAGGAGGATTGATGGGTCATTTTGGAATTGAGAAGACGTACATGATGTTGGCCAATCATTTCTATTGGCCTAAGATGAGGCGAGACGTCAAGAGGTTTGTTCAACGAAGCATCACGTCCCATAAGGTGAAGTCAAAGCTCAATCCACATGGTTTGTATACTCCACTTCCAGTTCCTAGCGCTCCTTAGGAAGACATTAGCATGGATTTTGTGTTGGGGTTACCTAGGACAAAGAGGGGGAGGGATTCTATTTTTGTTGTTGTGGATAGGTTTTCTAAAATTGCACATTTCATTCCCAGTCATAAGAGCGATGATGCATCGCATGTAGCTGACTTGCTTTTCAAAGGGATTGTGAGGTTGCATAGAATGCCAAGAACTATTGTTTTAGATCACGACGTTAAGTTCATGAGCTATTTTTGGAAGACATTGTGGGCCAAACTTGGGACGAAGCTATTATTTTCAACAACCTGTCACCCACAAACAGATGGACAGACGGAGATGGTGAACCGTACACTCTCAATGCTGCTGTGGACAATGATTAAAAAGAATTTAAAAGAGTGGGAAGATTGTCTACCGCATGTTGAATTTGCTTATAAAAGGGATGGTGCATTCTACAACTCAACTATGTACATTTGAGGTGGTGTATGGTTTCAAACCAATCATACCACTTGATTTAATGCCACTTCCCTTACAAGAACGTGCTAATATGGAGGCTTCCAAGCGTGCTAACTTTCTGAAAAAGCTCCACGAAAAGACTAAAGAGGTAATTGGGACAGGGATACGTGCTTATGCATCAAAGGCTAACAAATTTAGAAAGAAAATGATTTTTGAACCAGGAGACTTAGTGTGGGTACACCTTCGCAAAGAGCATTTTCTGGAGAAGCATAAATCAAAGTTGATGCCTCGTGGTGATGGTCCTTTTAAAGTACTTGCCAAGATCAACGATAATGCATACAAGATAGAGCATTCAGGAGACGATTATGGGGTGAGCACTACTTTTAATGTTGCTAATTTATCACCATTCTTTGGACAAGATGGCACAGAGTCGAGGATGACACCTTTTCAAGAGGGCGAGGATGATGAGGATATCTCTATTACACATCCATCATCCACTCCAAGTGTGTATGGCAAAGCTATTGATAAGGCTCCAAAAGGTCCTATGACAAGAGCAAGAGCTAAGCTACTTCAATAACAAGTGTTTTTGTTTCTTAGAGAGTCTTCTATTACGTTAGATGAGAATGGCATACTACCTAATGCAAATATGTTGTGCATTCTTAGATTTGAAGCAATGGAAGATTAAGTGGAGAAGGATCAACCGGCCACGAGTCATGAGTAGAAGAGTCCATGATATATGCATCCAGGAAATTCTCAACCAAGCAGCCATCAAATCAATGGAAGGCCACGTGATCACAAATCTCATGGTGTGTACAAGATGTGGCCTGCGTGCCAAAAGGTTGACCGAATCCATCTCAATCTCAGTCTTGTAAAAGATAGGAGCTTAGCCCAAAATTAAAGGAAATGGACTTGCTAAATTTTAGGAATTAGATTAGGAAACCTTGACCAAATAAGAGATTGATTCGGCCAAGGCTTTCCTTGCGTGAGTTCGGGGAAGCACTATAAAACTCCCTTATATCTCCTTTGTTGGAGACAGACCACGTTTGAGAAAAATCAATCTACTAAAGTTTGTTTGAGTTTAGCATTATTGCCAAATTCCATAGGGAATTAGGAGTGTTTTCTTCAATCAAAATCATTCAACCTTTCCGCTGGGAATTGGGTATACTATAGATCTTCGCTTGGTGATCGGCGAAATCAACACGAGCGTGTTTTGGCGGATTAAAGAGTGTTCGTCCCTTGCACTGGCATTGGAGGATCATTACGATTCCTCAAGACTCCCGTGAGTATCCATCCTACATCGAGAAGATTGGGCGACCCCATATCACACCAGATGGAGAGGAAGAAGAACCAACAGCTGAAGATCAAATAGCACGTGCATATCTCTCCTTGTGTATGACCGCCTCAACCTTGAGGGCTTCGCAAGACACACAAGGGGTAGTTTTAATCCTAGCCATTTGGTTCTCGTAGATCTTCCTAAAAGCCTCTACCATGTCCTTAGACTTCTCCCCCACCTCAGCACAGAAAGAGCAAGCAGATTGTGGCTTCTCTAGTAAATCCTTAGTTAGCTTCACACATTTATCATCCAATGCAACCAATTCATATTTTAGTTTTTCACAGTTATTGCATGGTGAGCTAACAAGTGCCTTAGAAGCATATTGAGCCATTTTCTTATTGTGATCAACCATATCTTGAAATTGTTTGAAATAGATTCAAGTTCAGCAGTCAGTTTAGGGCAGTTGACACAAGAAGCAACATGTTCTAACAGGGCAGCTTGCATTTCAGCAATTTTATGATCTGCCTTTTTTAAGTTAATCTTCAAATTATTACAGCTTTCACAAGTCTCAAGCAGATCAAGAAACATGGTATAAAGACCTCTAAAAGCATTGTCCTTATCCTCACATGAGGTGCAAAATGTAGTCTCAACAGAATTAGATGAAATAGATGCTACTCTAGTCATCTCTATCTCAGTTAGCAGACTAACATTCTCCACCTTAAGCAAGTCTAGTTAAGAAATCACACTATCATGAAAGGTCCTTAGTTTCTCCATATCCTCTAGTAAAGAAATACATACATCACAATCATCATGGGAGGGAGCAGATCTAAGTGAAGTAAGCTCCCGTGACAAGCTCTCTACCTCCTTCTCTAATTCACCACACCTAGCTTTAGATCTAGCATAAAACTTTCCTAGCTTAAGAAAAGCATCATTGAGTTGGTCGTAGGAAGGGCCTACCTCATCGGAGTTGCTGTAGAGATCGTCATCACTGATGCCGTTCTCATCAGCCATGAAGCATATGCCAATGAAGTCATCGCCGTCCTTGGTGTCCTTGTCTTGACCATCCTTCCATGCTGTTGAAGTCGAGGTTGTCGAAGGCGGTGAGGACGCGGTGGAAGAGCTTCTTGGCTTTGCCAAGGTTACGGTACTTCTTCTCTTTGCTTTGGCCATGAGCTGGGGCTTCTTATTGTAGTTCTTGCTAACGTATTCATTCTTGCTCACACCGCCATAGTCGTTCTTGCCCTTCTCCAGCTTGGGGCAATTTGCTCAAATGTGGTTGGGGCCACCACACTCGAAACAGATCACCGGACCTCCTCTTTTTGTTTCTCTAACCCTCTTATAAGCATGTGAGAATTTTCTAGCTAAAAGGGTTAGCTCACTCTCTAGAAACTACTCAAATTGATCATCACGTATCTCACACAAAGCAGCCAAAGAGAAACCAAAATTGCCATCAGACAACACTCCAGAAGCAGAATCGGGATTAGTGACCAAAGCCATTGACTGTGACTTCGACTTGCGAGAGACAATGTCAATCTCGTGAGTCTTGAGGCATGAGTACAACGCATCAAGAGTCAGTGTCAATAGGTCAGTCATGTCCTTAATGGCGGTCAATTTCATTTCCCACACCCTAAGGTCCAAAGCAGAAAGCATTTGGCAAGTATTGTCCGAGTCTAGGTTTGTAAGACCAACAGCTCAGAGGTTGCTCAAAATGTTGTGGAAACTGGAAAAGCACTTATCCAAGACTCACCAGCGAGCATCTCAAACTTGTACTCTCACTTGTATTGGTCTTGTTGAACAGTCTTGATTTGGATGGTGCCCTCATGGTATGCATCGAGGGTCACCCAAATGTCATATGCTGACGAAAGATGAGAAATGCGATCAAATTCATTTCTACTAAGACCCTGGATGATGATGTTCCTTGCCTTACCATTGGCCTCCACATCTGGCATATTCATCGCTGTGATATGCTCATCGGCAGGAACAACAAAGCTAGTCTTAACTTTTCTCCAAATCACATAGCCTTGAGCCTGAATGTAAGACTCCATCCTACTCTTCCAAAAGGGATAGTCGACCCCATCGAAGATAGGAGTTTTGGTAGAATACTTGTCTGTTGCCATAGCTCCAAAAACCAGTTAAGATCTATTGAAAAGAGCTAACCAGGCTCTGATACCACTTGTAGGACCGGACAAGCAACAGAGGAGGTGAATGGTGCCTTTAAAATCTCCCCAAGTATCCACTTAACCCTTTTTCTCCAATAGCTACTGAGCTATGAAGATTAGGGTTGAAAGCTCACTAGAAAATCGAGAAGACAGACCGAACAGAGCAAGAAAGTCGAGATCTGTCAACGTGGTCGAAAGTTACAACATGGGCGTAAGTCTCAACAATGTGGTTGAACTCTGATAACAAGGTCAAGAGCAGACAGTGTGGTCGTAACTCGACTATGTGGTCGATAGCCGACTATGTGGTAAGAAATTATCCTAGTTGATAACCACAGAGACTAGAACCAATGTGACCAGAAATGATTGCAGTTGAAACTAACGTGGTCGTAAGTGAACAAGTGGTTGAGCAACCAGCGTGGGCAAAACTAGTCTGCAACTCAACAGATCAACGTGGTCAAAATCAGTGCGGTGTGGTCTAGAACTTGATCTTGGTCGAAACCAACGTACTCGTAAATCCAATCAACGTTCGAGACCGAGACTGCACCGACTAAGACTGCCTCAGTTCAGATTCGATAAAAGAAGACAAGGAAGCAACCGAACTGAATGTGGTCGAAATGTTCTTGGAATAATAGAGGAAAGGCAGGGAGGTGCATGACCACAAGATCCAGATTCCAAATAACTTTTGATTCACGGATCAACTGGTCATGAACCTTTGAACACAGCAAGAATAAGATCTCAAGACACTGCTCTGAACTTTAATTGAAAACTTATCAAGAAAATAGAGATCTTTCTGGGATTTCAACAAAACGCTCAAAACTGAGACTAAGAGGGAAAGAAGATAATCAGACCATGCAAGTGGGAATAGAAAGGCTAAGATAGCTTTGAGTATGATTTCCCAACACCAGGCAAGTCAGATCATGAATAAAACAACCGAAAACAAAGTCTCAGATCAAGAACATAGATCAAAACCAACTCAATTCCACACATACGAGCATACACAAACATAGATCAAAAGATGATATATGGCTCTAGGAGTTGATTCTACAACCACTCCATCCTGGAGGACCAAGAGCACGAGTGCTCCGCACAAACCCTAACCAAGAACACGAACGCACGCAAGAGGAATAGAAAAACTCTGGATCTCCTAGATGGGTAGCTCTCCATCCCTTTTTATAGTCTCTTGATACGGGGTATAACCTGTTAACCCCCTACTTAACACCGAGTTTTCACACACGCTTCTTAAAGCAGTTTACATCAACCCGTTAACGCGTACAGGACTGGAACCCTAACAGAAATGCCTCCTTTTGTGGTCTTGAGCAATTTATCAAAATGCCCATCTACCATGACCTAGCTCCAAAGTCCTGCAAACATCACCAACAAGCAAAGCATCACATAGCACCACACAATACACAAGGATCATCAGTCTGTATAATTAGAATGTGCTCAGTGAACAACCCAGCTGGTCTTATATGACTTATGACTAGTCGAATGCACGAAACATGAGGTACTTGAAGCCCTTGAAGTCCCACCAGTAGTCTACGACCACTCAGCAAGTCGTTACGACCATCACACAGGTTGCTACGAACACATAGCAATCGCTATGACCATTGCTCACAGCGGCTACGACTTTAACACGACTGGTCGCTATGACTTACGATCACACAGGCAGAGCACTACGACTATCGACCATGGTTAGTAGAAGTTACGACCATCGACCACGGCCAAACAGAGTTACGACTATCGACCACGGCCAGATAGAGTTACAACTATCGACCACGGCCAAATAGAGCTACGACTATCGACCACGACCAGACAAAGCTACGACTATCAACCATGGCCAGACATAGTTACGACTATCGACCACAGCCATACAGAGCTACGACTATCGACCACGGCCAGACAGAGCTAGGACTACCGACCATGGCCAGACAGAGCTACAACTATCAACCATGGTCAGACAGAGCTATGACTATCGACCACCAAGCCGTAAAAGCCTCTGCCGACCACCAAGTCGTAAAACCTACTGCTGACCACCAAGTCATAAAACCTACTGCCGACCACAAAGTCATAAAAGCCTCTCCCAACCACAAAGTCGTAAAACTGGCTGCCAACCACAAAGTCGTAAAACTGGCTACTGAGCGCAAAGTCGTAAAGTCGACTGCTGACCACAAAGTCGTAAACAGAAGTCATAGACCACAAAGTCGTAAGAGCACCTACGACCACCAAGTCATAAAACTTCCTGCCGACTGGACCATCCAACCACTTAGTCGTAGAACACAGTAGAGGTCGAAAAGACCAAGTCGTAGAAGGCAAACTTCTGCTAAATTCTCAAAAACCAAATTCAACCTCTACACAACTCTAATGCAAAGGTCAATTATTCATCACAACCATGGAGTGACCTCCACATGGTCTCACAAAATTACTGAGCATTGTCTATAACCGGGGACACGCCTATTCGAATAGTTTTATACTCTGCAAAGGTTATACAACTTTACTCACAAGAGATAATTCATCTTAATAGCCAACATGATTCCATAGGCATGAGACCCAGATAATTTATCACAAAGCCTTTACCTCACTCCGATCTAGCTAGACACCACCCGCTAAGATTTCACCGCTGAAGGGTTCAACCACCACAGTCAGAAGCCCCCTCTTGCACCGTATGAGTACAGTAAATTCCTATGCCTTACTACGAGTAAACAAGTACACACTAGTACTCACTTACCATTGGTGATATCTGAACTAAACCTTTGCAAGTTAATCAGCTAGGTCACACCCATTTAGACTTGTGGTTGTACGGTAAAGCTCCGATCAATGGCGCACAAAATTAAGTCCTTAGACATTACCCAGGCAAAACATCCACATTGTAATGTGCAAACTGCACCCCCTCTACTTCACGATCATTCGCCAAAGTGAAAACCATTTTGTATTACCAACACCAATGGCACTACCCATGCCAAGGTGTACATCACCAAATGAAAATGGAAAGTTTTCCATAGAATGCTTCAAATTCACCAAATGAATTCGAAAATCTCACTCTAGGTCCATCTGAAAGAACAATTGTTCTATTTGACCTTGGTTAATGTGCAAGAGATTAAAACATAATGAGAATCACAGTAAAATATTAAAACTTCAACTTAACAAGATTTTTCACAAGAACTACAAATCATGCTCTATATATGTATTTTTACCAATCTTTCTCCCCCTTTGACAATGGAGTCATCAAGATGTATGCAAGAGGATATAGCATAAATGAAATGAAGTAATTGTAATTTATTCATTTTTAGGATAAGGAGCTATGAAATTATCCAAAGTGACTCTACAAGTACTACACCAAGCTATATTATGTGAAAGAGTTATCTAGATCATAACAAACTATATATAACAAAGCTAAAGCTAAATGAGCAGTAATATGAATTTAAATAAAATTTCGGCATGTCAAGTTGCTCAAGATCATAGTTTAGCCAAAAGTATCTAAAAATGAGCCAAGTCATGTCAATAAACTAAATCCGGTGGAGAGAGAGCAAGAGCTGGAGGCAAGACAAGCCCCAAGGAGGTTGATCAGTGGGCGGCCGTGCGGCTTTAGGGGTGGAGGACCTCGAGCGACATGGCTCTGGCGGACACAGAGGAGGCTAGGTGGTGCGCGGTGTTGCGGTTTGATGAGCTGGGGCTGGGAGAGAGAGATGGGAGAGAAGGGAGAGGGCTATGTGACAGAGAAATGGTGGGGCCTATAGTGAAATATATTAGTGTTTTTAGAAAAAGAGGAAAATGTTATGAAATATACGGAGGGTGTATTGTATGCATGCATCTCGGAGACTTTTTAGCGGATTTGGTACTATTAGCGACGGTATTTACAAAAGTAGCAGTATGCCTTGCGTTCCACTAACATCATGGCGTTCTCCAACCACAGGTCCGTCGTTGAGATGCATCACTTTTGACGTCCGCACAACCTGCACAAACTACCACTACCCATTCTTCATCTTCGCTGCACATTCGGGAGGTATGAGATTCACATTGTACATCCGGAATATTTATTGTGACTAATATCGTTTCATCTTGTAGCCTCCAATTCAACGTGGGAGTGATGGCGAGTCCACTGATGATGATACGAGCCTCCCAAATGCTTCCAGAGAGCACTACACGGCAACAGGGTTTGCAGCGTATGCAGGGTAGAGCTCAGCATTCACAGATACCCAAGGTTTGGACACTTTGGTGGTGGGCAGAGCTCCTCCGACTTCACTGTCACGTCGTACAGTCAAGGCGAGAGCTCTTTCGCACCACGTGGAGGATTTCTAGAGTCCTTCGTTCACGACATTATTGTGGATGGCTTGTAGTTCGGCATGTCTCCACTAGAGGACATCGACCCTTACTGGACCCAGCGTACTATATTTGAGCCTATTGGACCACCGTTGGCCACTGAGAAAATAGAACGGTCTCCATACCTCCTCCAACCCGAGATGCCACCTCCGTACCGACTGACGTACCCCACAGGACATGCTCGTGCTCAACGGAAGACAAGGCTACATATGGGGAGGCAGACGCAGTGAGGAGGTAGCAGTGGCTCAGATGGGTGAGCCATATCGCATCTAATATGATGCATTTTTTACTACTATATTTACTTTTACTTGTACAAGTATTCCTAATGTATAAAATTCTAAAAAACTGTGAAATATTCGTAAATTCATGATTAAATTAACCCGAATAAATGTGGCAAATTTGGACCACATATGTCGGGACCCCGAATTTCTGAATCCAGACCCTCTATGTAATACACCACTAGTCCCAGATCAAAGCTAGTGCACACAGTCAAACAGTGATGATTACATAACCAACAACGCTTAATACAATAATAGAGAGTACAGACCGAAAGGTCTCTTTATTACAACGGAGGTTCCAAGACCTCACACACTTACAAAACACAGCGGAAGCAAAAGATAAATCCGGTGAAGACCCATCAATACGCCACAGGCAATTGACTGGGGAAGCGCAGCCTAGAACTCCGGGAATTTTTTGTCGAATCCACACGCGAAGTAGTTGTAGTCTCCCTCTTGAGCTTCATATTCCTCTGAGTTGATTTTTTAGTGCAGCATGTGAGTACATAAAATACTCCGCAAGTCTTGGGAAAGAATGCAGTAGATGCAAGGCATAACAAAGGAGGGCTATATGGTTCTTTTGCACAAAGCAATATTTTATTTCCAATTCCATTAAATATTTTTGAAGGCATTATTTTACAAAGTAATTGTTTTAACTGAAAACTATTAAGCATTTTATAGTGAAGGTTCTATCCACCAACACTAATTAACCAGCTCTAACTGCTAAAGTTTAAAAGTACGGGTTCCATCCACCCACTCTGGCTCCAACCACCAGGATACCCTTTCGAGAGTTCCCTCCACTCTCGAGATACCAAAACTTTGTTATTAAAACCAAAACCAAAGATCTACCATGTGAATGCATTCCTTGCCCGCCCTTGACCGTGGGCACGGCTATTCTAATAGTTTAACACTCTGCAGAGGATGTACAACTTTACCGCCCAGAGATAAATTATCTTAATAGTCTCCATGCTTCCTTTGGCATGAGACCCGGATAAAATATCACAAAACCTTTACCTCACTCTAGTCTAGCTAGACACCACCCATTGAGGTTTCACTGCTGAAGGGTTAAATCCACCCAGTCAGAAGCCCCCTCTTGCGCCATATGAGTACAGTAAAACCTTGTCCCTCACTGTGAATAGCCAGTAAATCCCTGGCACTCACTTTCCACTGGTGGTACCTAAACTAAACTATCGTGATTTAATCAACTAGGTCATACCCATATAGACTTGGGGTTGCACGGTAATGCTCAGTCTGGACAATCACAAGAGTCGGTCCTTAATCGACTAGGGAGGAACATACACATTACAAAATCTCGTGCTAAACCGCACCAATCCAATCTAACCATCCGCCCTGGTCTAAAACAATTTTCACATTTTAATTTATTTTAAAAGAACAGTGGCAACACCAATCGCCACTAATCTCCGAATACAAAGACTAGTTTAAAGAAATATAATTTCCCATTCCAAGGTTACAAAGGTATAATAGCATGACTAATGATGTGACCACGCCACCAACACGTACGACCATAGCGGCCAATATCAAGAATGAAATTAAGGTGAATTCGTTTCTTCAACTTCAACATATTTTAAATGAGAATATGATGCTACCTAATGATGAAAATATATATATTTGTAGCACCACATCACTTTGGAACCAATTGAAGCAAGGGTTCAACTTGGACAGGTTTTGGAATCCAATTCGACCTCCAGATCAATTCGGATTCAGCTTGACAAGCCAACTTCAAACGGCCATAACTTTTGATCCAGAAGGCTTCTCGGGGCCCGTGAGTACTCGTTGGAAAGATCTTGGAGTCTACTTTCAGATGCATCTGGTCTCACCTCCAAACTCCACTCGAGCAGATCAGAAACTGCGAAACAAGCCACGTCACTTTTCCAGTCCGACTCAAAGTGGGCCGAGAGCCTTGTAACTTGGGCTATTTGGGCCGGTACTGTTCATGTGAACAGTACCACGCGTGTGAACAGTAACTTGGAATAGTACCACATCCCTTTTCATTAGATAAGTGTGGCTTCCCCCCTCCCCTATTTAAGGAGGCCACACCCCTTTAGTTTTCCTTGGGGTTTTGCTTAGATTAATCTGTCTTTGAACAGTTTCGCCGTTCATCGGTTTGTGAGACCCCAACTTGTGAACTTAATCTTTATTCGCAATTTCAGATTGCATCTTGTACTCTCTTGCTTGTGTTCTCGATTCGCTTGCAGGAGATAGCTTTCTTGGCGAGGTCAATCGTGTTCGGCACGGTTGATAACCAACGGAGCAGTGGTGTAGTGATTGCGAGGGGTTCGATCTGTTTTGGTCGGAGCCTTTGGATCATCAACGTCGAGATCTCCACAATCGACTTATCAGTACCTCTCGGAAGATCGGGCCATCGTCACATCAGTTGGTATCAGAGCAACGGTTGCCCGTGAGGTAATTCTTGTATCCCTAGTTAGTAGATTGGTTTTTATTTCCTATAGTCCAGAAAAAAAAATTGCCCCACAAAAAGAATTAATTCCGCTGTCCAAACCCCGTTGTGCCTTTCAATCTGTTAGTTTTGGTTTGCTAAATTGAATTTGTGTCCATATTAGCATTGTCTAGTTGCTGGTCATATCCTTGTTCCATTAAAAATCCAAAGAAAAGAAAAATTCCCCACCCCAAACCCTTATTTCCAAATTCGGCTGCTTCTTCCTTTCTCTGCAGCCGCCACCAAAAACGCCATATCTTTTGATTCCGAGAGTATTTTTGAGTGGGACCACCGCCGTTAGATTCAAAAATCTCTTATCCATCTATCTGTAAAATTTCACGTCATTCCAGTAAGTCAGTTAAGAGATATATGCGGTGAAAGTTGGCCCAATTATCTGTTCTGAATCTGCAACAGTCTGCAATTGTGATTTTTGTGCGAATTTCTGTGTCGGGTTTCCGAAGTTGGCCCCAAAAGAAAATCTGTAGAAAAAGCCATCAGAAAATAGAGAAAAAAATAATCCGTGAAAAAGAGACATCTGACAAAAAGATACGGCCAAAATACCGACGTACTGTCCAGTGGACAGAAATATTCAGTTTTCAGTTTTGGGTCAATCCTTGTGTTCTTCAATTCCAGATTGCATTGGATTGAATTATCTTGTATTTACGACTCCTACACATTGCCATACACTTGTTTTTAGCATTCTTCCATTCTTGGTTGATCAGCAACATAGGCTAAGTGCTAGATACGGACTATAATTCAATTCTATGCAATTCTGAAATTAACTGATTGTTCTCCATTGCTACCATATTGTGCCTTCCAAGCTACACCTACTCTTGATCAGAACAGGTTCCCTCTTGCAATCGTACCCACGCTCGACATGGTATCACGAACCAGCCACCGGTTGTACCACCTGCTGCATTGGTAAGAACACTTGTAAGAGTGTGGTAAGACGCTTGAGAATGTGTGATTCCACCTTCCACCACCTAGTAGTTGATAGGGATAATACTTTTGTGTTGTCTTTTGTTTTCTACTAACCATGACAGGTGAGTCGTCTGATAATCAAGAGTGTGTTTTAAAGGGAGAGTTCATCAAGCTCTTGGATGAACCACGCATCGATAGGAAGCTTCAAGCTTCGATGGACACATGGCAGCGCTCCATCAGTTCCATTAATGAGAGACAAAACCGCGACGCCAGTGCTTCATTTGCTGCCCAAGATGCACGCCCACGACACAGCCTACATCAAAACCGTCACGGTATGGGAGGTAATAATTTTCAGCACCACAATGGTCGTTCTAATCATGACCCATTGGCTAAAGTCAAATTTACCATTCCATCTTTTTCTGGTCTTTATGATGCTGATATATATCTTGATTGGGAGATGACGGTAGAGCAGAAGTTTAATTCTCACTTGGTTCCTGAACAACATAGAGTTAGACAAGCTACTAGTGAGTTTAAGGACTTTGCTGTTATATGGTGGAATGATATGGGTACCATGCGCTTACAACCTGATACATGGAAGCGGTTAAAAGAAGCTATGCGTGCTAGATTTGTTCCTCCTGCTTTTAAACGTGAAATGCATAAGAAATTGCAGTGCTTAGACCAAGGTAATAAATCTGTCGAGGAATATTATCAAGAACTACAAATAGGCATGTTGCGTTGTAATGTTGTAGAAGATGAGGAGGATAAGATTTGTCGTTTTTACGGGGGGTTACGGCGTGAAATTCAGGACATTGTTTATTATAAAGATTTTACTACTGTCAACCAGTTGTTCCAGCTTGCTATGCTTGCAGAAAAAGAATTGCAGGGTAGGCAACAAAGGACAAGGAGCAGCTTTGGAGGTACGTCTACATCGAGATCAACGCCTGGGCAAGCCAAGATAGCCCCACCTCCTATTTGTCGAGCTGCTGCCCCCTCTGTGAGTAGGGCGCGTTCAGCAGCACTGCCGCCACCATCACGCGCACCCGAGACGAGCAAATCTACTAGTGTGCAAGCACCAGCACAGAGCTCTTCATCGGTTGTTTCCACGGGCCGTACGACGGGCATTGTGTGCCACCGTTGTAAAGGGATGGGCCACGTCATGAGAGATTGCACAAGTCAGCGGGCGTACATTGCGACAGAAGATGGTGGTTATGTAAGTGCTAGTGATGTTGAGGATGAATATGCTCTTGCAGCTAACCTTGCAGGTAATGGTGATGATCATGAGAACAAACCTGTGTTTGTGCCCTTTTCTGTGACTAACAACTTGCAAGTAGTTGAGAACCATGCCGAAGAGGAGCATGAGCTGATGGAATCATTGACCCCATTGGTTGAGAATGAAGATAAGGAGATGGATGCCCTTACATCATCTGAGGAGAGCCAAAAAGGTAAAGAACATGGAGCTATCATCGCTCACGGTACTGATTTGGTGCTACAACAAGACATAGAGCAACCTTGTGAGTATATACCTGCTGTAGTGCAATCTTTTGATATTCCTTGTGTTGACTTAAATGAACCATGTGCTGATCTAAATTCTCATAATTTTGCACATGTCGAATTAATAACACATAAAGAAGTTTTGACTAAAATTTCTCCTGCTAATTCATTGTGTTACATCATGTTGGATCTACCTATGAAATTGTCACATGCTATGGAGAAAGTTTCTGAACTTGCATGTTCGAAATTCTTGTTAAGTGCCTACACCCCTGGATATAAGTTTAATTTGATTGGAGATTATGATGTGGAAACTCAATTTCTTGTATATCGAATATG
This sequence comes from Dendrocalamus latiflorus, assembly GCA_017311315.1. Lineage (NCBI taxonomy): Eukaryota > Viridiplantae > Streptophyta > Magnoliopsida > Poales > Poaceae > Dendrocalamus > Dendrocalamus latiflorus. The sequence continues at coordinate 17,113,654 of CM029667.1, forward strand.
CATAACTTGCGATCACATGGATGAATTGAAACTTGCTATTTGGAACAGCAATTCTTGTATGCTGAATCATGTTCAATGTGAGAGGGAAGTAAAATTTAGTACTCATCCAATGCCTATGTGTTCATCTCTTTTTGCACCATCTAGTATGGACAATCTAAATAAAGATGATAAATTATGGCAGAACATACAAATCTCTTCACCCTGGCTAGATGAATTTACTATTGTTCGATTGAGATACGATTATATGGATGAACTTTGCTTGATTCCAAAGGTTGTAGTTTTGTTCATATATGCCACCACTACAAGTTTACAAAATCAAAGATTTGAATTGCATAAATGCTTCACTTACATTTGCAAAACAAGTTGCAATAATTACTGTGTGAGAAATTTTGAATTGCTCATTAACATATATGATTACTCTTGGGTTAATAATACAATGAGCTTTTATGATCGTTGCTGTTTTATAACATTAATTGTGCAACAACGAAGAACTGTTAAAACGGATGACATATACATATACCATGCATACACCTTGGCTTCTTTGTTACCATATTTTCAACTTATCAAAAGCCGAGGACAGCTTTGTTTGCAAGAAGGGGAGGATGATAAGAACATGTACCCTATGGATACAACCATATTTGCTATACTTGTTGTTCCAATTACAAGAGCTCCTACACATCACTTAAATTATGAGATTTATGATCAAGATCATGCAATACGTGATGCTACACCTACGTTAAAACCGAGGACGGTTTTCCATCAAGAAGGGGAGGATGATGTGACCACGCCACCAACACGTACGACCATAGCGGCCAATATCAAGAATGAAATTAAGGTGAATTCGTTTCTTCAACTTCAACATATTTTAAATGAGAATATGATGCTACCTAATGATGAAAATATATATATTTATAGCACCACATCACTTTGGAACCAATTGAAGCAAGGGTTCAACTTGGACAGGTTTTGGAATCCAATTCGGCCTCCAGATCAATTCGGATTCAGCTTGACAAGCCAACTTCAAACGGCCATAACTTTTGATCCAGAAGGCTTCTCGGGGCCCGTGAGTACTCGTTGGAAAGATCTTGGAGTCTACTTTCATATGGATCTGGTCTCACCTCCAAACTCCACTCGAGCAGATCAGAAACTGCGAAACAAGCCACGTCACTTTTCCAGTCCGACTCAAAGTGGGCCGAGAGCCTTGTAACTTGGGCTATTTGGGCCGGTACTGTTCACATGAACAGTACCACGCGTGTGAACAGTAACTTGGAATAGTACCACATCCCTTTTCATTAGATAAGTGTGGCTTCCCCCTCCCCTATTTAAGGAGGCCACACCCCTTTAGTTTTCCTTGGGGTTTTGCTTAGATTAATCTGTCTTTGAACAGTTTCGCCGTTCATCGGTTTGTGAGACCCCAACTTGTGAACTTAATATTTATTCGCAATTTCAGATTGCATCTTGTACTCTCTTGCTTGTGTTCTCGATTCGCTTGCAGGAGATAGCCTTATTGGCGAGGTCAATCGTGTTCGGCACGGTTGATAACCAACGGAGCAGTGGTGTAGTGATTGCGAGGGGTTCGATCTATTTTGGTCGGAGCCTTTGGATCATCAACGTCGAGATCTCCACAATCGACTTATCAGTACCTCTCGGAAGATCGGGCCATCGTCACATCAACTAAGCATTTTACTACCGTTCTAATATTAACAAAGTATTATATTATTCTCATTACCGAGACAAAAGAAACCCTAAGGTTACAAGGGTACATGGCATTCAACTTCAATCGAGGGCATAACAATGATTGGATTAGCTAATACCTTAATACGAAAACTAGTGTTCTATGTAAATAGCAATGCCAATATATTTAAATTAAATAAAAAGCATTTCTCAAACATAGGTACAAAATGTTCAAAGGAGACTAGCCTTCTTGCACGCTGTCTAGATCTTCTTGCTGCGAAGCGGAGAAGTCTTCGATAACGACGGGTTCTACGGACGAAAAGACAAAACAAACAAAATAAATAAATACACAAAAATTCAAAAAGAGTGTACATTTGGATAGTTTATGTTTTTCAAAAAAATTAGAAATTTGAACGGCTCAATTTGGAGTTAAAATGAGAAAGTTATGGCTTCCGAAAGATTAAAAAGAAAGAAAAAGACTGATTTGCTGATTTATTTTTGTACTAAAAAGTGTATTTATGACGTCAGCAAAATTTGAAATTCGAAAATTTCGGACATGTGGGCCCGGTCTACCATGGACCGGGTCCACGAACCACGGCGGTGGCCGAGGTGGCACACCCGGCCGACATGGCGCCATGCGGTGTGCACGCGGAGGCCACGCGGGCTCGGGCCGGCCGACGTGGCGGGACGGACGGCGGCGCACGGGGCGGCGCAGGGTGGTGCGCTCGCCGGCTCACGGGCGCCCGGCGGCGGCCAGCGGGAGGCAGCGGAGGGAGGGGAGGCAGCGGCGAGGCGATTCCTACCGGCGGCGAGGCACGGGGCGGCGAGAGGAGAGAAGGCGGTGGTGGCGGTGCTCAGGCGGCGGCTCTAGTGGCAAGGAGGCTCGGGTGAGGAGGGGGAGGAGGGGCGGCGGGAAGAGGGGAAACTAAAGGAGGGTAGCCGGGCTTGGAGGGAGGTATTTATAGGCGGGGAAGGGAGAAGAACGGCCGTCGGGAGGAGAGAAGGCGGCGGCGTTGGGAGAAGGGGATTAAAAGAGGGAAACGGCCGGCGGTTAGTGGAGATTGATGGGGCAATCAAACGCACACTCATTCGGGAATTAAAGAGGAAGTAACGGCCGGTATTATGAGCTTTTGGTGCGGCTTCAATGGAGGAGGAGAGAGGGCTAGAGGAAGAAGAAAGGGAGGAAGAAGGAGTTGATGGGTGGGGCCCGCACATCGGTGAGAGAGAGGGGAAATGAAGGGGTGCGGGCCGTCGGATTGATGACACGTGGCGAGGGAATAAATCAAGGCCGTTTAAATGAGGTGAAGGGGTAAGTTATGGTGGACGGCCGAGATTAAATCACAGGATGAGATGGATTTAATCAGGGTGCGACACGCGTCAGCCCGAGGTTTAATTGATTTTAATTTTCGGATTAGCTTTTCATAAAATACTAGAAACATTATAAATACTTAGAAAATATTAATTAATGCCTAAAAATTCCAGAAAATTCATAGAATATTCCTAGAGCTATTTTAGACTGAGGAAAAATATTGTTAATTTCAAATTTGCTTTCATAATTTTATAAAATACTTTTTAACCTTTAAAATTTGATTTTTCATTCCGGAAAATTCTAAAAAATTATATAAAATTCAGGAAAGGTTGGGAAAAATAAAATGAACCCTTTTTGGATTTAATCAAATATTTAAAATACATTTTATTGCTTTAGATTTTGAAATAAAATTCAGATAAATCCAAATAAAATTCAAATACTTTAAAATAATTAATTTGAAATTAAATTTTTTCAGAGAGCGAATTTTTGGGATGTTACAACATAAAATTCCGAAAAATTAGACAATAACTATGACTATGTCGGAAGGCTTCACATAAAATGTTGTAATTTTTCGAGCTCATTTGCTATATGTAAAAACTCATACAAATATCAAAATTTTATTAATTTTTGAGCAAGATTCACAATGGATAAAATTATCCAAAAATTACACTGTCAAGTACATTGTGTTGGGAGGTTGTACATAAATTTTATAATTTTTGAGCTCATTTGATATATTTAAAAATTTAAACAAACACTAAGCAAAAAAAATTAGGGCGGGTAATTAAGCTGCGTAATCAGCGGCTTAATCACCTGTCTTCTCCTCACCGGGCGGTAGGCTGTCACATCCCAAAAATTCGCTTTCTGAAAATTTTAATTTTAAATTAATTATTTTAATGTATTCGGATTTTATTTGGATTTATCTGGATTTATTCGGATTTATTTGGAGTTTAATTAAAATTTTAAAGCAAGAAAATGTATTTAAAATATTTTATTAAAAACCAAAAAGAGTTTATTTTATTTTTCCTAGCCTTCCCTAAATTTTTAAGTAATTTTAGAGAATTTTCTGGAATTTAAAATCAATTTTCAAAGTTAAAAAGAATTTTATAAACTTATAAAATTCAAATCTGAAATTAAAAATATTTTTAGTAAGTCTAAAATACTTCCAGGAATATTCTATGATTTTTCTGGAATTTTTAGGCATTAAATATTAATTTTCAAAGTATTTATGAAGTTTCTAGTAATTTCTGAAATTTAATCCGAAAATAAAAATCCAATTAATTTTAGGCCGCCACGTGTCACGCCCGGATTAAATCCATCTCCTTCCCGATCTAATCTCAGCCCTCCACCACAACTTACCCCTTCACTCTCTTTTTCTCACCGACGGGTGGGCCCCACCCGTCAACTCTTTCTTCTACCTTCCTTTCTTCCTCCTCTAGCCCTTCTCTCTCTCCTCCATTGATGCCAAAACCAAAGCTTCAATTTCGGCCGTTTCCTTCGCTATAAATCCCCGATTGATTACGCAATAAAAGCCCTAATCACCCCTCCACTAATTGCCGGCCGTTTCATCCCGTTTACTCCCCCTAATCGCGGCCGCAAATCACGCCGGGGAGCTCCAAAAACCGGCCGGCCTCCCCTCCTCTCCCCTCCTATAAAAGCCCCCTTGGGGGAGCTCTTCCGCACCGTCTCTCCCCGCTGCCCCTCCTCCTCTTCTCGGCCGCCTCCCGGTGCCCCACCGCCGGCCACCCAAAACCCGCCGCCGCCTCTCACAGCCGCCGCCTCTCACCGCCGCCGCCTCCAAGCGCCGCCGCCGGCCGCCCACACCCCGTCGCCGCCGCCGGTAAGCGCCGCCGCCTCCCCTCACCCGCCGCCGCCGTCCGTCGCCCTCCCGCCGGCCGCCGGCCACGGCAAGGCCACCGGCCGGCCAACTCCCGAGCCGGCCATGCGCGCGCGCGCGCCCGCGTGGCCGCCACGTCGGCCGGCTTGTCCGCGTGGCCGCCCGCGTGGCCGCCACCTCACTGCCGCGTGGCGCCATGTGGCCGGCGCGCCACGTCGGCAAGGCCCGTGGTCCGTGGATCCGGTCCACGGTAGACGGACCCACCCGTCATTCAAATACATTTTCCCGCTCAGCAAATTCGAAATTTGATGACGTCATAAATGGCATTTTCCAGTACAAAAATAATTCCCGAAATCGGCATTTTCCTTTTTCCCTCCCATTTAATCTTCCGGAAGCCATAACTTTCTCATTTTAACTCCGATTTGAGCCGTTCAAATTTCTAAATTTTTCTAAAATCATAAACTATCTAAATATGCACTCTTTTTGAATTTTTGAATTTTATTTGAATTTTGGTTGAATTTATTTGTTTTGTTTGTCCGTCTTTACGCGCGTAGATTCCGCCGTCGCCGAGGAACTCGTCGAGTCGCAGCAAGAAGACCCAACCAGCGTCCAGGAAGGCAAGTCTCCTTTGATCATTTTGAACCCATGATTATGAAATGTTTTAAATTATTTTAAATTTATGTGCATCGCTATTTACATAGAACCCTAATTTTGTCGTAGCTAACTAGTTAAACCAAATGTTGTTATACCCTCAATTGAATTTGAATATCTTGTACCTTTGTAACAATAGGATTGCCATTGTCTCGATAACGAGATTATTATTTAATCTTTGCTAGTATAAGAACGGTAGTATAATGCTTAGTCTTGCTATTTAAATCTTGTTATAACTTTGAAATGGGAAATTATGATTTATTGTAGAACCTGGTGTTTATAAATGTAGCGGTAATTGGAGTTGCCGCTGTTATTTTAAAAATAAAATAAAAATGTGAAAGTTGGTTTAGATTAGGGTGGATGGTTGGTTTGGTTTGGTGCAGTTAGCACGAGATCTTGTTAAGTGTATGTTCCACCCTAGTCAATTAAGGACCGACGCTTGTGTTTGTCCAGACTGAGCATTAACCGTACAACCACAAGTCTATATGGGTACGACCTAGCCGAATAACTTATGATAGTCTAGTTTAGGTGCCACCAGTGGAAAGTGGGTGCCAGGGATGGACTGGTTATTCACAGTGAGGGACAGGGATTTACTGTACTCATATGGCGCAAGAGGGGGCTTCGGTTCGGGCAGTTAGCCTACCTGCGGTGAAACCTCAGCGGGTGGTATCTAGCTAGATTAGAGTAAGGTAAAGGCTTTGTGATATTTTATCTGGGTCTCATGCCAAAGGAAGCGTGTTGACTTTTAGGATAATTTATCTCTTGTGGGTAAAGTTGTACAACCTCTGCAGAGTGTAAAACTATTCGAATAGCCGTGCCCACGGTCAAGGGCGGGCAAGGAATGCATTCACATGGTAGATTTCTGGTTTTGGTTTTAAAATCAAAAGTTTTGTATTCCAGGAGTGGAGGGAACTCTCGGAAGGGTATCCTGGCGGTTGGAGCCAGAGAGGGTGGATGTAACCCGCAGTATTAAACTTCTTCAAGTTGTTAGCTAGTGTTGGTAGACGGAACCTTCACTAGAGAATTAATGATAGTTTTGTTAAAACAATTAATTGGTTAAAATGTTGCCTTTGAAAATAATTAGTAGTAATTAAATTTTAAAATGTTGCTTTGTGCAAAAGAACCATATAGCCTTCCTTTGTTAAGCCTTGCATCTATGCATTTTTCCCAAGACTTGCGGAGTACTTTATGTACTCACATGCTACACTTAAAATAAAACCTCAGAGGAACATGAAGCTCAAGAAGGTGATTACAACTACTGCTTCGTCTGTGGCTGTGACGGATTCTTCCCGGAGGACTAGGTCGCGCTTCCCCAGTCAACTGCCTGTGGCATATTGATGGGTCTGCTTTGAGTTTTCTTTGCTTCCTTTGTGTTTGGATTGTGCGAGGTCTTGAAACCTCAATTGTAATAATGAGACCTGGTGGTCAGTACTCTTTATAATTGTAATAAATACGATGTTGGTCATGAATCATTTCTGTTTAACTGTGTGCACTAGCTGTGATCTGGGACTAGTGCAGTAATACACAGAGGGTCCGGGTTTGTAATCCGGGGGCCCGACAGAGATGGTATCAGAGCCAATTTGACTGTAGGACGTGGCCTAGAATAGAAATGGTAAAACTTTAAGGACTCATATTTTCTTAAAAAGAGTATATTAAAAATATATAAGCTTCTTTGCTTCTATCCTTTTCTTACTTAGTATCTCGTTCTTGTCTTTATATTCATTCTCTAATTCTTTTTACTAATCTTCTCTTTTATTTCAAACTTTGTAGATGGCCGGTTCGTCATCCGTTGCCCCGTGGGACTATTACTCTCATGGAGAGGATGCTGGAGGGTTTGCTAGCCTCCTTCGTCAGCTTATGCAGTGTTTGGAGTACAGTCAGCCGCCCATTTTCAGGGGGCGGAAGACGAGGATCCTGGATCGAGACTCATGGACGATGGATGTATTCCTGTATGCACGGGAAGGGGAATTCAAGTCCCAAACATACCCCATCAAGCACCCTCGGTCCCGCTGTTATGACGCAGTCCAGGACGCAGCACGCCTTGCTATAGATGAGTTGTGCCATCTGCACAAGGATGCTGTGCACCAGTCTCCCTTCTGCTTCTTCATCAACCCCAGGGCAGGACAGAGGTATCCAGATCCCTTTGAGATTCCAGCTGACGATCCTCGACTGTCGCATCAGGTGCAGCTGACTCAGGCGATGGCAGTCACTTACTCCAGAGCTTTAGAGGAGATCGGACAGTTGCGTATGCTACTCACTTCCAGCTACCAGCATTCGGACACACTTCGCGCACAGCTTCTCCAGAGTCAGGCAGCTGAGTTTGAGCTGAGACGTCTCAGGGCCGCAGCTGACTACACGCCGTCTTCACCAACCGCTGATTACACGCCGTCTTCACCAGTACCAGCCGTCGCTCCCAACAACCCAGCACCAGCTCGACTTTCGGGACTCCGCGTCAGGATGACAGCACGCAAGAAGGTGCGACGCCCCAGTCCGCCGCCGGTCATCACCCTCAAGAAGCGCAAGCCTTCTCGTTCTCGTTCGGATTCGACTGCCTCCAGTCGTAACCGTCCTCGTGCTTCAGCTGCTTGCGATTGTTCCCGGCATCATGTGAACGAGCGTGAGGAGGATCCGGAGGAGGACCCCGAGGAGGACCCTGAGGAGCGTGTCTTTGGAGAGGATTAGTAGTCTTTTGAGTCCGTAGCACCCAAATAAAATGTTTACGTTATTAGAACGTTTTATGTTAAGTTTTGGTGTGTTAGATGGACTGTACCAAGCCTTTGTGCACTTGTGGTACAGCCATTCTTAAAACTATTTTGATTTCAAGAATAAGTTTCTTCTCAGTTGTTGCTTGTTTCTCTCTTGTGTGTTGGTTTGGGATGTTGTTTAGTTTTCCCCTACTCTCTTATCTATGCTATTTTCCTCTTATCTTTTGCTAATCTTGGAAACCGCTTCAGATGGTGAACACAAGGAGCAACCCTGGCAGCAGCCGTAACCCCAACGCTCAACCAGAGGACAACATTCCACCACCTCCTGCTCAAGCACCCAATTTAGAGCAGATGATGGCAATGCAACTGCAGCTTCTACAAGCCTTGGCTCAGAACCAAGTACAGCAAGCCCCTCAGGCACAAAACCAGGCATCCCAGTCTAAGCTGGGAGAGTTCATGAGGACAAGGCCCCCTACTTTTGCTGGTTCGGTGGATCCGATGGAAGCAGACGACTGGATTAAGGATGTGGAAAGGAAGTTGGTCTTAGCCCAGTGCAATGACAATGAGAAAGTGCTGTATGCGGCTCACCAACTCAAGGGAATCGCCGCTAACTGGTGGGAAAATTTCCACGCCGCCCATCAAAACGCGCAAGCTATCACATGGGATGAATTCGTAGAGGCTTTTCGCACTGCGCATATTCCTACGGGAATAATGGAAATGAAGAAAAGGGAATTCTATCAACTGCAGCAAGGAAACCTCAGTGTTTCCGAATACCTGAACAAGTTTACTCAGCTGTATAGGTATGCAGCTGAAGAGATCACCTCGGAGTCAACCAAGACCTGGAGGTTCATGCAGGGACTCGACCCCAACCTCAAAGTGCAGCTGGTGTCGAATGATTTTCCGACTTTCCAGCACATGGTGAACAAGGCTTTTGTCCAGGAAGATGCTCAACGTCAGCTGTATGAGAGCCGGAAGAGGAAGTTTCAAGCACAGCAGGGCGCGAGCAGTTCTCGAATTCGCCCCAGTCCACCTCAGTTCCACAGAACCCCAGAACCAAGTGTGCCAAGGACTCCATTTGCTGCCCCTCGTCCCAATCCTCAAGCTCCCCGATCGGGCAATGGTGGGCAACCACAACAGAACAGGACTTCAGCAGCAGGAGTGCAGTGTTTCAACTGCAAGAATATGGGGCATTATGCCAGCAACTGTCCCCAGAAGCGCTCAGCTGTGACTCCCGTTCGCTTCAACCTAGGGACCACGCCAGCAAGAGCTCCAACTGCAGGTCAAGGCCGGGGAACGCCTCAAACTCCAAAGACTCCGCAGGCGATGAGCAGAGGACATCTTAACCATGTCACTGCGGAGGCAGCTCAGGATGCACCCGACGTAGTTCTGGGTAAGTTTCTTGTCAATTCAATTCCTGCAACAGCATTATTTGATTCTGGAGCTTCACATTCTTTTGTGTCAAAAGATTTTGTTGAAAGATATAATTGGGATGTGAATTTACTAAGGAACCCTATGCTAGTCCAATCACCTGGAAAGGAAATGAGGACTAACACAGTTTGCCCTAGAGCAACTGTAGATATAAATGGAGTGAAATTCCTAGCGAATCTTATTATAATAGATTCCAAGAGCCTAGATGTAATATTTGGCATGGATTGGTTAACCAAGTATAAAGGGCAGATAGATTGTGCTGATCGTGCCATTACCCTTACCAATTCGGAAGGAATCCAAGTAAGGTATAAGTCAAACACATCTTCCCAGAATAGGTGTGGATTGAACAGTTTGAAGGGAATAACTTTGGAAAAGGTGCCTATAGTAAATGAGTACCCAGATGTATTCCCTGAGGATTTACCAGGAATGCCGCCGGACAGAGAAATGGAATTTGTTATTAATTTAGTACCTGGTACAGCTCCGATTTCCAAGAGACCCTATCGTATGTCCGCCAATGACCTGGCTGAGGTTAAGAAACAGATTCAAGAGTTGCTAGAGAAAGGTTTTGTTAGACCAAGTTCTTCACCTTGGGGAGCACCAGTACTGCTAGTGAAAAAGAAAGATGGCAGTCTTCGCATGTGTGTGGACTATAGATCCTTGAATGATGTGACAATTAAGAACAAGTACCCTTTGCCGAGGATAGATGATTTATTTGATCAATTGAAAGGTGCATGTGTCTTCTCAAAGATCGATCTTCGATCAGGTTACCACCAGTTGAAGATAAGACCGGAAGACATACCCAAGACAGCATTTGCTACTCGCTATGGATTGTATGAGTATACAGTGATGTCTTTTGGCTTGACAAATGCGCCCGCATATTTTATGAATCTAATGAATAAGGTGTTCATGGAATATTTGGATAAATTTGTAGTTGTATTCATCGATGATATTTTGATATATTCCAAGAATGAAGAAGAACATGCAGAACATTTGAGGATAGTTTTGGAAAAGCTCAGAGAACACCAGTTGTATGCCAAATTTAGCAAGTGTGAGTTTTGGTTGAAGAAAGTAGCCTTCCTGGGTCATGTAATTTCTGCAGGAGGAGTGTCTGTAGACCCTGATAAAGTTAATGATGTGCTCAATTGGACACAACCTAAGTCAGTATCTGAGATCAGAAGCTTTTTGGGCTTGGCTGGTTACTATCGTCGTTTTATTGAAGGATTCTCCAAGCTTGCAAGACCTCTTACTCAGTTGCTAAAGAAAGAAAAGAAGTTTGAATGGAGTAAAGCATGTGAGGATAGTTTTCAAGAACTAAAGAAAAGGCTAACTTCCGCACCAGTGCTAACACTCCCGGATATTAGAAAAGACTTTGAAGTCTTCTGTGATGCGTCAAGGCAAGGATTAGGCTGTGTTTTGATGCAAGAAAGAAAGGTAGTAGCCTATGCTTCAAGGCAATTACGACCCCATGAGGAGAATTATCCAACTCATGATTTAGAGCTAGCTGCCGTAGTGCATGCTTTAAAAATATGGAGGCATTATTTGATCGGTAACCGTTGTGAAATCTACACGGATCACAAAAGTTTAAAGTACATATTTACCCAGCCCGATCTTAATATGAGGCAAAGAAGATGGCTCGAGCTAATAAAGGATTATGATGTTGGGATACATTATCATCCAGGCAAGGCCAATGTGGTAGCTGATGCATTGAGCAGAAAGAGTTACTGCAATAAGCTGTGGATCAAGGACAGTATGCCCGCACTACAGGAAGAATTCCAGCGGCTCAACTTGGAAGTAGTAGAGGGAGGATTCTTGGCTACCTTGGAGGTTCAACCAACTCTAGTAGAGATGATCAAAGCAGCTCAAGGAGAAGACAAGTATGTCAAGGAAATCAAAGAAAATATGAAGAAAGGGAAAGCACCAGAATTTTCAGAGGATGAAGAGGGTATCATTTGGTTCGGGAAAAGAATTATTGTACCTGAAAAGAAAGAAATAAAAGAGTTAATTTTGAAAGAGGCTCATGAATCTAGATATTCAATTCACCCAGGAAGTACAAAGATGTACCAAGATCTCAAAGAAAGGTATTGGTGGTCGAGTATGAAAAGGGAGATTGCTGAATATGTCGCTTTGTGTGATGTGTGCCAGCGGATCAAAGCGGAACATCAGAGACCTGCCGGACTATTACAACCTTTGCAGATACCCGAGTGGAAATGGGAAGAAATTGGTATGGATTTTATAACTGGATTGCCGAGAACAAAATCAGGGTATGATTCAATTTGGGTTATTGTGGATCGTCTGACAAAAGTCGCCCATTTCATTCCGGTAAAGACGACCTATTCTGGAGACAGACTCGCTGAGCTGTATATGTCAAGAATTGTGTGTTTGCATGGAGTTCCAAAGAAGATTGTGTCAGATCGTGGAACTCAATTCACTTCAAGATTTTGGCAAAAGCTACATGGGCTTTTGGGCACCAATTTAAATTTTAGTACGGCCTATCATCCCCAGACAGATGGTCAAACTGAGAGAGTAAATCAAATATTGGAAGACATGTTGAGAGCATGTGCCTTGGCTAATAAGACTAGTTGGGATCGAAGTTTGCCTTATGCAGAATTTTCATATAACAATAGTTATCAATCCAGCTTGCAAATGTCTCCTTTTGAAGCATTGTATGGTAGAAAATGCAGGACACCATTGTATTGGAAAGAAACCGGAGAAGGGCAAGTGTTTGGACCAGATGTACTGAAGCAAGCAGAAGAGCAAGTTCGTCTGATTCAGGACAGGTTAAAAACAGCACAAACAAGACAGAAGAGCTATGCGGATAATCGCAGGAGAGCGTTAGAATTCATACCTGGAGATCATGTATATCTGAAGGTTTCGCCTCTCAAAGGAATGCGACGTTTTGGAGTCAGTGGCAAGCTTGCTCCTAGATTCATCGGACCATTCCCTGTTTTAGCAAAAAGGGGAGAAGTCGCTTATCAGCTGAAGCTTCCACCCCAGTTGACAAAAGTGCACGACATCTTCCACGTGTCTCAGTTAAGGAAGTGTCTCAGAGTGCCAGAAGAGCAGATGTCCTTAGATGAGGTTGAGATAAGAGAGGATTTAACTTATCCAGAGTATCCAGTCAAAATTTTGGATGAAGCAGAGCATCAAACCAGAAACAAGGTTATCAAGTTCTGTAAAGTACAGTGGAGCAATCACTCGGAATCGGAAGCAACTTGGGAGCGTGAAGAAGATCTAAGAGCAGAGTTCCCTAATCTTTTTCCCAGTCCGTCCGAATCTCGGGGTCGAGATTCTTTCTAAGGGGGGTAGGTTTGTCACATCCCAAAAATTCGCTTTCTGAAAATTTTAATTTTAAATTAATTATTTTAATGTATTCGGATTTTATTTGGATTTATCTGGATTTATTCGGATTTATTTGGAGTTTAATTAAAATTTTAAAGCAAGAAAATGTATTTAAAATATTTTATTAAAAACCAAAAAGAGTTTATTTTATTTTTCCTAGCCTTCCCTAAATTTTTAAGTAATTTTAGAGAATTTTCTGGAATTTTATAAAAGAGTTTTCAAAGTTAAAAAGAATTTTATAAAATTATAAAATTCAAATCTGAAATTAAAAATATTTTTAGTAAGTCTAAAATACTTCCAGGAATATTCTATGATTTTTCTGGAATTTTTAGGCATTAAATATTAATTTTCGAAGTATTTATGAAGTTTCTAGTAATTTCTGAAATTTAATCCGAAAATAAAAATCCAATTAATTTTAGGCCGCCACGTGTCACGCCCGGATTAAATCCATCTCCTTCCCGATCTAATCTCAGCCCTCCACCACAACTTACCCCTTCACTCTCTTTTTCTCACCGACGGGTGGGCCCCACCCGTCAACTCTTTCTTCTACCTTCCTTTCTTCCTCCTCTAGCCCTTCTCTCTCTCCTCCATTGATGCCGAAACCAAAGCTTCAATTTCGGCCGTTTCCTTCGCTATAAATCCCCGATTGATTACGCAATAAAAGCCCTAATCACCCCTCCACTAATTGCCGGCCGTTTCATCCCGTTTACTCCCCCTAATCGCGGCCGCAAATCACGCCGGGGAGCTCCAAAAACCGGCCGGCCTCCCCTCCTCTCCCCTCCTATAAAAGCCCCCTTGGGGGAGCTCTTCCGCACCGTCTCTCCCCGCTGCCCCTCCTCCTCTTCTCGGCCGCCTCCCGGTGCCCCACCGCCGGCCACCCAAAACCCGCCGCCGCCTCTCACAGCCGCCGCCTCTCACCGCCGCCGCCTCCAAGCGCCGCCGCCGGCCGCCCACACCCCGTCGCCGCCGCCGGTAAGCGCCGCCGCCTCCCCTCACCCGCCGCCGCCGTCCGCCGCCCTCCCGCCGGCCGCCGGCCACGGCAAGGCCACCGGCCGGCCAACTCCCGAGCCGGCCATGCGCGCGCGCGCCCGCGTGGCCGCCACGTCGGCCGGCTTGTCCGCGTGGCCGCCCGCGTGGCCGCCACCTCACTGCCGCGTGGCGCCATGTGGCCGGCGCGCCACGTCGGCAAGGCCCGTGGTCCGTGGATCCGGTCCACGGTAGACCGGACCCACCCGTCATTCAAATACATTTTCCCGCTCAGCAAATTCGAAATTTGATGACGTCATAAATGGCATTTTCCAGTACAAAAATAATTCCCGAAATCGGCATTTTCCTTTTTCCCTCCCATTTAATCTTCCGGAAGCCATAACTTTCTCATTTTAACTCCGATTTGAGCCGTTCAAATTTCTAAATTTTTCTAAAATCATAAACTATCTAAATATGCACTCTTTTTGAATTTTTGAATTTTATTTGAATTTTGGTTGAATTTATTTGTTTTGTTTGTCCGTCTTTACGCGCGTAGATTCCGCCGTCGCCGAGGAACTCGTCGAGTCGCAGCAAGAAGACCCAACCAGCGTCCAGGAAGGCAAGTCTCCTTTGATCATTTTGAACCCATGATTATGAAATGTTTTAAATTATTTTAAATTTATGTGCATCGCTATTTACATAGAACCCTAATTTTGTCGTAGCTAACTAGTTAAACCAAATGTTGTTATACCCTCAATTGAATTTGAATATCTTGTACCTTTGTAACAATAGGATTGCCATTGTCTCGATAACGAGATTATTATTTAATCTTTGCTAGTATAAGAACGGTAGTATAATGCTTAGTCTTGCTATTTAAATCTTGTTATAACTTTGAAATGGGAAATTATGATTTATTGTAGAACCTGGTGTTTATAAATGTAGCGGTAATTGGAGTTGCCGCTGTTATTTTAAAAATAAAATAAAAATGTGAAAGTTGGTTTAGATTAGGGTGGATGGTTGGTTTGGTTTGGTGCAGTTAGCACGAGATCTTGTTAAGTGTATGTTCCACCCTAGTCAATTAAGGACCGACGCTTGTGTTTGTCCAGACTGAGCATTAACCGTACAACCACAAGTCTATATGGGTACGACCTAGCCGAATAACTTATGATAGTCTAGTTTAGGTGCCACCAGTGGAAAGTGGGTGCCAGGGATGGACTGGTTATTCACAGTGAGGGACAGGGATTTACTGTACTCATATGGCGCAAGAGGGGGCTTCGGTTCGGGCAGTTAGCCTACCTGCGGTGAAACCTCAGCGGGTGGTATCTAGCTAGATTAGAGTAAGGTAAAGGCTTTGTGATATTTTATCTGGGTCTCATGCCAAAGGAAGCGTGTTGACTTTTAGGATAATTTATCTCTTGTGGGTAAAGTTGTACAACCTCTGCAGAGTGTAAAACTATTCGAATAGCCGTGCCCACGGTCAAGGGCGGGCAAGGAATGCATTCACATGGTAGATTTCTGGTTTTGGTTTTAAAATCAAAAGTTTTGTATTCCAGGAGTGGAGGGAACTCTCGGAAGGGTATCCTGGCGGTTGGAGCCAGAGAGGGTGGATGTAACCCGCAGTATTAAACTTCTTCAAGTTGTTAGCTAGTGTTGGTAGACGGAACCTTCACTAGAGAATTAATGATAGTTTTGTTAAAACAATTAATTGGTTAAAATGTTGCCTTTGAAAATAATTAGTAGTAATTAAATTTTAAAATGTTGCTTTGTGCAAAAGAACCATATAGCCTTCCTTTGTTAAGCCTTGCATCTATGCATTTTTCCCAAGACTTGCGGAGTACTTTATGTACTCACATGCTACACTTAAAATAAAACCTCAGAGGAACATGAAGCTCAAGAAGGTGATTACAACTACTGCTTCGTCTGTGGCTGTGACGGATTCTTCCCGGAGGACTAGGTCGCGCTTCCCCAGTCAACTGCCTGTGGCATATTGATGGGTCTGCTTTGAGTTTTCTTTGCTTCCGCTGTGTTTGGATTGTGCGAGGTCTTGAAACCTCAATTGTAATAATGAGACCTGGTGGTCAGTACTCTTTATAATTGTAATAAATACGATGTTGGTCATGAATCATTTCTGTTTAACTGTGTGCACTAGCTGTGATCTGGGACTAGTGCAGTAATACACAGAGGGTCCGGGTTTGTAATCCGGGGGCCCGACATAGGCTACCTACCATCTTCTCACCGATCAGTAGGCTGCCTACCGAACAGGCGCCGGTGGCCCCTCCACCGGACGGCAAAAGTGATATTTCAGTATGATGCACATACTGCTACTTTTGTTAATACCATCGCTAACAGTGCCAAATCCGCTAAAAAGTTTCTGAGATGCATGCGTACAATACACCCTCCATATATTTCATAACCTTTTCCTCTTTTTCTAAAAACACTAATGTATTTCACCATAGGCCCTACTATTTCTCTCTCACACAGCCCTCTCCCTTCTCTCCCATCTCTCTCTCTCTTAGCCCCGTCTCGAGGTCCTTTGCCCCTAATCTTGCGCGACCGCCCACCGATCAGCCTCCTTGGGGCTTGTCTTGCCTCTAGCTCTCGCTCGCTCGCTCTCGCCACCTCCTCCTCCAACCAAGTGGTCCAGCCTGAGCCTCGCTGCTGAGCCGCCACCGCCGCTATAGAGTCATGCCCATCCACTCCTCACCAGAGCTAGGGATGGGAGAAGGGTAGGAGAGATTCGATCAAAGCCGACAACAGAGGCATGGCCAGAACTATGGACAGAAGTAGTGTGGACAAAGTTGTGGACGGAGGCACCACTACAGCTGACGATGGAGACTAACAACGGACAGAGCTAGCTGCGAACAAAGGTGGCTCACTGGAGGAGGAGGCGACTGCTGTAACATCCTGAATTTCAGAGCCTTTTTGAAGTTTTCAAAATAAAATTCACCATTTGTATTTTTCTGGAATTAATTAAAGCTTAATTGGAATTGTTATTAATTAAAAGGATTTAATATGATTAAGTAAAACATTAACATTTGCCCAAAATATTTTATTTGAGTTCCTTGAGTCTCAAGGAATTTTCTGGAATTTACTGGGAATTTTCTGAATTTATTTGCTATTTTCTAGAGCTCAAAAAGTATTATTTGAATTTCTAGAAAAAGAAAAGAATAAGAAAATTCTAAAAGCCAGGTGGGCCGAAGCCCACCCAGCTGGCCCAAGCGACGCCCGCACCCGCCTGGCCACGTGGCGAGCATCTGCCCCGCGCCCGCGCCCGCACTGCCCCGCCCGATGGCCGCCGCGTGTCGTCATCCCAGCCCGTTCGCCTCGTACGTGCCACCGACAGGTGGGGCCCACCTGTCAGCGCCGCTAACCCTAACCCTAATGGGCCGAGCCCACACGGCCGCCGCCGCCCGGGTATTTATTGGCGCGGACCCCGAGGTTCGCCGCCCTCGCCGCCGCCTTCGCCGCGGTGCGCAGCCGCCGCCTCCTCCGCCGCTAGCCGCCGTGCGCCACCGCCTTCGCCGGGAGCTTCGCCGTCGTCCGCTGCCGGTGAGCCCCGTCGCCGGCCAGATCCGCTCGCCCGCCGCTCGGTCGCCGTCGCGCCCAGACCCGCGCCGCCGCCCGCCGCTCGTCGTTCGCCGCCCTTCAACGGAGGTCGCCGCCGCTCGTCGTTCGCCGCCGTTCAACGGAGGTCGCCGCCGCTCGTCGGAGTCCGCCGTCCGCCGCTCGTCGCCGGTCGACGCCGTCGCTTCCGCCGCCGTCCTTGCCGCCGTCGTTGCTGCCGCCGGTGAGCCTTCACCGCCGCCCGCACCCCCGCCAGCCAGACCCCGCCGCCCGGTCGCCCGCGCCGCCTCACCTCGGTCGCACCCCGCGCCGCCTCGGTCCCCGCGCCCGCTTGCGTCAGCGCCGACGCCAGCCGCGCCGCGCCCCTTCGCCTCCCCGTGGGCGCCGTCCACCGTGCACCGTGCCTCTGCCCGGTGGGACCCGCATGTCAGCCGTACCCCCGTGGATCATGCCCAGTCAGCCTTGCCCGTCAGCCCTATGCCGACGTGTCAGCCTAGTCAGCAGCCCCGTCAGCGTGCCATGTCAGCCGCCCAGTCAGCATGCCCCGTCAGCCTCGGGCGCACACGTGTCGCCACGTGTCTGCCACGTCAGCCCTAGCCGCCGCGCCAGCCGCCCAGTCAGCCGCACTGTTCCGTGCGCCGAGCCCACCGTAGACTCAGCTTCCCGTGCGCCCGGTCCACAGCACAGTGCAATTTCCGAATTTCAGCCTTTTTCCTAAAACCAGATTTTCCAGAGCCCCGTTCTCCCTCGTCCTAGCTCCAATTGACCCGATTCTTTTTCCTAAATTCATCTAAAATTGAGCTCTACCTTTTGGTTCAGGTTTGAGAATTTTTGGAGTTCATTTGAATTTTATTTGAATTTATTTTTGTCTCTTCGTTTTGTTTTCCCTCTCGTTAGATCACACGTTCGAGGGAGCCGCCATTGGATTTGAAGATCAAGAACTGTCAACTGAGCAAGGCCAAGGCAAGTCGTGTCCTTTGATCATGTTGAACCCAGTTTGCAATCTATTATTTAAATATTTTGTTTTAAATTACATTGCATCGCTACTTTTATACAAACCTTGTAATTGGTAGTTATCACCTCAATTGAGTAATTCCCTCCTTGTTAAATTTGAATGCCATGATGCCATTGTCACCATAGGTTGGGAAACTTAGTAGTGATGCTATGTTACGATCACATTTGGGATGGCACGATTAGAATGCTTAATCATGCTTTTAGTACGTTGGGTCTATCATCACATGTGTTAATTAATTTTGACTTAATGATATATTGGAACGTGGTGGTCAGCCACAGTTATAAAATTTGATTGCCATGACATGGGTAGTGTCATTGGTGTTGGTTATACAAAATAGTTTTCACTCGGGCGAATGATCGTGCAGTAAAGGGGGTGCAGGTTGCACATTGGGATGTGGATGCTTCGCCTGGGTAACAATTAAGGACTTAACTTTGTGCGCCATTGATCTGAGCCTTACCGTGCAACCACATGTCCAGTATGGGATGGACCCGGCTGACTAATTTGTGATGTTTCAATTTTCGTTCCGTCATTAGGATGTCAGTGGGTGCCTTATACATTCCACGGGGCGCAAGAGGGGGCAATTATCGACTAGGGGGTTACCCTACTCGACGGCGAAACCTTAGCGAGGCGGAACTGGGTTGAAATTGAACATTGTAAAGGCTTTGTCATGATCTCCTTGCCGCACACCTAAGGAAGTGTGTAACTCGCGTGGCAATCCGGGATGATCATGTCTTGTGGGTAAAGTTGTACAACCTCTGCAGAGTGTAAACTATTCGAATAGCCGCGTCCTCGGTCATGGACAATGCTCGGTGATTTCACACGAGGTATAGTTACTCTTGGAAAAATTGGTAACTGGACAGTGGATGGTTGATTCACTGTTGGTTTGGCTTGTGGATGGGATATCCATAAGCGGGTGGGTTTAGCTTGTGGATGGGAGGTCCATAAGTAGTTTACTTCAATTCCTTTGATTATTCATTATTATTTTTATTATTTGCAATTTGCCTTCAATCTATTTATGGTAATTTCAAATGCCGTTTTATGCAAATTAACCCTTTCAGCCTTCCATCGGTAAGCCTTGCATATTATATTGCATCATTTGTTACAAACGGCTTGCTGAGTACCAATGTACTCACGGCTTTATGCCTATGTTGCTCAGTTGAGGATGAGGAGTACTACCAGCAGGAGGTTCCAGGAGGAGAGTGCTTCGACGACTACGCGTTCTAGGCTTCGCTCCCCACTCGATTGCCCGTGGGCATGTCGATTGGCCACTACGCTTTATTTTGGATTTTCCGCTGCTAAATTTTGTTAAGCCCATAAGGCTATTGAGATTGTAAGCTTGACCATAAGGTCTCACTTTTGGTTATTGATTAATAATTTGAATTTCCCTTATTTAATATCGTGATTGTGGTGATGATTACCTCAATGTTTGACTGTGTGCACTAGCGTGATCCTGGACTAGTGCAGTATACACAGAGAGTCCGGATTTGCATATTCGGGTCTCTACAACTGCGTAGCCGAAGGAGGAGGCGAACATTGGTGGTCGGTGAAAGGGGGGAGAGAGAAGTATTTATCTTTACTATCACAAAAAAACTACATCTTAAAGTTAGATAGAATTACCTCCAATGCCATCTAGATGGAGTTAGTGACCATGTGATATAATCGAAGCAGATTGTTATCCTATGTATGATTGAATTCCTATAACTGTTGCCTATAGTTCGAACTTTCAAAGTCACAATCGTCGCATCCCATGGCCTTCTTTCTTCACATATCCCTCCTAACCCTATCGTCATCCTCCCTCCAGATGCCACAAGCTAATAACAAGCATAGCAAAATTCATGGTGGTAAGATGCGATGCAGAGAGAGTGTGGCTATCGAAGATCACCACTAGAGAAGTACATAATGTGAAATAGTTCTTTATTTGCATACCAAAGGAAAATAGGTTCTTCATTTGATTTATCACTGCCACTTGCCACTGTATCATCACTAGTCTCTCACCGCCGACTGCTACATCATTTCCAGCCAGCCATCACCGCATGATGAATTGTTGATCATCATCTTACTAACAGATATATTGCTAGCCTGATCAAGAATCAAGTAGTTGTCTTTGTATCGGCTATGAGTTTATGACTACGTAGCTTGTCAGGGCATACAGAGTCAAGTTCTTGTCTCTCTATCTTTTTTTATGAGATTTGAATTGAATTTTTTCTGTTGCAATGAAACTGAATTGAAGAATTGGTGGTGCATCTTTCTGTATCTTTTTTACTGGAATGTTTAAATTCAGATGATTGGAATGTTTAAATTCAGATAATAGTGCTTAGGGAAGTTGAGTTGCTAGGATACTATTCCTATCTAGCTTCTTCAATTCAATTTTAGTTAAAACTCTACTATAATCTATAGCCAAATTGATTGCTAGGTGACAAGACCCATGGTGTCTAATCTGTATCCTAGTTGTTCGGTCTAATACTCTAATATGTAGCCAAATTCACATAGCAATCTCGCATTGCCAGGCTATCATGCAACAATTCTGGCTTTTGGGCCGGCCTCAAACTAAAAATATATAGAATAAATGAAAAAAGATGCTTATTGTGGCTATGGGCCAAACAGTAAAGAAGGGGACTAGTGGAAGAGGAGAAGAGCCAACATAGAGAGAGTTCGTGAGTAAGAATGCGAGGATGCCCCCCTCCTGCCCCCTCTTGGGGGTTTATATACATGAGTGGGGTAGAATGGGAAATCCCCATTCTACCCTTTAGTGTTTACAAAGGATGAGGGTACATAGGTACATTCCTCTACACTATCAGGCCTATTACATACATATTAGGCCAGTTGCAAGGCCCAGTCACGGGGGGGGGGGTTGGGCCACCCCCACACAGTACTCCCTCGACAACAAGCGCAGAGGTCCCAATGGGTGAGCTGATGTGCCAAACTATCCCAGCCCCCGTTCCCCGACAGCAAGCGCGAGGGTGCCGACTGGCGAGCTGATGCAACTAGTAACTTGCAGCCCCGTGAGGCAATGCCTACGAAGAGGTCAACGGAATCCCACGCCGAAGCCCGGCTGTCCCGCTGAGGCGATACCTACCAAGCGGACGGCGAAGACCTACGCCGGAGCTAGGTCACCCCGTCGAGGCAGTGGCTACAAGGCAGACGACGAAGTCCTACCGCCCCGTCGAGGCGAAGCCTACGAGGCGGGTAGCGAAGTCTTGCCGCCCCACCAAGGCGAT
Organism: Dendrocalamus latiflorus; assembly: GCA_017311315.1. Classification (NCBI taxonomy): domain Eukaryota; kingdom Viridiplantae; phylum Streptophyta; class Magnoliopsida; order Poales; family Poaceae; genus Dendrocalamus; species Dendrocalamus latiflorus. The sequence goes on from CM029667.1 coordinate 17,135,357, forward strand.
TCCTACGAGGCGGACGGTGAAGTCTTGCAGCCCCACCGAGGCGATGCCTACGAGGCGGGCTGCGAAGCCTGGCTGTCCCGCCGAGGCGACACCTACAAGGCGGGCGGCGAAGTCCTGCGCTGGAGCCGGGCCATCCAGCCGAGGCGATGCCTACGAGGCGGACGACAAAGTCGAGCTGCCCCGCTGAGGCGATGCCTACAAGGCGGGTGGCGAAGTCTTGCTGCCCCGCCGAGGCGATGCCTATAAGGCGAGTGGCGAAGTCCTGCACCAGAGTTAGGCCATCCCGCCGAGGCGATGCCTACAAGGCGGACGGCGAAGTTGTGCCGCCCCACCGAGGCGATGCCTACGAGGCGGGTGGCAAAGTCTTGCCGCCCCGCCGAGGCGATGCTTACAAGGCGGGCGGTGAAGTTCTGCGCCAGAGCTGGGCCATCCCGTGGAGGCGATGCCTACGAGGCGGACGGCGAAGTCGTGCCACCCCGCCGAGACGATGCTTACGAGGCAGGCGGCAAAGTCGTGCCACCCCACCGAGGCAATGCCTTCAAGGCGGGCGGTGAAGTCCTGCGCCAGAGCCGGGCCGTCCCGCCGAGGCGATGCCTACGAGGCGGACGGCGAAGTCGTGCCTCCCCGCCGAGGTGATGCCTACGAGGCGGGCGGCAAAGTTGTGCCACCCCGCCGAAGCGATGCCTACGAGGCGGGCGCCGAAGTCTTGTCACCCCACCGAGGCGATGCCTACAAGGCGGGCGGTGAAGTCCTGCGCCAGAGCCGGGCCATCTCGCCGAGGCGATCCCTACAAGGCGGACGGTGAAATCGTGCCGCCCCGCCGAGGCGATGCCTACGAGGTGGGCAGTGATGTCTTGCCGCCCTGCCGAGGCGATGCCTGCAAGGCGGGCAGTGAAGTCCTGCGACGGAGCCAGGCTGTCCCACCGAGGCGATGCCTACGAGGCGAACGGCGAAGTCCTGCACCGAAGACGGGCCATTTCGCCGAGGCGATGCCTACAAGGCGGGCGGTGAAGTCCTGCGCCGGAGCCGGGCAACCCCGCCGAGGCGATGCCTACGAGGCAGACAGCGAAGTCGTGCCGCCCCACCGAGGCGATGCCTGTGAGGCGGGCGGCGAAGTCTTGCTGCCCCATCGAGGCGATGCCTACAAGGCGGGCGGCGAAGTCCTACGTCAGAGCTGGGCCGTCCCACCAAGGTGATGCCTACGAGGCGAACGGCGAAGTCCTGTGCCAAAGATGGGCCGTTTCGCCGAGGTGATGCCTACGAGGCAGACAGTGAAGTCCTGCGCCGGAGCCTGGCGCTACCTTCAAAAATGGTGCCCGTGGGGAGCGGGCGCGAGTGGCGTAGGCCAAGGGCGCTACGCACGTGGAGGGAGGGAGGCGAGACTGTCGTTCCCCTACCTTCAAAAACAGTGTCCGCGTGGGGTGGGCGCTTGGAGCGTAGGCCGAGGGCTCTATGCACGCGGAGGCAGGGAGGCAAAACTGTCGTTCCCCTACCTTCAAAAGCAGTGCCTGCGGAGGGCGGGTGCTTGGTGCATAGGCCGAGGGCGCTACGCACGCGAAGGCAGGGAGGCAAAACTATCATTCCCCTGCCTTCAAACTGTCTGTGATTATCAGCTATCATAGACGGTTTTTACTTACAAACTGTCTGTGATTATCAGCTATCATAGACAGTTTTTAGTTACAAACCATTTGTGATATTCTTTTCTACCCCTAAATCTATTTCTGTTTATTGGCTAGCCTCAGGAAATGCTAGCCATGCCTTCTGAAACAAGCAGATCAACATGTACATGTATATATATAATTCACATCTCAATTCACTTCACAAACATAAAACATCCAATTCACATCTCAATTCATTTCACAAACATAAAACATCCATTTCACAAATCAATTAATTGAAATAAAATAAAATATCCATTAACAAATACACAATTACAAAAGATGTACATTGCATTTTCACTTAGATGGTAACATTGCCTTTTTTTATTGCTCTATCACTTCAGAATCGAGGTCTCACGAAAAGAACAGATCCATAATCAACGAACTTGTCAGGCTGCACAAGTAATACTTGGATGGTGCATGATTGCCATCCAAGTATTACTTGTGCAGCCTAACAAGTTCGTTGATTATGGATCTGTTCCTTTTGCGAGACCTCGATTCTGGAGTGATAAGAGCAATAAAAAATCATTGTATGTTGTGGAACTCTCCATCTGAGTTTATGACTCTAGCCACCAAAAAGTACGCGCACTCTCCTCGAATTTGTGAAAGGTCGGGCTGTTTCAATGCAGTTGACGAGATGGATGTAGCCTGTCGATAGGAATATCAATGTGTGTGTGTATATATAACCTGATAAGTATGAAGTAATTATGGGAAGATTGACAAACCTTAGAATTGGTGATCCTCGAGGAATCGAGGAGTAGGTTCATATGGTAGCAAACATAGAATCCACACGTGTTGCCCGGCGACTGCTGGTGGCACTGCAAAAAATGGAATGTGTTAATTCAAGAGGCATTACTAGCAACTGTTGCATAGAATTAATTAATGTGTAATAGCGAATACCTTTCGAACATGTGTCAGGCCTTTGGCCCCTTGCGTCGAGGCACCTGCCATTGCAACGTACATCGCGAACACCCTACGTGATTCGAAAAGGTTGACCTTAGTCATTCGGAAGGACAGAAAGAGTACTATATAGGTATGTATGGAGAAAATGTACTTACCTGTCGATTACTTGGTTGACAACTGTGTAGTCCGTTTTATTCTTACTTAGGGAATCAAGGTATATTGCCTTGTTCCATTTTGGTACAATTACTATTAAAATCCAATGATAGTCCTGATTGTAGGGCATAAGTACATATTCCTTATCGCAGTAAGCCAGCAGTGCTGCTGCAATGTACCTCTCGACGAAGGGTGTATCCTCGTTGATGGTATGCATGGCGACCAAGTGTGGGTCCAAGAAACCAATCGATGATTTGGATGATCTAGCTTTAGTCACCATGTGTCTATATATATACACACGAAAGCAAAAAATTATATATGACATTTATCGGTATGACATGAACGGAGACTGTGATTGTCGGTGCTAACTCAGGCCTGATGTCCATATCAGCCAAGTCAAGCCATGCGTTGACGTCATCCTTTGTTTTATCACGAATGTTCAGTAAGAGACCAATCAAGCTATCACATACATTCTTTTCTACATGTATGACATTGATGCAGTGTCGAATATCTAGGTACTCCCAATAAGGTAAGTCCCAAAATATTGATCTCTTCTTCCAGGTGTTCTTCTCATGAGCTCTCAATTTACGTCCCTTTCCGAGGACAACATCTAAATCCTTAATCATATTATAAACCTCTTTTCCCCTTAAATGGCTTGGAGCTGAACCGTCTTCCTTCTCTCCGTCAAATTGTTTCTTCATCATGCGGTATGGGTGAGCCCTCTGAAGGAACCGGCGGTGACGCATATAGACGGTTTTGCATGAGTGTTTCAGCCACACACTCTCGGTACCAGAGGGTCGGGGCCGTGACCCACGGCGCCGAGGTAATACGTCTCGGCGCCGTGATCCACGGCGCCGAGGTCCATGGACTATGCCCACTGCACCAGATTTTGCCTGCATGTGCGGGCCTGGGACCTCGGAGCCGTGGATCACGGCGCCGAGACGTATTACCTCGGAGCCGTGGGTCACGGCGCCGACCCCCTGGGTCCAAAAATGAAATTAAAACTACCAGGGGTCTAAATGTGAATATTTTTCAAAAAAAGGTTAAAATAGAAAAAATTCGGTGACGGCTCCCCCTGGTTTTACTCTTACCTTGGTTGAGAGAAAATGAGGTGAGAAATGAGGGCTTGCTGTGATGTGCTGGCTTTTTAAGGGCATGGTTGAGGTAGCCTCTGGCTTGTGAATTGACCAAAACGCCCTCATCTAACTCCCATGCCTCTCTCACATACCTGACTGCCCAAGGGCATTTTGGTCCAAATGCTTTGTACTATACTTTGGGGGCTTCTACTGCAGCATGTAAGTCGGAAAAGGTTAGAATAGGATTCCTGCCGAATCATGAAAACCCATAACGCAAGACGGTGCCGACTATCCCTGGGCAGTCTAGGAACCTCTGAGAGCGCTATTTTTATTCGGCTCTCTAGACGGTGCCGACCGTCCTTGGATGGTCTAGGAACCTCTGCGAGCGTTTCTTATTCGGCACTAAAAGCCGATGGGTCTGACGGCAACCTCTTCTCTTTTATTCTATCTTTGCATATTTGGTGTATTACATTCTACCCCCCTAAACAGAATTCGACTCCGAATTCTGGCATTCAACAATCCACACGAAGGAACAAAATATAATAATTGCACATAACATAACATGTTTGTACCCATGGAGAACAAGTCTGGGTACTTCTCGCGCATGCGAGACTCCAACTCCCATGTTACTTCCCGCTCAGACTGATGTCCCCATAGCACTTTAACATACTTTATCATTTTATGCCTGAACACCTTCTTTGATTCCTCCAGAATCCGAACTGGACGGGACTCGAAGGTGAGGTCTTACTTTATGGACACCGGTTCCAACACAATCTCATGCTCTGTATCTCGCAAATATTTTCTCAACATCGACACATGAAACACATCATGCACTCCTTGCATGAAGTCAGGGAGATCCAAGCGATATGCCAACTTTGCAATCTGTTCCTGAATTGGAAATGGCCCAATGTACCTCTGGCTAAGCCTCCCTTTGGTACCAAATCGCACTATGCCTTTAGTGAGAGATACTCTCAAGAGCACCTGATCCCCCACTTTGAACTCTAGTTCTCGCCTTCTCACATCTGTGTAGCTCTTCTGCCTACTCTGGGCAGCTAGCAAGTTCTGTCTAATTTCCGCCACTCGCTCTACTGTTTGCTGGACCCAATCTGGTCTCAAAACAGCCTTCTCGCCCACTGCATCCCAACACAGTGGCGATCTACATTTTCATCCATACAGAACCTCGAATGGTGTTGCTAGCACACTGGAGTGGTAGCTGTTGTTATAGGCAAACTCTGCGAATGCCAAATGATCCTCCCAGCTACCCTTCCAAGACAGAACACAGGACCTCAACATGTCCTCTAGTGTCTGAATGGTGCGTTCGGACTGTCCATCCGTCTAAGGGTGGAAAGCAGTACTGAACTGGAGTTTCGTGCCCAGAGCGCCCTGCAAACTCTCCCAAAACTTGGAGACAAACTTGGCGTCTCTATCCGAAACTATGGTCTTAGGCACACCATGCAACCTTACTATTTCTCGCACGTAGATAGGTGCCAACTCACTCGCTGAGTTCGTGGTGCGAATGGGGATGAAGTGTGCGGACTTACTGAATCGGTCCAGCACTTCCCAAATCACATCCTTACCTCACTGGGTACGAGGTAAGCCGACTACAAAATCCATGGTGATATCATCCCATGGCCACTGGGGAACCTCCAAAGGCTGCAATAGCCCAGCGGGGCGCTTGTGCTCAGCCTTCACTTGCTGGCAAATCTCGCAAGATGCCACATACTTGGCGATATCCACTTTCATCCTCTTCCACCAGAAGTTCTTTTTGAGATCACGGTACATCTTGGTCTCAGCAGGATGCATCGTGTACGGGGTACGATGTGCTTCTCTCAAAATATCATCCTTGACTTGAGCCTTCTACAGAACGCAAAGGCAGCCTTTAAACCGCAATGCGCCTGACTCATCAAGGCTGAAATCCCCTGTTTTTCCTTCATCAATCCGCTTCCTCACTTGCTGAAGCAACCGATCATGCTGTTGCACCTCCTTTACTCGCTCTGGGATTGCTGATTCCAGCAATAGCTACATCTCAGCCTATGCTGTACCAGCGAAACGATCAGAAATTCCCATCCGTTCAAAGTCGGCAACGAGACAACCTAGAGTGGAGGGTGTCATCTTGCGACTAAGGGCATCGGCAACCACATTTGCCTTGCCTGGATGGTACTGTAGAGTGAGATTATAGTCTTTAATCAACTCCATCCACCTTCACTGCCTCAAATTTAGCTCCTTTTGAGTGAAAATGTATTTGAGGCTTTTGTGGTCAATGAAAATATGACAAGTCTCGCCATACAAGTAATACCTCCAAATGTTTAGAGCAAAAACCACTGCGGCAAGCTCTAAGTCATGGGTAGGGTAATTCTGCTCATGCTTCTTCAATTGTCGTGAGGCATACGCGATCACTTTGTTGTCTTGCATAAGCACACAACCCAGACCCACTCGAGACGCATCCGAGTAGACCATGAAATGCTTCCCTGGCTCAGGAAGTGTAAGAACAGGAGCAGTTACCAACTTCTCCTTCAGAGTATTAAAACTGCGCTCACAGTCATCGGTCCATTAGAATTTCACACCCTTCCGTGTCAGTTGAGATATTGGTCTGGCAATAAGGGAGAAGTCTTTCACGAAGCGCCGGTAATAACCAGCTAGGCCAAGAAAACTTCTCACTTCTTTAACACTAGATGGCCTCTTCCAATCCACGACAGTGGAAATCTTGTTTGGATCAACTGAAATGCCTTCCTGGTTAATTGCATGACCTAGGAAGCTCACTTCAGAAATCCAAAACTCGCACTTCTTCAGTTTGGCAAAAAATTGATTCTTCCTCAAAGTCTCAAGCACGAGTCTTAGATGCTGCTCATGCTCTTCCTCCGTCTTGGAATAAATCAGGATATCATCGATGAACACCACTACAAAGTCATCCAGATACTTGTGTAGCATACTGTTCATCGTCTCCATGAAGACAGCAGGGGCATTCGTCAGTCCAAAGGACATAAACTGTAAACTCAAAGTACCCATATCTTGTGGAGAAAGTTGTCTTTTCAATGTCTTGCTCACGCACTCGGATTTGATTATACCCAGATTGTAGATCAATTTTGGAGAACACCTTGGCCCCTTTCAATTGATCAAACAAGTCCTTGATACGAGGCAATGGGTATTTATTCTTGATGGTTACCTGATTGAGAGCATGGTAATCTATACACATGCGCCAACTCCCATCCTTTTTCTCAGTGAATAGGACAGGGGCTCCACAAGGTGACACACTTCGACGAATCAAGCATTTGGACAACAGCTCGTCCAACTGCTTTTTTAACTCCTCTTGCAAGGGTCGTGCCAACCGATAGGGGGACATGGAGATAGGTCTTGTGCCAGGAACAAGATCAATTTTGAACTCCACATATCGCTTGGGTGGCATACCTGGAAGTTCTTCAGGAAACACATCGGGATACTCACACACCATAGGAATATCCTCAATGCGCAATGGTGCACTTGGCTTCTCCGTAAGGGCTAGGAGAAACCCAGTCTTCATTGTACGTCGGCCAGGGAACAGGCTGGCCAACACAAGGAGGGAACACATGGGTGCATTCCCTTGAAAGATTATCTCCTTCCCCGAAGGAGCTTGCAAGGTGACTGTCCTCCAGAAGCAGGAAATCACAGCTTAGTAGCGATGCAACCAATCCATGCCAAGGATAACATCAAATGGCTCTAACTGAATAACCATGAGGTTGGCAACAAATTCCTCGCCATCTATTGCAACCACATAGCCAGGATATACTGTGGAGCTAGCGATGATACCCCTTGGGGTACTAACCACAACCGATTAGGAAATTTGTTGGACACTCAACTTGGCCTTCCTAACAAACTCCCGGGACACAAAAGAATAGGTAGCACCGGAGTTGAAAAGAACAAGGGCTTCACATGAGTCCACTAAAAGGGTACCTGTCACGACGTCAGGTCGACCCGCGGACTCAGCAGCAGGCAGTGAGTAGACTCCAAGTGGTGTCGGGGCGGTGAGAGCCCCGACGCTCTGCTGTGGCGGCAACGAGACTGGAGGTGGTGTAGCATGCTGGAATGGAGGAGTCAGTGCCGGATGCCAGTAATACCCGGAGGGTGGAGCCCAGGAAAGAGGAGGCTGCAGCACAGGGGTAGTCGCCGTCATCTGGACTGACCCCCGAGGTGTGGTATTTGATGAAGATGAAGATACTAGCTCCCACTTGATGATGCTAGCGGGATTCTGACGACAAACCAACATTTTGTGGCCCGCTTGGCCACAATGCCAACAGTTCCCCGTCCAGGAACACTCAACAGCACGGTGTCCCTCACCGCACTTGAAACAGATCATGCCCTGCCCTGGGACAGGACGCAAGGCTGGGGTCACCGATGAAGAACGAGGCGCTGAAGAAGTGTAACATCCTGATTTTCAGAGCCTTTTTGAAGCTTTTAAAATAAAATTCACCATTTGAATTTTCTGGAATTAATTAAAGCTTAAAAGGAATTTTCAGAATTTATTTGGATTTAATATGTTTAAATTAAACATTAACATTTGCCAAGTTATTTTATTTGAGTTCCTGGTGTCTCAAGGAATTTATTGGTATTTTTCTGGATTTTTTTAGATTTATTTGCTATTTTCTAGAGCTCAAAAGTATTTATTTGAATTTCTGGAAAAAGAAAAGAAAAAGAAAATCCTTGAACCAGCCGGTGGGCCGAAACCCGCCGAACCGGCCCGGTCCAGCCACGCCCGGCCTGCCCCGCCCGCGCCACGCGGCGCGCATCCGCCCGCTCCCCGCGCCCGCCTTGAGCCGCTGGATGAGCGACACGCGTCGCCCATCCGTTCCGCCTGCCTCGGCCGCAGCCGATCCCGGCCGCTCACCTCGTCCGTGCCACCGACAGGTGGGGCCCACCTGTCAGCGCCGCTAACCCTAACCCTAATGGGCCGAGCCCACACGGCCGCCGCCGCCCGGGTATTTATTGGCGCGGACCCCGAGGATCGCCGCCGCCCTCGCCGCCGCCTTCGCCGCCGTGCGCCGCCGCTAGTCCCCGTGTGCCGCCGCCTGCGTCGTCGCCTTCGCCGACGGGAGCATCGCCGCCGTCATCCGCCGACGCCGTGCACCGCCGTCGCTCGCCGTCGCTGCGCCGCCGTTCATCGCGCTTCGCCGCCGACACCTCCGCTGCCGGTGAGCCCCGTCGCCGGCCAGATCCGCCACTAGCCGCCGAGCGCCACCGCCTTCGCCGCTGCCCGGGCAGTGCGCCGTCCCCGGTCGCCCGCTCGTCGCCGTCCGCCGTCACCGGTGAGCGCCGCCGCCGACCCAGGCCGCCGCCGCCCCGAGCCTCGCCGGCCAGAACCGCCGCCCGCGCCAGCGACGCCTCGCGCCCCGTGCACGCGCACGTCAGCGCTGACGCCAGCCCCGCGTCGCTTCGCCTTCCCGTGCGCCCGGTCCACGTGAGCCGTGCCGCTGCCCGGTGGGACCCGCGTGCTAGCCGTGGGCTGTAGACCGAGAGCAAGCCGAGTCAGCCGCCGCGTCAGCCCTAGATCTGACGTGTCAAGCCACGTCAGTGCTACGTCAGCAGCCTAGCCCGTCCCAGTGCCACGTCAGCCGCCACGTCACCCTGACACGTCACCATGCCATGTCAGCTGCCACGTCAGCCAACCGTGCTTACGTATCACGCCACGTGTCTGCCACGTCAGCCTATGCCGCCCGCGTCAGCAGCCGCCGCCCGCACTGTTTCGTGAGCCGAGCCCACCGTAGACCCATCTCACCATGCGCCCGGTCTACAGCACAGTGCACTTTTCCAATTTCCCGATTTTCTGTAGATTTATTTTTCCAGAGCCCCGTTCTCCCTCGTCCTAGCTCCGATTGACCCGATTCTTTTTCCTAAATTCATATAAAATTGAGCTCTACCTTTTGGTTCAGGTTTGAAAGTTTTTGGAGTTCTTTTGAATTTTATTTGATTTTATTTTGTCTTTTCGATGCGCTTTCTCTCTCGTTAGATCACGCGTTCGAGGGAGCCGCCGTCAGATTCGAAGATCAAGAGCCGTCAGCTGAGCAAGGCCAAGGCAAGTCGTGTCCTTTGATCATGTTGAACCCAGTTTGCAATCTATTATTTAAATATTTTGTTTTAAATTACATTGCATCGCTACTTTTATACAAACCTTGTAATTGGTAGTTATCACCTCAATTGAGTTTTTCCCTCCTTGTTAAAATTGAATGCCATGCTGCCATTGTCACCATAGGTTGGGAAACTTACTAGTGATGCTATGTTACGATCACATTTGGGATGGTACGATTAGTATGCTTAGCCATGCTTTTAGTATCGTTTGGATTCCTCATCACATGTGATTAATTAATTTGACCTAATGAGATATTGAATCGTGGTTGGTGCCACTGTTATAAAATTTGTGCCGTGACGTTGGTGCGTCATTGGCGGTGGTTATACAAAATTGGTTTTCACTCGGGCGAATGATCGTGCAGTAAAGGGGGAAGTGTTGGAGCACTTCGAGGGATGTGGTAGTCTCGCCCGAGAACACTTAAGGACTTAACTTTGTGCGCCATTGATCTGAGTCTTACCGTGCAAACCACATGTCTGGTATGGGACAGACCTGGCTGATTAATTTGTGATGTTTCAATTCTGGTTCCGCCATTGGGATGTCAGTGGGTGTCGTATACATTCCACGGGGCGCAAGGGGGGGTGTGATGCGAAACCCTAGCGGGCGGGATTGGGTTGGAATTGAACATTGTAAAGGCCTTGTTGTGATTACCTTAAGCTGAGGCTAATCACATCGTGTGGGTACAGTTGTGCAACCTCTGCAGAGTGTAAAACTATTCGAATAGCCGCGTCCTCGGTTATGGACAATGCTCGGTGATTTCACACGAGGTATAGTTATTTCTAAAAAGTTTTGGACAGTGGATGGTTAATTCACTGTTGGTTGGGAGATCCATGAGTGGTTGGTTTAGCTTATGGATGGGAGATTCATAAGTGGTTACTTCAATTCCTTTGATTATTGTTTATTATTGTTTTACTTCAATTCGCCTTCAATCTATTTATGGTAATTTCAAATGCTGTTTATGCAAATTAACCCTTTCAGCCTTCCATTGGTAAGCCTTGCATACTATATTGCATCATTTGTTACAAACGGCTTGCTGAGTACCAATGTACTCACGGCTTTACGCCTATGTTGCTCAGTTGAGGAAGAGGAGTACTACCAGCAGGAGGTTCCAGGAGGAGAGTGCTTCGACGACTACGCGTTCTAGGCTTCGCTCCCCACTCGATTGCCTGTGGGCATGTCGATTGGCCACTACGTTTTACTTTGGATTTTCCGCTGCTAGCTTATTAGCCACTCAGGCTATTGAGATTGTAAGCTTGACCATAAGGTTGTACTCTGATATTTTATTTATATAGTTTGGATTTTCTTTAGAATATCGTGATGTGGATGATATTTATCTTTGTTTATGCTGTGTGCACTAGCGTGATCCTGGACTAGTGCAGAATACACAGGAGAGTCCGGATTTGTATATTCGGGTCTCGACAAGAAGACTACCTCGAAGTCTTGGACTTGGATGATTGTGGGGGACGCTAGCCCCACTTGGACTTCTTAGGAGCGGGCCGCTGTGACGACCCACCCCCTTCAGCAAAGCTTCGCTTCAGGTCACCACCAGAAGCGCTCGGACCATTAGAGGGTTGTAGCCCTTTGGTGAGCTGCATCTCCAACTCCATCCCTCTGGCCTGTTCCACCACGGACCTAAAGTCACGCGGTGCAGTAGCTCCCATGACATGCCGAAACTCAGAGTTGAGCCCTCGGCGGAACCATTTGGCCTTCTCAAGGTCGTTATTCGTGACCGATGGCATGAAGCAGATCAAGTTGTTGAATCCCACCTCGTACTCAGCTATGTTCATCTTCCCCTGTACGAAGGTCGACAAGGCGACCTCCATGCTCTCAACAAAAGAATATGGGTAATACTTTGCCTTGAACTGCTCGGCAAAGATTTCTCAGGTAGCGGGACCCTAGGCAAGGGTCCTGGCTGAAAGAACCCCTTCCCACCAGATGTCCGCCTGACCCTTCATATTAGTGAAGTAGTTAGAGTTAGATAATGAAAAATAAGATTGATTATTGGAAGAGCAAATTATGGTTTTGGATCAATAACAAAAGGATTGATTTGTTAGAAATCCGGATACGAATGATTTCGGTGGATTAGATAAATGATGTCACTAGCTGCTTGGAGTTTTAGACAGCAATTGATTGGTGGACCGTATAATTGATGACATTTGCTATTTGGAGTTTTAGACAGCACTCAATATAGACAGTGTGTGTTCGGTGGATTAATTGAATGATGTCACTCGCTGTTCGGAGTCTTAGACAACAATCAATAAAGGAGGTGTAATTGATTGGTGGATTAAGTCAATTATGGCAATCGCTGTGTGGAGTTTAGGTAGAAACAATAATTCTATGATTTTATAATACTAAGGCTACCAAAAGCAATTTATGGCAAATAAAATAACCCGAGCCTCTCCTTTGATAAGCCATGCATAATATTTATTTGCATCTTGTGTATTGGCTCGCGGAGCACGGTGGTTAGTATGCTCACACTCGCTCTCATAACAAATCCAGAAGCAGGAATCAGATCACTGCGCTTCAGCAATACTTTTGGTTATGATGGAAGAGAAGATCAAGTCGTCAAGGGCTAGGTCGCGAACCTCCAGTTGGCTGCCTGTAGGCATGTCCTGAAGGTCCCACTTGCGTGCTTCGTTCTTCTGCTGCTGCAATTTAATGATTTCAGCCTAATCGGCCCATGAGTAAGTCTACTATTATATTTACGTTTCCGTATGATATGTACTTTGATATTCAGAACTATAAACTGTGAGCACTATCTACTGATCCAGGGAATAGTGCGGTGGAATCACAGAGGAATCTGGATTGTAAAATCTGGGTGCCTGACAGGATGTTATCAGAGCATATCGACTGCAGGTCGTGACCTAGTTAGCCTGGCCGTTAGTTTCATGACTACAATTGTTTTTTTAAATATCTATTTCCCAAAAATATAGTTTGTATTGCTTACTCTCATCTCTCTTAGATGATTCCCCCTCATCTATATGCTGATTTAGCCATATTTACTTCTAAATCTCCCTTACCCTGAATTCAAAATGATAACTCAGAGTGAGTGCTGGTATCAATCAAATTACCCCAAATACTTCCCTCCTCTGTCTATTAATTCAAAAGGAAAATTTTGATCCTCTTCTCGTACCTGTACTCCAAGAAATTTAGGTTTGGGACGTTGAAGATGGTCAGGAAGATAAAGTGGTCTCGTTTTAAATGGACTATGTGTTTGGACCCTGCGCTCTCTTATGTGTGCTCCCCGAGTAGACGATGTATTGTTGCAAGATTCTATTTGGCCCTGTGCACTGCCTTCTTGCCCTCGGGCATTACATTTCGTGGTCACAGGAAAAGAGTGTTTTAAAAAAAACCTTATGTGATGCATGTGCCACCCCAGTTTCCCGGGGTGTACTCTTTTACAGTTATAATGGGTTTAGATTACCGTATCCCCGCGATTCTATCCTTACCTCCTGTTATTCCCTCTCGCCCCATTTGCTACAAACCCAGTCAGATCTACTTGAGCAAAGTGATGGATAGCTGAAGCCAAGGCAACCAAGGATAAGTGAAGCCTTCGTAATTTTCCAACTAAGAGCCCCAACCAGCACGAGGACCAAGAATCGAGATAGATCAAATTGCCGCCAACCATAATGACAATCATCATTTATTTAAAGGGGTAGTACTAAGAGACAGAACTGCCAAAAACTACTACGATGTATATCTTTGGGACTTCAACAACCTAGACTTAGAACTAATCAGACCAGTAAAAGGAGATTCGCAAGGCTAAAAAAATCTTCTTGTGATGAGGACTACGAGACGTACCTTTAGCGAAAATTGTCGTGCTTGGCAAAGCTAAAGGCTAAGATTGGGATCCCAGTAGAAGTAAGAGACTCCCGCCTAGAAGTACCTCTGTATTCCCAAGACCCTCTACCCCTGGGGCACAGACCATTGCTACGCACCTACCAATACGAAACCCTACAACCATATGACCAATAGGCGATGCCACTACTCCAACGGTGACGAGAAGACAACAATGTTAAAGAGCAAATAATTGGAAATCTACGACCTATCCAGGAGAACAAGGTATCTCCCTTCCCTTTTGGCTTCTCCAAGTGTTAACCCCTATTGTGTAGAATCCCACTTCTATGTGGAGCTAAAGAGCTATACGTCGAGCAACACCCAGAAAACTCATTGCTAGCCAATATAACCCAACCTGCTTCTTTCTACTCTACCGGAATCTCGCGGTCGAGATTCATTTAAGGGGGGTAGGTTTGTAACATCCCAAAATTTGGTTATCCAAAAATATGGAATTTTATTTTATTGGAAAACATTCTTTTGTATTTTGCTGGCTTTCGAATTCCTTCCGAATATTTAACTCAAATCTTTTGAGTTTTTGGGTGGCATGCAAATTAATATAATAAGAAATAATATCCAAGTTAAAAGAAATGAAGGCGTTAATAAGAGAAATAGAAGACCCAAGGATCTACACACAAATTAACGTTTAAATATTAAATGATGGAAATAAATCAGAAATCAACATACTTAGGTAAAAGAGAAGGAAAGGCTAAGGAGTTTTTAGAGCTCACATTCAAATAGCTGAAAAATTTAAAGTCTAAATTTCAAATGTCATGCAAAAACAGAGAGCAATAATCTTAAGGGTGAAAAAGAAATCCAAACTAAAAGTTCAAATTTTAAAGTAATGCTTGAAGCTTTTATTTCTCTTTCTCCTTACCATTTCCTTTTCTCTTCCATGTGGGCCCCACTCTTTTCTTTCTCTCTCTTTCCCACTCTCCCGATCTCCTTCTCTGGTCGATGGGCCCTCTTCCTCCCAGCCTCCCTCCTCTTCTATTTCCCCGTGCGCCCACTCCCTCCTTTCTTTTCTTCTTCTCCCTCCTCTCTTCAGTGGCTGCGCGCTCTCCACGTCTCCCTCTTTCTTCTCTCCCCTGCGCCGAACCTCTGGTGGCAAGCATGCCCTGCCTCCCTGCTATGCGCCGCATCGTCAGAGCCCTGCCACCGTCCTGTCACCTCCGTCCAGACCCGTCGCATCGCCTCGCGCCCAACGCTTCCAGCTGCGCCGCACACCGTTGCTTTTGCACACGCTGCATGCCGCGCCTCGCCCAGTCACACGCGTGATCCGCCACCGCGCCCTTTTTGTGGCTATATGAGGCCTTAGCCTCCTCCTTCGTCACCTGCACAGCTCCTCCACTTACCCGGCCAAACCACCGAGCCACCCTCCCCGCATCGTGCGCAGACCGCCACCCGCCTCCACGCCGCCCCGGCTGCTCTGGCCATCTTCACCATAAACCACCCATGTCACGGCGTGTCCGCACCTCCCCTCTGCCCCCTCTTCAAACCGATTGAAGTTTCGCCCACTAGAGCACGCGCGCCGGCCATCTTCCCCAACATCGGCCAAAACCACCGCCGCCATCGCCCCCCTCCCCTTCGGTGCTTATCCCTTCAATTTCGGCCACCGGGAGCATCTCCTCAACGCCTTGGAGCTTCCCCGACCGACGGCCACGGCCCCCGCCACCCCAGCTCGCCGGCGCCGTGGGCGTACCCGCGTCGCCGGCCCACCCTGGCCTCTCTCCGACCATGCCAACTGCCGGAGTAAGATCTACTAACCTCCCTCATGCTCCAGTGCTCGTCAATTTATCCTCTCCCCCACGCCGGCGCCGCCGCCCTCTTCCACCCTCACCGCCGGCCGCCCCGCACCGTCTCCCGCCCACCTCGTCGCCGCCCTGACCATCGCGCCACGCCCAGGAGCTTCCTCTTCCCCGTGGGATTCCATTTTGACTGTCACCGACGCCCCTCCGGCTGCCGCCCGCCGCCGGCAAAGCCGCTCCCCGTCGGCCTAGCTTTCCCCTGTTTCTGCCCCAGCAGGAACTCCCTATTTCATGTTTTAGCTCTTGCCTTTTGTCAGCCCAGGCCACCGGCCCACTTGGCTATCAGCACGTGCGCTAGAGCACAGGTCTCCCAGGGGTCCTGAGTTCGATTCCTTCGGCCGACCGTTTTCTATTATTTTTGTTTCATTTTCTGTAATCCATTTTGATTAACAAAAATTAAGAAAAATTAAGAGATAATCTCGAAAAGCTAATCAACTTAACTAGGATGTAAATGGGATTATTTAAGATTCAAATTTTGATTTGTCCATACGTGAATGATTAATATGATTTGATTGATTATTTAGAAGACTACCTACTAATTAAAAACAATAATAAAAGATGGATTTGGTTGAATGTCCGAATTTAATAAAGATTACCCTTAGGTATAATTAAAATATAAAGTATATGCCCTAACATTTAGCATATCGTCACTAAACAAATCGCCATGGTAGAATTGGTTGAATAGCAATATTAAAATATGACCCTGCCTGGTAAACTTGCCTAGGTAAATAAGTTCAGAATAAAAATAAAGCTACGCCTAATAATGACTAAAGTGAAGATAAAATAATAATGGCGCCATTAATTAAATCTTAATATTAGGTTTACTAAATAGTAATGATGAGCATGAAATAACAAGATATGGCCGATACAACTGAATCCTAATTCAAGTTGGAATAGGCTTAGTGAAGACTGAGGCTACATAAAATATCACTCCATAAAATGCTATACACCTAGACTCTAAAATTAATTCGGTAAGCCAAAATGCCCTAGATATTAGCGCTCGACAAAGTAATACCCAGCTAAACTTGTACATTAAATCATAGGTCTAACCTAACTCATGAAACTTTCTTGATAAATATGAAAATAATAAAATATATTATTAATAAAATCAAGGCGTCATACCCCACCACAGACCTTGCTTCAAATCACCCGAATCACCCATTAGCTCGCAATAAAACTAAATTGAGTTTATTTGGAATTATTTGGAACTTTTGAGTTACTTGCTTTTATTGGGATCCAGTTGTTTGTCGCGTAATTAGAAACCGGGGCCCTAAAGATTCCACGGATCAAGTGTGGTTAGGGTGAAGTGAAGATAAGGAGTAGAAGCTCAAGAGCAAGCATCGTGTGAGCTCAAGTCCGCGGTAAACCGCGCCAGGCGAGTCAATACTTTGATCATGTTGAACCTACATTTTCTGCAAATTACATTGGTTTTAATTATCAAATTGCATGTTGTTATATTATATACAAATACATGCTTAATTTAAGATTCCAATTATATGCCCATTGTTTACCTTGAATATTATTATATCTCCTTTGGAATAATTGAATGTGTGAACCTTGTCGCCCTAGCAAAACTATAATAGTAACCTTTCGAAAATAAGTCCCTAATTATACGCCATGCTTAGTACTGCATAGATATTCAGGGGCGCTGAAATGCCCCAAGCCACATTATCATTTTTAATCATGAGAAACTGGTTTGGACAGTCATGGTGGGAATGACTGGTATATTTTGACATGATTATTTTATGCTTCCAAAAATCCCAACTTGCTTAAATATCTGAGCGGATGGTTTGGGGGCGGGTAGTGGTGCAGTGGAAGCACAAAATTGTGGAGTGTCGTAGAACCGCTCAGGTACTCCTAAGGACCGAATCTTGTCATGACCTCCTGTGTAAAACAGTGCAACCACAAGTCTGCAAAGTGCAACTTGGCTAAGTAAATTTATTGAAATCCCCGGACTCATCTCACTGGTAGTGGATAGAAGTAGATACGCAAGGGCAAGAGAAGGCCTAAAGGGACACCGAGTGGAGAGTGAAGTTTCCCAGTCATACTAGCGCTGAGAGGAGTGGAGCCCGAATAACGCTAGTAACCGTGGGGAACATCCCATGCATAGGTGGGACCCACCGCAAGTGGGCAATTTCCCATAAGGTGAGATGACAAAAGGGACTAGATATTTTGAAAAATCACTGTGATGGTCTGCTCAACCACATGGCTAAGGAATCGTGTGGGGGCAACGAGTTGATTGTCTCTTGTGGTGAAAGTGTACAAACTCTGCAAAGTCAAAACTATTCGAATAGTCGTGCCCATGGTCAAGGCCGGACATGGGAACTTAACCAGATATAGTTCTATTTCAAAAACTTTGTGGTTGGGAATGGATAAAGTGGAGGGCAGTGAAAAGCCCTGATTTGAGTTGTCCTGGGTATCGTCCCAGTGGTAATGTAAGCGGTTATAACGCTGAAATGTTAGCATATGGTGCGGATGCCATGTAACAGTGGATGGAATATGGATCATTATTATTATTGCATTCTCTTACACATTATGCTTTGTTCAAAACTGCTAGGTCTCAGGAAATTTCTATGTATTATATTTTTAAATAATGGTAATACTTGTCACAGATAAAATGTCAGGAAGATTAAATAGAGTCGTGGTGGATTCATGTTGATCATAAAAGGGATAATGATAGTGTGGATTCTGGGAGAAATAAATTGGTGGAGCTTAAATGAATATATAGGCTAGATGAATGAATTAAATGATTTTTGGGGAATTAGAGAGTGTAAAGATATTTGCTGGATTATGACACTGATAACTAATATAAATTCTTGGGAGATATTGGCAATAATGGAATTAATAGGATTTGATCGATTACTAGATGAGTCAATTGAATTGTTGGGAAGTTTGGAGATATGATAATTGGAGTATAGATTTGATCAATGATATTCTTGGTGGATGTATACTAGTGAATCGTAAACTTGATCAATATTATTTTTGGTGGAGGCATATTAGTGAAGTAGTTAGAGTTAGATAATGAAAAATAAGATTGATTATTGGAAAAGAAAATTATGGTTTTGGATCAATAACAAAAGGATTGATTTGTTAAAAATCCGGATACGAATGATTTCGGTGGATTAGATAAATGATGTCACTAGCTGCTTGGAGTTTTAGGCAGCAATTGATTGGTGGATCGTATAATTGATGACATTCGCTGTTTGGAGTTTTAGACAGCACTCAATACAGACAATGTGTGTTCGGTGGATTAATTGAATGATGCCACTCGCTGTTCGGAGTCTTAGACAACAATCAATAAAGGAAGTGTAATTGATTGGTGGATTAAGTCAATTATGGCAATCGTTGTGTGGAGTTTAGGTAGAAACAATAATTCTATGATTTTATAATACTAAGGCTACCAAAAGCAATTTATGGCAAATAAAATAACCCGAGCCTCTCCTTTGATAAGCCATGCATAATATTTATTTGCATCCTGTGTATTGGCTCGCGGAGCACGGTAGTTAGTGTGCTCACACTCGCTCTCATAACAAATCCAGAAGCAGGAATCAGATCACTACGCTTCAGCAATACTTTTGGTTATGATGGAAGAGAAGATGAAGTCGTCAAGGGCTAGGTCGTGAACCTCCAGTTGGCTGCCTGTGGGCATGTCCTGAAGGTCCCACTTGCGTGCTTCATTCTTCCGCTGCTGCAATTTAATGATTTCGGCCTAATCGACCCATGAGTAAGTCTACTATTATATTTACATTTCCGCATGATATGTACTTTGATATTCAGAACTGCAAACTGTGAGCACTATCTACTGATCCAGGGAATAGTGTGGTGGAATCACAGAGGAATTTGGATTGTAAAATCTGCGTGCCTGACAAACGGCCACGTCCACGTCCTGTACCTCTCGGCATATCTGTTCATGTCAGATAGCCATTCACACAAAACTAGCCCACAAACATTCATTTCAACAGCACAAAGCAACACCAAAGCTAGGGAAAACGTAATTACAGTACAAGACCCATTCCCTATCCTATGGTGTACCAGTGTGTCTAATTTTAATTTATTTATTGGGCCTAAGTCAAATTTTAGTTGAATAGTTAAGCTACGTTACCTCATTTCACTACTACACAACAGGGATATAGCAACACCAATATGTCTTACTACTATAGGTTAAAGAAAGTGTTACTAGCTCTCCTCGTAACACATTTTTTATGTGTCCAATTGCCCATGTTACTATATACTGGTATATTGGAACACCATATATGTGTTCTTTTACATCTAAAAAGTGTTACTAAACTGTAACACATTTACTTATATACTGGAATATTTGTCTAGTGTTACAGTGATTCTCTACTGTAACACTTGTTTTTAGCTCTAGTAACACTTCTTCATTTTTGTAGAGCATATAGTTTGGAACAAAGGAACATATGGTTTGTAACACATGTTGTACCTATTGTAACACTTTGAAATTTGGGAAAAAATATTTATTTTACCTTTGTATGTGGCATATAGTGTTATTATTGATTTTTCATAGTAAACATAACACATTGCAGAATCACATAATCTATAAGTTTCAATAATCATATAAAGATCCACAGATAATAGAAAGGTTTCAAACATAGTACTTGCTCAGATGAAGTGATAGTATATGTACACAATGATATGACTCTAGAGAGTAAACAGACATAGTAGTGAAGAGTACAAGTCCATACTACTAGAAACAAAAATGTAATATCTAATATTCTTAAAATCCATCACTTCTTCATCCATTCTTGTACGCATCGATATATAGGAATTCAGCCATTGATCATTTGAACCTGCAAATAGGTAGCAAGTTATAACATTAAGTATTATTCTATCCATGTACACCATAGTAAAGTAAAGTTTAGAAAGCTAGTTCAAACATACAAATATCGAAGGCCAAGCAATTGGTACTCCTTTGGCATGGGCGTCACCAATGTTGTTGTAGGTAGGCATAGGCCTCACTAATGGCTCATCTTTTTCAACGGGATGATTGATACGCACTTTGTAGAATTGTTTTCCTGTCTCAACTCCACCAACATTTGCTTTTGGATTAGTGCTAATAATAGTTGCATATGCCACAATTTCCTTATTTGGATATTTGGCAGTCATGAGTAGCACTGTGGACCCAACCTGCATTAATTTGACATAATCACTTAGCGACCAACAAGCATTTGTTGTATATATCAAGATAGCGGCACATGTTGCTAAGAGTAAGTGCGGCCTATATCTTTATGAAAATGGAATCGACACTTCATATTGCAGAACTAATAAGGATAACATTAACAATAAACTGTTTGATAGCACCTAAAACCTACTGTGCAGCAATAAACTTCAGAGATAGAACATTATGGCCATCTTAATTTCATGATCCTTTTGCATATGACATAGCAGATTATCAGCAAAAAAATATGCTCCTGCCAAGAAAAGATAGACAAAGCAAAAGCTGAAATGATTGCTGCTGATGAACTGAGTGTAGGCACGGGTATTATTGGTTGCGGTCATATTTATTTGAACTGAAATAACATTAAGCACTACTAATATACGATCTTAAGTATGTAGGCACAGGTATTATTGTATCTTCTTAGTAGTTGTTTAGCTAAATCTTTTTTTCTCGTGGAAAACTATTTAATAAATTATTAATGTGTAAGCAATCCCCCTATTGTGTATAAAGTTTTTTTGATACACACGTGCGTGTCCACTAGTATCAAGATAATGCAGCTACTAGAACAAGTGATATTATATCTATATACCTTCATTGGATGATCTTGCATATGTTTTGGACGCTTCTGGCATGTAGCCTTGTCGCGAGCCACATCCTGATGATCCTTACACATGTAAAATGAGGTATGTAATAATATATGGCACAAATATTACTATAATAAATGGAAACATTTGATTCTTATATACCTTTTGTTTCTTTGTTATTCTACCTTCGCCAGAAATCCTTGGACAAGAATCAAACTGAAATGAAGAGAAAGATAATTGTATTTATATATTTTTACAAAGTTATGTAATACTTATCTTGAACAAATTTGACATTGCAAGTAAAATATATCTTATTCAATGGTTCATTGAAAAGGTGTACCTCTATTTGTCTAGAATCTATAGCAGAGCCATGTGGGGATGATGCTTCTGCTTCCTCAATTGATATTTCCTTGTCATCTGCATGACCTTGGCACTAGTTCCAATAGAAAATCATTAAATCATAATCACCGGGCAATAATATTGACGTATAATGAATGAAGAGTATATTATTATTCATAAAGACAGAGACCAATTGATAACCTTTTCACTAGACAAATATAGATTATCATCATCACGATATTCAGATTCACATCTTTCTTTATCCCAGTAAAGATCAGAAAGGGGGATAGCATTAGTTATTAAAAAAAACTTTGTAGGTAAAGAAGTACTAATTTCACAAGCAAGACATTTTACCAATTCGTTCGTCTACTTAAGCAATACCTCCTTCTGATTTGGTGCAACACATTGAACTCTCTGAAAATTTCAAACAATATTAAAGTCAAGAGATACTAAATTAGATGAAAACATGAAAATAAAGGAAATACCTTTCTGTTAAAATGCATTCCTTGTTTTTGAGAATTACCATTCCTTGTACATACAACAATAGTTGTTGATACTCGCGGATATTGACTGGCAGATTATCCTCCATTTCTGCTACATACAATTGCTAAAAGGTCATTAAGCTGTTGCAAATATTTGTGTTTCAACTATACATCAGTTCAGAAAGTTTAGGCACATAACCAACAAGATTCCTGTTTCTCAGTACAGGTATCAAATCATTTCCTTTTTTTCAAAACG
Organism: Dendrocalamus latiflorus; assembly: GCA_017311315.1. Lineage (NCBI taxonomy): Eukaryota > Viridiplantae > Streptophyta > Magnoliopsida > Poales > Poaceae > Dendrocalamus > Dendrocalamus latiflorus. The sequence goes on from CM029667.1 coordinate 17,157,720, forward strand.
CTAAATCATTTCATTTTAAATTTATATATTGAAAACTTAAGTTGAAATCTTCAGAAAGAATTATAAATTACAGTAGTAGCGACCTCTTAGATCTGGCCTTTTCTTTTAAGTGGACAATTTATTAGTTCAGTTTCCCGGATCATTGAGCCGATTAATGTTTGGCATTTATTTGGTTTGTCAGTTCCTGTTAACTGGTTCAGCCCCAAGAAATTCTGATTGCTGATGAAAGTAGAATCCATCAGAAGCTTACAGTTTTGCTTCTAAGACTACATTAACCATGAATTAGCACAGAAGAAAATCCAAAATATTGGCATTTGAAAGAAAAGTAAGACAACCAAACAAGTGTGGCCAAAATACTAGTGACAAAATTTTCAGCTGAAATATCTGAAGGACACAGTAACACATGTTTATAAACTGAAATATCCGAATTATTATGCAAATTGAGACAAGAAGTACCGTAGACAGAGATTTGCAGTACCAAACTTGATATATATCCAGTTAGGCACAAAAACTTACCGACAATCTAATTACATCTCCCCTAAAAAAGGCAATCTAATCACAACAGGTTTCAATAAAGATAGTTAATTCTAATTCTGCAAATGAAAATTGAAGACCTCAGTAGTCATATATGGAAACAACACAAGAAGAAATACAATTTTATACACTTGCAGCACCATATTAGTTTTGCTCACTGACAATTGAGTTACAACAGGTTTCAACGAAGATGGTGAATTCTAATTCCGCAGTTTTGAAGGTAGAAGTTACACGTAGAGAAGTTTTTACTATGAAAACAACTATCGTAACTCAGCTTTGTCGGTACTCAGGAAGTCAGGATAGATCCAAAGAAGCACAGGCAATGGAAAGTGGCGAACAGTGGATTTCTACTCTCATTCAGTTAAATTGAAAAAACCTACCACAACAGGACGAATGAAATGAATTACTTGGAGGAAGTCCCCACACACCTGCATTAGAACGACATGCCCTAGCGTTGGTGAGGATGCTGGCTCCTGAGTGACGAAGGCGACGGCGGCGGCTAGCTGGCGTCGTATGGGTGTTGGCGGGTACCGGCCGGGAGGCGGGGCGGGACGGGAAGAGCCGAAGAGGGGCGGCGCCGGGAGGCGGGACTGCGCCGGGATGCAGGGCGGGGTGGGAAGAGCCGAAAAGGGGCGACGCCGGGAGGCGAGACGGCGCCGGGAGGCGGGGTGGGCCGGGAAGAGCCGAAGAGGGGCGGTGCTGGGAGGCGGGGAGGCGAGACGGCGCCGGGAGGCGGGGAGGCACCGGGAGGAGTAGAGGCGATGGGTGTTGGCGAAGAGCAGGTGGGGGTGACTCAGGGCGACGGCGGCCTACGGGAGAGCAGGTCAGATCGACAGTTATGAGGCATATAAACTATTGGGTGAACGTGGGCGTGGAGTCATGGGGAAAAACCAGAGGATCCACTCGGAGCCGAGCGCAACGAAAAAAAAGGCGCGCGCGGATGATCGTGAGGATGGCGAGCGCGCGAAGATGACTTGCCTTCTTCATATAGTAGTAGAGATAGACAAGTTATAGAGATAAGAGATATTTTATCCAATCTGTAAAACAACCTTGGGTCTTCGAACATGTATTTGAAATTAAGGAATGCAAATTTATTCGAGCACTAGTTAACGCGAAGAATTTAGTAGAATTGAAGAAAAATAAATAGGGTTATTTGAAAACAAAAACGGTAATTTTCGATTTCTAGAAATCATTTTCGAGAATTTTTTGATTTTCAGCCTAAAAGAAAACATGGTGGTAACCGAAAAAACGGAAATGATAACGGCGACGGCGACGGCGGCGATGCCCTAGTATGCCACTGTATAATTGTGAATGATTCTTAAGTGTCATGTGCGATAGGTCAAGTTATATGACTCTTGTCGTGTTCTACAGTTTAACGTGTTTATCGTTTCTTAAATATCGTCTCCATGATTTTCGATCGTTATCGATGTGCTTTTGGATCGGTTACTGTCCTTTTCGAAATTACCGGAATACCGACACCGTATTCAATTTTGAAATATTGTAGCGATTTCGTTTTTGGGAAAACTATGTGAAAGTGAAAGTGATTTGGCTTCCATATGATCGTTTTCATCCCTAAAGTTAAATTACCTTGTTGCTTTTGACTTGTTGGTTGTGAGCGCAAGTGGCCGTCCGCAATGACCTAACGCCCGGTCGTCTAGTTGCTGCCCTAGCTGAGACGCAGATTGCAATTGGGAGATGAAGGTGTTCGGCACGGCCCGCGAGGAGGGGCTGTGCCGGCGAAGGAAGGAGGGGAGGAGGTGGCGGAGCGCCAAGGGCGCCATATGACATGACCGTCTCTGATAATGACACATCATCGATCTGTGGCGTATCCCCAGGATTTCGATCTCACCCATCCATTCTCTCCACATCGAATGGCAGGCACCGGTTCCTTCCACCGCTCGGTCCTTATTAATTACTCGGCACCGTGAGTTCATCCACTAGCTAACTTCCTACATCCTCCCCTTGACGACGCCGACTACCACCGTGAGCTAGCGCCTCTGTTGTGACACCACGGTCGACTGCATAACACCCTCTTGTCGTAAGAATATTTTATGCAGTCTCACCTTCGTGCTACAAAGGTAGCGCTACCGCCATTCAATGCATCCAGCTTATTCCTTGACGACATCGACTACCGTCGTGAGCTAGAGCCTTCCTTATGACACCACGGTCGACTGTACAAATACACTCTTATCGTAAGTGTGTCTTGTGCAAACAAATAGGAGATAAAAAAGAACAGGCAAAAAAGCCAAAAGTATAGAAAAAAATGAAATTATGTATAGTGCAAAATAAGTTAAAAGTTACAAGTTCAAGCCGAAACGAGCGAATCCTTAAAAGCATGTCATAATAATTCAATGGATTTCCTACACAACAATTAACTAGATTTACTTGCGATTTCATTAAAATTTCTACCCATTCAATGTGTTTGAAGATTGTGCACTTCTACCTCCATGAATCAAGGAGATTATTACAGAAAATTGCTCAAATATCCTCAATAATTTTGTGCTACCACTATATCCATCAAGGCATGAACAGTTCGCTCAAGAGCTACTGCTTTCACAAAGAAATTTATCTTGTCATTCCTCGAGTAGTTCAGTCAGAAGCTCGGTGTTGCAGACATTTTCGAGCGAGCTGGGTTCGTTGCGCGCCGCGTCTTCGACCCGCCGCCCCGCTTCCCTGCCTCCCCGCCTCCCGGTGCCGCGGCTCTTCCCGCCTCCCAGCACCGCCCCTCTTCGGCTCTTCCCGTCCCGCCCCGCCTCCCGGCACCGCGCCGCCGCCCCTCTTCCCGCCTCTAGGTCAGTAACAGTAAGGAACTCAAGTACTCAACTAAGGATTTATGTGTTAGGGGCGGATCTACAGTAATTCATGGGTATTCAGCTGAATACCCAAAAAATTTTGCAAAAAATCTGCTATATATTAGGTATATATATATATAAGTAATTGGGTTTAAAAAAGAAAATATGAAGTGAAAAAGGGCTTGGGCCGAGGCCGACCGACCGACCGATTCCCACGCGGCCCAGTCGGTCGCGTCGCTCCCACGAGGCCACGGCGCCACGCCCAAACGCCCGTTGGCCCATTTGCTCCCACGCGGCTACGCCCCGCTAAAACCCTCGCCCCTCGGTCGCCTGCGCCCGTGCGCCGTCTTTGGCAATCCCTAATTCCTCTTCTTGCTCGCAACGGCCGTCTTCACCGACTCAACTCGCTCTATCGCTCAGATCCGGCGCCGACGGCTGGCGCGCTGGGCGGCTGGCAGAGCCGCGGAAGGCTCAGTCCGGCTCCAATCGGGAGTGGCCGTAGCGGCAGCGCAATTCCTCGTCCGGCTCGTCGGCTCGTCTGTCGTCTCGTCAGCGGTCAGTTCATCTCCCTCCGACCCTCCGTGACTCCGCCCGGCGCGGCGGCGCCCGACCTGATAGGTTAGTTCAAATGTTCAATTTATTGTTGGGGATCTTTGCCCAGAAGCCCCAGAGGTCACTGATGGTCCTTTGTTTGGTTTTTTCTTTGGATATTCCAGCTGCTCAAGTGTTTCATAGCTCTGTGCGCGGATCTGCTCTGCTCTGCTGCGTCTCCCTGCTTACTGAATCTGCACGACAGCACGAGGTGCTTACTGAATCTGTGTGACTGTGTGTCTGTGTAAGTGTGTAGATTGTGATCTGTGGATGGTATGGTTTAATGGTTACCTTGGTGTTATGGTGTATATGAGTATGACTGTATGAGTGTATAGAGGAGTAGTACTTGGAAATGGAGTAGTAATGGACATATGGTTATGCAAATATGCAATGGGCAATCAGGCAATGGTGTTATGGTGTATATGACAATATGGCAATCAGGCAATGCAATACTTGGAAATGGAGTAGTAATGGACATTTGGTTATGCAAATATGCAATGGACATTTGGTTATGCAAATATCAACTAAACTTAGCAACAGAGGCAAAAATAGGTGGTCCTGTCTGTTATCGATCAATGTATTTTGTGGAAAGGTATGTTTTCCTTAAGAAATGAAATGTCATATTTTCTACCTTCTATTTCCATGATTATTTAATGTTTTATCCGTATACTATTCTGTGCAGGTATCTTGGTGATTTGAAGTCAAATGTGAGAAACAAAGCTCGTCCGGAGGGCTCCATTGCTGAATCAGTTTTGGCAAAAGAGGCTATGGCATTTTGTTCAACTTTTCTAGATAGTTTTGAGACCTTGTCTAATAGGCTTTCGCATAACGATGATAATGATGAAACACTGGATGTTCTACTAGACAGGCATCAACTCTTTTTCCTCATCCTGGGAAACCACTTGGGAAGCCAAGTAGTTATGTCATAAGAGGTTTGGCTAAAGTACAAGCACATAGATATGTGTTATTCAATTGTTCTGATGTCAATCCATACCTTAGGTAATGTCTCAAACACATAAACATAAATTATTTTTTTTCGCACAAATTTTCTTACAAGGTCTATTGCAGAGCTCATGCTAAAGAGATGATTGAAAAAAATAAGGGACGTCGAGCCAGCCATAGAGATGTTGAGAAAATCCAAAATGAGAAGTTCCATCAGTGGTTTCGATGTCATGTAAGTACCTTATCTCAATATACTTTAAATCTAAAACTAAAGTATAAAACTAAACTTGGATAAATGTACAGATAATGAAGTTAGAGAGGGAAAATGGCATTGACGGTGTTAAAGATGACATTAGATGGCTAGCTCGTGGCCCAGTTGAGGCGGCAAAAAGGTATCGTGCTTTGAATAGTCGAGGTTTCCGTTTTAGGCCCAAACGGTTGGATGGGGTGACACAAAACAGTGGTGTAGTCCTAACTGCAAAAACATCAAGTTATGCTAGTGCAAGTGATGCCACACCAGGTTTAGGTGATGTGACTTACTATGGGAGAATAATTGATATTATTGAGCTGAACTACTCTGGGAATTTTTCTGTCGTACTTTTCAAATGTGAATGGGTTGATGTACTTTCTAAAAGAGGAATAAAAAAGGACAAGTATGGGTACACACTTGTCAATTTCTCACACCTGATACATATAGGAGAAAAGATTAGTCATGAACCATACATGTTTCCTAACCAAGCTGACCAGGTGTTCTATGTTGAAGACAAAAACAATCCTGGGTGGTCTGTGGTAATGAAGATGAAACCAAGAGATACATATGACACAGGTTGTGAGGAATGGGAAGATGATGTAGAAAACGAGCCATTCCATGTCACACACCTTGGAGAGTTGTTCAATAATTCAAATATTAGGTATCAATGGGTCAGAAGAGACATTGAAGGAACCACAGTGGATGCTAGCACCAGTGGATTGAATGACCAATAATAGTTCATGAGCTACAGTTCCATAAATATTCATTGGGCAAACTCATTTCTTCAATGGTTTGTGTTCCTTCCTTTTCTGCTCTGTTTAATTGTATAAGTTCTTCTAAATTTTATTTAATTTCTACTATAATGGTAATTTATATCAGTGGAATTTATTGGGGATGGTCAATGGCATGATTGTAACAATATAAAACTATACCTATATAATAGTGTAACGAAATTGTATAAAGGAACCGACAATTTGCAGGTGATCTGATGGTTAACCATGTTTCTTTTTATAGGTTTTTAATAGGTGTACGACCTGACAAGGGAGACATTGGAGGCAATTTGCTCATGTTGGTATAGACTAGTCACTTAACGTCAGTAGTTATAGCTATATTGATATAGTTATTTATAATAAGTCTGGCACAACATATATTGAAATTGTCTTAGTTTCAGATCCTGTATTGTTTTTTACAAATGTAGTATAGCAACATTATTTTAATATTTTATTTTTAAGGCATTGCAGATTACTGATGTTTTGTGGCATCCCTAGTGACTTTGTTCCAACTCTTAAGTATGATCGATGCATGGTCGCGAAGTTGGAGAGCATACATGGCTTTTTTTTTGTTCTCCAAGTCTTTTGGAGTTCATATGCTATATGTAAAATGGTCTAGATGATGGTTCATGCTATTCTAGATATCAACTCATAAACACCTTGCCTGGTGCTTTTGTGAAGGCATTTTTTTAAATTGTCTCAAACATTGTTGTACGCCGTACTTAAATGCCTTCTTTGTGGCCTTTTTAGGCATTCTACAACATTGCCTCTTGCATAGAAATATAGATCATGAGTCAATATTTTGTCCAATGATTACTCTTTTGATTTAACAATTTGTTTTACTACCATACCTGCCAGTATCTATCACAATTCTTCACAATAACCAAGTTAGATTGGTTGATTTGTTGGATCAGAAAAGCGTGTGGCTGAAGAATATTTCATTTTGAATTCAAATTAGGTTTACTGTTATATAAGGATAAGTGTTGGAGATGGGATTGTGACTGAGATGAAAAGACAAGATGGTTTATTCTCTTCTCAGAGCTTGAAAGAAGTAGAGAGAGAACTGTTTTTTTCATAGCTTTTTTGTTAGACCCAGAACCAATAAATGTTTGCACTCGTCATTGGAGCATAGAAAGCGAGATCATGTGAAAATGAGTTTAAATCTATTTGATTTTCTTATCAACCTAAAAGATAAAGTTTATATCACCTTATATAATTGTAGGGAGGAGGTAAGTAGTGATCGCCCACACAATCAAAAGAATCAAAAGTCCTGCGCTGGAGCAGGGCCATCCAGCCGAGGCGATGCCTACGAGGCGGACGACAAAGTCGAGCTGCCCCGCTGAGGCGATGCCTACAAGGCGGGTGGCGAAGTCTTGCTGCCCCGCCGAGGCGATGCCTATAAGGCGAGTGTCGAAGTCCTGCACCAGAGTCAGGCCATCCCGCCGAGGCGATGTCTACAAGGCGGACGGCGAAGTTGTGCCGCCCCACCGAGGCGATGCCTACGAGGCGGGTGGCAAAGTCTTGCCGCCCCGCCGAGGCGATGCTTACAAGGCGGGCGGTGAAGTTCTGCGCCAGAGCTGGGCCATCCCGTGGAGGCGATGCCTACGAGGCGGACGGCGAAGTCGTGCCACCCCGCCGAGACGATGCTTACGAGGCAGGCGGCAAAGTCGTGCCACCCCACCGAGGCAATGCCTTCAAGGCGGGCGGTGAAGTCCTGTGCCGGAGCCGGGCCGTCCCGCCGAGGCGATGCCTACGAGGCGGACGGCGAAGTCGTGCCGCCCCGCCGAGGTGATGCCTACGAGGCGGGCGGCAAAGTCGTGCCACCCCGCCGAAGCGATGCCTACGAGGCGGGCGCCGAAGTCTTGTCACCCCGCCGAGGCGATGCCTACAAGGCGGACGGTGAAGTCCTGTGCCAGAGCCGGGCCGTCTCGCCGAGGCGATCCCTACAAGGCGGACGGTGAAGTCGTGCTGCCCCGCCGAGGCGATGCCTACGAGGCGGGCGGTGATGTCTTGCCGCCCTGCCGAGGCGATGCCTACAAGGCGGGCAGTGAAGTCCTGCGCCGGAGCCAGGCTGTCCCACCGAGGCGATGCCTACGAGGCGAACGGCGAAGTCCTGCACCGAAGACGGGCCATTTCGCCGAGGCGATGCCTACAAGGCGGGCGGTGAAGTCCTGCGCCGGAGCCGGGCAGCCCCGCCGAGGCGATGCCTACGAGGCGGACAGCGAAGTCGTGCCGCCCCACCGAGGCGATGCCTATGAGGCGGGCGGCGAAGTCTTGCCGCCCCATCGAGGCGACGCCTACAAGGCGGGCGGCGAAGTCCTGCGTCAGAGCTGGGCCGTCCCACCAAGGTGATGCCTACGAGGCGAACGGCGAAGTCCTGTGCCAAAGATGGGCCGTTTCGCCGAGGTGATGCCTACGGGCAGACAGTGAAGTCCTGCGCTGGAGCCTGGCGCTACCTTCAAAAATGGTGCCCGTGGGGAGCGGGCGCGAGCGGCGTAGGCCAAGGGCGCTACACACGTGGAGGGAGGGAGGCGAGACTGTCGTTCCCCTACCTTCAAAAACAGTGCCCGCGTGGGGTGGGCGCTTGGAGCGTAGGCCGAGGGCTCTATGCACGCGGAGGCAGGGAGGCAAAACTGTCGTTCCCCTACCTTCAAAAGCAGTGCCTGCGGAGGGCGGGTGCTTGGTGCATAGGCCGAGGGCGCTACGCACGCGAAGGCAGGGAGGCAAAACTATCATTCCCCTACCTTCAAACTGTCTGTGATTATCAGCTATCACAGACGGTTTTTACTTACAAACTGTCTGTGATTATCAGCTATCATAGACAGTTTTTAGTTACAAACCATTTGTGATATTCTTTTCTACCCCTAAATCTATTTCTGTTTATTGGCTAGCCTCAGGAAATGCTAGCCATGCCTTCTGAAACAAGCAGATCAACATGTACATGTATATATACAATTCACATCTCAATTCACTTCACAAACATAAAACATCCAATTCACATCTCAATTCATTTCACAAACATAAAACATCCATTTCACAAATCAATTAATTGAGATAAAATAAAATATCCATTAACAAATACACAATTACAAAAGATGTACATTGCATTTTCACTTAGATGGTAACATTGCATTTTTTTATTGCTCTATCACTTCGGAATCGAGGTCTCACGAAAAGAACAGATCCATAATCAACGAACTTGTCAGGCTGCACAAGTAATACTTGGATGGTGCATGATTGCCATCCAAGTATTACTTGTGCAGCCTAACAAGTTCGTTGATTATGGATCTGTTCCTTTTGCGAGACCTCGATTCTGGAGTGATAAGAGCAATAAAAAATCATTGTATGTTGTGGAACTCTCCATCTGAGTTTATGACTCTAGCCACCAAAAAGTACGTGCACTCTCCTCGAATTTGTGAAAGGTCGGGCTGTTTCAATGCAGTTGACGAGATGGATGTAGCCTGTCGATAGGAATATCAATGTGTGTGTGTATATATAACCTGATAAGTATGAAGTAATTATGGGAAGATTGACAAACCTTAGAATTGGTGATCCTCGAGGAATCGAGGAGTAGGTTCATATGGTAGCAAACATAGAATCCACATGTGTTGCCCGGCGACTGCTGGTGGCACTGCAAAAAATGGAATGTGTTAATTCAAGAGGCATTACTAGCAACTGTTGCATAGAATTAATTAATGTGTAATAGCGAATACCTTTCGAACATGTGTCAGGCCTTTGGCCCCTTGCGTCGAGGCACCTGCCATTGCAACGTACATCGCGAACACCCTACGTGATTCGAAAAGGTTGACCTTAGTCATTCGGAAGGAAAGAAAGAGTACTATATAGGTATGTATGGAGAAAATGTACTTACCTATCGATTACTTGGTTGACAACTGTGTAGTCCGTTTTATTCTTTCTTAGGGAATCAAGGTATATTGCCTTGTTCCATTTTGGTACAATTACTATTAAAATCCAATGATAGTCCTGATTGTAGGGCATAAGTACATATTCCTTATCGCGGTAAGCCAGCAGTGCTGCTGCAATGTACCTCTCGACGAAGGGTGTATCCTCGTTGATGGTATGCATGGCGACCAAGTGTGGGTCCAAGAAACCAATCGATGATTTGGATGATCTAGCTTTAGTCACCATGTGTCTATATATATACACACGAAAGCAAAAAATTATATATGATATTTATCGGTATGACATGAACGGAGACTGTGATTGTCGGTGCTAACTCAGGCCTGATGTCCATATCAGCCAAGTCAAGCCATGCGTTGACGCCATCCTTTGTTTTATCACGAATGTTCAGTAAGAGACCAATCAAGCTATCACATACATTCTTTTCTACATGTATGACATTGATGCAGTGTCGAATATCTAGGTACTCCCAATAAGGTAAGTCCCAAAATACTGATCTCTTCTTCCAGGTGTTCTTCTCATGAGCTCTCAATTTACGGCCCTTTCCGAGGACAACATCTAAATCCTTAATCATATTATAAACCTCGTTTCCCCTTAAATGGCTTGGAGCTGAACCGTCTTCCTTCTCTCCGTCAAATTGTTTCTTCATCATGCGGTATGGGTGAGCCCTCTGAAGGAACCGGCGGTGACGCATGTAGACGGTTTTGCATGAGTGTTTCAGCCACACACTCTCGGTACCATCTAAACAGTGAATACAAGCTTTGGCACCTTTTGTACTCTGGCCCGATAGGTTAGCAAGTGCAGGATAATCATTTATGCTGCAGAACAATAAGGAGCTCAAAGTGAAGTTCTTTCGTTTGTATGCATCCCATACCTGTACCCCTTCGTTCCACAGTACTTTTAGATCTTCCACCAATGGTGCTAGGTACACATCGATATCATTCCCAGGTTGCTTTGGCCCTTGGATAAGTATCGACAGCAAAATATACTTTCGCTTCATACACAACCAAGGAGGAAGGTTATAGATACAGAGAGTCACGGGCCGTGTACTATGTCGGTGCTCATGCTACTGAAAGGATTCATTCCATCTGTACTCAGTCCAAACCTTACATTCCTTGGTTCTGCACCGAAGTCTGCAAAACTCCTATCGATGTTTCTCCACTGGCGGAATCAGCAAGGTGTCTTAACATTCCATCCTTCTTGCGCTCCTCCGAGTGCCAATGCGCAGCAGTTTTGCCTCCTTTGGATTTGCAAAAAACCTTTTCAAACGGGGAATTATAGGAAAATACCATGCCACCTTAGCAGGAGGTCCTTTCTTCACCTCTGTTCCCTCGCCGTCATCTGATTGATTGTTACGTTTGTATCAGGATGCGTTGCACACCGGACATGCATGCATGTTTACATACTCTTTACGGTAAAGGATACAGTCGTTCGGACATTCATGATTCTTTCTACTTCCATTCCCAATGGACAAAGAACCTTCTTGGCTTTATACGTGGTTTTAGGCAACTCATTTCCCTCCGGAAGCATGTTCGCTAAAAGACCTAGCAGTGCCGTGAAACTCTTGTCGGACCAACCGTTGCTTACCTTCAATTTCAACAGTTCAAGCACGACCGACAACCTCGTGTACTTTGACCTGCAGCAAGTGAACAAAGGTTTCTCCGAGTCCTCCAACAAGCCTCAAAATTTAACATACTCTCTCTCATCATAGTTCTCTTCTACATCGCGAAGTATCTGATCCAGATTGTCATCATGCAACCTATTCGAATCCGAACAACAATCGACATCATCCAGCGGCATGTCATTCACTTCACCGGTGATGTCATCCGCCGGCATATCATTCACTTCACTGGCGATGTCATCCGGTGGCATATGATCATTGACCTCGCCATGACTGGTGCAACACGTATAACCTTTTTGAAACCCTTCCGAATCAAGTGCGCTTCAATTTGCCCTCGGTTCTTAAACATCTTTAAATTCTCGCAGTCAGTGTATGGACAGTACATATATTCCACCCCCTTATTCAACATATCCTCCTCGGTAGCTCTTGTAAAAGCAGACACACCATTAATGTAGTCTTCACTCACACGGTTCGCGGCATACATCCAGTTTCGGTCCTACGTTATGTATATATATAACAACTTAGTATTAAAAATTAAATTAATTAATTATTACTACATATATACCACATGCATTGAGTCTTTGCTAGCTTAATTCATATTATAAACACAACAGCTATTTCCCCAGCGATCGCTGAAGGTATATAACCAACAATTTTGACAAATTTAGCCTCCCACATGACGGGAGAACTAATCATGTATGGTCAAGTAGATGCAAACCATCTTCAATAACACTCACCAAAACTTAGATCTAAATTGTAATGCAAAGAAAAATAAATTTCATTACTAACCATATCTAAAGCAACCAGGAACGTATGAATCTTCAAAGCTCAATCTCTGCCTCCTCCCACCAAATTAATTGGTCTGAAATCGCCTAGCTTGCCTCCTGAGCGAAAAAGTACAGCACCGGCTAGGTCTGGATCGAAATGAAGACAGATGTGGTTCTCAGCGGTGCAATAAATGTCTAGCGCCATTGTCACAGACAGTTTTTTATCTCTGTGATAATTCCAGATTATCACAGACGGATTTTATTCGGTTTTTAATAAAAACCGTCTGTGATACTAAAATATCACACATGGTTCATCGGTAAGAACCGTCTTTGATACTCGTTTTCTTCGACGCCATCAACACAGACGGTGTCCAAATTAAAACCGTCTATGTTAGTGTCGGTCACAGACGGTTTTGTTAAACCGTCTATGATTTGGTGTCTAGTATTAAACTTTCTGTAGTAGTGACAGCTACTAGCCTGCTACTACGACACCTACAGCTGGGGCCGTGCCTCCCTGCTCAACTTGGTCGCCAACTTCTTCTACTCCCGAATCTTGCTCCATCTTGCAAACTTTTCGGTGATCCAAGAACACCGTGAATTAACACTTTTTGCCTTCGCGCAGGAATTTTTCAACAAATTCTTGCTCAATGCCGTGAGAGGTAGGTGATCAGCAGCCATTCCATTAATGTTTAGTTGCCATGCGTAGCAGACCAGCAGTAGCTCATCTTTGCCAAAGTAGTGATTTTTCATTCAAGTGTTCTCGCTGCTGAAGCAACGGCTAGGCAGCACGCTGCAGAACAAGGTGGTGTACGGCACCGGTGACTCCCGGTAGATAGCGGTGGAGCGGCAATGGAACGTACGTGCCCCGCACCGCCTGCAACATCTCCCGTACTGCCTCGCGAGGGAGCTCGTTGAACAGTAGTTACATGGTTGTCGCGCTCGCTCCTATGTTCTTGCTCTACTCAGGTTTGGATCAAAGGAATTAAATTTTAGGCTTGGATCAGGATTGTACTGGACTTGGTCCATTAGCAACCCTACACAAGGTTCTTTTGGTTGGTGGGTGGGAATGGGAGTATGGGACAGTGGTTGTCTTATTCAGAATCGAGATAAACACCGACTGACATAACGCAGTGTTTTTTCCCTTTTAGAAGGGGGTGCGGTTGGTTATTATAGTTATCCTTAAGGGTCATGGTAACCAAGAGGTCATAGGACTAAACAAGGAAAATCCACGATAAGCCCACCTAACATGTAATTAGTGGGACTCAAATCGTGGCTGATCGATAGTCACAAAATAGGGTACCATACCCATTGAAGTAGCCACTAACCGGTGAATAACAAAGCGTTAGCTGGTTTTGATGTCCCTTTGCGCGCGCGCTCTCTCTCTCTGTGTGTGTGTATATATATATATATATATATATATATATATATACACACACACAGAGAGAGAGCGCGCGCGCGCAAAGGGACATCAAAACCAGCTAACGCTTTGTTATTCACCGGTTAGTGGCTACTTCAATGGGTATGGTATATATATACACACACACATACATATGCGCGCGCACACACACTTTAAGAGCTTATATTATCATTTGTTGACCCTTTCCCCTTTGTCCATATCATTATTAAGTAGACTGCACATCTAAAAAAACTTACATTATATTATGTCTATCTAAGTACTATTATTCTTTTTCAGTCATAAAAGAATGTCGTTTTAGAAAACGTGCAGTCAAACTTTATAGATTTTGGCTATCGATATCTTTTTTTCAATATTTATATTAAACACATGAAAATGGTATGTATAGAATTTTCTCGAAAATAACTTACATAAAAGTATAATTTTATTACATTCTATAAATCTATTACAATAGAAATTAGTGGTTAGAATTATAATTTGGGGACCATATCGATGTCCAAAATGACATTCTTTAAATACACCATCCATTGTTTTAAAAATGATGATTTACTTCCTCTAATTGCAAATTTAATTTATTCTAGGATCCATGTTGATCAAAACATTTTAGATTCAAAATAAGACACAAAATACTTAAATACATATCTAGATCAGCCACATGAAATTGATAATACAAGTCATATCGTGGAATATAGTTTCATAACATGTAATATTAGGTTTGATATTTTATTTGTTATTTTTTGGCTTGTTAATAAACTCTCCTAATGTAACACCCCGCCCACCCTTTGGGCCAGAATGTTACCACCACTGCATATGCTTACCATTTCATCATCAACTAGAAGAATTTAAGCCAACATTAAATTTATTCATTTTGCTACGTTCGGATACATCATAGCGTTTTTAGCGATTACTCTAGCCTAGTAAAAGTTAAAATACACTGACAAAAGGTGGTACAAAAAGTGTTGCTGGTTCGTGCCGATTATTCATGTGCTACTCCCGCCCGTGCATGTCGTCCTCAACGGTCACCTAAAAACATCAACGAAGCAAGGGTGAGTCCACCGACTCAGCAAATACAAAACAAAACAGCAAATAACAGGTTCATTCATTAGACCATAATCATTCCAATTTCATTAACCACTTTTCCCTTTAACCACTTCAAGTTCCGATGAACCATTCATCATGCATATGCACATGCACTTCTCTCTTATCTCTTTAGCCTATACCGGTATAGCAGAGCGAGCACCCATCTCTTTAGCCTCTCCGCCTCCATGGCTTCCCCCTCACCTTCTTTCTCTTGGGCGGCTTGCAGCGCGGAGGGTCTTGGCCCGTGGATCTGGAGCGCCGCCTGCAGCTCCACCCCAAACCAGCCGACCGGGGCCAGATCCAGCCGCCCCCTGACGTCGGCGGCTTTCCCTCCAGCACCAGGCCGTCGACCCCTGCGCAAGCGCAGGTCGGCGCTCGGCCTCGCCCCCCAGTGGACTCGAGCTCGCCGGCCAGCCACTCCTATCAGGGCAGTGCACTCTTCCCCTACTTACTTCATGCATGTGTCCTAGCCTATGCTTTTGCATGCTATCGTGCTATGCCATGGCGCCGAAACAAGGATGAGAGGTGAGGCTTACTTGTTGCCTAGCTAGAAAAAGATTGGGCGAGGACGAGGTTGGGAGGTTCAGGTGGTTCTTCCTCTTGCCGTCATGGCAGGCCGCTCCCTTGCTCCTCCTCCTTCAGGCCTCCTCTTCCTCACCTCTCTGTGGTGGTCTTTGGTGGTGTGAACTTGCTTGGGTTTTGGGGTGGCTCTCGGCCTTGGCAGTGAAAAGGAACAGAGGGGTGATGGCTCCCGAATTTTTTCTATGTTAGCCTTTTTTTAAAAAATATTCACATTTAGACCCCTGATAGTTTTAATTCCGTTTTTGGACCCAGAGGGTCGGCGCCGTGACCCACGGCGCCGAGGTAATACGTCTCAGCGTCGTGATCCACGGCGCCGAGGTCCATGGACTATGCCCACTGCACCAGATTTTGCCTGCATGTGCGGGCCTGGGACCTCGGAGCCGTGGATCACGGCGCCGAGACGTATTACCTCGGAGCCGTGGGTCACGGTGCCGACCCCCTGGGTCCAAAAACGAAATTAAAACTACCAGGGGTCTAAATGTGAATATTTTTCAAAAAAAGGTTAAAATAGAAAAAATTCGGTGATGGCTCCCCCTGGTTTTACTCTTACCTTGGTTGAGAGAAAATGAGGTGAGAAATGAGGGCTTGCTGTGATGTGCTGGCTTTTTAAGGGCATGGTTGAGGCAGCCTCTGGCTTGTGAATTGACCAAAACGCCCTCATCTAACTGCCATGCCTCTCTCACATACCTGACTGCCCAAGGGCATTTTGGTCCAAATGCTTTGTACTATACTTTGGGGGCTTCTACTGCAGCATGTAAGTCGGAAAAGGTTAGAATAGGATTCCTGCCGAATCATGAAAACCCATAACGCAAGACGGTGCCGACTATCCCTGGGCAGTCTAGGAACCTCTGAGAGCGCTATTTTTATTCGGCTCTCTAGACGGTGCCGACCGTCCTTGGATGGTCTAGGAACCTCTGCGAGCGTTTCTTATTCGGCACTAAAAGCCGATGGGTCTGATGGCAACCTCTTCTCTTTTATTCTATCTTTGCATATTTGGGGTATTACATTCTACCCCCCTAAACAGAATTCGACTCCGAATTCCGGCATTCAACAATCCACACGAAGGAACAAAATATAATAATTGCACATAACATAACATGTTTGTACCCATGGAGAACAAGTCTGGGTACTTCTCGCGCATGCGAGACTCCAACTCCCATGTTACTTCCCGCTCAGACTGATGTCCCCATAGCACTTTAACATACTTTATCATTTTATGCCTCAACACCTTCTTTGATTCCTCCAGAATCCGAACTGGACGGGACTCGAAGGTGAGGTCTTGCTTTATGGACACCGGTTCCAACACAATCTCATGCTCTGGATCTCGCAAATATTTTCTCAACATCGACACATGAAACACATCATGCACTCCTTGCGTGAAGTCAGGGAGATCCAAGCGATATGCCAACTTTGCAATCTGTTCCCGAATTGGAAATGGCCCAATGTACCTCTGGCTAAGCTTCCCTTTGGTACCAAATCGCACTATGCCTTTAGTGAGAGATACTCTCAAGAGCACCTGATCCCCCACTTTGAACTCTAGTTCTCGCCTTCTCACATCTGTGTAGCTCTTCTGCCTACTCTGGGCAGCTAGCAGGTTCTGTCTAATTTCCGCCACTCGCTCTACTGTTTGCTGGACCCAATCTGGTCTCAAAACAGCCTTCTCGCCCACTGCATCCCAACACAGTGGCGATCTACATTTTCATCCATACAGAACCTCGAATGGTGTTGCTAGCACACTGGAGTGGTAGCTGTTGTTATAGGCAAACTCTGCGAGTGCCAAATGATCCTCCCAGCTACCCTTCCAAGACAGAACACAGGACCTCAACATGTCCTCTAGTGTCTGAATGGTGCGTTCGGACTGTCCATCCGTCTAAGGGTGGAAAGCAGTACTGAACTGGAGTTTCGTGCCCAGAGCGCCCTGCAAACTCTCCCAAAACTTGGAGACAAACTTGGCGTCTCTATCCGAAACTATGGTCTTAGGCACACCATGCAACCTTACTATTTCTCGCACGTAGATAGGTGCCAACTCACTCGCTGAGTTCGTGGTGCGAATGGGGATGAAGTGTGCGGACTTACTGAATCGGTCCAGCACTTCCCAAATCACATCCTTACCTCACTGGGTACGAGGTAAGCCGACTACGAAATCCATGGTGATATCATCCCATGGCCACTAGGGAACCTCCAAAGGTTGCAATAGCCCAGCGGGGCGCTTGTGCTCAGCCTTCACTTGCTGGCAAATCCCGCAAGATGCCACATACTTGGCGATATCCACTTTCATCCTCTTCCACCAGAAGTTCTTTTTGAGATCACGGTACATCTTGGTCTCAGCAGGATGCATCGTGTACGGGGTACGATGTGCTTCTCTCAAAATATCATCCTTGACTTGAGCCTTCTACAGAACGCAAAGGCGGCCTTTAAACCGCAATGCGCCTGACTCATCAAGGCTGAAATCCCCTGTTTTTCCTTCATCAATCCGCTTCCTCACTTGCTGAAGCAACCGATCATGCTGTTGCACCTCCTTTACTCGCTCTGGGATTGCTGATTCCAGCAATAGCTACATCTCAGCCTATGCTGTACCAGCGAAACGATCAGAAATTCCCATCCATTCAAAGTCGGCAACGAGACAACCTAGAGTGGAGGGTGTCATCTTGCGACTAAGGGCATCGGCAACCACATTTGCCTTGCCTGGATGGTACTGTAGAGTGAGATCATAGTCTTTAATCAACTCCATCCACCTTCACTGCCTCAAATTTAGCTCCTTTTGAGTGAAAATGTATTTGAGGCTTTTGTGGTCAATGAAAATATGACAAGTCTCGCCATACAAGTAATACCTCCAAATGTTTAGAGCAAAAACCACTGCGGCAAGCTCTAAGTCATGGGTAGGGTAATTCTGCTCATGCTTCTTCAATTGTCGTGAGGCATACGCGATCACTTTGTTGTCTTGCATAAGCACACAACCCAGACCCACTCGAGACGCATCCGAGTAGACCATGAAATGCTTCCCTGGCTCAGGAAGTGTAAGAACAGGAGCAGTTACCAACTTCTCCTTCAGAGTATTAAAACTGCGCTCACAGTCATCGGTCCATTAAAATTTCACACCCTTCCGTGTCAGTTGAGATATTGGTCTGGCAATAAGGGAGAAGTCTTTCACGAAGCGCCGGTAATAACCAGCTAGGCCAAGAAAACTTCTCACTTCTTTAACACTAGATGGCCTCTTCCAATCCACGACAGTGGAAATCTTGTTTGGATCAACTGAAATGCCTTCCTGGTTAATTGCATGACCTAGGAAGCTCACTTCAGAAATCCAAAACTCGCACTTCTTCAGTTTGGCAAAAAATTGATTCTTCCTCAAAGTCTCAAGCACGAGTCTTAGATGCTGCTCATGCTCTTCCTCCGTCTTGGAATAAATCAGGATATCATCGATGAACACCACTACAAAGTCATCCAGATACTTGTGTAGCATACTGTTCATCGTCTCCATGAAGACAGCAGGGGCATTCGTCAGTCCAAAGGACATAAACTGTAAACTCAAAGTACCCATATCTTGTGGAGAAAGCTGTCTTTTCAATGTCTTGCTCACGCACTCGGATTTGATTATACCCAGATTGTAGATCAATTTTGGAGAACACCTTGGCCCCTTTCAATTGATCAAACAAGTCCTCGATACGAGGCAATGGGTATTTATTCTTGATGGTTACCTGATTGAGAGCATGGTAATCTATACACATGCGCCAACTCCCATCCTTTTTCTCAGTGAATAGGACAGGGGCTCCACAAGGTGACACACTTCGACGAATCAAGCATTTGGACAACAGCTCGTCCAACTGCTTTTTTAACTCCTCTTGCAAGGGTCGTGCCAACCGATAGGGGGACATGGAGATAGGTCTTGTGCCAGGAACAAGATCAATTTTGAACTCCACATCTCGCTTGGGTGGCATACCTGGAAGCTCTTCAGGAAACACATCGGGATACTCACACACCATAGGAATATCCTCAATGCGCAACGGTGCACTTGGCTTCTCCGTAAGGGCTAGGAGAAACCCAGTCTTCATTGTACGTCGGCCAGGGAACAGGCTGGCCAACACAAGGAGGGAACACGTGGGTGCATTCCCTTGAAAGATTATCTCCTTCCCCGAAGGAGCTTGCAAGGTGACTGTCCTCCAGAAGTAGGAAATCACAGCTTAGTAGCGATGCAACCAATCCATGCCAAGGATAACATCAAATGGCTCTAACTGAATAACCATGAGGTTGGCAACAAATTCCTCGCCATCTATTGCAACCACATAGCCAGGATATACTGTGGAGCTAGCGATGATACCCCTTGGGGTACTAACCACAACCGATTAGGAAATTTGTTGGACACTCAACTTGGCCTTCCTAACAAACTCCCGGGACACAAAAGAATAGGTAGCACCGGAGTTGAAAAGAACAAGGGCTTCACATGAGTCCACTAAAAGGGTACCTGTCACGACGTCAGGTCGACCCGCGGACTCAGCAGCAGGCAGTGAGTAGACTCCAAGTGGTGTCGGGGCGGTGAGAGCCCCGACGCTCTGCTGTGGCGGCAACGAGACTGGAGGTGGTGTAGCATGCTGGAATGGAGGAGTCAGTGCCGGATGCCAGTAATACCCAGAGGGTGGAGCCCAGGAAAGAGGAGGCTGCAGCACAGGGGTAGCCGCCGTCATCTGGACTGACCCCCGAGGTGTGGTATTTGATGAAGATGAAGATACTAGCTCCCACTTGATGATGCTAGCGGGATTCTGACGACAAACCAACATTTTGTGGCCCGCTTGGCCACAATGCCAACAGTTCCCCGTCCAGGAACACTCAGCAGCACGGTGTCCCTCACCGCACTTGAAACAGATCATGCCCTGCCCTGGGACAGGACGCAAGGCTGGGGTCACCGATGAAGAACGAGGCGCTGAAGAAGACTACCTCGAAGTCTTGGACTTGGATGATTGTGGGGGACGCTAGCCCCACTTGGACTTCTTAGGAGCGGGCCGCTGTGACGACCCACCCCCTTCAGCGAAGCTTCGCTTCAGGTCACCACCAGAAGCGCTCGGACCATTAGAGGGTTGTAGCCCTTTGGTGAGCTGCATCTCCAACTCCATCCCTCTGGCCTGTTCCACCACGGACCTAAAGTCACGCGGTGCAGTAGCTCCCATGACATGCCGAAACTCAGAGTTGAGCCCTCGGCGGAACCATTTGGCCTTCTCAAGGTCGTTATTCGTGACCGATGGCATGAAGCGGAGCAGGTTGTTGAATCCCACCTCGTACTCAGCTATGTTCATCTTCCCCTGTACGAAGGTCGACAAGGCGACCTCCATGCTCTCAACAAAAGAATATGGGTAATACTTTGCCTTGAACTGCTCGGCAAAGATTTCTCAGGTAGCGGGACCCTAGGCAAGGGTCCTGGCTGAAAGAACCCCTTCCCACCAGATGTCCGCCTGACCCTTCATATTAGTGAAGTAGTTAGAGTTAGATAATGAAAAATAAGATTGATTATTGGAAGAGCAAATTATGGTTTTGGATCAATAACAAAAGGATTGATTTGTTAGAAATCTGGATACGAATGATTTCGGTGGATTAGATAAATGATGTCACTAGCTGCTTGGAGTTTTAGACAGCAATTGATTGGTGGATCGTATAATTGATGACATTCGCTGTTTGGAGTTTTAGACAGCACTCAATATAGACAGTGTGTGTTCGGTGGATTAATTGAATGATGTCACTCGCTGTTCGGAGTCTTAGACAACAATCAATAAAGGAGGTGTAATTGATTGGTGGATTAAGTCAATTATGGCAATCGCTGTGTGGAGTTTAGGTAGAAACAATAATTCTATGATTTTATAATACTAAGGCTACCAAAAGCAATTTATGGCAAATAAAATAACCCGAGCCTCTCCTTTGATAAGCCATGCATAATATTTATTTGCATCTTGTGTATTGGCTCGCGGAGCACGGTGGTTAGTATGCTCACACTCGCTCTCATAACAAATCCAGAAGCAGGAATCAGATCACTACGCTTCAGCAATACTTTTGGTTATGATGGAAGAGAAGATGAAGTCGTCAAGGGCTAGGTCGCGAACCTCCAGTTGGCTGCCTGTAGGCATGTCCTGAAGGTCCCACTTGCGTGCTTCGTTCTTCTGCTGCTGCAATTTAATGATTTCAGCCTAATCGGCCCATGAGTAAGTCTACTATTATATTTACGTTTCCGTATGATATGTACTTTGATATTCAGAACTGTAAACTGTGAGCACTATCTACTGATCCAGGGAATAGTGCGGTGGAATCACAGAGGAATCTGGATTGTAAAATCTAGGTGCCTGACAGGATGTTATCAGAGCATATCGACTGCAGGTCGTGACCTAGTTAGCCTGGCCGTTAGTTTCATGACTACAATTGTTTTTTTAAATATCTATTTCCCAAAAATATAGTTTGTATTGCTTACTCTCATCTCTCTTAGATGATTCCCCCTCATCTATATGCTGATTTAGCCATATTTACTTCTAAATCTCGCTTACCCTGAATTCAAAATGATAACTCAGAGTGAGTGCTGGTATCAATCAAATTACCCCAAATACTTCCCTCCTCTGTCTATTAATTCAAAAGGAAAATTTTGATCCTCTTCTCGTACCTGTACTCCAAGAAATTTAGGTTTGAGACGTTGAAGATGGTCAGGAAGATAAAGTGGTCTCGTTTTAAATGGACTATGTGTCTGGACCCTGCGCTCTCTTATGTGTGCTCCCCGAGTAGACGATGTATTGTTGCAAGATTCTATTTGGCCCTGTGCACTGCCTTCTTGCCCTCGGGCATTACATTTCGTGGTCACAGGAAAAGAGTGTTTTAAAAAAAACCTTATGTGATGCATGTGCCACCCCAGTTTCCCGGGGTGTACTCTTTTACAGTTATAATGGGTTTAGATTACCGTATCCCCGCGATTCTATCCTTACCTCCTGTTATTCCCTCTCGCCCCATTTGCTACAAACCCAGTCAGATCTACTTGAGCAAAGTGATGGATAGCTGAAGCCAAGGCAACCAAGGATAAGTGAAGCCTTCGTAATTTTCCAACTAAGAGCCCCAACCAGCACGAGGACCAAGAATCGAGATAGATCAAATTGCCGCCAACCATAATGACAATCATCATTTATTTAAGGGGGTAGTACTAAGAGACAGAACTGCCAAAAACTACTACGATGTATATCTTTGGGACTTCAACAACCTGGACTTAGAACTAATCAGACCAGTAAAAGGAGATTCGCAAGGCTAAAAAAATCTTCTGGTGATGAGGACTACGAGACGTACCTTTAGCGAAAATTGTCGTGCTTGGCAAAGCTAAAGGCTAAGAATGGGATCCCAGTAGAAGTAAGAGACTCCCGCCTAGAAGTACCTCTGTATTCCCAAGACCCTCTACCCCTGGGGCACAGACCATTGCTACGCACCTACCAATACGAAACCCTACAACCATATGACCAATAGGCGATGCCACTACTCCAACGGTGACGAGAAGACAACAATGTTAAAGAGCAAATAATTGGAAATCTACGACCTATCCAGGAGAACAAGGTATCTCCCTTCCCTTTTGGCTTCTCCAAGTGTTAACCCCTATTGTGTAGAATCCCACTTCTATGTGGAGCTAAAGAGCTATACGTCGAGCAACACCCAGAAAACTCATTGCTAGCCAATATAACCCAACCTGCTTCTTTCTACTCTACCGGAATCTCGCGGTCGAGATTCATTTAAGGGGGGTAGGTTTGTAACATCCCAAAATTTGGTTATCCAAAAATATGGAATTTTATTTTATTGGAAAACATTCTTTTGTATTTTGCTGGCTTTCGAATTCCTTCCGAATATTTAACTCAAATCTTTTGAGTTTTTGGGTGGCATGCAAATTAATATAATAAGAAATAATATCCAAGTTAAAAGAAATGAAGGCGTTAATAAGAGAAATAGAAGACCCAAGGATCTACACACAAATTAACGTTTAAATATTAAATGATGGAAATAAATCAGAAATCAACATACTTAGGTAAAAGAGAAGGAAAGGCTAAGGAGTTTTTAGAGCTCACATTCAAATAGCTGAAAAATTTAAAGTCTAAATTTCAAATGTCATGCAAAAACAGAGAGCAATAATCTTAAGGGTGAAAAAGAAATCCAAACTAAAAGTTCAAATTTTAAAGTAATGCTTGAAGCTTTTATTTCTCTTTCTCCTTACCATTTCCTTTTCTCTTCCATGTGGGCCCCACTCTTTTCTTTCTCTCTCTTTCCCACTCTCCCGATCTCCTTCTCTGGTCGATGGGCCCTCTTCCTCCCAGCCTCCCTCCTCTTCTATTTCCCCGTGCGCCCACTCCCTCCTTTCTTTTCTTCTTCTCCCTCCTCTCTTCAGTGGCTGCGCGCTCTCCACGTCTCCCTCTTTCTTCTCTCCCCTGCGCCGAACCTCTGGTGGCAAGCATGCCCTGCCTCCCTGCTATGCGCCGCATCGTCAGAGCCCTGCCACCGTCCTGTCACCTCCGTCCAGACCCGTCGCATCGCCTCGCGCCCAACGCTTCCAGCTGCGCCGCACACCGTTGCTTTTGCACACGCTGCATGCCGCGCCTCGCCCAGTCACACGCGTGATCCGCCACCGCGCCCTTTTTGTGGCTATATGAGGCCTTAGCCTCCTCCTTCGTCACCTGCACAGCTCCTCCACTTACCCGGCCAAACCACCGAGCCACCCTCCCCGCATCGTGCGCAGACCGCCACCCGCCTCCACGCCGCCCCGGCTGCTCTGGCCATCTTCACCATAAACCACCCATGTCACGGCGTGTCCGCACCTCCCCTCTGCCCCCTCTTCAAACCGATTGAAGTTTCGCCCACTAGAGCACGCGCGCCGGCCATCTTCCCCAACATCGGCCAAAACCACCGCCGCCATCGCCCCCCTCCCCTTCGGTGCTTATCCCTTCAATTTCGGCCACCGGGAGCATCTCCTCAACGCCTTGGAGCTTCCCTGACCGACGGCCACGGCCCCCGCCACCCCAGCTCGCCGGCGCCGTGGGCGTACCCGCGTCGCCGGCCCACCCTGGCCTCTCTCCGACCATGCCAACCGCCGGAGTAAGATCTACTAACCTCCCTCATGCTCCAGTGCTCGTCAATTTATCCTCTCCCCCACGCCGGCGCCGCCGCCCTCTTCCACCCTCACCGCCGGCCGCCCCGCACCGTCTCCCGCCCACCTCGTCGCCGCCCTGACCATCGCGCCACACCCAGGAGCTTCCTCTTCCCCGTGGGATTCCATTTTGACTGTCACCGACGCCCCTCCGGCTGCCGCCCGCCGCCGGCAAAGCCGCTCCCCGTCGGCCTAGCTTTCCCCTGTTTCTGCCCCAGCAGGAACTCCCTATTTCATGTTTTAGCTCTTGCCTTTTGTCAGCCCAGGCCACCGGCCCACTTGGCTATCAGCACGTGCGCTAGAGCACAGGTCTCCCAGGGGTCCTGAGTTCGATTCCTTCGGCCGACCGTTTTCTATTATTTTTGTTTCATTTTCTGTAATCCATTTTAATTAACAAAAATTAAGAAAAATTAAGAGATAATCTCGAAAAGCTAATCAACTTAACTAGGATGTAAATGGGATTATTTAAGATTCAAATTTTGATTTGTCCATACGTGAATGATTAATATGATTTGATTGATTATTTAGAAGACTACCTACTAATTAAAAACAATAATAAAAGATGGATTTGGTTGAATGTCCGAATTTAATAAAGATTACCCTTAGGTATAATTAAAATATAAAGTATATGCCCTAACATTTAGCATATCGTCACTAAACAAATCGCCATGGTAGAATTGGTTGAATAGCAATATTAAAATATGACCCTGCCTGGTAAACTTGCCTAGGTAAATAAGTTCAGAATAAAAATAAAGCTACGCCTAATAATGACTAAAGTGAAGATAAAATAATAATGGCGCCATTAATTAAATCTTAATATTAGGTTTACTAAATAGTAATGATGAGCATGAAATAACAAGATATGGCCGATACAACTGAATCCTAATTCAAGTTGGAATAGGCTTAGTGAAGACTGAGGCTACATAAAATATCACTCCATAAAATGCTATACACCTAGACTCTAAAATTAATTCGGTAAGCCAAAATGCCCTAGATATTAGCGCTCGACAAAGTAATACCCAGCTAAACTTGTACATTAAATCATAGGTCTAACCTAACTCATGAAACTTTCTTGATAAATATGAAAATAATAAAATATATTATTAATAAAATCAAGGCGTCATACCCCACCACAGACCTTGCTTCAAATCACCCGAATCACCCATTAGCTCGCAATAAAACTAAATTGAGTTTATTTGGAATTATTTGGAACTTTTGAGTTACTTGCTTTTATTGGGATCCAGTTGTTTGTCGCGTAATTAGAAACCGGGGCCCTAAAGATTCCACGGATCAAGTGTGGTTAGGGTGAAGTGAAGATAAGGAGTAGAAGCTCAAGAGCAAGCATCGTGTGAGCTCAAGTCCGCGGTAAACCGCGCCAGGCGAGTCAATACTTTGATCATGTTGAACCTACATTTTCTGCAAATTACATTGGTTTTAATTATCAAATTGCATGTTGTTATATTATATACAAATACATGCTTAATTTAAGATTCCAGTTATATGCCCATTGTTTACCTTGAATATTATTATATCTCCTTTGGAATAATTGAATGTGTGAACCTTGTCGCCCTAGCAAAACTATAATAGTAACCTTTCGAAAATAAGTCCCTAATTATACGCCATGCTTAGTACTGCATAGATATTCAGGGGCGCTGAAATGCCCCAAGCCACATTATCATTTTTAATCATGAGAAACTGGTTTGGACAGTCATGGTGGGAATGACTGGTATATTTTGACATGATTATTTTATGCTTCCAAAAATCCCAACTTGCTTAAATATCTGAGCGGATGGTTTGGGGGCGGGTAGTGGTGCAGTGGAAGCACAAAATTGTGGAGTGTCGTAGAACCGCTCAGGTACTCCTAAGGACCGAATCTTGTCATGACCTCCTGTGTAAAACAGTGCAACCACAAGTCTGCAAAGTGCAACTTGGCTAAGTAAATTTATTGAAATCCCCGGACTCATCTCACTGGTAGTGGATAGAAGTAGATACGCAAGGGCAAGAGAAGGCCTAAAGGGACACCGAGTGGAGAGTGAAGTTTCCCAGTCATACTAGCGCTGAGAGGAGTGGAGCCCGAATAACGCTAGTAACCGTGGGGAACATCCCATGCATAGGTGGGACCCACCGCAAGTGGGCAATTTCCCATAAGGTGAGATGACAAAAGGGACTAGATATTTTGAAAAATCACTGTGATGGTCTGCTCAACCACATGGCTAAGGAATCGTGTGGGGGCAACGAGTTGATTGTCTCTTGTGGTGAAAGTGTACAAACTCTGCAAAGTCAAAACTATTCGAATAGTCGTGCCCATGGTCAAGGCCGGACATGGGAACTTAACCAGATATAGTTCTATTTCAAAAACTTTGTGGTTGGGAATGGATAAAGTGGAGGGCAGTGAAAAGCCCTGATTTGAGTTGTCCTGGGTATCGTCCCAGTGGTAATGTAAGCGGTTATAACGCTGAAATGTTAGCATATGGTGCGGATGCCATGTAACAGTGGATGGAATATGGATCATTATTATTATTGCATTCTCTTACACATTATGCTTTGTTCAAAACTGCTAGGTCTCAGGAAATTTCTATGTATTATATTTTTAAATAATGGTAATACTTGTCACAGATAAAATGTCAGGAAGATTAAATAGAGTCGTGGTGGATTCATGTTGATCATAAAAGGGATAATGATAGTGTGGATTCTGGGAGAAATAAATTGGTGGAGCTTAAATGAATATATAGGCTAGATGAATGAATTAAATGATTTTTGGGGAATTAGAGAGTGTAAAGATATTTGCTGGATTATGACACTGATAACTAATATAAATTCTTGGGAGATATTGGCAATAATGGAATTAATAGGATTTGATCGATTACTAGATGAGTCAATTGAATTGTTGGGAAGTTTGGAGATATGATAATTGGAGTATAGATTTGATCAATGATATTCTTGGTGGATGTATACTAGTGAATCGTAAACTTGATCAATATTATTTTTGGTGGAGGCATATTAGTGAAGTAGTTAGAGTTAGATAATGAAAAATAAGATTGATTATTGGAAAAGAAAATTATGGTTTTGGATCAATAACAAAAGGATTGATTTGTTAAAAATCCGGATACGAATGATTTCGGTGGATTAGATAAATGATGTCACTAGCTGCTTGGAGTTTTAGGCAGCAATTGATTGGTGGATCGTATAATTGATGACATTCGCTGTTTGGAGTTTTAGACAGCACTCAATACAGACAATGTGTGTTCGGTGGATTAATTGAATGATGCCACTCGCTGTTCGGAGTCTTAGACAACAATCAATAAAGGAAGTGTAATTGATTGGTGGATTAAGTCAATTATGGCAATCGTTGTGTGGAGTTTAGGTAGAAACAATAATTCTATGATTTTATAATACTAAGGCTACCAAAAGCAATTTATGGCAAATAAAATAACCCGAGCCTCTCCTTTGATAAGCCATGCATAATATTTATTTGCATCCTGTGTATTGGCTCGCGGAGCACGGTAGTTAGTGTGCTCACACTCGCTCTCATAACAAATCCAGAAGCAGGAATCAGATCACTACGCTTCAGCAATACTTTTGGTTATGATGGAAGAGAAGATGAAGTCGTCAAGGGCTAGGTCGTGAACCTCCAGTTGGCTGCCTGTGGGCATGTCCTGAAGGTCCCACTTGTGTGCTTCATTCTTCCGCTGCTGCAATTTAATGATTTCGGCCTAATCGACCCATGAGTAAGTCTACTATTATATTTACATTTCCGCATGATATGTACTTTGATATTCAGAACTGCAAACTGTGAGCACTATCTACTGATCCAGGGAATAGTGTGGTGGAATCACAGAGGAATTCGGATTGTAAAATCTGAGTGCCTGACAAACGGCCACGTCCACGTCCTGTACCTCTCGGCATATCTGTTCATGTCAGATAGCCATTCACACAAAACTAGCCCACAAACATTCATTTCAACAGCACAAAGCAACACCAAAGCTAGGGAAAACGTAATTACAGTACAAGACCCATTCCCTATCCTATGGTGTACCAGTGTGTCTAATTTTAATTTATTTATTGGGCCTAAGTCAAATTTTAGTTGAATAGTTAAGCTACGTTACCTCATTTCACTACTACACAACAGGGATATAGCAACACCAACATGTGTTACTATAGGTTAAAGAAAGTGTTACTAGCTCTCCTCGTAACACATTTTTTATGTGTCCAATTGCCCATGTTACTATATACTGGTATATTGGAACACCATATATGTGTTCTTTTACATCTAAAAAAGTGTTACTAAACTGTAACACATTAATTATATACTGGAATATTTGTCTAGTGTTACAGTGATTCTCTACTGTAACACTTGTTTTTAGCTCTAGTAACACTTCTTCATTTTTGTAGAGCATATAGTTTGGAACAAAGGAACATATGGTTTGTAACACATGTTGTACCTATTGTAACACTTTGAAATTTGGGAAAAAATATTTATTTTACCTTTGTATGTGGCATATAGTGTTATTATTGATTTTTCATAGTAAACATAACACATTGCAGAATCACATAATCTATAAGTTTCAATAATCATATAAAGATCCACAGATAATAGAAAGGTTTCAAACATAGTACTTGCTCAGATGAAGTGATAGTATATGTACACAATGATATGACTCTAGAGAGTAAACAGACATAGTAGTGAAGAGTACAAGTCCATACTACTAGAAACAAAAATGTAATATCTAATATTCTTAAAATCCATCACTTCTTCATCCATTCTTGTACGCATCGATATATAGGAATTCAGCCATTGATCATTTGAACCTGCAAATAGGTAGCAAGTTATAACATTAAGTATTATTCTATCCATGTACACCATAGTAAAGTAAAGTTTAGAAAGCTAGTTCAAACATACAAATATCGAAGGCCAAGCAATTGGTACTCCTTTGGCATGGGCGTCACCAATGTTGTTGTAGGTAGGCATAGGCCTCACTAATGGCTCATCTTTTTCAACGGGATGATTGATACGCACTTTGTAGAATTGTTTTCCTGTCTCAACTCCACCAACATTTGCTTTTGGATTAGTGCTAATAATAGTTGCATATGCCACAATTTCCTTATTTGGATATTTGGCAGTCATGAGTAGCACTGTGGACCCAACCTGCATTAATTTGACATAATCACTTAGCGACCAACAAGCATTTGTTGTATATATCAAGATAGCGGCACATGTTGCTAAGAGTAAGTGCGGCCTATATCTTTATGAAAATGGAATCGACACTTCATATTGCAGAACTAATAAGGATAACATTAACAATAAACTGTTTGATAGCACCTAAAACCTACTGTGCAGCAATAAACTTCAGAGATAGAACATTATGGCCATCTTAATTTCATGATCCTTTTGCATATGACATAGCAGATTATCAGCAAAAAAATATGCTCCTGCCAAGAAAAGATAGACAAAGCAAAAGCTGAAATGATTGCTGCTGATGAACTGAGTGTAGGCACGGGTATTATTGGTTGCGGTCATATTTATTTGAACTGAAATAACATTAAGCACTACTAATATACGATCTTAAGTATGTAGGCACAGGTATTATTGTATCTTCTTAGTAGTTGTTTAGCTAAATCTTTTTTTCTCGTGGAAAACTATTTAATAAATTATTAATGTGTAAGCAATCCCCCTATTGTGTATAAAGTTTTTTTGATACACACGTGCGTGTCCACTAGTATCAAGATAATGCAGCTACTAGAACAAGTGATATTATATCTATATACCTTCATTGGATGATCTTGCATATGTTTTGGACGCTTCTGGCATGTAGCCTTGTCGCGAGCCACATCCTGATGATCCTTACACATGTAAAATGAGGTATGTAATAATATATGGCACAAATATTACTATAATAAATGGAAACATTTGATTCTTATATACCTTTTGTTTCTTTGTTATTCTACCTTCGCCAGAAATCCTTGGACAAGAATCAAACTGAAATGAAGAGAAAGATAATTGTATTTATATATTTTTACAAAGTTATGTAATACTTATCTTGAACAAATTTGACATTGCAAGTAAAATATATCTTATTCAATGGTTCATTGAAAAGGTGTACCTCTATTTGTCTAGAATCTATAGCAGAGCCATGTGGGGATGATGCTTCTGCTTCCTCAATTGATATTTCCTTGTCATCTGCATGACCTTGGCACTAGTTCCAATAGAAAATCATTAAATCATAATCACCGGGCAATAATATTGACGTATAATGAATGAAGAGTATATTATTATTCATAAAGACAGAGACCAATTGATAACCTTTTCACTAGACAAATATAGATTATCATCATCACGATATTCAGATTCACATCTTTCTTTATCCCAGTAAAGATCAGAAAGGGGGATAGCATTAGTTATTAAAAAAAACTTTGTAGGTAAAGAAGTACTAATTTCACAAGCAAGACATTTTACCAATTCGTTCGTCTACTTAAGCAATACCTCCTTCTGATTTGGTGCAACACATTGAACTCTCTGAAAATTTCAAACAATATTAAAGTCAAGAGATACTAAATTAGATGAAAACATGAAAATAAAGGAAATACCTTTCTGTTAAAATGCATTCCTTGTTTTTGAGAATTACCATTCCTTGTACATACAACAATAGTTGTTGATACTCGCGGATATTGACTGGCAGATTATCCTCCATTTCTGCTACATACAATTGCTAAAAGGTCATTAAGCTGTTGCAAATATTTGTGTTTCAACTATACATCAGTTCAGAAAGTTTAGGCACATAACCAACAAGATTCCTGTTTCTCAGTACAGGTATCAAATCATTTCCTTTTTTTCAAAACGCTAAATCATTTCATTTTAAATTTATATATTGAAAACTTAAGTTGAAATCTTCAGAAAGAATTATAAATTACAGTAGTAGCGACCTCTTAGATCTGGCCTTTTCTTTTAAGTGGACAATTTATTAGTTCAGTTTCCCGGATCATTGAGCCGATTAATGTTTGGCATTTATTTGGTTTGTCAGTTCCTGTTAACTGGTTCAGCCCCAAGAAATTCTGATTGCTGATGAAAGTAGAATCCATCAGAAGCTTACAGTTTTGCTTCTAAGACTACATTAACCATGAATTAGCACAGAAGAAAATCCAAAATATTGGCATTTGAAAGAAAAGTAAGACAACCAAACAAGTGTGGCCAAAATACTAGTGACAAAATTTTCAGCTGAAATATCTGAAGGACACAGTAACACATGTTTATAAACTGAAATATCCGAATTATTATGCAAATTGAGACAAGAAGTACCGTAGACAGAGATTTGCAGTACCAAACTTGATATATATCCAGTTAGGCACAAAAACTTACCGACAATCTAATTACATCTCCCCTAAAAAAGGCAATCTAATCACAACAGGTTTCAATAAAGATAGTTAATTCTAATTCTGCAAATGAAAATTGAAGACCTCAGTAGTCATATATGGAAACAACACAAGAAGAAATACAATTTTATACACTTGCAGCACCATATTAGTTTTGCTCACTGACAATTGAGTTACAACAGGTTTCAACGAAGATGGTGAATTCTAATTCCGCAGTTTTGAAGGTAGAAGTTACACGTAGAGAAGTTTTTACTATGAAAACAACTATCGTAACTCAGCTTTGTCGGTACTCAGGAAGTCAGGATAGATCCAAAGAAGCACAGGCAATGGAAAGTGGCGAACAGTGGATTTCTACTCTCATTCAGTTAAATTGAAAAAACCTACCACAACAGGACGAATGAAATGAATTACTTGGAGGAAGTCCCCACACACCTGCATTAGAACGACATGCCCTAGCGTTGGTGAGGATGCTGGCTCCTGAGTGACGAAGGCGACGGCGGCGGCTAGCTGGCGTCGTATGGGTGTTGGCGGGTACCGGCCGGGAGGCGGGGCGGGACGGGAAGAGCCGAAGAGGGGCGGCGCCGGGAGGCGGGACTGCGCCGGGATGCAGGGCGGGGTGGGAAGAGCCGAAAAGGGGCGACGCCGGGAGGCGAGACGGCGCCGGGAGGCGGGGTGGGCCGGGAAGAGCCGAAGAGGGGCGGTGCTGGGAGGCGGGGAGGCGAGACGGCGCCGGGAGGCGGGGAGGCACCGGGAGGAGTAGAGGCGATGGGTGTTGGCGAAGAGCAGGTGGGGGTGACTCAGGGCGACGGCGGCCTACGGGAGAGCAGGTCAGATCGACAGTTATGAGGCATATAAACTATTGGGTGAACGTGGGCGTGGAGTCATGGGGAAAAACCAGAGGATCCACTCGGAGCCGAGCGCAACGAAAAAAAAGGCGCGCGCGGATGATCGTGAGGATGGCGAGCGCGCGAAGATGACTTGCCTTCTTCATATAGTAGTAGAGATAGACAAGTTATAGAGATAAGAGATATTTTATCCAATCTGTAAAACAACCTTGGGTCTTCGAACATGTATTTGAAATTAAGGAATGCAAATTTATTCGAGCACTAGTTAACGCGAAGAATTTAGTAGAATTGAAGAAAAATAAATAGGGTTATTTGAAAACAAAAACGGTAATTTTCGATTTCTAGAAATCATTTTCGAGAATTTTTTGATTTTCAGCCTAAAAGAAAACATGGTGGTAACCGAAAAAACGGAAATGATAACGGCGACGGCGACGGCGGCGATGCCCTAGTATGCCACTGTATAATTGTGAATGATTCTTAAGTGTCATGTGCGATAGGTCAAGTTATATGACTCTTGTCGTGTTCTACAGTTTAACGTGTTTATCGTTTCTTAAATATCGTCTCCATGATTTTCGATCGTTATCGATGTGCTTTTGGATCGGTTACTGTCCTTTTCGAAATTACCGGAATACCGACACCGTATTCAATTTTGAAATATTGTAGCGATTTCGTTTTTGGGAAAACTATGTGAAAGTGAAAGTGATTTGGCTTCCATATGATCGTTTTCATCCCTAAAGTTAAATTACCTTGTTGCTTTTGACTTGTTGGTTGTGAGCGCAAGTGGCCGTCCGCAATGACCTAACGCCCGGTCGTCTAGTTGCTGCCCTAGCTGAGACGCAGATTGCAATTGGGAGATGAAGGTGTTCGGCACGGCCCGCGAGGAGGGGCTGTGCCGGCGAAGGAAGGAGGGGAGGAGGTGGCGGAGCGCCAAGGGCGCCATATGACATGACCGTCTCTGATAATGACACATCACCGATCTGTGGCGTATCCCCAGGATTTCGATCTCACCCATCCATTCTCTCCACATCGAATGGCAGGCACCGGCTCCTTCCACCGCTCGGTCCTTATTAATTACTCGGCACCGTGAGTTCATCCACTAGCTAACTTCCTACATCCTCCCCTTGACGACGCCGACTACCACCGTGAGCTAGCGCCTCTGTTGTGACACCACGGTCGACTGCATAACACCCTCTTGTCGTAAGAATATTTTATGCAGTCTCACCTTCGTGCTACAAAGGTAGCGCAACCGCCATTCAATGCATCCAGCTTATTCCTTGACGACATCGACTACCGTCGTGAGCTAGAGCCTTCCTTATGACACCACGGTCGACTGTACAAATACACTCTTATCGTAAGTGTGTCTTGTGCAAACAAATAGGAGATAAAAAAGAACAGGCAAAAAAGCCAAAAGTATAGAAAAAAATGAAATTATGTATAGTGCAAAATAAGTTAAAAGTTAGAAGTTCAAGCCGAAACGAGCGAATCCTTAAAAGCATGTCATAATAATTCAATGGATTTCCTACACAACAATTAACTAGATTTACTTGCGATTTCATTAAAATTTCTACCCATTCAATGTGTTTGAAGATTGTGCACTTCTACCTCCATGAATCAAGGAGATTATTACAGAAAATTGCTCAAATATCCTCAATAATTTTGTGCTACCACTATATCCATCAAGGCATGAACAGTTCGCTCAAGAGCTACTGCTTTCACAAAGAAATTTATCTTGTCATTCCTCGAGTAGTTCAGTCAGAAGCTCGGTGTTGCAGACATTTTCGAGCGAGCTGGGTTCGTTGCGCGCCACGTCTTCAACCCGCCTCCCTGCCTCCCCGCCTCCCGGTGCCGCGGCTCTTCCCGCCTCCCAGCACCGCCCCTCTTCGGCTCTTCCCGTCCCGCCCCGCCTCCCGGCACCGCGCCGCCGCCCCTCTTCCCGCCTCTAGGTCAGTAACAGTAAGGAACTCAAGTACTCAACTAAGGATTTATGTGTTAGGGGCGGATCTACAGTAATTCATGGGTATTCAGCTGAATACCCAAAAAATTTTGCAAAAAATCTGCTATATATTAGGTATATATATATATAAGTAATTGGGTTTAAAAAAGAAAATATGAAGTGAAAAAGGGCTTGGGCCGAGGCCGACCGACCGACCGATTCCCACGCGGCCCAGTCGGTCGCGTCGCTCCCACGAGGCCACGGCGCCACGCCCAAATGCCCGTTGGCCCATTTGCTCCCACGCGGCTACGCCCCGCTAAAACCCTCGCCCCTCGGTCGCCTGCGCCCGTGCGCCGTCTTTGGCAATCCCTAATTCCTCTTCTTGCTCGCAACGGCCGTCTTCACCGACTCAACTCGCTCTATCGCTCAGATCCGGCGCCGACGGCTGGCGCGCTGGGCGGCTGGCAGAGCCGCGGAAGGCTCAGTCCGGCTCCAATCGGGAGTGGCCGTAGCGGCAGCGCAATTCCTCGTTCGGCTCGTCGGCTCGTCTGTCGTCTCGTCAGCGGTCAGTTCATCTCCCTCCGACCCTCCGTGACTCCGCCCGGCGCGGCGGCGCCCGACCTGATAGGTTAGTTCAAATGTTCAATTTATTGTTGGGGATCTTTGCCCAGAAGCCCCAGAGGTCACTGATGGTCCTTTGTTTGGTTTTTTCTTTGGATATTCCAGCTGCTCAAGTGTTTCATAGCTCTGTGCGCGGATCTGCTCTGCTCTGCTGCGTCTCCCTGCTTACTGAATCTGCACGACAGCACGAGGTGCTTACTGAATCTGTGTGACTGTGTGTCTGTGTAAGTGTGTAGATTGTGATCTGTGGATGGTATGGTTTAATGGTTACCTTGGTGTTATGGTGTATATGAGTATGACTGTATGAGTGTATAGAGGAGTAGTACTTGGAAATGGAGTAGTAATGGACATATGGTTATGCAAATATGCAATGGGCAATCAGGCAATGGTGTTATGGTGTATATGACAATATGGCAATCAGGCAATGCAATACTTGGAAATGGAGTAGTAATGGACATTTGGTTATGCAAATATGCAATGGACATTTGGTTATGCAAATATCAACTAAACTTAGCAACAGAGGCAAAAATAGGTGGTCCTGTCTGTTATCGATCAATGTATTTTGTGGAAAGGTATGTTTTCCTTAAGAAATGAAATGTCATATTTTCTACCTTCTATTTCCATGATTATTTAATGTTTTATCCGTATACTATTCTGTGCAGGTATCTTGGTGATTTGAAGTCAAATGTGAGAAACAAAGCTCGTCCGGAGGGCTCCATTGCTGAATCAGTTTTGGCAAAAGAGGCTATGGCATTTTGTTCAACTTTTCTAGATAGTTTTGAGACCTTGTCTAATAGGCTTTCGCATAACGATGATAATGATGAAACACTGGATGTTCTACTAGACAGGCATCAACTCTTTTTCCTCATCCTGGGAAACCACTTGGGAAGCCAAGTAGTTATGTCATAAGAGGTTTGGCTAAAGTACAAGCACATAGATATGTGTTATTCAATTGTTCTGATGTCAATCCATACCTTAGGTAATGTCTCAAACACATAAACATAAATTATTTTTTTCGCACAAATTTTCTTACAAGGTCTATTGCAGAGCTCATGCTAAAGAGATGATTGAAAAAAATAAGGGACGTCGAGCCAGCCATAGAGATGTTGAGAAAATCCAAAATGAGAAGTTCCATCAGTGGTTTCGATGTCATGTAAGTACCTTATCTCAATATACTTTAAATCTAAAACAAAAGTATAAAACTAAACTTGGATAAATGTACAGATAATGAAGTTAGAGAGGGAAAATGGCATTGACGGTGTTAAAGATGACATTAGATGGCTAGCTCGTGGCCCAGTTGAGGCGGCAAAAAGGTATCGTGCTTTGAATAGTCGAGGTTTCCGTTTTAGGCCCAAACGGTTGGATGGGGTGACACAAAACAGTGGTGTAGTCCTAACTGCAAAAACATCAAGTTATGCCAGTGCAAGTGATGCCACACCAGGTTTAGGTGATGTGACTTACTATGGGAGAATAATTGATATTATTGAGCTGAACTACTCTGGGAATTTTTCTGTCGTACTTTTCAAATGTGAATGGGTTGATGTACTTTCTAAAAGAGGAATAAAAAAGGACAAGTATGGGTACACACTTGTCAATTTCTCACACCTGATACATATAGGAGAAAAGATTAGTCATGAACCATACATGTTTCCTAACCAAGCTGACCAGGTGTTCTATGTTGAAGACAAAAACAATCCTGGGTGGTCTGTGGTAATGAAGATGAAACCAAGAGATACATATGACACAGGTTGTGAGGAATGGGAAGATGATGTAGAAAACGAGCCATTCCATGTCACACACCTTGGAGAGTTGTTCAATAATTCAAATATTAGGTATCAATGGGTCAGAAGAGACATTGAAGGAACCACAATGGATGCTAGCACCAGTGGATTGAATGACCAATAATAGTTCATGAGCTACAGTTCCATAAATATTCATTGGGCAAACTCATTTCTTCAATGGTTTGTGTTCCTTCCTTTTCTGCTCTGTTTAATTGTATAAGTTCTTCTAAATTTTATTTAATTTCTACTATAATGGTAATTTATATCAGTGGAATTTATTGGGGATGGTCAATGGCATGATTGTAACAATATAAAACTATACCTATATAATAGTGTAACGAAATTGTATAAAGGAACCGACAATTTGCAGGTGATCTGATGGTTAACCATGTTTCTTTTTATAGGTTTTTAATAGGTGTACGACCTGACAAGGGAGACATTGGAGGCAATTTGCTCATGTTGGTATAGACTAGTCACTTAACGTCAGTAGTTATAGCTATATTGATATAGTTATTTATAATAAGTCTGGCACAACATATATTGAAATTGTCTTAGTTTCAGATCCTGTATTGTTTTTTACAAATGTAGTATAGCAACATTATTTTAATATTTTATTTTTATGGCATTGCAGATTACTGATGTTTTGTGGCATCCCTAGTGACTTTGTTCCAGCTCTTAAGTATGATCGATGCATGGTCGCGAAGTTGGAGAGCATACATGGCTTTTTTTTTGTTCTCCAAGTCTTTTGGAGTTCATATGCTATATGTAAAATGGTCTAGATGATGGTTCATGCTATTCTAGATATCAACTCATAAACACCTTGCCTGGTGCTTTTGTGAAGGCATTTTTTTAAATTGTCTCAAACATTGTTGTACGCCGTACTTAAATGCCTTCTTTGTGGCCTTTTTAGGCATTCTACAACATTGCCTCTTGCATAGAAATATAGATCATGAGTCAATATTTTGTCCAATGATTACTCTTTTGATTTAACAATTTGTTTTACTACCATACCTGCCAGTATCTATCACAATTCTTCACAATAACCAAGTTAGATTGGTTGATTTGTTGGATCAGAAAAGCGTGTGGCTGAAGAATATTTCATTTTGAATTCAAATTAGGTTTACTGTTATATAAGGATAAGTGTTGGAGATGGGATTGTGACTGAGATGAAAAGACAAGATGGTTTATTCTCTTCTCAGAGCTTGAAAGAAGTAGAGAGAGAACTGTTTTTTTCATAGCTTTTTTGTTAGACCCAGAACCAATAAATGTTTGCACTCGGCATTGGAGCATAGAAAGCGAGATCATGTGAAAATGAGTTTAAATCTATTTGATTTTCTTATCAACCTAAAAGATAAAGTTTATATCACCTTATATAATTGTAGGGAGGAGGTAAGTAGTGATCGCCCACACAATCAAAAGAATCAAAAGTCCTGCGCTGGAGCAGGGCCATCCAGCCGAGGCGATGCCTACGAGGCGGAC
Source organism: Dendrocalamus latiflorus (assembly GCA_017311315.1). Taxonomy (NCBI): domain Eukaryota; kingdom Viridiplantae; phylum Streptophyta; class Magnoliopsida; order Poales; family Poaceae; genus Dendrocalamus; species Dendrocalamus latiflorus. The sequence continues at coordinate 17,196,150 of CM029667.1, forward strand.
GACAAAGTCGAGCTGCCCCGCTGAGGCGATGCCTACAAGGCGGGTGGCGAAGTCTTGCTGCCCCGCCGAGGCGATGCCTATAAGGCGAGTGGCGAAGTCCTGCACCAGAGTCAGGCCATCCCGCCGAGGCGATGTCTACAAGGCGGACGGCGAAGTTGTGCCGCCCCACCGAGGCGATGCCTACGAGGCAGGTGGCAAAGTCTTGCCGCCCCGCCGAGGCGATGCTTACAAGGCGGGCGGTGAAGTTCTGCGCCAGAGCTGGGCCATCCCGTGGAGGCGATGCCTACGAGGCGGACAGCGAAGTCGTGCCACCCCGCCGAGACGATGCTTACGAGGCAGGCGGCAAAGTCGTGCCACCCCACCGAGGCAATGCCTTCAAGGCGGGCGGTGAAGTCCTGCGCCGGAGCCGGGCCGTCCCGCCGAGGAGATGCCTACGAGGCGGACGGCGAAGTCGTGCCGCCCCGCCGAGGTGATGCCTACGAGGCGGGCGGCAAAGTCGTGCCACCCCGCCGAAGCGATGCCTACGAGGCGGGCGCCGAAGTCTTGTCACCCCGCCGAGGCGATGCCTACAAGGCGGGCGGTGAAGTCCTGCGCCAGAGCCGGGCCGTCTCGCCGAGGCGATCCCTACAAGGCGGACGGTGAAGTCGTGCCGCCCCGCCGAGGCGATGCCTACGAGGCGGGCGGTGATGTCTTGCCGCCCTGCCGAGGCGATGCCTACAAGGCGGGCAGTGAAGTCCTGCGCCGGAGCCAGGCTGTCCCACCGAGGCGATGCCTACGAGGCGAACGGCGAAGTCCTGCACCGAAGACGGGCCATTTCGCCGAGGCGATGCCTATAAGGCGGGCGGTGAAGTCCTGCGCCGGAGCCGGGCAGCCCCGCCGAGGCGATGCCTACGAGGCGGACAGCGAAGTCGTGCCGCCCCACCGAGGCGATGCCTATGAGGCGGGCGGCGAAGTCTTGCCGCCCCATCGAGGCGACGCCTACAAGACAGGCGGCGAAGTCCTGCGTCAGAGCTGGGCCGTCCCACCAAGGTGATGCCTACGAGGCGAACGGCGAAGTCCTGTGCCAAAGATGGGCCGTTTCGCCGAGGTGATGCCTACGAGGCAGACAGTGAAGTCCTGCGCCGGAGCCTGGCGCTACCTTCAAAAATGGTGCCCGTGGGGAGCGGGCGCGAGCGGCGTAGGCCAAGGGCGCTACGCACGTGGAGGGAGGGAGGCGAGACTGTCGTTCCCCTACCTTCAAAAACAGTGCCCGCGTGGGGTGGGCGCTTGGAGCGTAGGCCGAGGGCTCTATGCACGCAGAGGCAGGGAGGCAAAACTGTCGTTCCCCTACCTTCAAAAGCAGTGCCTGCGGAGGGCGGGTGCTTGGTGCATAGGCCGAGGGTGCTACGCACGCGAAGGCAGGGAGGCAAAACTATCATTCCCCTACCTTCAAACTGTCTGTGATTATCAGCTATCACAGACGGTTTTTACTTACAAACTGTCTGTGATTATCAGCTATCATAGACAGTTTTTAGTTACAAACCATTTGTGATATTCTTTTCTACCCCTAAATCTATTTCTGTTTATTGGCTAGCCTCAGGAAATGCTAGCCATGCCTTCTGAAACAAGCAGATCAACATGTACATGTATATATACAATTCACATCTCAATTCACTTCACAAACATAAAACATCCAATTCACATCTCAATTCATTTCACAAACATAAAACATCCATTTCACAAATCAATTAATTGAAATAAAATAAAATATCCATTAACAAATACACAATTACAAAAGATGTACATTGCATTTTCACTTAGATGGTAACATTGCATTTTTTTATTGCTCTATCACTTCGGAATCGAGGTCTCACGAAAAGAACAGATCCATAATCAACGAACTTGTCAGGCTGCACAAGTAATACTTGGATGGTGCATGATTGCCATCCAAGTATTACTTGTGCAGCCTAACAAGTTCGTTGATTATGGATCTGTTCCTTTTGCGAGACCTCGATTCTGGAGTGATAAGAGCAATAAAAAATCATTGTATGTTGTGGAACTCTCCATCTGAGTTTATGACTCTAGCCACCAAAAAGTACGCGCACTCTCCTCGAATTTGTGAAAGGTCGGGCTGTTTCAATGCAGTTGACGAGATGGATGTAGCCTGTCGATAGGAATATCAATGTGTGTGTGTGTGTATATAACCTGATAAGTATGAAGTAATTATGGGAAGATTGACAAACCTTAGAATTGGTGTTACTGTGGAGGGTTTTAGTTACTAAAACCCTGTCCTGTGTTAGTAACCCTAGCACTGCTTTAGTAACACAAGACAGGGTTTTAGTAACACAGCTATGTGCTACTATAGCCTAAAAAAGATGTTACTGTGGTTCGCAGTAACACAATTGATAAGTGATCCTATAGCCCATGTTATTGTTGTACAACCTATAGTACCACATAAATAGTGTTCCAATACATTAGAAAAGGTGTTACAATCATTTCTCTAGTAACACATATTAGATGTTGCCATATGTCCTAGTAACACCTTCTATATAATATGGTCATATAATGTTACCGTTTACTATAATCCTAGTAACACGTATCAAAGCAGTGGTAACACATATTTTAGTACACTAGTAACAGCTTTTGACAGCTCTTGTAATTGCAGAAACACAATGGGATATATAATTAGCAATACTGTTACAGATTTTTTTTCTTTTTTATTTTCAGAAACATATAAAATATTTAACACCACATATCTCAAATAGTCAAATGACATGAATCAATATGGCACAAACCATATTGCATACAGGAATCACGTAATTGTTATTTACATCAATCCATAACAATAAGTACAATTTCAAATGATGGAATAGAAAAATGTAACTATTTCCATATTCTTCAGGAAATTATTTGTCACTTGGTCCATTGATGAGATGAACAACATTCATTTTCCTTGAGTTAAAACCGATCATCCACTTCCATTTGCACTAATACAAGTCTTGAATGTACTGCAGTGGACCAAGGTAAAAATATTTCGTTATTATCCATAGAAATTAACATGAATTCTATGTATGAAGCATCAAACAAGGCCTTTGTTAAGCAGTAAGTTAAATCAAAAATGAAAGAATTGAATATGTACATCGATAGATGCAGTTTCGGAAAGGCCTTATAATCTCACAAAAGCTAGTTTCAAATAGACTCAATTATTTTGTTTCCTTTTGTAGCCAAAACAAATATAGTCTAGACGATAGTGCAACATTATTGGCTCAAGGAAAACAAAGCTAAAAAAACTAACAATTAGAGCAACAATACAGCTTTCCCATGCGATTGAGAATTGTTATAAAAAGTAAAATCTAAAACAGGAGATATTCTAGCAAGTGCACGAAACTGGTCAAATGGTGGATGAAAAAAAATCGAATAACTTTTTCCTATGATAAATGCAGGATGTAACACTACACCTTTGACATCTATTTTCAATGAGATCTGAATTTGCATTAAGTTTTACCTGAACCCCTGAACTAAAATCCTGAAGAAGGCCTTTCAAATAAAGAACATGAGTTTTGACTGTTTTCTTTTTTCCATCTCTCTGCAGTTAAAAGCAAAATACAATTATAAGTCATGGAAATAATTGGAATTGAAGCAGGTACAATACTACCATATTAGTATGCTCAATACCATATTAGTGTGCTCAGTTCAGTAAAGCAGGTGGGCAGCATTTACCAAGCCTACGACTAAACCACTCCAATGTAATCACTGCTTCGTAACATGTTTTAGCTCCCCACTCAGATTACTGAAGATCAGCAACAATCTAGCTATTGTTTAGTATTATAAGTAAATCCGCTCATAGCAGTGACATATGACGGGTAGTTAAATGATATATTAACATTATTAACTGTGAGAAATATATCTGTCAGACTTCAAGCTCCATGTTATTCTAGTTTTATTGAATCTTATGCGGATAAGAAATTAAGCAAGTTTGATATGCTCCTGCAATAATTCACAAATTCTATGACCTTGTGCCTGTAACTTAATGCATGGAGCGTGCCTTGTGAAATCTCCTGAACAGCCAAAACATAGAATTGGATGTTTGGAACTCAGTGCTTCAATATCTCAAGATTTGGCAGCGTAAATGTTGTAATGAATGAACAATGCGATTGATGTAAAAGATAACCACAGCCAAGACAATTCGAGAAAAAAAAATGCAAGTACAGTGCTGACATAAAGATGAGTAGATGACGATGAAAGCTTGCATTAGCTGCTTAAGTAAGCAATGGGTACAAAATCATGAGTGCTTCTACTTCCATTCCACCCAGCAATAGAAGGAGAAAAGCTTACATACCCCATTGGGAGAAATTCAGCAACAACAAATAAATCAAGCAACTTATGGTTTAGAGAAAGGGATGGACAGAAAGAAAAACAAGGCATCATCATTATCATGCAACAAAATTAATCAATAAAAAACAGACAACTCCACTGCCTCCAAAAGTTAGATTTTTTTGCATTCCCCCTCTGCATGCTACCACTACCACAAGCAAAAACCCGTTCAGTGAGTTACTATTATTCGAAACTCCAATAGGCATCGCACATGTACATTTTTCACTTTGAGATCTCTTCAAGAACATGGCATAGACATACCTGTGAGATACAAAGATACTGGATCTTGTTTCAGATGCCACAATGGAGGCGAGATGTGTTATCTGCAGAGTGTCAGTGCAGCTCGAAGAGGCGCCGTTGGCTTTGGGAGAGAGAAAGTGATACTTGAGGAAGGAAGAGAGAAGGAAGGAGAGAACAGAGACTGGCACCAGGAACATATGTGAGGATGGTGGCGTTAGATCAGGAGCCCACAGTTGACGGCGAAAACAGATCGATAGTCAACTCCTATAGATCGATGGTCGATGACGCCGGATCGAGGTCGACAACGGGGAATACATGCTCTATGGCGCTGGATCGATGCCCGCAACAGCGGACCGATGGTCGACGAAACAGGCTTAGTGGTCGATGGCGCCGTCCGATCGTTACCCTGGATGCGTCGGGTAGGCGTCGCCATGGCTGCCCGAAGTCGGCATCGCACGGCACGGTTGTCGGGACCCGGAGCAACAACTCCAGAACCCTCTGTGTAAATCGCACTATCCCAGGAAAAGCTAGTGCACACAGTAATAACAAAGACAAATATCATGTGTAATGACAAACTTTATTTAACTAATATGAGCCTGATGGCCAAAGTTTACAATAGTAGCAAAAGAAGACAGCGGAAGAAATACATAAAGCAGCAGCCCATCCAGCCTTCCCACAAGGCGAATGACTGTAAGACGTGGCCTAGTCGTCACCATCCTCACCGAAGTTGTAGACGTCATCCTCTGGCAACAGATTTTAGCAAGGTGAGCACATAAAGTACTCCCAAGGTAAGCACACGAAGTGCTTACGCAAGTTACACCAGGGAAATATAACAGAGTGTATGCATGCATAAGGGGTTACAAAAGAAGGCATATTATGGTTTATTTGCACAAACAGTATCATTGGAGTAAATATCAATAATAAGTGCAAAAGCTGAATTTGATACAATAGATAGAAACAAGAATTTAACAAAATAATATCGTTAGTGCAGGCTCCGACCAAACACTAACCTAACCACGGGCATCCCACCCGGACCATCTTTTCCAAAACGAACTCGTACGGATTCCATCCATCCGCACGGTTTTCAAAATCTCTCATGGATTCCATCCATCCACAAGGTTTTCGCAAACCATTTTGAAAAGCAAGGTCTAATCCGTGAAAAACTTCACTCAGCTTGCCCATGACCGTGGGCACGGCTATCCAGGATAGGTTATACACTCTGCAGAGGTTGTACAGCTTTACCCACAAGACATGATCATCCCGGTTTGCCACGCGAGTTACACACTTCCTTAGGTGTGCGGCGAGGAGATCATGATAAGGCCTTTACAATGATTCGTTGTCAATATAATCACGCCGCCACTAAGGTTTCACCACAACATGAATCCACATGTTGGAGCCCCCTCTTGTGCCGTGTGAGACTTCTCACGGCCTACGCCGCGCTCACATTCAACCTATAGCGAGATCATGTTGGAACTTCACAAATTATTCGGCCAGGTCTGTCCCATACCAGACTTGTGGTAGTACGATAGGGCTTTGCAACAGTAGCTCACAGACCGGTCCTTAACTTGACTTAGGCCTAACCGCATACCCCCGTGCACGACAATCAACCACTGCGGCTCCAACCAACAGGGCATGCCTGCACCCACCACTCTGACCAATTGCCTAAGTCTAAACCAGTTTTATATTTTGTTTCCAAAATATTTCATAACACTCCTTGACTCACCAAAGTCAAGAGTACAGTTGAAAAGTTTATCATTTCATGCAAAAAGGTTATCATTTTATGTGAAAGATCATCCCAAACCATAAGTATTATAAGCATGGCTAAGCATTTCTACAAAATTTCTAGTTAGTGCTAATGTACTAACTAGGTTTTATCTAGGGTTGACAAGGTATAATGGTAAGCAATATCAAATTTGGCTGTCCAAAGAATTTGGGTGTAACTAGAGTTCAAAACTGAATTTAAACTAACTTGAATAAAATTATGCATGCAATAATAATTTAAAAACAACATAATTAATTTAAAATTTTAGGTTCAACATGATCAAAGGTGTAACTTGCCTGGCTCGAAGACCTGGTGCGAATCGTCGGCGTCGTTCTCTCCGAATTCGTCGAAATCTACGCGCGAAGAACCAAAAAAATAAATTCAAATAAAATCCAAATAAAATCCAAAAATTATAAAATATATACTGCAACTTAGATTATGATTTTAGACGAATTTAGAAACTTGAATCACTGGATTCGGAGTTCGGACGATGGAGAACGAGCAATTGGAAGTTTGATCGGTTTGGAAATTCCAGAAAAATGCAAAACGAGGGAATATTCTCTGGAATCTTATTTTGGCTGATTTTTGGGGTATTTTGGAGTGTATGACATGTGGGGCCCGGTTGTCATTGACTAGCAAAAATTTTGGCCAAGCCCAAACCGAAAATTGCATTGCATTGGACTTGAACACACAACCTCATGCATGCATGCACTAACATGCACCCACTAGCCAAGTGGGCATTTAGTCTTTCTTGACAAAGGAGCAACAACAAATTAAATAAGCAAGGTTGAACATGGTTAGAGAAGAAAGCCACAGGGAGGCACACGGGGCGCACGGGAGACGAGCTCGCCGGCGGCCGGCGGTCGGCGGCGGGGCGGCGAACGGCGGCGGGGTGTACGGGGTGGCGGCGCTACTCACCGGCGGCGGCGGGGATGGCCGGGGCGGCCAGCGGCGGCGGGAGGCGGTGGTGGCGGCGGTTGGGGATGGGGGTGGCCGGAGGAAGGTGGCCGGGCGGCGGCGGGAGGCGGTGGGAGGTGGCGCACGGCGGCGAGAGGAGAGGGGAGTGAAGGCCGGCCGAAGAAGGGGAGGGGAATGGAGAGAATGGTGGTGGGGAGGCCTTTTTATAGAAAGAGAGAGGAGGTGAAGGGATTTCGGTTTTGAGAGGGTTAATGGATGGAAAACGGCCGGGAGATTGATGAGGGTGATTAGGGCGTCCGTTTCCATGCCTTAATCGGGACTTATGAGGGAGAAACGGTGGTTTTTATGAGCTCCAATTTGTCATCCATGGTGGAGGAGAGAGAGGGTGGGAGGAGGAAGAAGGGAAGGTTGAAGAAACATATGACATGTGGGGTCCATGTGTAATAGAGAGAGGGAGGAAGTGAAGGGGTACGGGCCGTCGGATTGTTGACACGTGGCAAGTGAGTGTTTCATGGCTCTTGGATTTTATGAAGGGGTAAGTGATCATGTGTGGCTAGGATTAAAACGTGGAGAGAGAGTGATTCAATCTGAGAGCGACACGTGGCGGGCTTGGATGAATTTGATTTTTATTTTCGGAATAAATTTCAGAAATTACTAGAAACTTCACAAACACTTGGAAAAATAGTACTTAATGTCTAAAAATTCCAGAAAAATTATAGAATATTCCTGGAAGCATTTTAGACTTAGTAAAAATATTTTTAATTTCAGATTTCCATTTAATAATTTTATAAAATACTTTTTAACCTTTCAAAATTGATTTTTAACTCCAGAAAAGCACAGAAAATCCGAATAAAAGCCAAATGCTTTTAAATACTTAATTTGAAATTATATTTTTACATAAATTCAAAATATCCTTTTATTAATAGTAATTTTATGTTTTTAGTTAAATTACTTGTTATAAAAGCCTTTTTAAAAGCTAAAAACAGGCAAATAAAATCTCCAAAATTTAGGCAACCAAAGAACACTTTATTTTATTTAAATTAAATTAATTATTTTTTTTTACTGAAAATTTTGAAATAAACAGCTGGGCTGTTACAACGGTGGAGACTGGAGAGAGCATAGCAGTGCCGGGAGAGAGCGGCGGCGTAGTCTGGAGAGCAGCGGCGTAGTCTGGAGATTGTGGGGGAGGGGAAAAGTTCAATGAGATAATGAATAGATTTGGGAATCGAGTGTCACATATATGCCGTTTTCACGCCGGGCGCCAAAAATTTTCATGGGCGCCAAAAATATTCGCACTGTTCCATGCTAGTAAAAATAACCGGATGATTTACTTTTCTCTCTGTTGGTTTCCATCTGACATATTTATAAATTTTAAAGCTAAATTTTGTCCTCTTTATTAAAAAATAGTCAAAATTACATTTAGTCCGGAAATAAAATATATTAGCGGTCTTTAAACTTAGTGGATATTATTTAGTCCGGAAATAAAATACATTAGTGGTCTTTAAACTTAGTAGATATTATTTAGTTCGGAAATAAAATATATTAGCAGTCTTTAAATATAGATGCATGTCTTTAAACTTGTTAAAGTACATCATATATATCTAAAACTATCATGTATCCCTCCAGAAGCATTTATGGCGTTGATGTGGCACGTGGAGAACATGGTTCGTCAACTTCATGGCAATTGGTGGCCATGGCGCCTAAGGGCCTGTTTGGGAGAGCTCCATCACTGAAAACGTGGATCTGGAGCAGCAGCTCCACCATGGAGTAGCTCCACCGTGGATCTGGGATCCCACCATGGAGTGTTTGGCTTGTACAGCAGCTCCAGATCCACGAAATTGCGGTTTTGGTGGGAATGGCGACTTTTGGTGGGATGGGGTGTGTAACCAGTGGCATTGGTGGGTAATTACCACCCAACTCCACGGTGGAGCACCCCTTGAGGAGCTCCATGAAATCCATGGATCTGGCCCTCAGATCCAGGATTTTGGTGGATCTAGATTTCGCGGAGTTGGAGCGTTTGGGTAAAATGTCGTGGAGTGGAGCTGTTTTTTGTGGATCTAGAGCTGGTGGAGCTCTCCTAAACAGGCCCTAAGTTTGACGGAATGATTGTAGGAGCGTGCATCCATCTGCGCCACTTCTCCATCATCGGCCTCGTACCCCATCCCTGTGAGAAGTGGAGTCGAGGAGGGGTGAGGCCACCGTAAAGAGGCGGGTGTTGCCCCTGAGATTGAGAGGAGCCACACCTGCGAGGCGACCGAGAGGAGTCATTTTGGCGTTGAGGTTTTCTCCCGGTCGGTTGGTACATGCATGGTATATGTCTGGTACTTTGGGGTTTCAGACTTAGTACTCATGTGTACCATGTTTAATACTTAGGATATCAGACATGTGACACCAGAGTACTAGATCTGGTACCTAGGTATCTCTGTGGTACCAGGTGTGGTACCACATACCACCGAGGTATCAAATATAGCAAGTACTTGATCTCATACTAGATCTAGGGAGTTGGAGTTGCCGACAGGTATCGTGTGGGGAGGCACGCGATATCAAGTTGAATAATGGTGTGGGTGGCTCGGTGATCCTATCTATTCTACAGTCCACACCACCGAGGACGTGTGGCTGCCTCTCTATTAATCAATAAAACCTCGTGCCCTTGATTGTCAACCACCGTGTTATATATGGAACATGGCTATGTCACATGTGAGGGATGAGGACGTTGTTGACACCTTTATTGGACAGAGATACGAACACACAAAGCGTCGTGTTTTCCGACAACAATACCAAACAAGAGTCACCAGAAGGTCAGACTGGCTCCTTATGGGTGGTTTGACCGGCCAACACCCAATGGTTTGACCGGCCTACTAGGGGTGGTCTGATTGGCCAGGTAGGGTTTTACTGTTGCCTACCAGTTCGATCGACTTAGTCAATGTTATATTATAGAACCGGTTTTTTTGTCAGTGGCATATTACGAAAATTTAAAAAACTGTTGATCAAAGTTCTATATTATAGTTCATTCTAAATTATTATCTCCCACAAAAAATAACTTACTCATTTCTTATTTATCATGTTTCTATTGGAGTATTGGTGGCGACGTGGCGCCAAGTCGCTCCTTTCAGCTTGCGTTGCCAAATCATACTTCCCGCAATTTTATCGGTGCCAAATATTCTTTCCCACAATTTTATCGGCGCCAAATATTCTTTTCCGCAATTTACTGGCGCCAAATATTTCCTCAAGCGCCAAAATCTCCACTTATGGCGCCAAATCCCATCTTAGGGCGCGCCTAATCCGCCAAATCCTCTTCCCAAATAGACAAATACCTCGTCCCAGCGCCTGATCTTCTTCCCCAAACACCTCCTTCCAGTGTTAGCCAATCTTTTCCTCCACAGCTCCTCCGCCTACCCGCAGACCGTGCCCAAGTACAAGCTGTCAAGGCCCTGGTCCACCTCCACTCTCGCTCGCCGGTCGCCAGGCCTTAAGCCGCCTTTCCAGTGTCCAGCAATCCACCTCCACTCTGCCTCCAAGGCACGGAGGCCATGTGCAGCATCTTCAACCTCAGGCTATCATTCCTCCCTCTATCACGAGCTAGCTACACCAAATGTTTGTTTTTTAGTGAGAACTACTGCTTTCTTTTAACCTGTAATCTGTTTTTACAGCTGTATGATATATATATATATTATGCAGATGCCACCTGTGAATGTGACAAAAAAATCCTTCAGGTCAGCCTTTAGAAGATTTCTTTCTCACAATATTTCTAGATAATTAATTTATTAAACAAACTTGACTATGAAATAGTATGCGCTCTGGCAGTTATGTCTTGTTCTGCCATTTTTTGCCATTAGGATAGTTACACCATTTGTATATATGAAAATGTCTTTAAAATCACTACTGCTGGTTGGTGGTAGCATCACTTAGAGCACATACCTGCCTAGTGTGTCTCATCGAAGATTACTCTGCATCCTGCATCGGTTTACCTAAAAATTCAGCAGAGCTATCCTATATAGTTTTGATGATAAAATAGTTTTGTTATTTATTTTGGCTTTTCCTTGTTTTTTGTTTAGCTCACAACTCAGCAGAACCTGATTTTACTGTTTTGTGTATGGCTTGTTCCATCAAGTTTGATACTATTGCAGCTTCTGATACAAATATATAACTGTCTATGAATATGTATGTTCTCTCCATGGAAATTTTTTTGATCAAACTCTTGTAGAAACTTTAACATAACATACATTTTTTAGCTCTCAAATCGTAGATAACTTTAGGTGCCACACAATGCTTTTAAACATATCTAGTTTACAACTGAATAAAAAATCAAGATGAGTAGTTGTTTCCATTCTAAAGATACTAAGTTTCATCTGTAGTGACCTGCTAACCAGCCTTAGTAACACATATTATGTGTTGCTGTAGTACTGCCTGTAACATTGTTTCACACTTGATGCTGGATATGTTACAACCTTTCTGTGCAACACATATTTTGTGCTACTGTGATATTTCTCTGTAACATAATTCTTCATGTGTTACTGGGTTATGTTACCATAGCCCTGTCCTGTAGTAGTGTTGTTGGTCATCAATGGCTGGCATCAAATGCCGATCGAAACCTTTTCTTCCTCCTTTTCATGGATGTGCTTTTTGCTTTAAGGAATTCATGGATGTGTACATGGCTTTCACATTCAACTCAAGAAGGTAGATGCATGGTCGTCGCTTCCAGTGCTTTGCGAAGACATGACCTTAGTTACTTAGCATAGATGGAAGACATGACCTTAGCATAGGTGGAGGCAACAGTGGAGAGTCCTAGAGACATCTCGCTTGAGTTGATGGGCTAACTAGGTAGAGAAGAGACTGTTGCCGCGCCACAAACAAGGCTGCGGTATGCTCTTTATTTATTTATTTATCTATTTATTTATTTATTTATTTATTTATTTATTTATTTATTTAGCACCGGCAATTGCCCGACACAGTCCCGGTTACAACAGATTCGTGATACACATTATTACACGGATAAGATTACAAGGCCAGGATTATCGATCTCTACTAACCGAGGCCTAACAACCATATCTACCTCAGACCTTATCTCACAAACCGACTATTTTCAACAAGAACCACATAGGGAGAGCAATATTGCATTACGACGGCATCTTGAGGAAGCCAATCCATCCAAGCAACGTATCCTATTCAACGAAATCACCATTTGTTGTCCACAAAAATTCTAGATGCATTCTCAATTTACTCTATGGATAGAATTTCAAGTTCAAATGTTACGAGTAACAAAAACGAGGAAAATCCGACAAATGATAATTCAAAAGGAAAAGGAGAAAGAAAAAGACAAATGCTACTATCCGAGGATTTTTCTTTCCTTTTTTGTTTCTTCTAACGTATTTTGAATTTGAAGTTGAAAATATAAATGGTACTAGAACACTCCATAGACTATACCAACAAATTCTTTTCTGAAGTTTTTCATGTTGATTTGGTACCCAAACTGAAAGTTCGGCGCATTAGTACACCACAAAGGGCGATTGCACTTATATGTTGCCATCCCTAATAGTAACCCATGCTACCATCAGGTTGAATAGATATGGCACGACTGGGGCTTGGCTCTAGATGGCCACAATGCCATTGGGTGACTGCTCAACCATGACTTGTTGAGATTGTGTATTGCTACCAGATACGCATTGTTGCTCTAAAACTCTGGTGATCTCAAATACCTGTTGGGCGGCTCAAAGAGAAACACTTGATGAGTCTGCATGGACCCACCAGCACCAGCACTGCAGCACAGTGAATCCAGTAGTCGATTACCTGAATGTTGGAACTCCTTGGCAAGGTGGTGCAGCAGCATACACTTACTAACCTCCTTAGCAGCTACAGCACCACGGCGCCAGCACTTGCGGTTTGCTTTTTCTCTGAACATTGCAGCTACAGCATATCACCATGCCGTTGACAACTTCTTCAGTAAAATTCTTTGCAATGCTTGGAGCAAAGGAAGCTCATCTAGACCAGCCATGTTCTGTTGTGGCAAATTGAGAAATGCTTAGGTTAAATTAATACTTGAGAAGTTTGACATAGACCTACAAGAGGCTTACCTCACGGGTCCTTGGAATGTTTCCTATGTCGCAAACTTGGTTTTCTTCTTTTGCAGTGATGAAGGATACTTGTTTGCCATTTTTTTATCTGCATAACAATTAAGACTAAAAAGGGATTAGAGTGCCCTAGCTGCAGGCCCCTACCCTTCATCTAATAACAATGGTACAAGGCAAACACACCTCTAACCAAATTTAGGGTTAAAAAACAAACATTTTTAAAACAGAAACAATTGGTGACCATAATATGCGTACGCTAAAGAAAGGTGAAATCGTGCAAACCAAACCAATACTAAATGTGGGAAAACTAATACATGGCAAGCAAGTACAAAGTGTTTCTAAAAATTGTTTTATGCCCAACTGTACAGGATAAACAACACTGACCAAATAAATGAGCATATTGAAAGGAAATAAATTTCCCAAGTTAGGAAAATAAAAGGAAAAAGTAATGAAAAGAAACAACGAAGAGAATTACTTGCCCAAACAAAACAAAAGGGATGCCACAAGGGTCGGGACTGAAGGTACTTAGTACTTACATAAACCAAAGAGAAAAATGTCAGCAGCAAGAGAGCTATCAGAAAGATACACAGTGCACACCGCGCACTTATCAGACGTAGACTGATTACGTCAAAAACCTTATAGATTGGAAAGAGGACATGGTTTTGCACCAATTAGTCCCACAAGCAAGGATTCAAAAACCGGATTCAGAAGAAATATTGGACCCTCCTCGGTATCGGTTACCGGCCGGTTACTGGTTTTAAACCAGTAAAATTTCATCAAACAAAAATTTGAATGTTCGTCTAGGAATCGGCCAATTACCACTGAAATTGACCAGTTACCGAGGAATAGGAAAACAAGTTTGACACAATTTTTTTCGTGTTGATAAGAAATCGATTAATTTCAAAGTTTTTAACTAAGAAGCACCAATACGCCTAGGAGCCACCATTCCCGTATGCAATATGTATCCAATACAGCGATACGGCAACAGGAAGTATCGGCAGAATTTAATTGTAGAAATAAATAAAATTAATCACGATACTCCATCAATACTTTCCGATAAATGTTGGTCCGAAACCATTCAAAGAAAAGCCCATTACCAAACTGGCCAATTTAAAACCCCAGCGTTAGCCTAACCCTAACCCTATCCGATTCACTCCCTCATCAGCCGCCCATGCACTCCTTCGCCATCACCACTGGTCGCCCACGCCGCTCGCCTTCTACGTCTTCCTCCTCGCCCTACCGCGTGGTACCTAGTGCAGTGTGGCGCCGCGCTTCTGTAACTAGTTTGTTAGGCTCCGCTCGTTTTGGTTTCAGCTTCTAACTTTCGGATTCTAGTTCACTATTACTTAATTTCACCTTTTTCTGCTATTTTGGCTTTTTTTTTCTTTTTTTTCTATATTCCTTTGTATTATCCACAATGAGCTAACTTATTTTTTATTTTTATTTTTTAAATTTTAATTACATCAAAAAAACTACTAGTAGTTATATTATAAAATAAATTAGCTACAGTAAAACATTCATAATAAAAAAGACAAGTTGAGCAGAACGAGGTGTAAGATTTTTCAGAGGTAGTCTTTAAAAAAAGGGTGCTATAGATACTGTACAATTGGCGTTGGCTTCTACGTCAATCGGACGCTGGCACTGGTTAGCTCCTCGCTTCCTCCGCGTGTGTACGCGGGAGGTTCTGTAATCTGTATAGGCTGGGTTTTTTTTTTCTTTCCTTTCTCAGGGAAGCTGGGTTGTCCTGTGCTGTTCTTTTGTACTATAGTTAATAAATTTTAGTTGTGATTAATAAACTTTATCAATAGTTTTCGAGACGATAGAGGTATCGACATATAAGATATATACGATTTTAGATAAAGAAAGCAATTTAGAGAAGCCACTTAGAAAAATCATCCTATTTATTTCAGTTTCTAAAGAAGTCAAAGTTAAAAGCAAAAAAATAAAAAATAAAAAGTATGACTAGCTCAATTCTTTTTAGCTTATGATTTATGATTTCTTTCGAATAAATAAACGAGACGACTTCTCCGTGTTATTTTGAAGCAACTTATCAGAAGAGCCTTTTAAAATAACTTATTAGTATTTGATTCGTTCAAGAAAATATTTATGTTAGAACTAAAAAATATAAGTAGCAGCCGCCTAGAACGGACTAAGATGGGCCATCACACAGACGGAACCAAGTGGGCCTAGCTGGGCCATGATTCGCTCATCTCCCATGCGTAACCGCACGATCCGAATCCGACGGCTGGAACCCGAAACCCGCCTCCTATAGAGAAACCACCTCCCCTGCCCTACCCCCATGCAAGGCTAACTAGGGTTTCCGCCGCCGCAACCATGCCAGGTCTCCGCCTCCCTCCCTATATATTCGTCCGCCGCCTGTTACTGCTAGTGGTAGTCGGATCGTAGCGTAGTTTAGTTAGTTTGCCGCTGTTCTTGCTGCTGTTGTTTGGCACTTTTCGATTGGTATCTGGTTTGTTTTTTCAGATCGTGATGAGTGGGGTTCTTGGTTTTTCGTTTCCCATCTTCTTGCTTGTTTTTTTTGTTCTTGATGCTTTCTTTGTTTCGTTCTTTCATCTGTGATGAGTTTGGGCGGTGATCTGGCTGGGCTGTACTGTGATGAAAAAACGCAACCAAAACACACCATCTTTCGGGGCTGATTGGCGCGCCCCGCGTGCCATGCTGCCAATTCTGCAATTCTGATGCCCATGCCACCAGGCACCAGCTCTCCTTTTTTTTGTGTTTTTAGTGAATTTGATCTGCATTGTAGGGCTGGGGGTTTCTGAAAAGATTGATATCCTGGTTCGCTGTATTGGGCTGGAGCAATACGTTTCGTTGTGCATGTTTGGCCGGTGATGAGAATCTCCAATAAGAATACCATCTTTCGGGACTGATCGGTTGCTATGCGGCCATGCTGTCATTCTGTAATTCTGAGGCCAACCTGCCAACAATGATTTTGTTATCATCAATTTGTATAAAAACTAGATAAATTAGCACCGTGTTTCGGTCATTGCTGATTATTTTTTTGGCTTAAAGATCTTGGGGGAGTCTGCATTGTTGCTATGAATTTGCGATGGATGAGGCCTGTGACGATAACACTTGTAAAAATACCATCTTTCGGGACTGATTTGGCTCATTAGCAGCCGTGCTGTCACTTCCAAAATCTCTGAGGTCACTTCTGCCTGCACGTAATGGCGACTCTGCAATCGGCTGCCTGATTTCAAATCTTCTCCCCGATTTGGTGGTCATTCTGCTAGAATGTTATTCCCGTCTGTTGCAACACCCCCCCCCCCCCCCCCCGGGGTTCCGCTATAAACATATTTATTCACTCTTCCAGTCCGTCAGCAGCTACCGGCGACGCCCAGCCACTGACGGTGGTAAAGAACTCTCGGTTCTGCCATTGAAGTTAATTCGGTTAAATCAAACAGGAGTAACCTAAAACCTGAACAAACCTCAAAAGAGGGTCAAGAATTTGTGTTGTGACTTTCTGGACAGAATTATTGGCAGTTAAGTGACGCTAATTGGTTTGTACCAAACAAATCTGTATCGTCAGAAAAATCTTTCTTGGTAGTGAGCAGAAACGGCTGGAAGAGTTCGAACATCTTGCTTCAAGTTTTTTTTAAAAAAATTGGTTGCTCCAATTGGAATTGGCAGTAGAACTCTGTTCTGCTAGAGTAATTTACAGCTTCCAGAAACATATGTGCAATTGCTAATGATCCTAAAGCTTTAGAAGGCAATTGTCTGATGCACCGATGCTATTACAGTGAGATGTTTCATCAGCTGCAAGCTCAATGTGTTACTGCTCCGGCAAGAAAGACACTGGGAAATTATTGCTTTCGATGTGTTTCGAAGCCTGTGAATAATCCTTTGATTGACTGGCCTTGCCACCTGCCTGCCTGGAATTTGAAGTGAAGCTCTCACCACAACCAGCCTACCAGGATTCCGGGAATATGTAGCGTTTGTTTTGAGAAATCTCAAGATTACTGACTGACCATTGGTTGATGCTAATCCATAGGATGCGTACTCTTCTATGATATGGTGTGTTGCCACATGAGAGCTCAGATGGCTGCCATGTAATGTTAGAAATGCTAGGTCACTTAACAGTTGGACCCACGAAAATAAGGGAGCTGATATGACAAACATGGAAGAGATCACTACACGCATTTATGCATTTTAGTTTGGATCGGATGGAAACAAAGGGGTGTGCTTGGATAATTCTGTATGGATGACTCGAGGGAAAATTTCTGAAGGAGACAGAATTAGTTTGATTGCTCCTTTTACACTGGCTGAGGTGGAGAAGGCGACAACTGAGATGAAATCTGATTCAGCTTCAGGCCCAGATGGCTTTCAATTGTTCTTTTATATTTTAAAAAAAATCTGGAACCTCATCAACGGTGACCTTATGGACATGGTTAATGATTTCTACTCCGGGGCGTTGGACACAAAGGCTGAATTATGGGGTGATAACTCTAGTGCCTAAGTTAAGGATGCGAACAAAATCAAGCAGTATAGGCCTATTTGTTTACTTAACACAAGCTTCAAGTTATTCCCAAAATTCTTGTCTAATAGAATCACTCCAATTGCGGACAAAGTGAAAATTTCAGAATGCTTTTATCAAGGGCAGAAGAAATATCTTAGATGGGGTTCCAGTGCTGCATGAGGTTCTGCATGAGTTGAGAAGTAAAAAACTAACAGGGATGATTCGCCCTGATCAATATGGCTTCAGCTTCTGGCTTCAGCTTATTTTTGCACTATTCATAAATTTCGTCTTTTTCTGAACTTTTGGCTTTTTTTTAGTTTTTTTACCGGTTCTTTTTTTCCTCGTATTTGTTTACATTATACGTGATGGGCTAATATGTTTTTTCTATTTTTAAATTTTTTTAAATTTAATTATGGTAAATAAGCCTCTGTCAGCTACAGTGCTTTTTTCAGCCAGCTACAGTGTTTTCAGCCATAAGCCATGAGGCTTTCAGCCGAACCGATCACCACCTAAGTGGGTTATGGAAACAGTAAGGGGTGGCAATTTAGCATCAACATAAATGGAGAGATCGGCACATACTTCAAGACATAGGAGGGTGAGACAAGGAGGCACTTTATCCCCTTGGTTATTCAACCTGGCTATACATGCTTTGGCGGAAATTCTTGATACTGCTACATAGAAAGGGATCTTGAAAGGGGTGATAAACCACATCATTGAGGAGGGTGTAACTCATCTGCAATACGCAGATGACACTATTGTAATGATTCAATTAGATGAGAAATACATCTTACATTTGAAATTCTTGCTTTACTGCTTTGAGTGGATGTCAGGATTACATATTAACAGCCACAAGTGTGAATTATATGTGTTTGGGGTGGATCAGGAATCACAGAGGAGGGTGGCAAATCAGCTCAACTTCAAATTAGGTACACTACGTATGATTTATCTTGATATACCAGTGTCAGAACCCAAATATATAAATCTAGACTATCGGTTATACTTTGCTAGTCTAGAATTAAGCTAGTACTTACAATACCAACATTGATACAATATCATTCATACAAAACAAAATAAGAATAAACATACTAAATTTGATAAATAAATAACTGTTGTGACATTAAGGTCGAGTTTACAATTATTATGCCACGCAAGGCTTAAGCACTAGATAAACTAATTGTAGCAGAACAAAAATAAACTTCAACAGAACCCATCGACTTGCTATAGGCAATTGACAAGGAACAATACCTACGGATTGACCTCCTCATAAAGCTCCTCCTCCTAATTAGGTGGACTCCTCCACTCCACTTAGTCAACTAAATGATTAGTCAACTAAATGATGATTATTGCAAGGTGAGTGCATAGAGTACTCCGCAAGTTGTGCACACATAATGCAGAGTCTAATTTACTATATGCATGGTTTAAACAAAGGATATGGTTTCAGTGTTCATTTAGCATCAAGCAGCATTTACAATAATACGATAGATAGATTGATTGAAAGCACAATTTAAGCAATAATAGAAGTAATAAGTAAACAACATATTTCACAAAGTTCCACTAAGCTTCACACAGTCTAAACCAATTACTCACACAACCAACCTTCCTGGTTTTATTTTATGAAGATCTACCTCTTGTGTGAAATCCCCAAGTACATCAATGGCAACAGACACGGCTATTCGAATAGATTTGGGAATACTCTGCAGAGGTTGTACAACTTTCCTCACAAGGTATGGTCAATGGCATGATATTAGCATATTTCCTTGGATATGTGACCTAAAGGATCATACCAAAGCATCTCGGAGAATCTGCCTCAACTATTGGCCTCCCGGTAACCTACCTACACCCTTGTTCCAACACAGTGAATATCCGTACATAGCGAACAGATGCAGGGGTGCACCACTGGATTTTAGAATGGGAACTGTCCATGATGTGGCCCAAACATAGCGACACACCCTACACATATGTCTAATCTACAACCTAAGGAAGCCAACGTTAAAAATCGGAAACTTACTACACCAAGCTCTTCCCGTTAGAGTATGTGGTTTTACGATTGGGGCTCAGCTCAATGGTGCACATGATGAAGTCTTTAATTGTCCAAGCAAGACTACCCAATACGCTAAGCCTACACACAGAATGACACAGTCCGACACATAGTCCACACACATAGATTATCACTAAGTCATACCACTCGCCCCAGTCTAATTCATTTAACCACCCTTGTTGATTATCACCCAACACCTAGTTGATCACATAATTATTCCATAGCCATTAATCAGGTGTAACATTATTATTCAAAATGATATAATAATCTGTTATGGCTAAGCATTATACTATACTAACCAACCCACGTTGGTTCTTCAATAATTACCAACTAATAATTAACCATTTAGGGTGACAAGTGATTATGGCATACAATCAACAAGGTAAATGATAACAAATGGGCTCCATAACTACTACCAAAAATAATAAAACATTTGATAATTGAAGTAGCATGCAATAATTTAAAGACAAAGTGTCGGACCCTGAATTTGCCATTCGAAACCCTCATCCATTCCATCGCACTATTCCCTGGATCAGTAGATAGTGCTTATAGATATATTGCTGAATCATTTTATACATCGCATGAACTATACCAAACACTTATATTACATATTAGAATTCAGATATCCCATTACAGGTAAAGTTTACAATACGGGCTGATTAGGCCAAATAATTACGTTATATAAAAATGGAAGTAGAAGCAAGAAGCAAAAGGTGAGACCATCTTGCCACAGGCAAATGATTAGGGGTAAAAGGGTGCCTTTACTATTCTCCAAGAAGTCTGGATAATAGATATGCACATAGTCACCATCAAAGTCTACCTAGCTGGACAAGATCTATACGACTAGAGATCATCCTAGTTTTCACCGTCCTCTTCTCCGTCTAGTCAAGGTGCGTTATAATAGGCATAGTGGTCTTGCTCCATGAGTTATGAGTTAATTGACTGAGCGAGGGTAAGCACAACTAACCGTGCTCTGTGAGCTAACACACAGAATACAACTATATAGATGCATGGCTTTTCAAAGGGAGTATTGGATTATTTTATTTACTGAATGCTCCAGTTGAAAGTAACAGTAAATAGAAATTCCTAAGACAACATTTTCAACTAAACCATGTTTTAAAGAATGTAAGAGTGTGCAATAATAATAGTAGTGCAGGTTTCATCCACCTGTTACATGGTTCTATCCACCATATGCTATTTTGATACATGGGTTCTATCCACCCTTTACAATCACTAGGTTCCATTCACCTAGGGGAAACCAATAATTAGGGTTCTATCCACCCATCGTGTTTTTCATCCTATCCACAAAGTTTGTTTTGCAAATAGATACTAACTCGAATAAGTTCCCATATCTGCCCATGACTGTGGGCAAGACTATTTAAATAGTTTTCACTCTGCAAAGATCACACACTTTACCCACAAGAAATAACCAACTTGTTATATTCCACATATTTCCTTAGACATACAGATCAAGAAGGTCACCACAAGACCTTTACAATGCATCATCCAGTGAAGGTTGCACCCGCTAAGGTTTTATCTTAGTGGAGTTACATTCACCCTCAATAAGACTCTCTCTTGCGCCACACAGTGGCTTACATCCAGCGATACGACCCGTGCTCAAAGTGGCTTCTATCCAGTGACACGACCCATGATTCATACCAATGGCACAACCTGCGCTGGTGGATGTAAATTAGTTAGCCAAGTCATACCCATTGTAGACTTACGATTGCACTGTTTTACATTAAAAAGGTCATCACAAGATTTAGTTCTTAGCCTCTTAGGGACTGTCTGGGCAGTTCTACCACAAACTATATTTTCTCATGCTCTATCCGCACCAATCATTCTTACCATCCGCCCAGATATTTAAGCAAGTTTAGAGTTTTAGGCATGAAAATAACCTTCATTTCAAAATATAGTCATTTCTATCCAATGATTGCCAAATACCAGTTTTGTATTTGAAATAATATCAGCGCAATTTAATATTCCCAAGTATCTAAGAAAGACGAAGCATGGTGCTTAGATATGGACTTATTACTAATATGTTTTCCATTATATCTAGAGTGACAAGGTTTTATATTCAACATCAAAGAGTGGGGTATTATTAGCAATTAATCCCAGGAAATTAGCTATAAGCTAATGCGAATATAAATTTGCATAAAAAATAAAGCATGCAATTTAATAATCTAAATCAACACAATTTTCATTAAAATGTAGGTTCAAAATGATAAAAGCATTGACTCATCTTGCTCACAAGCTATTTGACTGCTGGTTTTTTTGGGCTTTGTAGTCTATTTAAACGATCGTGTAGGGAATAGCATAAATACTAGAAAATACGAATAAGTCCAAATGAAAATTCAAATTAACTCAAAAACTCATGATTTTAGATTCATTGGAAAGTTCTTGATTTTAGATGAATTTAGAAATAAGTTTCATTCAATTGGATTTAAGACGAATGAGAACATACCTTCCAAAGTTTAAATTTGGATTAAATCCAAAAATAAATAGAGAGAATTTACCTCACTGAGATATGGGACCCACTAGTTTTTAATTTTATTTTTGATTTATTTTTCTTGGAAAACTTCAGAGTCTGACAGGTGGGGCCCTCGAGTTTTATTTCTTTTTATTTGTTTACCTTAAGGAAAAGAGTTGTGTGGTTGATAGGTGGACCCAGGCTTTAAGTCAAGCCCTCATGTCAGCAACTCAGTGTGTGTTAACTGGATTTGATTAACTTTCTAATGATTGGGTCCCAGTTGACAGCGACTATTTAATTTAAACTAATGACAAGCCCACATGTTAGCGACTGGTTATCGGGCTATAATGCTCTCTCATTGGAAAGAAGCACTACCGAGCTCGTCGCCTATGACACAGACATCGGTGAGCTTTGGCAAAACCCCAAAATGGGCTGTTGGGACCTCGATAGTCCTAGGTGTGGTGATGGCATTGCTGGTGGTGAACCAAAGTGGTGACGCAACAGTGCATAACAGCGGCGAGGTTCGGCCATCATGACGGCCATAGCTCCAGCAACATAGAGAGAAATTAAACAGCTTTAAGAGTGTCTAGGAGATTCATGGAGCTAATCGGAGAGGTTGGCGGAGCTCGAGGAGAAATAGGATGAGCTGGCGTCGAGACCCCAAGGCGGCAAAAAGAGGGGGCACTGCAACGGCGAGCTAGGACAGTAGGTGACCTAATTGGACCACAAGGATGGTAAGAGGAAGCCATAGTGGTGCTCTAAGTAAGAGGAATCGAATTGAAGATCACCATAGTGACAAGGGAAACGGTGACCAAAGTTGAAGAAGACAACGACTCTAGTGAGCTACGGGAGAGGAGAGAGCAATTGCTTGGAGGGGCTGAACAAGAGTGCATAAGGAAGTGATGAAGGGCTTCGCGTGGTATTTATAGGTGGCAGAGCAACCAGGCGGCATGGGCAGTGCATGGCCATGTCAGAGAGATGACATGGTCGAGCATTGAAGGCTGGCATCACCACGGCATGGCCACAGGGGCAGCAAGGGGACGGTGCACATAACGAGGCAGGGAAGTCAGGTTGTGCAGCGCGTACAGAGGAGCTGGTCTTTAGCGTGGCAATCCAGGGGATGTGATGGCGGTACAGAGGTGTGCCAGTACGATGGCTAGCATCGCGAAGAAAGTAATGGTAGTAGGTAAGATAGGATGGCCCTGACATGGTCTGAACGTGCTCATGAAGGCGGCGGCGATGAGGTCAATTGTTGCGGCTGAGCTTGTCATGGCATGCTAGCTCATAGCGAAGCACGGTGTGGGCACATAGAGGGGCAAGGTGTAGGCGAAGCATAGCGTAGCCAGGTCGACGAGGCGCGTGCGTATGCAAGGGAGCTAGCGCGTAA
Source organism: Dendrocalamus latiflorus (assembly GCA_017311315.1). Taxonomy (NCBI): domain Eukaryota; kingdom Viridiplantae; phylum Streptophyta; class Magnoliopsida; order Poales; family Poaceae; genus Dendrocalamus; species Dendrocalamus latiflorus. Next base: position 17,219,863 of record CM029667.1, read on the forward strand.
GCGTGGCGCGACCAGAACGACAAGGACACATGGCGCCGACGCAGTCGGAGCGTGGCCATGACGCGCCAGGGCGCGCTCTGGGCCGTCCAGAGAAGAAAGGGAGGGAGGTAGGCCGAAGGGCCGAAATGGACCAGGCCCAAACTATTATTTCCCATTTTTTGATTTTTTTTATTTTATTTTGAGTTTTAATTTGAGTTTCAATTTGGGTTTGGAATCAAAATGGATTCAATTTTTGAATTAGATTATGGACTTGATTCATATTTAGATTCAAATTTCCACGCCACAAATTTTGGGTTTCACTTGACAATTGGATATAAATTCTCAAATTTTGAATTGAACTCATGATTGAGTTTCAATTGGGCTTGATGTTTTAAAAAAATGGTTTAAAATTTAGAACTTCAACTATTGGACTTTTGATTTTAATTCTTTTTTCTTCCCATTTTCTCTTTTAGATTTTAGATCATGACTTACTTTAATGAAATATTCCTTGAATTAAATTTCAACTTTTCCTCTAGTGAATTTAATTAAATTTACTGTAAATTCTCCTGCGCCACTTTCTAGATCATCTTTTTAGATATGAGTTTTAATTCAATATATTTTCATCAATTGTATATTCTTTTCTCAATTTAATGTTCATGAATTAGTTTCCAAAGAAACTTCAATCAAGAAGCCAGGAAAACCAAATGCCAAAAGACGTAAGCAAAAAGTTTCTAAATTTTACACATTTTTAAGCATCCTAATTTTTTTGGATGTTACACAAAGTAATTTTGTAAATTAGGTGCAACATATTAAAATCATACAACTTGCCTTGGAATAGCTCCTAGTCCTATTTCTAAACAAGCTCTTCCCTTTCGTAAGCTCTTAAGGCGATAACGTCTACATGAAACAAGGGACAGAAAACAAATAAATAACCAACAGAGGCAAAAAAATTCCAAAAATTAAAATAAATATTCTAAAATCTAGGGTTTGATTTTAGAAAAATGTAGAAACTTGAATGGAATCATTTGAATTTCGAATGAGGGAAAACGGACTCTCCGAAGTGGCTCGGGTCTATTAATTTGCAAAAATAACAGGAGAGAGAGAAATTAGAGACTGACAAGTGTGACCAAGAAATATTCCATGAATCTTTATTTGTAGAAATTTCAAAAAAGACTGAGAGATTAACAAGTAGAACCATGATCCATAGATGGGTCTATGGACTAGGGTTCTGGTCTATGGTGCACTAGGTTTATGGAACAATAGACTGACAAGTGGGACCAAGTGTGACCAAGAAGATATTCCAGAAATCTTTATTTTTAGAAATTTTGGCAAAGACTGAGAGATTAACAAGTGGGACCATGATCCATGGATGGGTCTGTGGACTAGGGTTCAGGTCTATGGTGCACTAGGTTTACAGAACAGTAGACTAACAAGTGGTACCATGTGTGACCAAGGAAATATTCTAGGAATCTTTATTTTTAGAAATTTTGGAAAAGACTGAGAAATTAACAAGTGGGATCATGATCCATGAACGGGTCTATGGACTAGAGTTCGGGTCTATGGTGCACTAGGTTTATGGATAGTAGATTAACAAGTGGGGCCAATGTGTCATAGACTAGGCTCATGATGAACCAAATGCGTCAAAAATAGATCTAGGGGTTCGGGTGAGGTGACAGTGGTGCTTGCATGGAGTACACGTGGCATACGTGTGGACAACACATCGGCGGGATGCACAGGAATCGAGGCACCAATGGCGACGATGAGGGGTGCGGACTTTGGCGAGGTAGGAGTCTCATCGTCAAGAATACGACGAAACAAACTCCGTGATGCAGGCAGTTTCACCAGCGGCAACCAACGGCGAGGTCCAAGTGGTGGCGACAATGGGCGAAACAGCGACCACTACTACAAAAAGGCTAATACTATAGATGTCTCATCGCAGACGGTTGACTAAAATCATCAATATTAAATACAACCACAGACGGTTTTGGTTTAGAGACCGTCTGTGTTGCTACCAGCGCTAAAAACCTTTTGTAAAGAGGTAATATCGTAGATGGTTCATGGTAAACACCGTCTGTGAACTATCACAGATGGTTCTTACCAAGATCCGTCTGTGAAATTACCAAATATCACAAATGATTTTTATTTAAACCATCTGTGATACTTCATAGACGGTTTATATTAAAAACCATTTGTGATAATTAAGTTATCACAAATGGTTTGTATTAAAAACCGCCTGTGATAATTTCACTTATTAATTGCAGACCTGTCGACCCTCATATATCTGTCTTAAATTGCAGATCTGCTTTCACTGCAGGCTGCTGCATTGAAGAGGTGGGGCTTTGAGGCCATTTGGTGAAAGGAGACCATGGATTTGGCAAGAGTGATTGTAGATCCATTTGTTCTTGACTATCTATGGTAATTAGTTTGTTTCTTAATTGCATTATATTTTAGATCTACCTTTTGGTAAAGGGAGAATTCACAATGGTTTAGATCTAGCTTGATGTAGAGAAAATATTATTTACATCTAGCATGGTTTAGGATTTAGCCAGTTCATAAGTCTATTTATACTTAATTTAATTTAATTAATTATTTTTGCTACATATGCTACTTTAGATCATATATATAGCTAGTATATTAATTAATTAATTCACTATTTAATACTAAATTGTTATATGCATAATGTAGGACCGAAGCTGGATGTACACTGAGAACTGTGTGAGTGAATAGTACATTAATGGCATGTCTGATTTTATAAGAGCTGCTGAGGAGGATATATTGAATAAGGGGATGGAATATATGTATTGTCCATGCATTGACTACAAGAATCGGAAGATGTTTAAGAACCGAGCATTGATTGAAGCATATTTGATTCAAAGGGGTTTCAAAAAGGGTTATGCACATTAGACCAGTTATGGTGAAGATCAGATTATATAGGAAGGTGGTAATAATGACATCGCTAATGAAGTCAACGATATGTTGCCGGATGATGTCAATTGTGATTCCGATTTGGATAGGCTGCATGATGACGATCTGGATCAAATGCTTCATGATGCGTAAGGGAACTGTAATGAGAGTGTATGTTAAATTCCTACGCTTGATGAAGTACTAAGAGAAACATTTGTTCACATGCTACAAGTTGAAGTACATGAGGTTGTTAGTCGTGCTTAAATAGCTGAAATTGAAGGCAAGCAACGGTTGATCCGACAAGAGTTTCATGGTGCTGTTAGGTCTCTTAGCAGACATGCTTTCGGAGGAAAATGAGTTACCCAAAACCACCTATAAAGCCAAGAAGGTTTTTTATCCATTAGGAATGGAAGTAGAAAGAATACATGCATGTCCGAACGATCGTATCCTCTACCGTAAAGGGTATGCAAACATGCATGTATGTCCGGTATGCAACATATTCCGATACAAGCGTAAGAATCAATCAAATGATGGCGAGGGAATAGATGTAAAGAAAGGACCTCCTACTAAGGTGGCATGGTATTTTTCCGTGATTCCCCATTTGAAGTGGTTTTTTGTGAACCCAAAGGAGGCAAAACTACTGCGTTGGCACTCAAAGGAGTGCAGGAATGATGGAATGCTAAGACACCTTGTTGATTCCGCCCAGTGAAGAAATATCGATAGGAGGTTTGCAGACTTCGATGCAAAACCAAGGAATATCCAACCGAGTTAGCACGAACTGCACCAGCTCACCAGGTCGCGTGCACGGCCAGCAACCCACGCATAGCGTGCGCGCACGTGCTCGTTTTCTCAGCCGTATACACACACACACACTATTAACTTATTCTATGCTCTAGCCAGTTCCCCCCCCCTGACGGAACCCATCCCCCCCCCCCCCCCCAATCATGCCACACGACCCGCCTGCCTCTACCCGCTCACACCAGTTATGGGCCACGAACTCACCACTTGCCAATCCTCAACCGCTCGCGGTTTTATCTAGCCGTAAATTGGTATGTCTATGGACATAAATATGGTATCTTTTTTACTTCTACCATACATGGCCAGTATGCGCCATGGTAGGTGTGTTAGTAAACTCTAACGACATGTCCGTTTGTATAGTATAAGCAGTTTCATGTGGCCATAAAATGGTATGTAGGTGGACGTAGTTGTGGATTTCCAATTTTACTGTTGATGTCAGATGGTCAGCATGTGCCATGGCTAGGTGTGGTAGTAAACTCTAACGACACATCCAATAAATTTGTCAGTACATTGTAAGTAGTTTAATCTAGTCGTAAAATAGTATGTATCTGGTCGTAAATGTGTTTTCCATTTTTACTGCTGACTCCAACACGTCGTTGGGTCACACGGTTCATCTTGGTCGTAAGTTGGTATGTATTTGGTCGTAAATGTGGTTTTCATTTTTATTGCCACCATCATATGGCCAGCATACACCACAGCTAGATGTAGCAGTAAACTCTAACGACACATCTAGTAAAATAGTCGTTTTAGTAAAAGTGATTTTATTTGGCCGTAAAATGGAATATATCTTGACGTAATTGTGGTTTTTATTTTTACCACCACCACCACATAACAGTATCGTCGACATGGGAGATGGCTAAGGTGTAGTAGTGGCAAAACTACACAACATGGCACGATAGTGATCGATTATTGCCAATCAATAGGCTCCCACGCTAGCGCAGTGGATAGCCTCGTGCCATTTTACCATCAATTTCGCGCGGCAGGGCGGTGTAAGATGAGGGGTAGCAGTGGAAGACTAGGGCGACGATGGAAGACGAGATGCGTGCAATTTTAATGTGGTTGCACAGGGGCACCTAGGATCGCACGCAAGTGGGTCGTGGTTGGGCGTGACTCTAGTTACGACCGAAGAATAGAATAAGAGCGCTACGCATGTGTGTGTATATAACAAAAAATAATAAAATTGTGATGTTAAGAAAAAGTATTTACAAGTATGCCCATGTAGTTTTTGAGTAAACACTCATAAATATGGGCACATATCTAGTGAATATGGACTAAATGTTGCAAATCTTATGAAAATTAGACGAGGAAGTTAAAAACGTACAAGATGTAGGAGAGGACATATTATATAGACACATGTAAAATTTCAATATAAAAAATCAATCACATTTGCGAGGTAAAAAAACTAAATTTCCATGAACAAGCTCCTAATTAGCAACCGTCTGTGATGTCCACAATATCACAGACGGTTTGTAATAGCAACCGTCTGTGATGTATGCGTATCACAAACGGTTCGTATTAATAACCATCTGTGATAGTCCTACATTATCACAGACGGTTATTGACACGAACCGTCTGTGATGTCCATAATATCACAGACGGTTCGTAATACCAACCGCCTGTGATTGGTGCATATCACAGACAGTTCCTATATAGAACCATCTGTGATAGCCCTTCACAGACGGTTCATTCCACAGACCGTCTGTGATAGTTCACTCGATAACTTAAATTTTTTTCCTTTTTTGTCTAGCCTCAAGAAATTAAATAATGTACCCATGGCCTTCGAAAACAAGCAAATAGAGACGCAAGCACAACAACACATTCAGATCTATTACAGCTAACGAACCCTTCGTGGCACGACGGTCACACTAAACAAGATACACTTACGACACTTACGGCAAGAGTGTGTTGCCTAGTATGCCGTCGTGCCACAACGGAGGCGCTAGCTCACGGCAGTAGTCGGCGTTGTGGAGGAACAAGCAAATACAGAGGCAAACACAACAATACATTCAGATCTATTACAGGATAACAAGCTAACGAACCCTTCATGTCACGACGGTGAGGATGAACAAGACACACTTACGACACTTACGACAAGAGTGTGTTGTCCATCCACCCGCCGTGCCGCGACGGAGGCGCTAGCTCATAGCGGAGGGGAGATGCATGAAGGAAGCTAGCTAGTGGATGAACTCACGCGTGACTAGTACCGGTGGAAAGGTAGATGGGGAGTTATTAATAAGGGCCGAGCCGTGGGAGGAGCTGCTGCCTGCCATCGATGTGGAGAGAATGGACGGGTGAGATCGAAATCCTGGGTATATGCCAATTATTGGTAACATTTGATTATCACAGACGGTTATTAACACGAACCGTCAGGGATGTCCATAATATCACAGATGGTTCGTAATACTAATCGTCTGTGATTGTGCTTATCATAGACGGTTCGTATATAGAACCGTCTGTGATAGACCTTCACAGACGGTTTATACCACAAACCGTCTGTGATAGATCACTCTATACGTCAAATTTTTTCAGTTTTTTTGGCTAGTCTCAAGAAATTAAATAATGTCCCATGGTCTTTGAAAACAAGCAAATACAAACGCAAGCACAACAACACATTCAGATCTATTACAACTAACGAGCCCTTCGTGGCACAACATTGAAACTAAGCAAGACACCCTTACGACACTTACGGCAAAAGTGTGTTGTCTAGTTTCTCGCCGTGCCACAACGGAGGCGCTAGCTCACGACAGTAGTCGGCGTTGTGAAGGAACAAGCAAATACAGAGGCAAGCACAACAACACATTTAGATCTATTACAGGATAAAAAGCTAACGAACCCTTCATGGCACGACGGTGAGTTTGAACAAGACACACTTACGACACTTACGGCAAAAGTGTGTTGTCCAGCCTCCCACCGTGCCGCGACGGAGGCGCTAGCTCACAGCGGAGGGGAGATGCATGCATGAAGCTAGCTAGGTAGTGGATAAACTCACGCGTGACTAGTACCGGTGGAAAGGTAGATGGGGTTATTAATAAGGGTCGAGCCGTGGGAGGAACTGCTGCCTGCCATTCGATGTGGAGAGAATGGACGGGTGAGATCGAATCCTGGGTATATGCCAATTATTGGTGACATGTAATCATCACAGACGGTTATTAACACGAACCGTCAGTGATGTCCATAATATCACAGATGGTTTGTAATACAAACCGTCTGTGATAGATCAGAGACGGTTTGGAATACGAACCGTCTGTGTTAATGCTTAAATATGGGCGCCCTAATCCTGCTCTTCTACACACTGTACGTCCTCTCCTCATTTTCTTCATCACCACATTTCTCAATAATGACATCTAAAATTCTTTTGATCTCCTTCCTCTCATCTATCCATCATGAGTTGTTCGGACGCAACCTTACACAGTCGGCCAACAATTTACGTCTGGAGCAGCTACTCCGCTCACGCCCTGCTCTCCTTCCTCGACTCGCTTCCATCCGTCAGCTGAACCTCATCATCCGCCGTCGACTGAGGTGTCTCGTTGCCGCTCAGGATAGGGAAACCGCCCTCAACCTCGTTCTTCTCTACAATGTGCGCAAAACGGAGGAAGATCATGCGGCAGTGCAGACACACATGGATAACCTTACCGATCAAGTAGAATCGGCTGATTCTAAGGAAGCTTATCATGACATCATGTTTGAGATTATGGAACATGCTAATGATTTGTCCAGGCTTGAGGAGAAAGTAGAGAGGGCAAAGACAATCTTGACGGCATTCGAGAACACAACGGCTGATCCTCCAACTCCAGAAGTCGACGAAGAAGCATATGAAGCACAGAAGATTCAAATCTGAGAATCCTTTTTTTGCACTTTTGTAATAAAATTGCCTTGAATTTGACTCTCGTCTCAATTTAGCTTCTGTAGTTCATACGACAACGGTCTATCAGGTTTACCACAGACGTCAGACGGTTCGTATTAAGAACCGTCTGTGATAGTTTCACAGACGGTTATTAACACGAACCATTTGTGTCTCAATTATCACAGACGGTTCGTGTTAATAACCGTCTGTGAAAATATCACAGACGGTTGCCAGTATAAACCGTCTGTGACAGTTTAATCACAGACGGTTCCGTATGACCGTCTGTGATGTAGCCGTCCAGTATAGCCTCTTTTGTAGTAGTGTAACGGTAGAGTGGCAATAGAGAGGATAGACAATTTTGGATGGTTGAAGAAAGAATAAATCCACGCTAGTGGCAAATACAAAACTCTCCTAAAATGAAGCCTAATTTTGCATATGCAAGTGCAAAAATGGTATATTTCTATGGAACTGCAACATGTAGCCTTTTCTCTTTTTCTTTTTCTTTTGCCATTAGCTCCATGGGTGCTCTTCGCCATCACATAGTGTTCAAGGGCAACAGAAGACCCAGTGGAATCAATCTACTCTTTCAAGGTCAGGAGTTCAAGAGTGAAATTAACAGCAATCATCTTTGGCTAGCTGTTTACTGTGAAAGTATGCCAAAATGCACCACAAAACTAATGATGTTCTGTGTCAGTCTTCATTCTCAAGTCAATCACGGCTGTTGCAGCTGGCTTTTTTTTTTTTTTTTGCTAGTACCAGGAGTAAATGATGCTACATATATACAACCACCTTTGTCGTCTAGGTCTGTTGCAACTCTGAATTGGTTGTGGAAACTACCAATGTCTGAATCTACACAAGTACGTACATGGCGTGAGGCCTTTCACCGGGCTTCTTTCCACATCATAGCTTTCTCCAGGATGAACTTCCCTTCCTTGTATTTCTCGCTCTCCTCGTACGCTTTCTCCTGCAACATGTTATATGGTACATATCAACAACAACAATAAGGCATTTTATCCCAAACAAGTTAGAGTAGACTAAGAATGAAACATCCTCAAAATCAACCAATAAGAACCTTGTAATAAAATCTACAACCGAGGGCCTAGAATGTTGTCTCTAAACCTTCTTATGTCAAAGTTCTAGTATGTGGATCGCTATCTTCTATACGCTTCTATCCAAAGCCAATTTTTTGAATGTATTTCGGTCCCTCAAATTTCTTTTAACTACTTTCTCTCACGTCAGTTTTTGTCAACCTCTGCCTCTTCTTACATTTTTGGTACATCTTAAAATTCATTATATGGTACACATCAATCCGAGAAAATGGACTAAGGTGACTAAGGGAGCAAAGTATTACTATAACAAGATATCAAGAGGAGTACAATGGTAAAACACGCTGTGTATAGATCCCAGAATATGGAGTTATCGTGTCATTAAAAAGTAGGATGAATGAAGAGTAAAGGTGATGAGTACATGAATGGTCCAATCCAATCACTCATCAAAATGAAATAGCAACAATGCAGGGACGCATGTAATGTTCTGGAGATGATATAACAAAAAGCATAGATTAGCAATCTCACGCAACTGAAAACAACCATGAAATAACCAAATTCAATGATTGGGTGGAAGAGACCATGCATATAAACATGTGAATTTCAATGGAGCTTGGTTCCAGTAACTTGGTTAAATAAATGGAAGAGATGTGAGAATGTCTGCTAAATAAAATTGATATATCGCATGCAGTATTCAGATTATAATACTGTTGAGGACAGAAGTTAGTAGTTGTACTTTAGGAACAAAATCATACAAGAACAAGGCAGAAGTGATAAACAAAGTTGCAAGATCAACAGGGAAAACCACAACAACTTGTGCCTTGATGGGGGCAAAAAGGGTTCTGAAGAGTTGCAGAACAAGGTAACCAGGAAGTCACTCACATAAGAGAAATGTTCTGACGAGGAAATCGTTGTATAGTGACAATATTACATAGGCTCACTGCAAAACTATGATACTCTGATGTAGTTCGAGAAACCAAATTGAACATAAATCAGATGTATTGAAGGTAATGAGCAACATTTCAATTTAAAACAAAAGGCTTGTACAGAGCCTCAATCGTCTACAACAATGAGCAGTAAAATCTTGAGTTGCATTAAAGGCCACGTTCAAATGAATTAAATCTGCCAGTGTTAGTGGAGCACCATGTTTCAACATTAAATCATTGTTGTTGAAAATGTTAATCCTCATTTATCAGTTGCAAAAACAGAGAGTGAAACACAAGTACTTTGTTGTTGAATGGTTAACCAAAAATCTTACCTATGCTAAAACAAAGCAGAATATTTTATGGAAGCTAAACTTGATATACATTTATAAGTGGAGTTCCTTCACAACAATTGAGTTCTAACAGTGCCATTCACATCCCAAGAATTGACGCTAACCAGAAAAAAAATTATGTATCTGTTATGGACTCTTTTTGGCGAGGGTAGCTAGGGTAGGAATTGGAGAAATATCAATAGATTGGTAGGGAGGCAGCAAGAAGAGGAAGAAGGATCCTTCGGCCAGAGAGAAGGTAGAGACGTGAGGGGGATAGATTGTTTCTTAACTCTTTGCTTGATTCACTAGGAGATACCTGAGTCCCCTTATAAAGAGATAGCCTAACAATGTTTAGCTAATAATCCTGAAGGGATATCAAAACCTAACCTACCATACCTGAAAGGATATCAAATCTTAACATACCATATCTCTAAGAGCTAACAAGCTAAGCCTCCTGCGGTTCCAATGAACCTGGTGCGCATGGCTTATGGCCATGGCATATCCAACTGAGGCAAGATACATATTATGACATCGAAACAACGCTGTTCACATCCCAGGAATGGATTCTAATCAGAAAAAGTTTACATATCTAACCGAGGCATAATGATGTGGTTAATAGAAAGACCGAGCTAGCAAATCATTGTTCAATAGAACAATTTAACCTATGAAAGCAAAAGAAAACACTTAAGTAGGACTAGAAGAAAGTAAGGAACACTGCAAGTAGAAGATGGTGTTAAGAAGCATGGAGTATTTAAGTTCTTTTGTGCACTGCACTCCCACTAATTCAAACTCATGCTTTTCTCCAACATTGTTTACAGAATTCCTTGGTCTGGAAATAGGAATTTATCCATTGGAATGCGCACACATAATCAGAACATGAGACAACCATGATTATAGGCTGGAAGCAAATTTCCATGTTAACTTACATATCTCCAGCCGAGAATTTGCTGGCAGCAGCTACAGTAGATGTCATTCACCGTATGCAGTCCTGTCGTAAGATATCGGTCCTCATTAGGGCCTAGGGATATATTAACCCTGAAGAGTGAAAAAGTCAAACGCCAAAACATAGAATGTATTGTACAAATAAACTGAATACGTGCCATGATTTAGAATTTGATCCAACAAACAAATAAGTCTGTATGTTTGGTGGTTCCGAAAGCTAGTTGCTGGAGTCAAATTACAACAGTAATTGGTCCTATTATATGTTGACAAAATGGAGGAAATACTTGTGAAATACAAAAGGAGGCCCAGAGAATAGCAAGGTGACAGTGGCTGCACATAGCTTCCCATGATCTTTGGTGATAAAACAAGGCGATGATTTCGAACAAGTTGTAAGTCCCAAAGCAACCATGGCGATGAGGCAATCAGGCAATGGCAATGGCTTAGGCAAGCAACAATAAGTTAATTCCGCTAATCGATCAGAGGGGCACAAGCCCACAACCGGATCTCTGTTTAAGCATCTATATCCACCATCTTCATATCCTGTATCACTACCATCAATCCTAAAACCAAAGCTAAGCACTCGTTACTGTTTGGAGCAATTTTGATTTGGTTATTGTCCATCAATTAGTTAATTGCGCACAGGCCAACGATTGGATCGTCGTTCAAATATCAGTATCTACACTTTCGACTGAGGCATTACAACAATTGAATCACGAACTTAATCCCTAACAGCCTTCACCCAAATTTATCAGAAACAAGCCCCCTCCCGATTCCCTACACTCAATTCCCTAACATTCTCACGCGCACGATTCCGTCAGCAACGTGGGTTGCGCTAATCGAGTTACGATTCACTAGCACCGAATTTCCAGAAACCGAAACGCGACCCCCCACAACCAACATGATCGATCAAGAAAATTCGCCTAAATCGGGTAAGAACTAAGGGGCTCAAGAACCCGCCATGAACCGTATGGAATGGAAGCGAAGTACAATGCGTACGGGGAGCGAGAAGGTGCGTACGTACACGTGGTCGAAGAGGTAGGCGCGGCCGTAGCGGCCCTGGAAGTCCCTGGAGAGGATGGCGTCGGAGGAGGCGGTGTCCACGCGGCACCGCCGGCACTTGAGCACCACCGCCGCCGCCGACACGGGCTCCCCCCGTCGTCGTCCCGCGGCAGCACCTCCACGAAGAGCAGCCCCATCTCGATCGATCGAAAGAGCAGAGATGGAATCAATGGAGGAAGAAAGCTGAGGCAAGCTAGACTTTGCCTTTTCTTGAATAAATGGTGGGTATTTATGGGGGAACTTTGGGTCTGTTTCGCCGAGGTCGGATTCAGATTTTTCGGCTTCGAAGCGCCCGACTTCAAAAGAAGTTAGAAAATCAAAGTTGCAAATTCCTAGTTTATTTGAGACTCGATTTCTTCCTAGTTTTTTATGGCCCAGCTTCGAAGCTTGTACATTTAGCCGAGAAAACGGCTTCGAAACCCAAATATCGAAAGCTGGAGACCGGCCAAACGACACGTTATACATAGTATTATGTTTTTTTTTTCTAAAATCATTGTCGATTTTTTTTTGGACAGTTCAATTTTAATCCAACTATCCATCTCTCTCTTCAGCAGCTTTTAGTTTCTCTCAGCAATAACTATTTATTAAACTAATAAGTAGTAACCCAAAAGAACAGGCTCATACTCCCCTCCACCCCCTAACCCTTCACCATCAACAGCTGACCCCCTCCCCACGCACCGTCTCTCACTGCCCCACCGCCTAATCCTCCCCCGCTACTGCTCCCACCTCCCTCCTTTCGCCCCAACCACCTCAATCGCTGCTTTCAGCCGCCAACACACCACCGCCCTCCTCTTCCACCCCGCCTCCCCCTTCCACCGCCGTGCTGCACTTACTTCCTCCTCTCCATCGAGATCCTCCAGCACCACCCTCTTTCTTGTCTCCAACAGTGGTCATTATCGGATTTGTCGCCTTCTCCTAACCACACCGGTCTTGTCACCCCTGCATCGCCTTCTTTCTTGTCTCCCGCAGCTACTGCCATCAGATCCGCAGCCACCTCTTAACCTCTCGCATCCTTGTTGCCCCCGCTAACCTCCACTACCCACCGCCCACGTCCAGCGGCACCACCGTCGCCTCAACGCACTGCTACCGTCGCTGCCCACTACTTGTCTAGTGCCACCTCAACCTCCCTCTAAGCTTGGAGGGCACTGATGAACTCGAACCCTAAACGGGAAAACCCAAGCCCTAACCCGATAGCAACGGAGGAAGACGGTGGTGTCGGAGAGAAGACAAGCTCGCCGAAGCACGAATCTCCATGCGTGATCCAAAGGAGAAAATTCAACCGAAATTTCGTGAGTTTTTAGGCACCTGTGATTTAGCAAAACCGAATTAGTATTTAGTATTTACACATGTGATGATGATTAGTGTTGGTTAAACCAACAAATTAGTGGAATGGATTTTATACGCAGATGGGCCAACGCACCTATTTTGGTTTTGTGAACTTGAGAAAATACTCCCGAAAATTCATAGATGTATCATCTACGATATGTTCTCGTATGTATATTTGCAAACTTTCTCTAAAAAAATATGACAAAATGTGCTCCCAGAAAAAACACCAAGCCAAAAGTGCATCATGCTCCTTGCAATCATCAGAATCTGTCAATCTGGCGTGCTTCGAGCATGCATGGTTCGTGCCGCCGTCTATCAAAGGCAGTGTAGCTTCGAAAGATGCAAAACCGCATGTTCATATAGGTACATGCATCATATAAACCCTCAAAAATACACTAAGACTCGTACAAAAGATATTCAACGACCAGAAGATTGTAATACCCCAATTATGCATAAGGGGAAATGATAGCGTTTAAGAGCGAAGTTTGCCGTCAGACCTATCGACCATTTGGAGCGTCGATTCAGTATCGTGCGCAGAGGTTCCCAGACCATCCCAGGACGGTCGGCATCATCTAGAGAGCCGTATAGTTAGCGCTCTCAGAGGTTCCCGAACCGTCTAGGGACAGTCGGCACCGTCTCGCGTTGCGGGTGTTCATCATCCGGCAAATCTTAACCTTACCTTTTACCGACTTACCGCTGCAGTAAAAGAAACCCCAAAACCAGCATATCATGGACCAAAATGCCCTTGGGTAGTTGTCACATCCCAAATTTTCGCTTTCTGTAAAATTTTATTAATTATTTTAATGTATTTGAGTCTTATCTGGATTTATTCGGATTTATTTGGAGTTTATTTAAAATTTTAAAGCAAGGAAATGTGTTTAAAATATTTTATTAAAGCCAAAAATAGTTTATTATATTTTCCCCAGCCTTCCCTAAATTTTTAAGGAATTATTGAGAATTTTCTAGAATTTAAAATCAATTTTCAAAGTTAAAAAGTATTTTATAAAGTTATTAAATTCAAATCTGAGATTAAAAATATTTTATTAAAGTTTAAAATTCTTCCAGGAATATTCTATGATTTTTCTGGAATTTTTAGACATTAAATATTATTTTTCGATGTATTAATAAAGTTTCTAGTAATTCCTGAAATTAAATCCGAAAATAAAAATCAATATATCCCTAGCCGCCACGTGTCGCCCTCAGATGAAATCCATCTCTCTCCACGTTTTAATCTTAGCCATCCACCACAACTTACCCCTTCATAAAATCCAAAGCCTCTCATACACCCACTTGCCACGTGTCGCAAATCCGACGGCTCGTACCCCTTCACTTCCTCTCCTCTCTATTACACATGGGACCCACATGTCATATCCATCTTCAACCTCTTCTTCTTCCTCCTCCCACCCTCTCTCTCCACCTCCATTAACCCGAAAATGGAGCTCTTAAATCCGGCCGTTTCTTGCCCTTTAAACTCCGAGCGTTTGCGCAATCAATTGCCCTCATCAATCCCCACTCATGGCCGGCCGTCACCTCCCTTTAATTCTCTCTAAACCGCCGGCCTTTCATTTTTTTTCTCTCCACCTATAAAAGTGGAACTCCGGTGTTCCTCCTCCCATTTGGCCCTCCTCTCACCGCCGCCCCTCCCCTCCCGTTCGGCCGCCACCCCGCCGCCGTGCGCCGTCTCTCCCCGCCGCCGGTCGCCGCCGTTCCGGCCATCTTCCGCCGCCGCCCAAGCTCCACCACCGCCGGCCTTCCACCTCCCCTCGCCGCCGACCGCCCGCCCCTCCCCGCCGCCGTCGGTAAGCCGCCGCCGCCTCTCCTCACCCCGCCGCCGCTCGCCGCCCCACCGCCCCACCGCCGGCCACCGGCGAGGCCGCCGGCCGGCCATCTTCCCGTGCGGCCGCGCGTGCGCCCGCGTGGCCGGTCTCGCCCGCGTGGACGGCCACGTGGCCGCCACCTCGCGCCCGCATGGCGCCATGTGGCCGGTGTACCACGTTGGCGAACCCCGTGGTCCGTGGATCCGGTTCACGGTAGACCGGACCCACCCGTCATTCAAATAATAATTCCCGCTCAGAAAATTCGAAAATTGATGACGTCATAAATCATATTTCTCAGTACAAAAATAATTCCCGAAACTAGGTTTTTTCCTTTTTCCCTAGTTTTAATCTTTCGGAAGCCATAACTTTTTCATTTTAAGTCCAAATTGATCCATTCAAGTTTCTAAATTCATCTAAAATTCTAATCTTTCAATTGGTATATTTAGTTTCAATTTTTGAATTTTTCTATTTTATTTTATTTATTTGGATTTCTTGATTTACGTGTAGAGACCGATTTGTCCGAAGAATTTCACGAGCAAGCCCCGGAAAATTTCAACCCAGCACAGGAAGGCAAGTCTCCTTTGATCATTTTGATCCTATGTTTTGCAAGTTTTCTTTGATCAACTTGCTCAAATGATTTATAAAATGATTAGGTGGTTATTTTAAATTATTGCATGCTTATGTTATATCAAGTGATAATTTGATTTAGAAAATTTAGTTAAATACCCAATTTGTTATACCTTCCATTGAAAATTGTTTACCTTGTACCATTGTCAACTTAGAATATCCCTTTGACTCAATAATGAGTTAGTATTACATCTGTTGAATTTTTAAATACTAGCAAATGCTTAGCGTAGCAAATCAATGTAATAATGCTCAACTGAGTAGCATGTTTGCTAAATGTTTTGATGAATGATTTGTTCGAACATTGGTAATGAATGTTACCATTGTTAAATGATTTGTTTGAAAAGTGGTAATGGATGTTACCACTGTTAATTTAAAAGTAAAAATGAACTTTAAAGTGAAAAGTTGACAAGGGTGGATGGAAGGTTTGGCTGGTGCAGTTAGCACGAGAATTTTTGGAATTGTGAATGAACCACCCTGGTCGTTTAAGGACCGACGCTTGTGTTTGTCCAAACTGAGCAAAACAGTGCAACCACAAGTCTATATGGGTACGACCTAGCTAACTAACCTATAAAGGTGTAGTTTAGATATCACCAGTGGTGTATTGAGTGCCAGGGTGTACTGGTTACTCATAGTGAGGGACAGGGTTTACTGTACTCATACGGCGCAAGAGGGGGCTCCGACTCGTGGATTCGAGTTGTGGTGAAACCTTAGCGGGTGGTATCTAGCTATACTGGAGTAGGTGAAAGGCTTTGTGATATTTTATCTGGGTCTCATGCCAAAGGAAGCATGTTGACTATTAAGATAATTTATCTCTTGTGGGTAAAGTGTACAAACTCTGCAGAGTAAAACTATTCGAATAGCCGTGCCCACGGTCAAGGGCGGGCAAGGAATGCATTCACCTGGTAGAAGTTTGATTTTGATTTTAAAATAAAATGGTTTGTCAAACTCGGGAGTGGTGTAACTCTCGTGATTTAAATCTGGTGGTGTAACCAGATCAGGTGGTTTAACCTGAGTTTTGAAAGTTGGCAGATAGCCTGAGATATTAGTGTTGGTGGTTTAACCTTCACTAAGTTATTTATCTAATTTCATTTATGAAAAACAAGATGTTTATCAAATGGCCTTTGAAGTAATTATGTAGATTTGAAATAAAATGCTGATTTTTGCAAGAGAAACATATAGCCTTCCTTTGTAAAGCCTTGCATCTATGCATCTTTCCCAAGACTTGCGGAGTACATTTTTGTACTCACGTGTTGCTCTATAAATATAATAGCAGAGAATGAAGAAGCTCAAGCCGGAGAGTACGACTTCTGTGCCGAGTGTGGATGCGGTGGATTCTTCCCAGATGCTTAGGACTCGTTTCCCCAGTCAATTGCCTGTGGCAGATTGATGGGTCGATTAATTTACTTTTTGCTTCCGCTGTGTTAATTTTCGTTTTAAGGTTCTGTGAACCTTTGTAAGGCAATGACCTTTGTAAACCTTCAGTTATTATTGTAATAAATCGTGGATGACAATGTACCGTTTTTCTGGTTATCTGTGTGTACTAGCTTTGATCTGGGACTAGTACTGAAATGCACAGGGGGGGTCCGGGAGTTTCTACTCCGGGTCTCACAGAAGTGGTATCAGAGCCATCTTGACTGTAGGACGAACCCTAGGTATTGGGAAGTTTTAAGGACTTATGTTTAAAAAGAATATATTAAAAATATATAAGCTTCTTTGCTTCTACTCTCCTTTTACTTAGTATCTTGTTTCTGTCCTCCTTTTCACTATTTAAAAATCTTTACTGATCTCTCCTCTTTCCAAACTTGTAGATGGCAGGTTCATCGTCATCAGCCCCGTGGGATCATCATTCTCATGGCGAGAGCGAGGGAGCTTTTGCGACTCTTCTACGGCAGCTAATGCAGCATCTGAAGTACACCCAACAGCCTATCTTCAGAGGGCGGAACACGCGAGTGATGAGCACGGACTCCTGGAGCATGGAGGTGTTCATTTACGCTCCAGACGGAAGGATTGACCCAATTGAGCGTCATATTGAGTATCCACGGACCTTCTGCTCAGATGCGATCCAGGATGCAGCACAGTTGGCGATCTCGGAGTTGTGCAGGAGGCACAAGGAGGAGCTACGACAGTCACCTTTTTGCTTCTTCCCGACGACGAGAGCAGGACAGACTCATCCAGAGCTTTTCCAGCTGGTGGTGGATGACCCGCGCTTGTCTCACCAGGTGCAGCACACCCTGGCAGCTTCAGCGACTTACGCCAGAGCTCAGCAGGAGATCGGACTTCTTCGGAGGCTGCTTACGTCGAGCTACGACCACTCCGACACTCTCCGAGCCCAGCTACTGCAGAGTGAGGTTGCCCACGCCGACGCCGTTCAGGCGAGGACTGCTGCCGAGGCAGAGGTAGAGCGTCTTCGAGCTGCTACCACTACACCGACTCCACCAGCTCCTGTTGCTGCTCCAGCCCAGTTTACGGGACCTCGCACTAGACTTACTGCGAGGAAGAGTGTGCGACGCTCCAGTCCGCCACCCGACATTGATATTGGAGGATCCAGCCGGGGACGCCAGCTATCTCGCTCCGGTTTTTCCGACTTCAGTCAGAGTCGATCACGGTCGCGTTCGCCGAACAACTGCCGTGGTTGTGGACAGAGATACTTATCGGATTCAGAGGAGGACCCCGAGGAGGAGCCAGAGGAGCGCATCATCGTTGAGGATGATTAGATACTAGCCTATAGTTTACCTTTTGAGTTGTCGGCATTAGAACGTTTTATATTACTATGATGTAATAAAGTGGACTGTACCAAGCCTATGTGCATCTGTGGTACAGCCATTCTTCAAAAGTTAATTTGAATTTAAAGGTTGCGTTTTTCTCTGTCTGTTGTGTTGATCTTGTGAGTTGTTTTGGGATGTTGTTAAATTGCCCCGACCATCTTATCTATGCTACTTTCATCTTACCTATACTTTTCTTGATGGAGCTTCAGATGGTGAACACCAGAAGGAATATCAACAACAATCAAGCGCCCAACAACAATGAAGCCCCAATTCCACCTCCGCCAGCTCAAGCTCCAATATGGAACAGATGATGGCCATGCAGTTGCAACTACTTCAAGCTTTGGCCCAAAACCAAGTCCAACAAGCCCAGCAAGCACCAGTTCAACAGCCACAGTCTAAACTTGGGGAATTTATGAGAACCCGACCTCCGACCTTTGCAGGATCTGTTGACCCTTTGGAGGCGGATGATTGGATTAAAGAAATAGAAAGAAAACTCAATTTGGCTCAATGTGCAGAGCATGAGAAGGTTCTGTACGCCGCTCACCAACTCAAGGGAGTTGCTGCTAATTGGTGGGATAACTACTGTGCCGCACATCAAGATGCCCAGAATATTACATGGGAAGAATTTTTGGAAACTTTCCGTACTGCTCATATTCCTATGAGTATTATGGAAATGAAAAGGAAGGAGTTTCATCAGCTACAACAAGGAAACCTTAGCGTCTCCGCATATCTGAGTAAATTTATCCAATTGTCAAGATATGCACCGGAAGATGTGGCGACTGATGCCGCAAAGATCTGGAGGTTCATGGGAGGAATGGACCCCAATCTCAAAGTTCAGTTAGTCTCCAATGACTACCCTACCTTTCAACATCTGGTGAACAAAGCTTTAGTACAAGAAGATGCCCAGCGTCAGCTTTTTGATGCTAGGAAAAGGAAGTTTCAAGCCCAACAGTCTGCTAGCAGTTCCCGTCAACGCCCTACTCAACAACAGTACAACCGGCCTCCAGTGCATAATCATCCAAGGACACCCATTTCTGCGCCTCGCCCTTTGCCTCAAACTCCTAGAACTGGAAATGCAGCCCAACAACAGCAGAATAGAAATGTAGCTGCAGGAGTGCAATGCTACAATTGCAAAAATATGGGACACTATGCCAGCAGTTGCCCACAGAAGCGTCAAGCGGTAACCCCGGTCCGCTTCAACCTGGATCCTACACCAGCAAGAGCTCCAACTACCGGTCAAGGACGTGGAAGCCCTCAGACTCCTCAGACTCCACAGCCATTCAACAGAGGGCGTATCAATCATGTCACCGCAGAAGCAGCGGAAGATGCACCAGACGTAGTTCTGGGTAAGTTCCTGGTTAATTCAGTACCAGCAATTATATTATTTGATTCTGGAGCTACACATTCATTCGTAACAAAAGCTTTTGCTGAAAGAAATAATTGGAATATTTGTATGCTAAAGAACCTTATGATAGTCCAATCTCCTGGAAAAGAATTGAGGACTAAATTGGTTAGCCCTAGTGCAACCATAATTATAAATGGAGTAAAGTTCCTAGCGAACCTTATTATAATAGACTCCGATGGCATAGATATAATACTTGGTATGGATTGGTTGATCAAGTATAAAGGACAGATAGATTGTGCCAATCGTGCCATTAGTCTTACCAATTCTGACGGAATTCAGATAAGACATGAGGCAGTTATGCGCTCAAAGAAGAACATTATGTTAACCAACTTAAAAGGGAAAAAGTTGGAGGATGTGTCGGTAGCTTGCGAATACCCTGATGTTTTCCCTGAGGAATTGCCAGGATTGCCACCAGATCGAGAGATTGAATTTGTTATAAATCTGGTACCTGGTACAGCCCCAATATCAAAAAGACCTTATCGGATGTCAGCTGATGATTTAGCTGAAGTCAAGAGGCAGATTCAAGAATTACAAGAGAAAAGTTTCATTAGACCAAGTTCTTCACCTTGGGGAGCCCCAGTACTTTTGGTAAACAAGAAGGATGGTAGTCAGCGTATGTGCGTGGACTATAGAGCTTTAAATGAAGTAACTATAAAGAATAAGTATCCCTTACCCCGGATCGACGATCTGTTCGATCAACTCAAAGGATCAAGCGTCTTCTCCAAGATTGATCTTCGGTCAGGATATCACCAGTTGAAGATTAGACCAGAAGATATACCAAAGACAGCCTTCGCCACAAGATATGGACTATATGAGTATACGGTGATGTCTTTCGGTCTGACAAATGCCCCGGCATACTTCATGAATTTAATGAATAAAGTATTTATGGATTATTTAGATAAGTTTGTTGTTGTCTTTATAGATGACATTCTTATCTATTCGAAAAACGATAAAGAACATGAGGATCATTTAAGGATAGTGTTGCAAAGACTCCGTGAACACCAGTTATATGCTAAGTTTAGCAAGTGTGCGTTTTGGTTAAAGGAAATTGAGTTTTTGGGACACGTAATTTCAGCAGAAGGAGTATCTGTAGATCCTGGAAAAGTTAAGGATGTATTAAATTGGACTCCACCCAAGACAGTAACCGAGATCAGAAGTTTTCTGGGATTAGCTGGTTATTATCGTCGATTCATTGAAGGCTTTTCCAAGATTGCCATACCTTTAACCCAGCTGTTAAAGAAGGAGAAGAAATTTGAATGGAGTAAATCCTGTGAGGAAAGTTTTCAAGAGTTAAAGAAGAGGTTAACTTCAGCACCAGTTCTGCGATTACCGGATATTAGAAAAGATTTTGAAGTTTATTGTGACGCATCAAAACAAGGTCTTGGATGTGTACTAATGCAAGAAGGAAAGGTTGTTGCTTATGCATCAAGGCAGTTAAGGCCACATGAGGAGAATTACCCCACTCATGATTTAGAGCTAGCTGCTGTAGTGCATGCTCTGAAGTTGTGGAGGCATTATCTAATTAGTAATCGGTGTGAGATATATACGGATCATAAAAGTTTAAAGTATATATTCACTCAACCTGATCTTAATCTGAGACAAAGAAGATGGCTCGAACTAATAAAGGATTATGATGTGGGAATACACTATCATCCCGGAAAGGCTAATGTAGTGGCAGATGCTTTAAGTCGGAAGATCCATGTTAGCAATATGTTGATTCAAGACAGTCAGTCAACTCTTCGTGAAGAATTTCAGCGTCTCAATTTGGGAGTGATAAATGAAGGAATTCTGTCTACATTAAAGGTCCAACCCACTTTGGAAGATCAGATTAAGGCAGCTCAGAAAGAAGATGAGTATGTTAAAGAAATAAAGGATAACATGAAGAAAGGCAAAGCACCTGGATTCTCAGAAGATGAAGAAGGAATTCTTTGGTTTGGAAAAAGGATTTTAGTACCGGAGAGAAAGGAAATAAAAGATTTAATTCTAAAGGAAGCACATGAATCAGGATATTCCATTCATCCCGGAAGTACAAAGATGTATCAAGATCTAAGAGAAAGTTATTGGTGGACCAGCATGAAACGAGAAATTGCAGAATATGTAGCTTTATGTGATATATGTCAAAGGGTTAAAGCAGAGCACCAACGACCTGCCGGTCTTTTGCAACCTCTGCAGATACCTGAATGGAAATGGAAGGAAATCGGAATGGATTTCATAACAGGACTACCAAGAACCAAGTCAGGGTATGATTCAATTTGGGTTATAGTGGATCGCTTAACAAAGGTTGCACATTTCATACCTGTAAAGACTACCTATTCAGGAGATAGATTGGCAGAGCTCTATATGTCAAGAATTGTATGTCTGCATGGAGTTCCAAAGAAGATCGTATCGGATAGAGGAACACAGTTTACCTCAAGATTTTGGCAGAAACTGCATGAAGTTTTGGGCACCAATTTAAATTTCAGTACTGCTTATCATCCTCAAACAGATGGCCAGACTGAACGAGTGAATCAGATATTGGAAGATATGCTAAGAGCGTGTGCATTGGCCAACAAAGTTAGTTGGGATCAAAGTTTACCCTATGCGGAATTTTCCTATAATAACAGTTACCAGTCTAGTCTGAAGATGTCTCCGTTTGAAGCCTTGTATGGCAGGAAATGCAGAACGCCATTATATTGGTCAGAGACTGGAGAAAGTCAAGTATTCGGACCTGATGTCTTGAAGCTAGCCGAAGAGCAAGTTCGATTAATACGAGACCGATTGAAGATAGCACAGACCAGACAAAAGAGTTATGCAGATAATCGTCGCAGAATGTTGGAATTCGCACCAGGGGATCATGTGTATTTGAAGGTGTCACCTTTAAAAGGGATGCGACGTTTCAAGGTCAGTGGAAAGCTTGCTCCAAGATATATCGGACCATTTCTAGTTATAGCCAGAAGAGGTGAAGTTGCATATCAGTTAGAGCTTCCTCCTCAATTGTCAGATGTACATGATGTATTTCATGTATCACAGTTGAAGAAGTGCTTAAGAGTACCAGAGGAGTTAATACCTTTAGAAGAGGTGGATTTAAAAGAAGACTTGACGTATCCAGAGTTTCCTGTCAAGATTTTAGAAAAGGCAGAGCGATGTACAAGAAACAAGACTATCAAATTTTGCAAGGTGCAGTGGAATAATCATCCAGAATCGGAAGCAACCTGGGAGCGTGAAGAGGATCTTCGAGCAGAGTTTCCTGATCTATTTCCCGGTCTTTCCGAATCTCGGGGTCGAGATTCTTTCTAAGGGGGGTAGGTTTGTCACATCCCAAATTTTCGCTTTCTGTAAAATTTTATTAATTATTTTAATGTATTTGAGTCTTATCTGGATTTATTCGGATTTATTTGGAGTTTATTTAAAATTTTAAAGCAAGGAAATGTGTTTAAAATATTTTATTAAAGCCAAAAATAGTTTATTATATTTTCCCCAGCCTTCCCTAAATTTTTAAGGAATTATTGAGAATTTTCTAGAATTTAAAATCAATTTTCAAAGTTAAAAAGTATTTTATAAAGTTATTAAATTCAAATCTGAGATTAAAAATATTTTATTAAAGTTTAAAATTCTTCCAGGAATATTCTATGATTTTTCTGGAATTTTTAGACATTAAATATTATTTTTCGATGTATTAATAAAGTTTCTAGTAATTCCTGAAATTAAATCCGAAAATAAAAATCAATATATCCCTAGCCGCCACGTGTCGCCCTCAGATGAAATCCATCTCTCTCCACGTTTTAATCTTAGCCATCCACCACAACTTACCCCTTCATAAAATCCAAAGCCTCTCATACACCCACTTGCCACGTGTCGCAAATCCGACGGCTCGTACCCCTTCACTTCCTCTCCTCTCTATTACACATGGGACCCACATGTCATATCCATCTTCAACCTCTTCTTCTTCCTCCTCCCACCCTCTCTCTCCACCTCCATTAACCCGAAAATGGAGCTCTTAAATCCGGCCGTTTCTTGCCCTTTAAACTCCGAGCGTTTGCGCAATCAATTGCCCTCATCAATCCCCACTCATGGCCGGCCGTCACCTCCCTTTAATTCTCTCTAAACCGCCGGCCTTTCATTTTTTTTCTCTCCACCTATAAAAGTGGAACTCCGGTGTTCCTCCTCCCATTTGGCCCTCCTCTCACCGCCGCCCCTCCCCTCCCGTTCGGCCGCCACCCCGCCGCCGTGCGCCGTCTCTCCCCGCCGCCGGTCGCCGCCGTTCCGGCCATCTTCCGCCGCCGCCCAAGCTCCACCACCGCCGGCCTTCCACCTCCCCTCGCCGCCGACCGCCCGCCCCTCCCCGCCGCCGTCGGTAAGCCGCCGCCGCCTCTCCTCACCCCGCCGCCGCTCGCCGCCCCACCGCCCCACCGCCAGCCACCGGCGAGGCCGCCGGCCGGCCATCTTCCCGTGCGGCCGCGCGTGCGCCCGCGTGGCCGGTCTCGCCCGCGTGGACGGCCACGTGGCCGCCACCTCGCGCCCGCATGGCGCCATGTGGCCGGTGTACCACGTTGGCGAACCCCGTGGTCCGTGGATCCGGTTCACGGTAGACCGGACCCACCCGTCATTCAAATAATAATTCCCGCTCAGAAAATTCGAAAATTGATGACGTCATAAATCATATTTCTCAGTACAAAAATAATTCCCGAAACTAGGTTTTTTCCTTTTTCCCTAGTTTTAATCTTTCGGAAGCCATAACTTTTTCATTTTAAGTCCAAATTGATCCATTCAAGTTTCTAAATTCATCTAAAATTCTAATCTTTCAATTGGTATATTTAGTTTCAATTTTTGAATTTTTCTATTTTATTTTATTTATTTGGATTTCTTGATTTACGTGTAGAGACCGATTTGTCCGAAGAATTTCACGAGCAAGCCCCGGAAAATTTCAACCCAGCACAGGAAGGCAAGTCTCCTTTGATCATTTTGATCCTATGTTTTGCAAGTTTTCTTTGATCAACTTGCTCAAATGATTTATAAAATGATTAGGTGGTTATTTTAAATTATTGCATGCTTATGTTATATCAAGTGATAATTTGATTTAGAAAATTTAGTTAAATACCCAATTTGTTATACCTTCCATTGAAAATTGTTTACCTTGTACCATTGTCAACTTAGAATATCCCTTTGACTCAATAATGAGTTAGTATTACATCTGTTGAATTTTTAAATACTAGCAAATGCTTAGCGTAGCAAATCAATGTAATAATGCTCAACTGAGTAGCATGTTTGCTAAATGTTTTGATGAATGATTTGTTCGAACATTGGTAATGAATGTTACCATTGTTAAATGATTTGTTTGAAAAGTGGTAATGGATGTTACCACTGTTAATTTAAAAGTAAAAATGAACTTTAAAGTGAAAAGTTGACAAGGGTGGATGGAAGGTTTGGCTGGTGCAGTTAGCACGAGAATTTTTGGAATTGTGAATGAACCACCCTGGTCGTTTAAGGACCGACGCTTGTGTTTGTCCAAACTGAGCAAAACAGTGCAACCACAAGTCTATATGGGTACGACCTAGCTAACTAACCTATAAAGGTGTAGTTTAGATATCACCAGTGGTGTATTGAGTGCCAGGGTGTACTGGTTACTCATAGTGAGGGACAGGGTTTACTGTACTCATACGGCGCAAGAGGGGGCTCCGACTCGTGGATTCGAGTTGTGGTGAAACCTTAGCGGGTGGTATCTAGCTATACTGGAGTAGGTGAAAGGCTTTGTGATATTTTATCTGGGTCTCATGCCAAAGGAAGCATGTTGACTATTAAGATAATTTATCTCTTGTGGGTAAAGTGTACAAACTCTGCAGAGTAAAACTATTCGAATAGCCGTGCCCACGGTCAAGGGCGGGCAAGGAATGCATTCACCTGGTAGAAGTTTGATTTTGATTTTAAAATAAAATGGTTTGTCAAACTCGGGAGTGGTGTAACTCTCGTGATTTAAATCTGGTGGTGTAACCAGATCAGGTGGTTTAACCTGAGTTTTTAAAGTTGGCAGATAGCCTGAGATATTAGTGTTGGTGGTTTAACCTTCACTAAGTTATTTATCTAATTTCATTTATGAAAAACAAGATGTTTATCAAATGGCCTTTGAAGTAATTATGTAGATTTGAAATAAAATGCTGATTTTTGCAAGAGAAACATATAGCCTTCCTTTGTAAAGCCTTGCATCTATGCATCTTTCCCAAGACTTGCGGAGTACATTTTTGTACTCACGTGTTGCTCTATAAATATAATAGCAGAGAATGAAGAAGCTCAAGCCGGAGAGTACGACTTCTGTGCCGAGTGTGGATGCGGTGGATTCTTCCCAGATGCTTAGGACTCGTTTCCCCAGTCAATTGCCTGTGGCAGATTGATGGGTCGATTAATTTACTTTTTGCTTCCGCTGTGTTAATTTTCGTTTTAAGGTTCTGTGAACCTTTGTAAGGCAATGACCTTTGTAAACCTTCAGTTATTATTGTAATAAATCGTGGATGACAATGTACCGTTTTTCTGGTTATCTGTGTGTACTAGCTTTGATCTGGGACTAGTACTGAAATGCACAGGGGGGGTCCGGGAGTTTCTACTCCGGGTCTCACAGTAGTCAGCCTATGTGAGAGGGGCATGGGCATTAAGTGGGGACGATTCGGTCATTCCACAAATGCAAGGGCAAGCCCCCAACCGTGCCCACATATACTAAGTACCATGCAGCCAAGCTCTTGTTCCCATCCCATTCTCTCGGCCAAGGTAAGAGCATAGCAAGGGGAGCACCACTTTCCATACCTTCCCACTGCCAAACCAAGAGGAAGCCAGCTGAGAGCCACCCCAAAGACCCAAGCACAAACCACACCACCGCAGGGGGAAGGCAAGGAGGAGAAGATGGAGCCGAAGGAGGAGGAGCAAAGGGGTGGCCGACCGTGACGGCAAGAGGCGGAACCGCCTGAACCTCGACCCCATCCACGCCATTCCTTTTCCTTCTAGCTCGGCAATCAAGTAAGCTTGCCATAGCACACAGCATGTGAAAGGTAAAATGCGTAGAGGGTAGAGCAAACCGACGAGTAGCAATAGGGGGAGGCGGCCGGCAAACCGGACGTTCGGTGGCCGACAGACGTGCCATCCTCCACGGCCGCGCGGGAAGGCGCGCCTCGCTGCGCGCGTGCACGGGAAGGCGGCGGGGTCCGGTCCCGGCCGGATCTAAGATGGGGGAGGCAAGTAGGGGGACGGTCGGTGGTGAGCCTGGGGCCAGCGGGCCGAGCCCGCCCGCGCACCCACGAACCGCCGAAGGAGGCCGCGCAAGAGAGAGGGATTGGGGCGGGGTTATGGAGGAGTCGGCGGCGGGGAAGGGGCCGTGCGCCACCGCCGCCTAGGTGGAGGAGCCGGCGAGGCCCAGTGGCCCGTGCGCCGTCGCGCCGCCCCGGTCCCCGCACGCAAGGAGGAGAGAGAGGGGGGTAGAGGAGGCGGGTTAGGAGGATGGGGGCGCCGCCCGATTGAGACCAGAGAGGAGAGGGAGGAGAGGAAGGTAGAGGGGGCGGCGGGAGGGGCCGCTGACGGTGAAGGGGCCGGCCGGCCTTGCGCGCCGTCGCGCCGCCCCTGGGAAGGTCTGTTCGGCCGAGTGGAATAGGGGAGAGAGAAGCCAGGTGAGGTGGGGAGAAAAGAAAAGGAAGAGGAAAGAGAGAAGGAAAGAAAGAAAAAGGGAAGAAGGAAAAGAAAAAAAAAGAGAAGAAAGAGAGGAAAAAAAGGGAAAAAAAGAAAAAAAAAAGAGGAGAAAAAGAAAGAAAAAAATGGGGTGGTACTCGCGCGATGGGACCTTGACCCCTTGCCTTCTACGCTCGAGTCGAGTTAGCGTGTAGAATCGTCGATTAAGCTCTGGTTTTATCTGCCGTTGAGTCGGGTTAACGTGTACGCAGGTGGAGGTCCCGGGTCGGAGCCGTCCACGCGTCATTCCCAAGGCCAACCAGGCAAGTGCATTGTAAAGCGGTGAATTCGGGTAGTGATTTCGGTTAAAAATTGAATGATGATGCACTGCTTATCTTGTTGAGGTAAGTTAAATATTTTTGGATGATGCATGCTTACCATGTTAGGGTAAGTTAAAGAGTTTCAGAATGCATATTGAGACATGCCATGTTGATATGCATAATTGAACTTGCATTGCATGCATGTCATGAAATGAGAGAAAGTTGGTCCACGTTGAGTGGACGCTCCACGGGAGTGGAGCTGGGTCCCCGTATGAGAGTTACGGGCTACTGAGATCCCTGTATGAAACAGGACGGGCTTGAGGTCCCCGCATAAAACAGGGCGGGCCTAGGTGAGCATCGACGGGTGCACACTCTGCTGTACCGGTATAGGCTAAAGAGTTGAGAAAGAAGTGCATGAGCATGTGCATGAGCATGAGCATATGCATAACGATCGGTTGATGAGAACCTAAAGAGATAATAGAAATGTGCATGTGCATGATGAATGGTTCATCGGGACGTAAAGTGGTTAAATGGAGAAGTGGTTAATGAAACTGGAATGAATATGGTCTAATGAATGAACCTGTTATTTGCTGTTTTGCTTTGTACTTGCTGAGTCGGTGGACTCACCCTTGCTTCGTCGTTATTTTTTTAGGTGACCGTTGAGGAGGTCAAGCGCGGGCGGGAGTAGCACATGAAATAACGGCACGAGCTAGCAGCACCTTTGTATCATCTTTTGTCAGTGTACTTTAGCTTTTACCAGGCTAGAGTAATCGCTAAAAATGCTATGATGTATCTGAACGCAGTAATATAAATAAAGTTAATGTTGGTTTAAAGTTCTTTAGTGTTAATGATTTGGTAAGAGTATGCAGAGGTGGTAGCATCTTGGCCCAGAGAGTGGGCGGGGTGTTACAAAGATGGACAAGAGAGATTCCATGATTAGAAGAGAACAGTGATTTCAATTTTAAAAGTTTGAATAAATCTCAAAACAAATTTGATTTGTGATTAGTAATACATGTACCATGTACCTGTGAAAAAAATTCCGTCCATCTCAACAAAAAAAAAACAAGAAGACATTCTGTCGCTTCTCCACAATGTGTATAGTCAGGATCAGAACAAAAAATGACGACAACAATGCTATGAAATGAGAAAGACCTGTGCTACTAACTGCAGGATACAACACAAGATTATGCTACATGATACATGAGCCAGAAATAGCATCACAACAAACCATAATATAGCATTCCAGAAATCTACAAAGTAGGGATCAACAGAGGCGCCTGCCTGCATGCCTAGCTTAATGGGGGATTTGCTCATGTGCCCCAAAGTTTAATGGCGTTTGCTCATTTGCCCCATGATGTCTCACTGACATATGGGCCCTGGACCCGTATGTCAGTGAGACATCATGGGGCAAATGAGCAAACGCCATTAAACTTTGGGGCAAGGGAGCAATTTTTCCTAGCTTAATCTCTGAACATTACAACATGTCAAACCTAAAAGGAAGAGCAGCCCAGCTTCGGATTTACACCAAATTCCTATTAATATTTTTAGCACGAAGAAAACAGTTACAACTTCTACATTACGATTGTCGAAGCAGCTTGTGGCGAGGACTTCAGACGATGAGATGACCATTTAATTAGATCTATATGGCTGGTGAGCATGAGTGAGTTGGTAACTGAACACAGACAAGCAGCAAGCAACAAAGCAGGCAGTTATAGGTTTGCATAGTGTTGTATCACCGCAAAGCTCAGGTTCCATCTTTGCATCTGCGGGCTGGAGACCAAGACACGATGGACCTGCAAAGCGACAAATACGAAGAAATTAAGTGCATGACTTCAGATGTATGCACATGTGCGATTTGTAGCTCTTAAATGTTGTTTTACTTCCAGTTTGTTGTATAACATTTAAACTTCAGAGATAATGGCCATAGTGAAAACTCAAATATTAATATATCTACTTAATAGTAAAAAAAGAGTAAAATACACTGTGGGTCCCTAAACTTGTCACGTTGGGCCACTTAGATCCCAAAAAATTGAAATTGCAGATTTATGTACTTAAACTTATTTAAATGGGTCACTATAGATTCCAAGAATGACTCACTGGCTTGACCGCTGACGTGTAGCCTTGATCGATACTAACATGGTGTGAGGGTCACATGCATCTCTACCACTTGCTCTCTCTGTTTCCTCCTCCGCCACCATGCCTGCCTCCCTCCTCCCCCCGAGCTTCCTCCCTACCACCGTCTCTTCCTCCCACCCCCAGCTGCTCCACCTCTGCTACGATTTCGAGCCTCTACTTGTCTATCTCTCCTCCCCCTCCATCATCGCATTCCTCATGTCGTCGTCCCCGCCGGCCTACGTATTGGCCCCGAAGCGCTGGCAACGATGACCAGATCCAGTGGAACTCCTCGCTTGTCGGCAGTCGTATGTGAGAAAGATGACTGGATCTGGTTAGCGGCGACGACAAGCTCCATATCCTATGGCTGGAGGTGTGGGATCCGACAGTTGCACTTCCACTGCACAACTCAGATCTGGTCGGTCGCTGGGGAGGAGAAAGATGGTGGTGGAAGGGTGGGGATGGGCGGATCCAGTGACAGCGATGATGGGGATTCTGGCATCGACGAAGATGACCGCCGCTGTGGAGGAGGAAGTCGGTGGCGGAGGGGTTGGAGACAGCCAGATCCGGTGATAGCAGTGACAGGGATGCCGACGTGGAGGAACACAAGGTAAGGAAATGCAAATGATCGCAACTACAGGCGGTTAAATGCCAATTTTATCACCCACTCGATTGGTCAAGTGAGTCGCACATGACCCCCATAGCACGCTGGTATCGATCAAGACTACACGTCAGTGGTCAAGCAAGTGAATCGTCCTCAGGATTTACAGTGACTCATTTAAATAAGTTTAGGTATATAAATCTGTAGTTTCAAAATTTGGAAACCTAAATGATCCAACTTGATATGTTTATAAACCTATTGTGTATTTTACTAAAAAATTTTTGCTAGTCTCAGCTACAGCGCTGTAAGAAAGGACATAGTGTTATAAATAAACTACAATCCAGCATTCCAGCTGTTAGAAATGGTTAGTTGGTTACCAAATGAAAAAAAGTTGAGAACTAGCAACTGAAACACTAAACTCTTTTAAGTTTATCTATCTCCGCATAAGCCCAAAAATTGTATGGTGAAAGGACAAGGACAGAGTAGATAGCCATTTTCTTCTAATTTTCCATTATTTCAAAACAGCAATATTAGGCACTACTAAAGAGAGGTCTAGTTAGGGGGTGGATTTGGTTATAAGAAAAATAAGGTAACTAACCAACACGAGATTTTTCACTAGTAATACCCAAATTGGCATCATGATGCATAAACAAACTCTATTAATGATCTACCATGAACAGTACTGAAGTTAACCAAAGAGGGGGAAAAACAGAAGTTGGCCAGCACAAGGAACATACAAAAAAAATCAGCTGAAATGAATCACATCAGTTACTGTTCAAGCTTCGCTGTGGCACTAGACAGCTATAAGTACCACTTGGGGGGGCCAAAAGAGTGCAGACATTCAATCACTCAGCCTATGTAACTGATTTTGGGGCTTAACCAAGCAACACGTAAGAAGAGGGGACAAGAGCAAGGGATCTTTTATGGTGCCCACAAGTACAAAACTTGCCCAAAGGGGTTACAACCCCTTTGGTGTATGCTGCACACTTGCACTTTATGGAGAACTATTCCTCTTGTTGAATTTTGACCAACCTGTGAGAATACGAATTTCTAGTGATCCCCTTTCATCCCTTATTGAAAATGACAATAACTGGAGATACTAAACTTACACCACTTGTGAAATCCAATATAAATTTTATTTCCTAATTGCACACTAAGTATGCCCAAAGATTTGAACCATGCATTGGCGTCAATATATGACCAAATATATAAGGTATACACATAAAAGGCTGTCTGACATTGCTGACCGTCATATCTCAGCATTGGTTTTATCATCAAAGCAAATCTTAACTGGCATTAGATAGAATGGTTTGTGTACTGTATTTAGATGTACCCGTCTAAAGATATTTCATTGTTTGTAGCAATAGAGTACTATGGAAGAATCTAGCACAAATGACTGCAGAATAAAAAATCAGAGATGCAAACAATATACATACATGGGGTTCTTCTGAAGACGTGTCACCACCATGCAGAAGACACAACCAATACTCTATTCTTCCATCCAAGGTACACGACACCGTCTTTCTCCTCAAGCCTATAGTAGCTGTTGTAACTATGCAACAGTGTTCTGATGGTGTTATTCACCACTGAACTGAGCGGGTATGGCCTAAATCCAGCCATTTGAAATCTTGCCTTCCATTTTCCAAACAACTCGTGCCTCTCAACCCTTTCAGCACCCTCACACGCGATTAAATTAACAATATCCCTTGCAACACAGTGTTGTTCCGCGCTAATCCGTCTCTTGTCATCCCTTGGGAGAGCAACGTCTATCGACTCAAACATGGCAGTATAGTAGTCGAGAGTCTCCAAGTATCTTGGGAAGAATGGAGCTGTGTTTGTATTTGACTCCTGCTCAACGAGAGTCACCACCCTTGGAGAGAGGCTCTTGATCATTCTTAAAATCCTATCCCGATGATTTTCTGTGCTTACGCTTTCATCAGGAGTGTGATGCAGCTGATAGGCAAAATTCACAGCAATAACCTCCCCAGGTCTTATATCAAGATGCTCAAGGTGAACCTCATGGCTAGCAGCTGGAACAGCATTAAACTCAAAGGGCAGACCACACGACTGAGAAACATTATACAATCTCATCCCAACAATATCCAGCCCACCTCCTCGGGCATAAGCAGAATTCGAGTCATCTATACCAGTGATTCTTAGGCATGGTGGACCCCCAGGCCTCGCTGCAAGAGCCTGTATCAGAGTTACCCACTGGCTCCCCTGCGCGATTTGGAAATCAATTATGTGAACAAAGTTCTCACCCTTAATAGCCTCAGCGATGGCACCATTTGCTGACATGTAACCAAACTTAAAGAATGGGCAGATCTCATAAAGGAGATGCATGTATGACATGAGCTCAGAGCTTGTAGGTTCTTTACACTTCAAGGATTTATATAGTTTACTTCCGGAGGAAGAAAGTCTGGCAACAAGGCCTTCCAACATATAGGCTCCCAGTCGTTGCATTGGATCTCCAGAGACAGACACCAGCTGACCTAACTCGGATATCAGTAGTTCTGTTGTAAACACATCATTCTCGGCAACAGCCTTACCACATGCTATGATTACCTGCTTCAAGTCTCCTGTATTAATTCCCAGAAGCTGTCTCCAGTTATCTGGTTTCATAGTCATGTTGGCTTGCAATGAGCTCTCAGGGTTGTCAGAAGCTATGTCCAATTCAGGTCCAAGAATTGCATTCTCTAGCTCCTTTAGTTTAACCTGGAGATTTGCAACCTCAGCGACACAGGAAGCACTTGGAGGGGAACTACATGCATGGTTTGAGTGGCTATCATGCTGAGACAGGGGGCTCCCACTTACAGGGGAGATGCTATGAGAAGATGTGGAGCTTTGTGTAGGATAAACACCATTTGCTGAGGATGATTCCAGCGTGCAGTACTGTGCTTCAAATACTTGAGGGTTAGAACTAATCTTCTGTGACCCATCATCAGAAGAAGTGTAGTGAAGATCCAGATGATTTTGCTTTATATAGAACCTTCCATTTTCCCCTAAAGGCACTGAGTTGTTGTAGTATGCCGTTTGAGAATCATCTGAGCATCTGTATGTATGGTTTGAAGCCTTAGCTGACATACTGGTGTCTGCAAACTTGTGGGACTATACTCAACGCTCAACAGGGAGTTGATCCTGCCATGTTTATCACAAAGGTATTCACTATGTCGCTAGTATCAAGTAACTATAAACAATATTACAAAAACCAAGTAATAAAGGAATACATAAGCACATACTAAAATAGTTTACAATTTAACACCCGAACTCGCATCAACTTTACCTGGGCATATGGTCTTGAACTAAATTATATTTTGAAAAAGTATAAAGCAAATATAATCAAGACCATATGTAAAAATAGATTAAATTCATTTTAACAAACTCATAAAAGCTTCATTCTTGACCAAACAGTGTGCAAGTATATTAACTTCATTTTAACAAACTCATATCAGCTTCATTCTTGACCAAACAGTGTCCAACTCAAACCACATCAATTTGAAGTTCATATTCCAATCTTTTCATGGTAAGAACTAAGCAGCAGCGATTTGATCATGTGCTTGCTTAGCGCTCCTTGCTTACATGCCTGAATTTTTTGAAATTAACAAGACAGTGAGCTGCAAAGATGTTTGTCCACAATTCCAGTTTTACTGAGGCACATCTGTTGCTGGGGTCTTTGGTAAAAAAATAAATAAATAATTCTGCATACTACTCTCTCATGTGATGATTACCCCCAAGAAAGGACTGCTTAATGAAAAGTTTAAAGTCACTATGTGGTATTAGAGTATTTGGACTGTATATTAGTCCTTCCTTCTATTGTTGTACTTACCTAGTTTAGCTCCTCTAATTGAGGATTGTATTTCATTGTAATCCCTCTCTCATGGCTATTAATATAATGTCACCTCCGCCTTTGGCAGCGTGGTGATTGTGCCAAAACATTCCATTCTACATGGTATCAGATATTCCTTCCTGAGCCTCTACCGCTACCTCCTCTGTTTTCTTCCTCCGCTGCTTCCTCCGCCGCTCAGCCTCTTCCGCTGCCTCCTCTGTTTCTTCCGCTGCTCCACTCCCTCACTGCGCCACTCCACCATGTCGTCGGCCCTATCCCCCATCGACAGTTCGGCCGCCGCCGCTGCAGATGCCACCGCTGCCAAGAACGGCTCTGTTTCCAGCGCCAGGGTACTCGCTGCACCGCCGGTCGTCCTCAACCCCTACTGCACGATCGTCGTCAAATCCCACGTTCTGACCACCCTCGACATGAAAGCGGCCAATTACTCCCGCTAGTCCAAGTTCTTCCGGACCATGTGCATCAAGTTCGGCTTGATCTCCCACATCGACGGCTCCGACGTCACACATCCGGACGACCCCGCCTGGATCCTCGCCGACTCTGCCGTCCTCAGCTGGATGTATGGCTCCGTCGCCGACGACGTCCTGAATTCAGCGATGACCGACGACGAAACCACGTGCAATTTGTGGCTCGCGATTGAGGGTCTCTTCCGCGACAACAAGGAATCCCGCGCCGTCTTCCTCAGTAGCCAGTTTCACTCCTTGATGCAGGGTGATCAGTCCATTGCCGACTACAGCCAGCGCGTCAAAACCTTAGCCGATGCTTTGTGCGATGTCGGCCACCGCGTCTCCGATTCGCAGCTCGTCCTCAACTTGCTGCGCGGCCTCAACCCCCGCTACTCCAGCACCGCCGATGACATCGCCAACTCGACGTCGTTCCCTTCCTTCGCTCGGGCTCGCTCCATGCTTGTCCTCAAGGAATCACGCCTCGCCAATGAGACAAAAGTCGCCGTCGAGACGGCCCTCCTCACCGGTGGCTCCTTCTGCAATCAATCCGGCTGCCGCTCCACCAAGGCGTTTGCCCCAGCCGCCCAGACCGGTTTCCCTGCTTCAACTGCCGGGCATCGTGATGGTCGTCGCAGCGGGCGCAACCGCCGTGGCAAGAACGGCGCCGGCTCCCAGGGTGGTCGTGCGCCTCCGCCGGCTGGTCCTTGGATCTGCTTCAATCCGTGGTCACCTCCCAACGCCGGCCAGTGGGCCGCTCCTGGTGGTCAGTGGCGCCCATCGCCCGCTCCAGGCCTTCTCGGCGCTCCGCCGCAGGCACATGCCGCATTTGCACCACTCCAGTCGCCCCCTGCTTCGACATGGGACCAGCAGGGGCTCATCACCGCCCTGAATCAGCTTGCTGTCCAGGGGCACAGCGGCTGGGTCGTCGACAGCAGCGCCACCTCCCACATGACATCTCGCGGTGGTATATTATTCTCCTCCCAACCTCCTCGTACGGCTGTCACTGTTGGTAATGGTTTTTGTTTACCCATCATCTCTAGTGGTCATTCCTTTCTCCATACACCAACCACGCAATTCTCTCTTCGTGATGTTCTTGTTGTTCCTCATTTAGTCAGCAATCTTTTGTCTATTCGCAAATTCACTCGAGATAACAACTGCTCTCTGGAGTTTGACGCTAATGGTTTTTCTGTTAAGGATCTCCCGACGCAACGAGTGATGCTTCGCTGCAATAGTGAGGGCGACCTCTACACCATTCCTGCTGCCGAGCCACCCTCCATTGCCAGCGCTCACCTCGCCGTCTCCTCCCATCTTTGGCATCAGCGTCTTGGTCATCTCGGAGTTGCTTCTATCACAGCACTACATAACAATTCGCATATTGCATGCAATAATGTAGCTAGCTCACTTTGCCAATCTTGTCAGCTCAGCAAACATGCGCGTCTACCTTTTGCTACCTCTGTCACTTGCACTTCTGCACCCTTTGAACTCATTCACTGTGATGTGTGGACTTCACTTGTGGCTAGCATATCTAGTTCACTATACTATTTGGTAGTCGTTGATGATTTCTCTCATTTTTGCTGGACCTTTCCACTTAAAGCAAAATCCGATGTTCATCAACACATCGTTGATCTTGCCGCATATGCCAGTACACAGTTTGGCCTCCACCTCAAGTCCGTTCAGGCTAACAATGGCCGTGAGTTTGTTAACCACGCCAACACATCCTTCTTTGCCTCCCGCGGCATCACCCTGCGTCTCTCTTGCCCATACACCTCCTCGCAGAACGGTAAAGATGAGCGGATGCTTCGCACACTCAACAATATGGTTCGCACCCTTCTCCTTCATGCTCATATGCCGCCTAGATTCTGGCCAGAGGCCTTAGCTACCACCTCCTATCTCCTTAACCGGTGCCCCTCCTCCTCCATTAGCGGTGCCATTCCCTACACACTTCTTCACCAAAAACCACCACAATACACTCACCTTCGAGTTTTGGGTTGTTTTTTCTTTCCCAATTTATCCGCCACAACTGCTCACAAACTTGCTCCTCGCTCTACGACCTGCGTCTTTCTTGGCTATCCTCCTCACCACAAAGGATACCGTTGCCTTGACCTCGCCACCAACAAAGTCATCATCTCGCGTCATGTTGTCTTTGATGAGAGTACCTTTCCGTTTGCCAACAGTGGTCATGCGCCTATATCCTCTCCTGTCACTCATACCGACTTGGATTTCCTAGTTGACGACTGTGTCATGCCGGTGCCTTGCACTGCTGCCGCGGCACCCCTGCAGGTCTCCCCAGCGACAGCTCCACCTTCGGGTGTCGAGCGCTCGCTGCCCCTCCAGACAGCGGCGTCTCGACCGCTCGTGCGTCTAGTCTACACCCGACGGCCATGTGCGGCCTCCACTGCCCCTGCCGCCCCGCCTGCCTCCCCGGCGACAGCTCCACCTTTGGGTGTCGAGCACTCGCTGCCCCTCCAGACGGCGGCGTCTCGACCGCCCGTGCGCCTGGTTTACAGCCGTCGGCCCTGTGCGGCATCCCCTGCCCCGGCCGCCCTGCCGGCTGTGGTGACACGCCCGGACGAGCCTGCTGCCCCGCCGGTCGTCTCCCCTACTACAGCTGCACTGGCGCCATCACAGATGGTCACGCGGTCCTGGGCTGCCACTGATCCTTCTGTGGAATTCTTCTCCCTGACGGCCCAGCATGCTCCTGTGTCCGTTGTCCCGACCAACTACCGCAGCGCACTTGCCGATCCTAATTGGCGCGCTGCGATGGGAGATGAGTACCAGGCCCTCGTGGACAATCACACTTGGCGCCTAGTTCCTTGTCCACCTGGTGCAAACAGCGTCTCCGGCAAGTGGAACTTCAAGCACATGTTTCACTCCGATAGTCGTTTGGCTCGCTATAAAGCGCGCTGGGTTGTTCGCGGCTTCTCCCAGCAGCACGGCGTCGACTATGATGAGACATTCAGTCCAGTGGTCAAGCCCGCGACTATCCGCACCGTTCTCTCCATTGCCACGTCGCGCTCCTGGCCGATCCATCAGCTCGACGTCAAGAATGCCTTCCTCCAAAGCACGCTTGACGAGACGGTTTACTGTCAGCTGCCCTCTGGTTTTGTGGACCCTGCTCACCCTTATCATGTGTCTCCTTCAGAAGTCCCTTTATGGCTTGAAGCAGGCTCCTCGAGCATGGTACCACCGCTTCGCCACTTACATATGCCAGCTCGGTTTTGTTGCATCCTCCTCCGATGCGTCCCTGTTTGTCCTCCACCAGACGGCTTACCTTCTTCTGTACGTCGACGACATCATCCTTACCGCCTCGTCTACCCCACTTCTTGAGCGCATCATCAGCCAGCTTCGCTCGAAGTTCGCCATGACAGATCTCGGCAGCCTGCACTTCTTCCTTGGCATCTCCGTCACACGCTCTTCGGACAGTCTGTTTCTGTCCCAGCGACAATACACCGTTGATCTTCTCCGGCGGGCGGGCATGGCTGAGTGTCACTCCACTACTACACCAGTGGACACCCATCGGAGTACCGGAGCCTTGCAGGAGCACTGCAGTACCTCACACTAACCCGTCCTGACTTGGCGTATGCCGTTCAGCAGGTGTGTCTCGTCATGCACGACCCGAGGGAGCCTCATCTAGCGCTGATCAAGCGCGTACTACGGTATGTCAAGGGCACCCTTGACGCTGGTCTTCACATCGGCCTTTCACCAGTGACCTCCATCACTGCCTACTCCGACGCCGACTGGGCTGGTTGCCCGGATTCTCGTCGCTCTATGTCCGGTTACTGCATCTACCTCGGTGACAATCTTGCGTCTTGGTCCTCTAAGCGCTAGACTACGTTGTCTCGCTCGAGTGCTAAGGCCGAATACCGAGCCGTTGCACATGCTGTCGCCGAGTGCTGCTGGCTGCGGCAACTTCAGGAACTTCATGTTCCCCTTGCTTCGGCTACCGTGGTGTACTGCGACAACGTCAGCGCCGTCTACATGTCCACCAATCCCGTACACCATCGACGGACGAAGCACATCGAGATAGACATTCATTTTGTCCGCGAGAAGGTCTCCCTCGGTGAGGTCTGCGTCCTGCACGTTCCATCATCTCGTCAATTCGCGGACATCATGACCAAGGGTCTTCCGACCCAGCTTTTTCAGGAGTTTCGATCCAGTCTTTGCGTCCGGACTCCTCCCGCTACGACTGCGGGTGGGTATTAGAGTATTTGGACTGTATATTAGTCCTTCCTTCTATTGTTGTACTTACCTAGTTTAGCTCCTCTAATTGAGGATTGTATTCCATTGTAATCCCTCTCTCATGGCTATTAATATAATGCCACCCGGCTTTGGCAGCATGGTGATTGTGCCAAAACATTCCATTCTACATGTGGTAGTCAAAACTAGTCATGTACAAGGGTATTTTTTGTGATTTTTATCAGTAATTCTATGCATCACCTCTTACTATAAGTTGCACAAATCTTAAAGCAAGAGAAGGGCAAGTAATCACTATCCACCTTTTATTCATACTTTAATATTTATGCAACTTTGAAATACTGATACATAAAAGCACATCCCAAAGGAGGGACCATATGAGATTTGATGACAACAACTGAATTTATGCGTGTTTGCTAGTAATTAAAAAAATGTGTAGGACAATAATTGTTATGGGATGCAGTTAGGCAACAAATCTCATTTTATTTAACAACTTTACTCATAGTGCCACAGTTCAGGATGCAAGTGGGACGTATTGCAGGCTGACCGCACATTACCCACATTGGCAGCAAGCATTTATGCTGGGTATTGTGGCAGCCCGCGAAAGGCTTATGCGGGCAATGCGACGCCCACAAAGCCCATGATGCCGTGGCAGTGACGCTGGTCGTTGAGCACCAAGAAGCACCACAGCAGGCGCTCGAGTGTTAGAACTAATCTTGTTGTGTTGTTTGTGTGGTCGGTGTCGAGTACTCGCGTGTTTGAGTATTGCGTAGTCGTGCTCAGTGAGTACCCGTAGTCGTGTGCCAAGTGCAAGTCAAAGACCTGGAGTCGGAGAGCAGTCGAAGACTCCGGAGTTGGAGACCGGCCGTATCACTGGCCGTAGTCATAAGTCGAACTGCGCAGTGGTCGTAGTCATGAGTCGATGCGGTCGGTACTCAGAGTACTACTATAGCAGTAGTCGTAGGTCGACAGTGGTCGTAGCACAGTAGTCGTGCTTCGGTGGTCGTAGCACAGTAGTCGTGCTACAGTGTTGTCGTAGAAGTCACAGTCGTGAGTTGAGTTGCATTGTGGTCGATGGTCAGTACTCAAATACCAGTAGTACCGCCAGTCTGAGCGGTACTACCGGGATGCTGGTTGACAAGCTGTGGTCGGTGAAGCGGTCGAAGACAAGCCGTGGTCATGAGGCATGGTCGAGGCACCGTGGTCGACAAGGCATGGTCAAGGACTCGAAGATAGTCAGTTTGTGTGCGGTCGTAGATCAGGTCAGGTAGCAGTATGTTTGACGTACCAAGTGTATCCACTAACTGTTAGTTGGTTAGAGGACTGAGTCATTCGGGTATTGCGTAGATTGTGGAATCATAAGGATCTCGGGCATTCTGTTAGTGTGGAATCAGTGGGATCGTGGCCGGAAGTTTCGAGCAGTTTGTTTGCCTGTGTAAATTGTAATTTGAGTCTATAAATAGAAGAGAAAACAGAAAAGCTGAAGTGGATTGGCACAGCACAAACTCTTGTGCGTCTTGAGTAGATTCAAGGTGTTCGTGTGAGTTTCGACGACCATGTGTGTGTGTTGTGTTCCGTCCCTGGGCCAATAATTGGTATCAGAGCCTTGGTGTTCTTCATGCGTCAGAGAAGAAGTCGAGGAAAGACTTCCATGCGTCGAAGAAGAGCCCTGAAGATTCCCGTGTCGGAGAAGACTCGGTGATTCCCGTGAGTCGAGAAGATGCCAAGAGGAGTTTTGTCTCCATCAGCGATCCACGGCCTGCTTCGAGGTGATTCGTCCGCCTCCAGTTCGCAGGTGTCCATGAAGAGGGAGAGCGCGGTGACGTTGTCGTACCTGCAGCTCACCCGCACGAACTATACGGTCTGGGCGATGAAGATGTGTTGGCACTTCAGGTGCAATTGTGCAAAGCGTGTGGGAAGCAATCGA
This sequence comes from Dendrocalamus latiflorus, assembly GCA_017311315.1. Lineage (NCBI taxonomy): Eukaryota > Viridiplantae > Streptophyta > Magnoliopsida > Poales > Poaceae > Dendrocalamus > Dendrocalamus latiflorus. Next base: position 17,260,697 of record CM029667.1, read on the forward strand.
ACCTGATGCCACCGAGTATCAAAAGGATTGGATGGTGTTGTACACCATCTATTAGTCCATGCCAGAAGAGGCCATGTCTTCCCTCACCGGGAAGGATATGGCCAAGTTGGCATTGGAGGCGATCAAGACGACGCACATGGGGCATGAGCGCATGCGCAAAGCCAAACTTCAGACTCTCAAGAGAGACTTCGAGGGCCTGAAGATGGAGGAAATAGAGTCCGTCGAAGACTTCACTGGTCGGCTGACGCCGGTCGTCTCCAAGATCCGAACGTTGGGCAACACCACGGTGGATGAGATTGCCGTTGTTCACAGGTTTCTTCGGGCCGCTCCAGTGCGCTACATGCAGCTCGTGACCTCCATTGAAAAGTGCGTAGACTTGAAGACCCTCACTGTCAAAGATCTCGTCGGGCGGTATAAGGCCTACGATGAACGTGTCGGAGTCAATCTCGACAACGCGAAGCAGAGCGAGCATCTGTTGCTCACGCGTACGCAATGAGACCCTCAATAAGAATGAAGGGTCAAGTAGCGGCGTGAGGAAGAATTGTGATCGTGGCATTGGTTGCATCAAAGAAGGTGGTGGTCGTAGACACAACCATGATGATGATGACGACGAGGACGACAACAACTCGTAGACCAGTGAGCGAAGGTCCAACAAGAAGGTGAAGTGCTACAATTGTGGCATACGCGGACATTTTACCAGCGAGTGACGAAAGTCGAAGAAGGAAGAGGCGCATCTCGTCACGGCTGATGTCGATGACCATCCGGCGCTGCTCTTAAGATCGACGAAGAGGTATTCAAGAATAATGACAACAAGATTAGGGGGGTGAATGTTAGAACTAATTTTGTGTTGTTTGTGTGGTTTGTGTCGAGTACTCTTGTGTTCGAGTATTGTGTAGTCGTGTCGAGTGCTCAGTATGTTCGAGTACTCTGTAGTCATTTTCCAAGTACAAGTCGAAGACCTAGAGTCGGAGAGTAGTCGGAGACCAGTCATAGCACTGGTCGTAGTCACAAGTCAAACTGCGCAGTGGTCATAGTCGTGAGTCGATGTAGTTGGTACTCGGAGTACTATAGCAGTATTCGTAGGTCGACAGTGGTCCTAGCACAGTAGTCTTGCTACAATGGTTGTAGCACAATAGTCGTGCTACAGTGGTCGTAGCTACAACGTTGTCATAGAAGTCACAGTCGTGAGTCGAGCTGCATTATGGTCGATGGTCGGTACTCGTAAGCTACAGCATCCCGGTCATGCTCGAAGACCGGTAGTACCGTCTGTGTGAGCGGTACTACCGGAGATGCTGGTCGACAAGCCATGTTCGGTGAAGCGGTCGAAGGCACCGTGATCGAAGACATTGTGGTCAACAAATCGTGGTCATGAGGCATGGTTGAGGCACTGTGGTCGACAAGGCGTGGTCGAAGGACTCGAAATGGTCAGGTTTGTGTGCGGTTGTAGATCTGGTCAGGTAGCAGTATGTCTGACGTACCAGGCGTATCCACTAACTATTGGTTGGTTAGAGGACTGAGTTGTTCGGGTATTGCATAGATTGCGGAGTCATCAATGATCTCGGGCATTCTGTTAGTGCGGAATCAGTGGGATCGTGGCTGGAAGTTTCGAGCAGTTTGTTTGCCTGTGTAAATTGTAATATGAGTCTATAAATAGAAGAGAAAATAGAAAAGCTGAACCGGGTTGGCACAACGCAAACTCGTGTCTTGAGTAGGTTCAAGGTGTTCGTGTGAGTTTCGACCACCGTGTGTGTGCGTGGTGTTCCATCGCTGGGCCAACATTGAGGTCGTCGGCGTCATAGATGCCGCGCCCCACCATGGGTCGTCTTGAGTAGATTTAAGTGGTGGCCTCAATGATGTGCACCCTCACCGGATCCGCTGCCCCATGCGCCGTGTCGTGAGTCAAAAGCCTCAAAGGGGTAAAAGGGTAGGGATGGGAATAAGAAGTGTGGGCTATGTGGACTGAATTGTGGGCTATGTGGGCATCCACTTTAAAAAGAGAAGCTAGCCAGCAGGAGTCTACTTATTGTTTATTGTGGGCCGGATTTAGTAGGCTCGAGGACTGGCCGCACCCACTTGCACCCCTAGCCACATGATTACTGTTAAGGGTATTAGAGATAGAATAGGAATCGGCATATTCCTCTGTAATATCTCTTTGTACTCTCTATATATATTGCCCATTGGGCCTCTTCAATATATGCACAATATTCATAACATGGTATCAGAGCTTAGGTTGAAACCCTAACCTCGATCTACTTCCGATCTACTTCCGCTGTTGCTGCCGCCCCCGGGAGGATCGATCTTCTCTCCCGGGGGCGGCCATCTCGTTGGGTGGCCACCTCTCCCGGCCGCCGTGCTCGTGCTGCTCGCCGGTCGTATGACCGACGGCACTCTCAGATTCTCGTCAACGTATGACCGACGGCACTCTCGGATCTCACCGCGCCTGGATTCCGGTGAGCCGCCATGGCCGTCCATCTCTTGGACCGCCGCCGCCGCTCGCCTCTTCTAGATCTGGACGCCGCCGTCGCCCGCCGTCGTTTGCGTCGGCTCCCACGCCAGTGGATCTTGGGCCGCCGAATCTCGCCGCCCCACTGCTCGGGCTGGCCCTTCTTTGCCCAGATCCAACCGTCTGTGGGCCGGATCCGGTCCTCTCCACCGCGCCCCCGCCCAGATCCGGCCTCGCCTCGCCGCCTTCAACCGGTCGCCGCAAGCACCTTCCCACCTCCCATGGTGCCGTTGCCTCGTCGGATCCGAGCAGCCCGCGCCGGATCCTGCCGTCACTGCTTCGCCCCAGCCCAGATCCGGCGTCGTCCCAGATCTGGCCGCGCCTCGCTCGGATCCGGCGTCGTCCTGGCCGCCGCACCACCCTTGGGTCGTGGTCGTGGAGCCGCCACGCGCCGCCTTCAGTCGGCCTCCATCTTCACCGATCGTCCCGAGGAAGGCGACGTCGGCCGGAGAGAAAGAAGACAGCGGTGCCATCTCCCGCCACCGAATTCGTGCGGATCTGACCGCTGCCGGCCACGCGCCGCTGCCTTCGGCCGCCGCCGCCGCCGCCCTTGGGTCGTCTTGTCGCTCCTCTGGACCCCGACCGGCATCGCTCCTCTCCCGGCGCTCCGCGCTTCCTCAGCTGCCGTGCAGCCGCTGGTCTCCTGGCACAGCGTGCCTCTCCCGGCGCTCCGCGCTTCGCTGCCTTCGGCCGACGCCGTCTCCCGGTCCCATCCGACCGCCGCTCCTCTTCTCTCCGAGTGAGGGAGAGAGACGGGAGGGAGGGAGGGATGAAGTGAGGGAGTGAGAGGAGGGAGTGGATAATGAGTGTGTGACAAGTGAGTCACGGCCACCAGCCAGTTATCCTTACAAAGTGAGTCGCGGTCAGTTTTTCCAATGTCGTCTCGTTGATATCTGTGTCCGTAGTCTCTAATTTTTTAGTTCGTCCAAGCCGTGTGAGTCCACAAATTTATTGTCAGTCATAGAAGTATAGGAATTTTCTTTTGCATGGCAGCAGCCGCCGCTCTACTCTCTGAGCCGCGTGCAGATCGTAGAAGTCGTCATGATGCCGCCGCTTCTCTAGCCGCCGCCCCGAGCTTTAAGGCCGCCGCGCGTCTTTTGCACCTTGTGCACTACGCCGCCGCCGTCTTGGGCTTCGATCTGCGCCGCCATGCTTCTATTTATTCCTCTTCGGCTTGATTTGACAGTTTATTCAAAGCTACACGCAGCAACGACATTATCAAGACTCGGACTTCGGATTATTTCTTGTTTTAGTATTAACCATTTTTCAAATGCAATGCTATTGCATACGCCTTGCATTTGAGGGGGGTGTTAAGGGTATTAGAGATAGAATAGGAATCGGCATATTCCCCTGTAATATCCCTTTGTACTCCCTATATATATTGCCCATTGGGCCTCTTCAATATATGCACAATATTCATAACAATTACGAAATTTGACCTTCATTGTTTGTTCTTGTAGTGTAGTACAACACCAACCTCTTGTGCTAATTCTACTGTTACATAAGGAACGGTTCACTATGTACACCTAACAATATTATCTACACTATTCTAATCCAAATGACCAATCAATTTCTGACAGTGAATTATGCCGTTATGCGAAGCCTTCATTGGTATAAACTTCCTCAAGGAAGACATCAATGTTCTATTGTTGTGATAATGGCTATTTTGTTGTGAAGTGTAGTCACGGGTTATTAAATTTGATAGTGATAGTAAATCAAACAAACTTAATGCAGGTAGATTCTACATTAACAATTTAAAAATTGCATTGCCAACTTCAATTTTAGAATAAGAATCCAAAAAAAAAAACTCGACCTGCGCGGGGGGGGGGGGGGGAAGAAACCCCCCGGGCATTATGCTTAAGAAGAAGGTCTTCTCACGCAGACCGAGAAAACCCCCGAACCCCTGCTCCACCCTTACACAGCGGCACCAACGCCCGACCTTTGTGAGACGACCGGCGGATCCTTTGGATCAACGCCCTGGCGGGTCCTTAGACCTGTGCTTTGGTGTGGTAGCAGGCGAGGGGATTTTTTCCCCCAAGCCTGAAATTCGCTCCCACTGGGAGTCGAACCCAGGACCTGGGGGGTGCTACTGAGGCGCTCTAACCGCTAGGCTAGAGGCCCTTTCGCAGAATAAGAATCCAGACAGTTGCTTATCCAAAATGAGCTATGTTGAACCATGGATTGACCCATAGAATACATATACTCCAATAGTAGCCGACACTTACAGCCATAGTCCCACCATATAGGCATATATAGTAATCAAGGTAGCCTAGCAACCTAAAGTAGGAACTAGGAACAAAGACTGGGACCATCCAATGACACATAATCAACCTTCAGTGCAAACGCTAGACATAAAGAAAGATATTTTGTGACAATCAAACATTTAAAACCTCAACAAAGAGATGTCAGATCCAACAGAAAGGATGAAGTCTGAAATCTAGACTTCTTGCTAGCCAGGTGAAACAATCTCATAATATTTCTTGACAAACTGAGATAATGTAATAAATTGTTGGGCTCCTCCATCGTAATAGATATTTCAGACAAGATCATTGGGGTATTAGCTATAAAAAGTGACCAAACATCAGGCATGGTCCCCCAACATCATAAATGCAGGTTGAAACCCCCAAAGTCTATTGGTTTCCACTTTGTTGATCAGCAGATATAAACTGATAAAAAGGATTGGTCTAACTTTTAACCTTACTTGCTGCTGTTACATAGAAAAAGAACGTGACATGCAACCATCAATTGTGCCATAAAAAATACAGAAATGCATAAGAAACTTAATCGATATTATCTCACAAACACACTGGCTCAAGCAAGAGATCCAATTAAGTTAACAAATTCCAAGAAAATTGCATTATCTCCAAGGATTATAAATGCGGTATGAAATCATGTAACTATAAAGAACCATGTTGAGAATATCCATGGTTTTATCTGTGCTGAACAATTGGCAATCATGGTGACTTGAAATTTGCATTTGCGAAAATTTGCGATTTTTCTGTGCTACTTATCAGGGGTGGTCTGGCAGTTTGACCGTTGTGCAGAGCTAGCCAGACCGACCAATTGCCTCTCAGGCATTTTTGCCAGGGCGGTTTGACCAGTTTGGGTCAAGCGGTCAGATCGGCCCTATGTGTTTTTGGTTCTTGAACACCAAACTAATGTGTAGTTGTGTTTCAAGATGTTTTTGTACTAGGTGTCGCCTCAAATGGAGGTTAAAGCTAAAACTAGATAGCAAAATATTGAATTTCCAGAGAGGATCGTTCTGGTGCTCTGCCCTAGCGGTTTGACCGGCTTGAAGGAAGAGGTTAGACCAGACCAGTGGTCTAACCAGCCGCCCAATGGCGGACAGACCGGCCATGACCTGTTCTTAGCCGAGAAGGATTCTGGAACTTTTGGGAATTGGTCATGAGTTGAGTTTTTGGGGGTCTAGGTCATTACATTTATGTTGCATGAAGCATGCTTGGACTAACGTGGGTCAAGTTGTGAAGAACTTATATTCAGAAACAGTTTTTTGGTTTTTCATGTGTAGGGTGCTTAGAGATAGTCATGGTCGACGGTGTGGATTGGTACTAGGCTTAGGGATGAGCTGAGGTATGGTCGAGGAAGCCGGGCAGGATAGTTGGGCTCAAACAAGTCATAGGAGAAGATAAGAAATGTTGAAGGGAAAGTTTGAGCAACGGCTCATCGAATGGTACAGTCAGTGCAAGTCAGGCGTGGTCGGGGGGAACCAACACGGAGAGACTTGCCGGTGCATAAGCCATTGGTGAACCTACACATTACAAGTATAGGGATTACTTGCAAAGGAGAAAACAACCATGGACTAGGCTTAGGGAAGAGATAAGGTCCATGGTCAAAGCGAGGTTGTTTTTACGGGCAAGCCAAATACCGAAAATGGTGAAGGAACCAAAACCGCGGCACTTGGAGGACGTCTAGAGAGCGGTTTAGGTCAAAGAGGTGCTAAGGAGGTTAAGTGGATGAAAACTTACTTCTTAGCGGGTTTGAGCTGATTCGCTTTGAAAAGCGTACATATAAAAGTGTAAAACCTGGTGTGTGGTGTTAATGGGTTTCTCCTGTTGTGCTAATAGATACTAATCCATTAGGGTTATATGTGGGTTGGTTGCTCCATCTATATCAGTGGGTGTAGTTGGTGGCTAGAGTTAAGGTGGCCAAAGGGGAAAGCAACCAACTCACCTATTCTAAGGCTTAAGAGAGAGGCTTCCTTGCAGGAGGCTTGTGGGGTATGTGCTCTTAGGAGAGAGAGTTCAGTCCTCCATGATAGAATGGCTATAAATCAAATATCTACATGTGGCAATAGATCAATCTTATTCATCCTCAATGGTGTGTTCTTGATCTTGTTGATTTTGCTCTTGTTTTGATTGATGTTTCTGCCCTCTCTCTTCTCTCTTGGTCTTGCTATGTTCCAAGGACGTGTGAGTGATGGAGATGCCTCATAAGGATCATATACCATCCATCTAGAGACCAGTTGTAGTAAGATCGTAAGAAGTTGCCTGGTTTGGTTCGATTTGGAGCCCTTCTAGTGAAATCGTGTTCCTAGGGTTTTGGTCTCCAATCTTTAGGCGTTCTTGCTTACTGTGACATGTGTGAACCAATCTAGAGCCATCTAGGCTAATCAAACCCACGAGCAAGTCAGATCTCAAGTTCTTGAGTTTTACCCGGTTTTCGTGCAACTTTGCTTGTCTTAACGAAAAGTTGGAATTTTGGCCAAGATCTATACGATCCTTAGATAGATTAAGTTCCTAAGATACTCAGTAAGGTGTGTGCAAAGTCTCAAGTCATTTGGATTTGTATTTTGAGAATTGTACCTGTTTGGGTTTTGGCTCGGGCTGATTTACAGGTCTGGATCAGGGGAGTGGTCAAACCACCCCCACGCCAGCAGTCAGACCAGCTTTCCCAGGCTATCAGACCACTAGCAGGCCAGTTCAACTACTACCTCTATATTATCTTCCTAGCTTCCAGTAACTAGTGAAGTGAAAGTTTTGGAATACGGTCCGAGGAGGTTGAATTTGGGGGCATCATTCACCACCCTCCACTCTAATTGCCATATCGGGTCCTACAAACTACAACCGAACAAAGCAACGCTATTAAGGAAATTAAAAAATGGATTATGTGACTAAGGCACGCAAATGAAGCTCCTATTGCCAAAAGAAATGGACCGATTTCGATCTGAATTGATTCAAGCCAGCCAACGAACTTCACAATACCTAAGAAGTTAAAAGATAATATGAAACATGAAATAGAGCTAGTGAATAATATGCTGCATCATCATATCGTTAAAGCCCCATGATACCATCCTTATCCATCAGGAAACCGCAAATGAAAACAATTAAACAACCCTATCCTTTCACTAGAAAAGATGGACCAATTATGTCCCAAAAGTTCTACTGGGCCATTTAATCAAGTTTGTTCCAATGGATCCAACAGAATTGCAGGAAGCTGGTAGGACCTCGATTACTGAGGTCGGTACTACAACATCTTTCGCTAGCAATTGAGAAAAAAAATCTACACTAATGTTTATATCAAGAACAGGACATAAGTCAAGATTATAGACCTTTTATCTGAAAAAATTAAGAAATTTATGAACAATGAAATAAAGAAACAGATGACTACCATTGATGTGAAACTTCGGTGTGTTCAACAGCAGACCAAAATTTAATTTTTATATAGAGAAAAGTTGAAAAACTAAGATACACTAGAGAGTTGACTAGGGTCAACACATGCAAACAACTAACTGACCTACTTTATTCCTAGGTCTGGGGCATTTTGTTTTGTTTTTTAGGGTCTGGGGAAAAAGCACTAACCAACCTACTAGAGTCATGAAGAAGGGCAAATCGAATTGACACCAAAACGAAGACAAATCCATGAAACTAGCTGCAGGAGCACATACACCAGTAACACCACAGAGGCATGAACCAAGATTAAGGCCAAGCAATAACTATCAGGGCGAAGCTACAGGAATCACACGACAAACGAATCAAGAACAAGGACTACAAGAAAGAAGAGAGCGCCATACCATCAAGAAACATGCGCGTTCCGAGGGTTTCTTGGATTCTTGACCGCGGACAGCTCGAGAAATAACAAGTGGATGGATGGACACGGACTGCGCTGCTCCAATCCAAGGACCGCAGCAGAAAACAGGCCAGAAACAAGTGGGGAGAGAGAGAGAGAGAGAGAGAGGAAGAGGAGATAAGGCGAGAGGGAGGGAAGGCGAGGACGACTTCGCTGCTGAAGTGCTGAGGCCACTTTCTTTCCTGTTTCTGTTGCGAAAAGTGCTTCTATGTTTTTCGCTTGGCCGTTCCATCTGGCGTCTCCGTAAAGCGCAACAGAAGTCGTTCAGTTTGCAACACATACCACCTCCTATGCAACAAAATACGAAACGCAAACAAAATGCTGCCATCTTTGACAGGCAATCGGGGATGGAGTTTGCGGTTATGGCAACGGCGAGAAAGAGTGCCCTTCTATGGCTTCCTTACCTACTACATGATTTACGCTCTAATCGAGCGTGTAACCTATTCCGTTCCACCTTGGTTGACTAACAAACTGGAATTGAAAGACAATGGTGATATTTCTCTGATTTGAAATTTGGATGTTTTGTTTTATGCATATTGAGATATATTTTTTTAAAAAAAACTTTTACAGCTCTCAGAAACTCAAAATACCCTTTCCGTGTGACAAAGGTAGAGACATATGTAGCTTGAGTTACATGCGATTCTCAATTGCAATCTTTCTTTTTTTTTGAGAAAATTGCCGCCAACCAAAAATGCAACACCACTGAATAGAAATTTGCACTCCACATCAAAAGAAGTGTAACAATGGGAAATGTAACCCGTTGGGGAGAGAAAATGCAACACCTCTACACCAAAAAAAAACAACTTAACCCGTTTGGGCAGAAAAATGCGACACACCCACACCAAAATATTCAACTTTTCGTATGTTAATACTCTGATACCCATCTTATGACAGTAGTTTTCGGATTAGACTAGAGTTTGAGAGATGACACGTGTGTGCACTGTATGAAAAACAAAGAAGATAAATCTCGTAGAAATAACCAAATTATCAACGTTGAAATAATCATGATGAGAAAGAGAAAAGATTTAACGAAATTGACTGCAAATTATTTAAGCACAACCTTAAAAAAGTATAAGAAATTATCGATCAATCATAACCCTCTAAAATCTTTTAGGACTCTCGGATCCTTCCTCTATACAAAAATATAGTACTAAAGAATAAGCTAGCCTCTAATTCTTTTATGCATCTCTACCTTTGGATGAGTGGTTTCTTTGTATTGTTGCTTGAGTTCTTTATGACCACCCCCTCATGGATTTATATAGTTCACCTAGCCCTTCTCTAAAGTATAGTAGAAATTCTAATAAAAAGTAAAAATACTAATCTTATTATGACTCATCTAATACTCTTTATATAACATCTTTTTAAAATTCTAAAAAGTTAGAATATAAGTGACCATACCTAACATTGTAAATGAAAATGTAACACTACGATTTGAAAAAAAAAGCAACCACTACACATGAAGAAAACTATCCCCACGTCATTATCATGCTCCTACAATAAAATGTGAGCAAAATTTTCAAACATTACTAGTTTCTAAATTACAACTTTAACCTTATTAACCACGTATTCGAGGATGAAATCGTAACCGAAGTATTAGCGGTGGAGTTCCGGCGCTGCGAGGCTAGCCACGTCGCCCCTGTGCTCCGTCCGCCCGCCGTGTGGCTCCGGTTTTTGCGTACGGTCGGGGGAGGCAAATCCCTCCAGTTTTTCCGAAATTACGTAAAGGTCCTTTTTCCTCGCGAAAAGGTCTCTGCGCCCAGTTTTTTTCAAAAAACATTTTGGATGGTGACCCGCGGGTTTCCAAAATTACGTATAGGTCCTTATTTACTTACGTACAGGTCCTTGCAGGTCCTCAATTTTTTCCAAAAAAGTCCTTTTGTTTTTTCGAAATTACACACGGGTTCTCGATTTTTTTTATGAAACTCGCTGCGAATTGTCGTTTCTTTTGCTTCGATCCACACGGTGGCTAGCGTGGTGTGGCGCCACGCCTACGTGGCTAGTAGCCGAGACAATTCTACTCCATACAGGTTTATTAATAAGCCACGTGTTCGAAACTCCTGAGCGACCCAGAATGTCGTCCTTCTCCAGAAGAATCTCGTTCTTTTAAAAAAAGAGATATGGATGGTGATGGAGCATCTCAACGCGTCGAACTTGCATCATTACATTAAAGTCCGTTCATACTAATTTTTCGTTTTGATCTCTTTACTTTAATTTATAAATAGTAATAGCTTGTAGAAAAATATACTTGTATGTGATTCTAACTGATATAAATAAAATTATTATAGTCTGTATTATAATTAACTAGTAGATCATATCTTGAAGAGACACTCCGTTTGAAAGCTAGGTACTGTAAAAAATCAGCTTTTAGAAGTCGATACAAATAGGGTCAAAGTAATCAGTAAAGTACCGAGTATATATTCAATTCCCACCTGAAAGTAGCACATGGAATTGTCAAAACCCATCAGCTAGTTATGTGGAATTGTCCACATATTTGGTAATGTAGCCACTTTTTATTTCAAATTTGGTCCTCAGATATCTATTTTTACAAAAATAATCATGTTTCTGGGTTTGAAAGGCGCAGCAGGAGACATCTGTCACCTACCGCATCTAGGGAGCTCGGCCGGGACAGGTGGGCGAGGGAGCGCATGCGGGCGCGACATGCCTTAGTACAAAGCTGCAGCGGGTGGGCACAGGGCGCTGTGGGGCTCCCTTTGGTCGACAGCTGCCTACAGAGCTAGCCTTGCTTAGTAGGGCGCTGCCATGCAGCCCCAGCTTGGCAAGTGGCCAAGGTAGGCACACGCATAGGAGGGCCTAGGAGGCTGGCTTGGTTTGGTTGCTTGCGAGGAGAGGATTCCTTTTCACATGGCCTACTGAGACGATGTATGATCCCCATTTTATTTGCTTGGGGATGCCGACGCCATTCGCACTCACGTGGGAATGTCACCATGAATGCCTTCCTGCATGCATAAATTGAAAGGCCTTGTTTTGCCCTCTCATTCGAACTGCGCTCGATTTCTTTCCTGCTGAGCAAGAGAGCAGCGAGGGGGAGGAAAGAGGGATTGAAAGGTGAGTTTGTAATATATTTTGGATGTGGTTAAGCTGTAATTTATGATCTTTCATAGTTGAAAGCATTATGGAGTGGATGAAGACCTTCATAAAAAAGTATGCTTCATTTGTATGTGAGCAACACGCTTAATGTGTTCTTAGCATTTCATTAGCGTAAAGGTGGTTTTGTAATGTGGAATGCGGTAAGTAACCATATTTAGTTGACAGAATGTATTTCTGTAATTAGCCATATTTAGGACATATTAGTGGCAAGAATGATTATTTATTGTAAATAGCAGAAAAGTATAGGATGAAAAATAGCTAAAATATTTCTATGTAAGTCGTCACGTATGTATTTATTGCTCTCGTGTGATTATACAAGTTTCAGGAAACGATAGTTTGGTATGCACTATTAGTTGTAGTGTTTGTGTACATATGTATACACATACGTATGTACCTGTATACATGCATTTAGGCATATTGGCCCCTTTTTTGTAAATAACTAAAGAAATACGTGTCATTTTTTAGTGTTCCCGGTGCGTGCATAATTTAGAAAATATGTATGTAATTCTAAGTGTATATACTAATTGCTCATGTGCGACTACAAAAATTGTAGAAAATGATGTCAGGATTGCAGAAGTATGTGCCGTAAGTTGTAGTATCTGTGTGTACATATGTATGCATATACATGTGTAGTTGTATGCATGCTTGTAAGTGCATGGCAGTAAGCATAATTGTTATCTCCGTTATGTACGTGTGTGTGATTATTCTCCGTTATGGTTAGTTGTATTTAGCATCGTTTGATGCTAATACATTATTTTCTGTATTGCATGGAATAGCTGCTGGTTGCGGTCACAAGCATGGTACGTTGTTGGACCCATCTTGGGATAGGCAGCATCGTTGTCGGGTGTGGTCAAGCGGTGACAGACTGCCCCTTGTTCTCCAGGGAGCTCGGGAGGACTAGTCTCTTGACGATCACTATTTTCTAGTTCTGCGGTGGGCCAAGTTAATGCTCATAGCAAGGATGGTGCACACTGGGTTGTCGTTCACATTGGACTCATCGCTTTGTCGGCACTAGTTGACCGATGGAGGCCAGAGACCTACATATTTCACTTTCAGTGGGGGAGATGACCATCACCCTATAGGATGTTGCGTACCTTATCAGCCTGCCACTACGGGGTCCTCCCATGGTTCCACCCCCAAATCAGTCGATTGGAAGGCACGTCTATTGCACCAGTTTGGTTATCCCATTTCAGACAAGATCCATGGAGTGCCACATCTATGGCTACGACGATACAGGCAATGCCTAGCAGATGTGCCTGTACAGGTTGTGAGGTCCCACCTAGTGGCTTACTTGCTCTTCTGTTCGGGTGGGTGCTATTTCTTATGACTCAGGGAGATTGGATGTATCCTAACTACATCCACATTGCCAAGTCCGTAGTTGATGCCCAGCCTGATGAGGTCCCATTGTATAGCTGGGGCTCAGCTATTCTGTATGCAACCTACAGGGGTTTGTGCGATGGCTCATAGCGTGCTACTGACGAGTCAAACCTCATTGTCTGCTATATCTTGTTATAGTTGTGGTCGTGGGAACACTTCCTTGTTAGCCAACCATAATTTCAGGTGCAGGTGCACCCGTTCCAGTTGGAGGTGCGGTTCTACCTTGACGTCAATGGTGATGGCCCAGTGGATGGACCAACCATGGGTACTCATTGGCCAGTGAGTTAGGATGGTCCAGGGAGAGGCCACGTCAAGTGTACCTGGATTTCCACAATGCGTTTAAGACCTTGCACAAGGGTAGCATCCTATGGATGGATGTAAGATCGAGGAGATCGATTAGAGAGGGTGAATAGGCAGTTTTAAAACTTTCTCCTTTCTATCAATTATTTTGCTAAACCAAGTATATAATGTGGAAGCTTAACTCAATTTAGTTTAGCACAAATAAAGCCTAAATCAACTAAGTTCACCTAAGTGCACCAACACCCTAAGTCTATATCAAGGTTTGTAATCTTAGGATGACAAGCTATCAATTTAATTCTATGAATGTAAATTGCTTGAATGCAAATTGAGTACAAGAGAACAAACCACAATGACACGGTTATTTTCTACCATTGTGTTCGGAGACTTGCTGGTCTCGCTTAGTCCACGTTGAGGTAAGCCCAAACAAATTGGATCAGCTCCAAGAATTAAGCCAAACGCCACAATTCCACTAATGGTAGCTCTTCCCCGCTTCGGGTAGGTGAGCTCCAACCTTCACAACACGTCGGGTCTTCTCACAAGCTTCTTTGAGAAGATCACCGGGCACGATGCCTCCAAAACCGTCTAGGAGTCGGCAACCTCCAAGAGTAACAAGTCAAGCTCCTTATTTGACCTCACCACATACAACAAATGCACAAACTCAAGTAGATACTAGATCCACCTCTAGATCTATCAACACATGATGAGACTCAATCTACTAGACATAACCCCTCTTAATAGTACGACAACCTATACTAGCAATCCAGTCTTCCAACCAAACACTAAGACCGGTAAAAGACTAGAAACACATCCTTAGCCCTAACTAGGAAGGAACACATTCTTAGCCCTAACTAGTCATACATTTACCTCGAGCAACCTCTTGAAGCTTGGTAATAAACATCTTTACTTCAAGTTCAGATCATTGTCTTGATATGCATCAACACATGATGCACCATCTACTAGAACTCTATCAATATATGATGGGTCTTCTCTTAACTTGATGATCAACGCATGATTATCTTCTCTTGGACATGCATCAATTTATGATGTATCTTCTTCTTGATAGCCTTCAACTCATGAAGCCATCTTCTATCTCGCATCTTGACTTTATGATCTTCAATACATGAAGTCATCCTAAGTCATCTTCATTTGTGTAAACTAACATATTTATCCAACTCATGAAAAATGTTAGTTCAAAAATCAATTGCCATTAATTACCAAAAATTCACCATTAATCCATAATAGAGGGACTAGACTCAACAATCTTTCCTTTTTGAAGGATCGAAAACGGCAACAGAGGGGGGTGAATGGTGCCGTTAAAAAAATGCCTCCCCAAGTATTCACACGAGATTTCTTCTCCGTTAGCTAAAAAGCTATGAAGCAAGAAATTTGAGTGCTCACTGCAAATTGAAAACCATACTGACAAATGAACAAGCAAGATACAAAGGCATAGCAGAGCTGTTAAGTTAACAAGAGAACTTTAACCAAAAAGGCTTTAAACTGAAGCTGCTGAAATCTGCAAAAGAAATAAAAAAGGTAAACCAGAAACAACAAGCAAACTGCAACAAAAACTGAAAATAAAGCTTTTAGGAACTGCACTTGATTGTTTTTATTCAGTTCTGAAAACAGCTGTTGTCCTGAGTTGTTTTGCTGAAAAAAGAAGTCTGAAAAACAGCAGGGCTACCAGCTAAGAATCAGTGAAAGACAATCTGAAAAACAGCAGGCGGTCAGCCAATAAATAGTGCAAACTGCTAACTGAAATTGCTGCGAGGACAGCAGGTAACATTTGGCTGAAAAACGGCACAAAAGTGACAAGTCTCTCTGCTGAAATCTGAGAATACCCAAATAGACCTGCTGCTGCAAATGCTAAAAGAGTACAGCCTGTTTATTGTAGCCTGGAAATCTGAAAAACTGAAAATGGATGCTTAGAGCAACTCCAGCAGGAGCCCTCAAATCAGAGCCCCTACTTTTGATTTGAGGGCTCCCCCTACTTTTGAGGGCCCTATTTTTTGAGTTGAACTCCAACAGAAGCCCTCAAATCAGGGCCCTCAAATTCATTGCAACTGAGAATGACATGTAGGACCCACTCTCATTCTCAACCCACTCGTCCACCGCGCCTCCTCTCCTCCACCCGCGCCTCCTCCTCTCCTCTCAGCCGCCGCGCCTCCTTCTCTCCTCCACCCGTGCCCACCGCTCGGCGCCGCCACTCTCCACCTTCTCCGGCCGCCACGCCTCCGGATCCTCCTCCGCGCCACCACTTCTCCGCGGACGGCACCACCACAGCGAGGCGGTGGGCGAGCCGAGGCGCCGGGCAGAGGCATCGGGTGCGGCGACGAGCGAGCGCCGGGCGGAGGCGTCGGGCGAGCGGAGGTGCTGGGCGGAGGCGTCGGGCGAGGCGGCGGGCGGAGGAGTCGAGGAAGCGGAGGAGGCGGGGGGCGAGCAGAAGCCGGGAGGCGGGGGCGGGGGATTTTTCACTGAGGCGGGGAAAAACGGAAGAATGAGAGCCAGAGTAGGGGGCCCCTGGGAATGAGGGCTGGAGGGGTGATTTGAGGGGCTCCTCAAATTTGAGGGCTCTAGTAGGGGCCTTGCTGGACCTCTATTTTTACCTCAAGCCCTCAAATATGAGATTTGAGGGCTCAAGTAGGGGCCCTGCTGGAGTTGCTCTTACGGCTGAAGTTCTTGACAGCACAGGGACTCCCGAGTCAGCACACGAAAACCCCAAAAAGCTAAATCAAGTGCTTGCTGCCCGTACAGAATTAAAAACAGCAAACCGAAAATATTAGTTACTGGGACAGCCGAACAACTAAAAAAGATTTCAGTTGAATATCTTCTTTGTTGTCCAAGAAAACCTGAGAGAAGAACCTGAAGGAAACATAGTTCTCACAATTCAAACCGAGAAAGACTCCAATAATGGAAGAGGTCAATCGGCAAGACCACTGAAATTAAACAAGAACAGTAAATACCGAGTTGACAAGATGAAGACAACAACCAAGACAAATTCCGAGATACTTGAGATTCGTGAGACAAATGATCAAGAGAATTTTAGTCATAACAGAGAAACCGATTTACATCAAGAAAGTACAGGGCTAGAATAATCCTTTCATTGGAAAATCAAAGAGTCAATTTTCCTCTGCTCATGGTGAATAGTAAACCCTAGAGTTTAGAAAAACAGAGGAAGTTACTAAGCATGGCCAAAGCTCTGATTTCTCCAAAGCCTAGAGGTTTTGGCATCTTTTAGACCATGAGACTTGAAGCACCCCTAGAAATCACCCTCTGATCAACTGAGATTTTGAACATTCATCTCTTTTCTCAAGGATAAACAGAGAGCCCTAAAAGAGATGCAAACAGAGGAACTTGAGCGAAAAAGCAATTGAGCAAAATAGCCAACTCAAAACCCTACTCTCAGACAAGATCTGGCCAAGGGGCCTTTAGGCAATTTCTAAGCAAAGGGATTGGCAGAGAAACAAACCAAGAAGTCAAATTACAAGACACATGAGCCAAGAGGCAGAAAAGAACCAAAACAGAAACTGAGACACAATCTCTGAAACGAAAAACAGGGAAGCATATCACTCAAACACAGAACTTCATATTAAAACAGAGAGAGGAATGATTGTACAGGATGTTTCTTACATCACTCTCAACCCAAATCTCTCATCCTGAGATGAACAAACGCACGAGAGAGATCAAGAGCTCACACGCAAGGAGAGAGCTAAACACTACCCCATCTCCTGCACACACTGGGGAGACAAAGCTCAACAGAAATCTGCTCACTCCCACCAACTCCCAACAGAAAAAGATACAAAGCAAAACCAACCCCTCTAAAGCCCTAACTCCTCTCACAAGCCATCTCTAAAAGCCATGCCTCCACCAGGAGACACACCTCCTCTATTTATATCTTTTGGATAACGGGTCTCCAACCAATTTTACCCGCTAACTCTAAAGTGAATCCGCTTCCTCATGCAGCTTTGCGCTTTTACCGAAACGCCCCTTTTGCATCTTCTGGGAAGCTTCCTCATTCCTTGCCATCCAAGCCTCGCAACCACATCGAGTCCTTGTCGTCTTCGACACATCCCGACCGCTCTGACCTCAGCACCACCTGCGCCTAGTCCGGTCATCTTGTGCCTCGCCACGACGTCGCCTCAAAGTCCTGCAACCATCACAGACAAGAAACAAATCACATAGCACCGCTCGACATAATATAATCAACAATTGCATTAGCGAGAATTCTTAAGCACAAAATAGCCCAAACCGGTCGACAAGAAGAATAAGCGCCCAACCAGGTTCGACGAGGTCCGACTGAAACTGACTGCACCACGCAACGACATGGCACAAACCACACAAATCAAACTCAAACTTTTCGGAACAAGCGTCAATTACTCATCATACACACGGGGTCACCTCCACATGGTCTCTCACTTTTTGATAATTCATGACAATCTCAATAAATAATGAGATAAAGATTGATTTACAAGTATACAACATGCACAAAACAATTATATACTCTAGGATAAGCTTTCTAAGTAATTAACTCATTTGAGTGGAAGTGTTTATCTTTGAGGTTAATTGCTAGCAAACTTTACACATCCAGTTGTCATTAATCATCAAACCATTAACATATAATGGAGCAACTAGATGACAACCTGATTGCAATTGATTGAAAATAAATCAATCAAGAGTAATATGAACTACACAAATTATATATACTCAAAGGATATGTTTCAACGTAAATATTCTTAATAGTGGAGAACTAGTAGTACAGTAGTTCTACCTTCTGCTAGCCTAATAAAATGTGTTTACCTCCACAGGACGCTAGCAATTATGTGGAGAACTAGTTACAACAGATGTTCAGCCTCAAGAGATTGGACCCAGTCAATTGTCTAATGCAAGAGTTCCCACTGGCCACCATCGTAATAAGAATTGCACGATGTACGACATTCTCCAGACAGGCTGACCTTCCCTCAGGAGCAGCTTCACTGCCAGAGGAAGCAAGTATTAGAAAACCCTTGACTCGGTACTGCATTCGGTGCCAACTCTTCAGTCTGAGCAAGTCAAAAATACTATTCCACTGACCGTGTATTTGTGCCCCAAGTGTTGAACTTAAATATGCACTCGTGAATGCTTTATTCCCGTCGTAGCAGTCTAAAATGGAATTTGTCGATGAGTGTAATGCAATTATGAAATGCCAAAGTTTTATCAATTATTTGACAACACGCATTAGCGTTTGCTAGTGATTTGATAACATGTACCAGTTTTTCTTAGTGAGTTTACAGCATGCACCATCTTTTCCTAGTGATTTGACAACATATATCAGCTTTTCTCAGCGTGTTTAAAGCACGCATCAGCTTTTCTTAATGTTTGACAACACGTACTAACTTTTCTCAGTGAGTTCACAGCATGCACCAGCTTTCTCGAGTGATTTGACAACATTAAAAGCTTTTCTCAGTGAGTTGATAGCATATACTAGCTTTCTTAGCGAGTTGACAGCACGTACCGTTTTTTTACTAAACAGACAACACGAGACGACTTTTCTCATTATCAGACATCAAGCACCATCTTTCTGCAGTGACAACATGTACAAACTTTACTCCCAAACAATGCTCAACGACCACCTATAAAATCATACAAGCCCCCATGACCGGATCCAAGACTCCACTGAAGTTGATCTCAAAAATAGGTAGAGAGGAGATGGAGAAGAGAGCATAGGTACATGAATCACTACACCACTATAGCATCCTAAAATTCGGATGTTTGAAAAAGTGAAATTTTTTTAAAAAACTTTTATTGCATCGTGCTTGCATTCGAATTTCTTCTGGATTTCTATCTACGTTTTTTGGACTTTATGCTATATAATATCAGGAGTTAATTCCTAAATGCAAATAATGATCATAACAATAAGAAGATATGGAAAATTTTATTTTCCTCTCTCCCCTCTCCCCTCCTCTTTCCCCTATGCGCCGCCCCCATTCCCCCTATGCGTCGGCCACCGAGAGCCACCACCGAGATGTCTCCGCACCACCCTAGCCAATGCGCCACCTCCCAAGGCTCCCTTGGACCACCGGGGTCCCATTTTTCCAGCTACCCCTTCCTCTCCAGCCTCCATTTGTCGACGATGACCACAGCCCCGTCGGCGCTGCGCCTCCATTTTCTAGGCAACTACTTTACTTTTTTTTTATCTTTCCTCTCCTCCCAATAGCACGGCAAGCATGTTGTTCAGTTGGCTAGCAGAGGTAGGTACCAGGGCTCCTAATGTGAGGTCACGGTTTCGAATCCCCTCTCCTTCATTTTCTTTTCATTTTTATTAACCCATTTCCATTTCATTTTTATTAACCCATTTCCATTAGGAGTTAAGTGAGGAAATGTATCAAATTAATTTATCTTTTAAATTAAAGTATGTTTTAAATAAAAATGGTGTAAACTGTAGTTAATTAAAATTTCTAATATCATAAAAGCTCTTTTGAATAGTAGCTAATGTAAATAAATTGCATGACCTGTTATCTAGATAGAGTTGAGGGTACCATAATTTGAGAAGACTTGAAAATACAAGTAAGCCCCAACCAAAACTGAAAATATAATAATTAGGAGCTAAGTACTATCAACCTATGCCCTAAAAAGAACTTGTGTCGGTGAAAATGTTTTTTGGTCTTTACTTGTACAGGTGGGCGTGGAGACAGTCATGGTTGATGATGAGGAGAACCGGGACTATGATGAGGAAATATGAGGTCCAGGCGGTCAAGATGTCACGAGGTGGTCGGGTTCATGCTGGAATACGTGGAGATCAAAGGTGGTGATGCGTGGAGAAGCTACGGGAGGTGCGGTCTTGGAGGCTTCAACACGTGAGGATTGTGCATGGAGAAACTACGGGAGGTGCGGTCCTAGAGGCTTCAACACGTGATGAGATTGAAATATTTATGTATAGAGTCCGTAACTTGGTAGGCTTAGAGATTACGAAAACTTGTGTTTGGAAGGATTTTGGGTCCCCTGATTATCGGAACAGATAGAGTTTGTAACTTGGAAGGTTTAGAGATATTGGAAAACTCGTGTTTGGAAGGGTTTTAGGTCCTTTGATTTTCGAAAGAGATAGGATTTCTTGTCCATGTCTGATGAGGACACGTTTAGAGCATTAGCCTATAAAAGCAGGGAAAGGCTAAGGGATAACTTCAGACTTTTGGTGAGGAGTTGAGAAGATTGGAGAAGGTTTTTGATGGCTTTTGACGAGAAGGCTTTTACGGGTGCTTGTGATGGCACTTTGTAAATCCACAGAAATCCAACTATAAAGATCATCTTGAATCAATCTGGTTCATGATTTGCTTGAAGATTGCTGGTGATTGTAGGTGGATTGAATTTTACGGTGACGTGCAAAGAGCAATCAATCAAGCGATCGTGCACTGAGCTATCGATCGGGCAGCTGAGCACCGAGCTGTCGAAACTTTCACTGATAGCCAGGAGATACCAAAAAGTGACAACAATCATTCATCCCCCTCTGATTACAGTATTCGATCTTACAATTGGTATTAGAGTTAGTTGGGATGGCATCGGAGAGGTATGTGAACCATCCCCCCATGCTAGATGGTACTGATTTTGCTTTTTGGAAGTATCGTATGCAAGCATATATTGAGGCTCAAGATAGTGATGTTTGAAATAAGGTTTCTATACCTCATGAGGTTCCTATTGTTGTTACTAATCTAAATAAAACAGATATTGATCTAAAAGCTCATGCTCGTAACTTACTATTTCAAGGAATTTCTTGCAAAGAATTTGATTGTATAGCTCATATTAATTATGCTCACTTAATATGGAAAACTTTTTGCAATTATCATGAAGGAACCAATAACATTAAGAAATGTGCGTAAGAATCTATATCAAAAAGAGTACTTTGAATTTGCTATGAAGCCTAGTAAATCTATTGATGATCTATTTGCTAGTTTTGAGAAAATCTTAAGTGATTTGCATGGTGTTAATGTCATTCTTGCTAATGAAGAATAATGCAACTAAAGTTTTGAGATCTTTAGATTCTAAGTGGTTGATGGTTGTCACAATTATTAATCAAACTGTCGATCTAGATACTTTAACTATGGATGATCTTTGCCATCTAAGATTGAGAAATCTTTATCTTTAGCACTTGTAACTAACCCAAGACAGGAAGCTTCACCGAGTTCTTTGTCTGCTTTGTATTCTTTCTCAAAGGAATAATTCGAGCAGCTCCCTGAAGATGATTGGTGTTGATCTCCTCACGTGCAATCAAGGCAGTCAACAATGTTCGAATGAAGAAGCGAAGGGGTGCTCCAGGTTTGATCAGGTGCTTTGAGTGTGGCGACCCAGGCCACATTAAGGTGGATTGCCCTAATCTCCAGGGGAAGGTGATCAAGGAAGACAAGAATTTCGTCATCGGTTGTCCAAGAACAATAACACCAAGGGTGGCAATTTCTGTCGCAAGGTTGTTGAATAGATCATATCAGCTTTTGAGCATCTTGATTTGAATAATGTGGAATATGAGAGTTAAGACGACGTCGACCATGATGATGATGATGCTAAAGGTAAGAAAAAGAAGAACGGCAACTTCATGTGCATGTGCTTTATGGCAAGTAACTACAATGACAACTACAGGGATCTCGATGAGGTAGGACCGTCATATGATGAGCTTCCAGATGGTTTGATTAAACTTACTATTGAATTGAAAAAGACAAAAAAGAAATTGAAAGAAAGTAATTGTGTCATTGAAAATCTTTATTCATAAATTGCTAGGTTAAGAGCTTTGGTTCCAGATGATGATTCATGTTCTTCATACACTAATCTGTTAATTGAGCTTAACAATGTTAGATCTATTCATACAAGTTACATGGATAAATTCGGTTCTCTTAATACTGAATGTGAATTGCATACGTGCTTTGCTCTTGGTACAATTGTCCATACTTATGTTCTTAATGATTTGCTTGTTACCAAGAAGAATTTGAAAAAGTGAAAGTTACTCTTGCTACTAGTTCACTAGTTCAATCTTTCTGGGTGAAGAACCTTAAGTTAGATTGCTAGAAGTTAGATTTAATTCATCTCAGAAATCTATTCAACAAAAGTTAGATTTAATTCATCTCAGAAATCTATTCAACAAAAGTTTTCTCATGAAAACCTTTCTTGCTCTAACTGTCCTAATTTAAATATTGAAATTGATGCTCTAACTAGACAGTCGAAGGCATTTGCTGAAAAAGAAAAACTGGCTCAATCTAGTACTTCTAAGAATCTTGTGATAGAATCTATTAATTGCACAACTTGTGCCTCACTGGATAGAGAAAACGATTACCTTAAGAACACTTAAGAGATATTCTATTTTGGCAAGAAGAATTTGAACATAATTCTAGATAAGTCAAAAACAACTATAAAAAATCATGGTCTAGTATTTAATTTTATTGAGTGTGATAAAAATAATCCTTCTAAGGTTGTCAAGTTACTCGAACCAGAAAAATTTGAAGTAGAATCTGAACCAAAATATATTGTCTTTAGATCAGCTGGTATTGCAAAAGAGTTTTCTACCAAACTGGGTGCTGTGAAGTCAATTGATACGACCACTCATCACGTCAATTACCAATGCACTCATTGTGGTAGAGATGGTCATTTGGTTCAATTTTGTTTTAGAAGAACAAAGAAAGAGAAGAAAGACAGGATCAGGAAGCATTTTCGACTAGCTGTTTCCTATGGTCTGACTAGACTTTCAACCAGCTATTTCATACGGTCGAACCAGCATTGTCGAAGCAGACTTTCGACCAGTGTTGCCTGCTCGTCTAGGCCAGTAGGAGGTCAGACCAACTTTACGTAGGTAGTCGTATCATTTTTGACCAATTTGTCCATGTGATCCGACCAATCGATGGTCAGACTGCCCTATGGTCAAACCAATGTCTCAATGACTGTTTGGACAAAATTTGTCAGATGCTAATGATTCACTTAAATCATTATCAGTGCATGCTTTTGCTCATGTTCGTCGTGTGTCACAGTACTGGATTATTAAATCTTATGTCACTAAACCCAATACTGTGAAATCGATATTTTCTATGATGTAAGACCAGCTGATGTGGGATAGAGAACATGTGCTTATTTGGGTTCTAGTCTTTTACATCACTGCTTGACTGGAACACTTGATGGCTCTTTACTTTCTTTGATGGTTTTCAAGAGATTTCACCTTCTAGTTAGACCATGTGGAAAAGGTGATGTTGTCATAAACCTGGTTGAGTTCCTTTCTCAGATTGCTTGTTTTCTCTCAAAAACTGCCTGATTCTTCTTGTTTTAGTCTTTTGCGAAGTGAGCTGGGTGTGTTGAATCTTTGGGATTATTCCGAGGGGGAACTTGTTGTTCTAAGATATATCAGGAGTTTTATTTATTATACTTGTCAAGTAATACATTAGTCCAAGTCATTAAAAATAAATGTGTAGTAGAGCCGTCTTTATCATATGTACTCATCTACTATATATCTGTGATCATGATAGGTTGTAACTAATGTACTATACTTGAATTAAAATATGATATGGTGGAATACTTTGACTATATTGATTATAGATGGCACTTTACGATGTTCATCTAAAAGGATTAGCTTGATTATGAGTCTTATTTTAAATCTTGGCTATGAGGCTCGTATGTTTCATATTGCAATCTTTTTATGTTCACTCAATTTTATATGTCATAAAAAAATGAGAAAGAGTTATTTGAAAAGATGTATGCTTCAAGCATGCTTTGGTCAAATAAAAAGCAAAAGCACAAAAAGTGCATAAATGAAAAGAAGTATGCTTCAATCATACCACCATCTCAAATAAGTATGCTTCAAGCATGCCACCATCTTAAAGAAGTATGTTACAAGCATGTCGTCATGAAAAGAATTATGCTAAAAGCATGCCATATGCCTAAGAATTAAGGCCCTGTTCTTTTCAGCTTCTAAAAGCTGCTTTTCGGCTTTTCTACAGTAACTAGCTTTTAAACAGAGTATTTTTTTCAAGATAGGATCTACTAGTTAATTGTAGTACATACTTTACTAACTTCATTTATATCGGCAAAAACCGCACGTGAGTTTCTATTACTATATAATCTCTCGTACAAACAACCCAAAAGCCACAAGCCGCAGCTAAAAGCCGCAAGCCGCAGCCAAAAAGAACATGCCCTAAATGTGGAATAATAGGTTGTTATATGAGACTGCTAGCTTATCTAGAGTTAAAATTTGCTTCACTTTTAGACTTTCGCTTTTCGATGTGATATCTCATTATGCTCTTTATAATTGGTTTGGTCATTATTGTGATGCCTGTCATTGATATAAATTGTTTAATCATACTAGTTTTGACATTGCTATATGATAAATGAATTCATATGATCTAGGGAGCTCTCCTTGAAAAGATGTCTTGGTTACATTCTTAAATCAATGCAAAATGACTTGGATAATCTATAAATTTTCTGAATGTTTACTCTCATAGCTCCTTTTTAGAATTATTATCTCTAAGGAGTTCTTGATGATTTCATTGCCAAAGGGAGAGAATTTGGAGAAATTAGGGAGAAAAATGGGAATTTGTTGCTAAATTGCTTCTCTTGAGTCGAGGGGCAGTTTTCTGAGCTTTTTTTTTTTGCCGTGGTCTTGCTTTCACTATGAGTTTTCTGCTGTGGTATGTGCTTTCTATTGTGGTTTGTAGCTCTGGTATTTTGTTTTCACAAATTTCTCATTCACGAGTTTTTGAGGTGTTGTCAATGTATTCTTCAAGGGGAAGATTGTTAGACCATGTGATTAGGTCGTGAATTTAGTGATGATGAATAATTGACACTTGGGTTGCATTGGAATTTGTGTTTGTGATAGTTATGGTCAATGCGCTATTGTTGCTGGAGTTTTTAGGATTGAAGGTCTGCACAACAGGCATCGACCACCGTAAATTGACAACGGCAGTCGACCATAGTAAATAAACCATGGAGGTCGACCTCGGCATTTCAACCATGGCAGGTCAACCACGGTAAGTCATCACGGCATGTCGACCATGGCATGTTGATCAGGGCAGGATTCAACCACGACATTTCGATCACGGAAGAATGGCCACAGCAGGTAATCAGTAAGCTTCGACCTCGAACAGCGAACCGGTCGTATGCTACAGTGGACTGATCATATGCTAAAGGGAATCGGTTTTATGCAATCTTGAACCAGTCGTGAGGTACAGTAGCCGGTCAATAGTTGTAGCTACAGTGCTTTGTCATAGTCATAGACTTCACAGTTTGTTGTCATAGTCGTAGACATCGTAGTTTGTTATCGTAGTCGTAGACTTCGAAGTCTGTTGTCATAGTCATTGAATTCGTGGACTGTTGTCATAGTCATAGACTTTGTTGATCGGTAGTCGAAGACTTTATGATCGGTGGTCGTAGACTTCACAATCTTTTGTCATAGTCATATGCTTCACGATCAGATGTCTTAGACTTTGCGATTGGTTGTCTTAGGCTTTTGCGATCGGTTGCCATAGGCTTCACGGTCGGTACTTGTAGAGTTCAAGTGCTCGAGTACCTTGAGTACTCAAGGTCTGATGGGCCAGTGGTCTGACCAGTCTGTGCATGGCAGTCAAACTGGTTGTACTCGGTAGTCAATGGTACAATGATTGGTTGATGGTCGGTAGTCATAGACTAGGAGTGCTACGATGCTTGTGTTTTGTGAGTGTTCTGTGCGGAGCGCTAGCAATTTTCGAGTACTTATGGTTTTTGAGTACTCATTTGTGCATAGCGATCGTAATGAGTTGTCTAAGGCTGATTTCTGGAAAGCAGTAGATTTTGTGGTCGTGGCTGACCTGGTTGATGTTGATGGATGTATAAAGGTGTGGCTTGAGTGTGTGGACTAATGTCGGTCAAGTTGAGAAGAATTGTGCCAGTGAAAATGTTCTTTGGTCTTTACATGTGCAGGTGGGCATGGAGATGGTCATGGTCGGTGACGAGGAGGACCGGGACTAAGATAGGAAAATCTAAGGTCCAGGCGGTCAGGAATGTCACGAGGTGGCCAGGCTCACGCTGGAGCACATGGAGATCAAAGGTTGTGATACGTAGAGAAGCTACAGATGGTGTAGTCCTAGAGGCTTCAACTTGTGAGGATGGTGCATGGAGAAGCTACGAGAGTTGCAGTCTTCGAAATTCAACACATGATGAGATTAAAAGAGTTATGGATAGAGTACGTAACTTGGAAGGCTTTGAGATTAGAGAAAATCCATGTTTGGAAGGATTTCATGTCCCTTAATTTTTGGAACGGATAAAGTCCATCACTTGGAAGGTTAGGGATATTGGAAAACCCTTGTTTGATCTCGCTATAGGCTGAATGTGAGCGTGGCGCAGGCTGCGAGAAGTCTCACATGACACCAGAGGGGGTTCCAACATGTAGATTCATGTTGTAGTGAAACCTTAGTGGCGGCGTTATCTAGCTGAGAACTGAGCATTGTAAAGGCTTTGTCACGAACTCTCAGCCGCACATCTAAGGCAGTGTGCTAATCGCGTGGCAAAACAAGAGGACATGTCTTGTGGGTAAAGTTATACACCTCTACAGAGTAATAAACTATCCTGGATAGCTGTGTCCACGGTCAAGGACATGCTAAGTAAGGTTTTTCACATATTAGACTTTGGTTTGATAAAATCTGGTTTATGGAAAATTTAGAAATCTTTTGGAAATATGGTCCGGGTGGGATACCCGTGGTTAGGTTAGTGCTTGGTTGAAGCCTGCACTAACGTTATTATTTCATTAAAATCTTGTTTCTAATTATTGTATCAAATTCAGCTATTGTTCATATATTGTGATATTTACACCAATGTTGCCTTTTATGCAAACTAACCATACTATGCCTTCCTTTGATATTCCTTATGCATGCATTAACTATGTTAAAATCCTGGTGTAACTTGTAGAGTACTTTATGTGCTCACGTTGCTCGATTTAACTTCTTTCCAGAGGAAGCCTTCGACGACTACGATGAGGATTGCATTGAGTAGACCACGTCTTACAGTCATTCGTTTGTGGGAAGGCTGGATGGGCTGCTGCTATATTTATGTTCTGCTGTCTTCTTTTTGCTGTTATTGTAAACTTTGGCCATAAGGCTCATACCCTTGCTATATAATAAAGTGTGGTTGTATGTGAGATATGCATCCCTGTTGACCCTGTGTGCACTAGCTTTTCCTGGGATAGTGCGATTAACACAGAGGGTCCTGGAGTTGCTACTCTAGGATCCGACAACGAACAACTACAACCATGACTTCCAAAAGGCACACATGTATCGTAGTTGTAGTTGGGTTGACAATTTGTGCATGTTGCTATTTGTATCGTACGAGTAGTGAGGGAAACATACACACCTAACCAAACCTTGCACCCATGTAATTCGCGCATTCATTGTGATGTGCTTGGTCAGCCTATACATGGCCCATTACTATAATTTTTTGTAATAACATATCTCTACTACTTCAGAGAGGGAGTTGGTGATGGTGACACTAACACGAATAAAATAGCGTCTGGATAATACAATTTTCTAATGCATATCAAAACACACATATTATACTAGTTTGCACGGGTATTCACCTAATTATAAAAAAACTAAACTCACAGTGCTAGCAGCCAAGCCAGCCCCTGGCCCCCTTCTGTGCATGCCTTCCCACCGCCACCTGTCGAGGTTGGGCTACTCGACAACTCCCTACCAAGCAAGGGTGGCTTGGCAGGCAGCTGTTGAGTAGTAGGAGCTTGTTAGCCTGCCTGCTACCACTCTACGCCAAGGCCTGATGCGCCAACGCTTGTTCCCATGCCCACCCATCCCTGTCGAGCTCCCCAAGCGCGACTGGTGATAGGTGTTGCTTGCCACGCATTTCGAGCTCAGAAATGGGGCTATTTTTGCAAAAAAACAATTATCTGGGGGATAAACTTGAAATAAAAAGCAACTACAATGTCAAATACGTGAACAATTAAGCTATGCGCCTATGTCCTAGACACATGTATGCGAGTTGTCCATGCTTAGGGGTATGTTTCATGTCTTGCATATTTTAATTGACTGGTTCTACTGCTACTTATATCATTTCGACATGTACCTTAGCCCTGTTCTTTTAGACTGCAGCTGATGTCTTTTATCTATGTTTTTTGAGACACAAGTATGATTCAATTGATATCTGATTCCCCATTTAGAGAGCGTATCGGTGAAAACCACCTAAAAGTTAAAAATCCAAGCAAACTATATCTTAAAAGTTTTAATAAAATTTGTAAAAAAAATATCATACGTGTGGTAGAGGATGTTCTCGAAAAATGAGAAAAATTCTAGATCAAACTCAACATCGTTTGCAAGATAAAAAAAGATTAATTCTTCATGAATAGTACAATTCACTATTCATATAGAAATTGTCTTTTTCATATCTTGCAATAGTTGAGTTTGATCTAGAAATCTTGCATGGTTAGAGAACATCCTCTTCCCTACATCTGGTACTTTTTTTTCAGAATCTCTCCCCTACGTCTTATATTTTTTCAGAATTTTTATAACTTTGAAGACATGGTTTTCATAGATTTTCAACTGTCGGGTGATTTTTAATTTTGACGGCTCCAAAAGCCTCATTTAAGTAAGAATATAAACACTCAGTGCATTGAGACTGCGCGCATCGGTGGGTGTGGCCAAAGAGCAGTGAAAGTGGATTTTGAGTTGAATGAGTGTGTACACGATATGGCTGCCATTGGTTGGTTGTGTGTTGTTACATAATGTATGTGTTTGACTAACGTGAGCCAAGTGTATGTAACTTATACTCAAGATGGTTGCTTGGTCTTTAGATGTGTAGGTGGCTTGAAGAACATTAGCGAAAGGTGACAATAGACCGGGACTAGGCGTGGGTGCTAAGGTCCAAGGTGCATGTGGTATGGCAAGTGATGAGGCTGATGCACGTAGAGATGGTTCTAGGGAGATGAATGCGTGAAGACATCATGGCTAGTCATTTGGCACTACAGGCTACATGTGAAAGGGTGTGGAGATGTTTTGAGGTGAAGATGAAGATGGAGTCAAGGAAAGTTGCCAAGAAGCTTAGTCAAGGGTATTTTGGTAGTTGGCCAAATACCGGGTCGATGCCTTAATTAAAACCGTGGCATAGGGAGGTGCAAAGGAGAAGTGGTTTAGGTCAAGGTGAGCTGGATTTGTCAAGTGGATCAATCGCTAAAGAGTTAGCGGGTTGAGTCTTCTAAACACTTTGAAAAGCATGCGTGAGTGTGTAGAACACGTGTTAGTGGGGTTGACGGGTTTCCCCAGTAGGCCTAATGGGTTGGACCCATTAGGGTTGTTGCTGGTCATTAAAGGGGACGAGAGGAGGTGGTAGATCCACCTTGTCTCCATCCATGGTTGCGGGAAAGAAAACAGTGGTGCTTTGGCTGCACCTTATAAATATCCATGAGCATGTAAACTTTATTCTCTACTAGAAATAGATCAAACCTTTGTCTCACTCATGTTTTTGTTTGTATTCTTACTTGATTTTACTTGTTTTTTAGTTAGATTTGTGATATTCGTCGGTCTTCTAATCGAAACTTTTATTTAAATTACCTTGTTAGGATATGCGACAATATATCTAAAAGACCTTATACATTGGATCCTCATGATAACGAAGTAATTTGAGTTTTAGGGTTTTTTATGTTTCGTGACCTAGATTTGATTCTCCTTAATTTTGTGAATCCGAGCCCACGAATCTTGTGATTCTTTACTGGTTTAGATTTCTAATGCCTTGATCAAGTAACATGCAAAACTTGAAAGTGTTTGGATGAGATTTAAGCAAATTCTTGATATTTGAGTTTTGATCCGAGGAGATTTTAGGTCTGAAAATAAGGGATCAATCAGACCGACTCTGGACCTATAGTCCAACCATCCTAGTGGTCATACTGGCATTTGCCCTGTGATTAGACTGCCATAGCGGTATGACCGGTCTAACCATAACGGTTTGACTAGTCTTGGGCTCAAGTTTAAACTTGATGACTCTAATAATCACTTCTATGAAGATTTTGAATATCGATGAAAGAAAAAAATCAAGCAATCATTTACCTTTCTAATTGTCAACATAGGTGCTACAAAAGCCATGCGATCTAGGAAATTCAGTGTTTTGCGTCAGGTGTATACCTCGGGTCTAGGGGACCCACCTTGGGTGGAGTAATGGGCTAACGGCCCCAGTGGTGGGCCCCTGGCTCCCCCTGAGTGGAGGCTGGTAGGCGATTTCTAGACCGCACAAGAATTGGGGTGGGTTTTTTTAGCTACGGCTTATGGTTTAAATTTTTGAATTTTGGTTATTCGTAAGAGACACTACGTAAAGGAAAATAGTCGCATATGATTTTGGTTAGTACAGCTGAATTCAGTATATTTTTTTATTACAATTTTCTTATTGATCTCGCTTTAAAAACACAACGTTAAAAAGTTAGTTACTATAGTATAAATCATAAATTATAAACCATAAAAGAAAAGAACCGAGCCTTGTCTACGGAGCGGTGATCACACGGGCTAAGTTTTGGGATAATGTGAACTCTTGGAACCTTTGCTGGAAATTGAACTTTTGGTGCCTAACTATATATAGTCAGGACGGAATCAGCTTGTGAATCTCGCGGCCGGTCAGTCATTCATGCGGTCTGTTGTTTTATGCTGTAGTTTGTTAGTTTAATAAATAATAATTGCTAAGAGAAATCAAAAATCAAAAATCGTTAAAAAGTTGAAAAGAATGAGACCATTCTCTGAATCATGTAGGAAAAGTAACCATGTTTTTTTTATAGTAAGCAAGATGTTTTAAAAGAAACCAGGTTCCATGTAGTACGTAAGGCCCTGCTTGGATCCTTTGGGCTAACAATTAGTTGCTAAACTTTAGCCCTTGAGGATCCAAACAGGAGGGCTAATGGGTGGGCTAAAGTTTAGCCAAAGCCCCAACTAGTTGTTAGCCAACTAGTCCATCAAACCCAGCTAATGAGGGCTAAAGGACCAGCCGGATGGAAAAAAGACGTTGATACCCACGCCAACCCTCCCAGACCACCATGCATAGGGGTATAACAGACTTTGCACTGAGATAGTAGCACTTATAAGTCCTTGGATCCAAACAGGACTGGGCTAATCTTTAGCCAGCTAACTACTAGTCAGCTAACAACTAGTCCTAGCTAACAACTAGTTCTAGTACATCCAAACAGGCCCTAAGTTGTTTTTGTTTACGCAATGAGATTAACGGCGTGCAAAAAAAAACATAGGCAGTTGGTGAAAATAGAGACCTGAAATGATTTTTATGTGGCAACCATTTCAGGGGCATGGATATGTTTTATAGTATAGCCATTCAATATGACGTCTTCATGGTACAATCAGCAATAACCAAATAGCATTTATACATAGATCAACAATCAAATGGCATCTATTCGTAGGTACAATATAATAGGAATAACTACTGCTATAAAAGAGACTAAATTGGACGCTTACATCATAGACGGTTCCTATACGAATAACCATCTATGGTTTTTCACATATGATTATTTATACGAATCGTCTGTGATAATACAAGATATCACAGACGGTTCTTATCAAGAACTGTCTGTGAATTATCATAGACGGTTCTTAATAAGAACCGACCATCTGTGATAATGGCAGACATCACAGACGATTTTTTATTTAAACCATCTGTGATACTTCGCAGATGGTTTGTATTAAAAACCGTCTGTGATAATGAAGTTATCACAGACGGTTTGTATTAAAAATCGTCTGTGATATGTTTCCCGCCTCGTAATATCCCAAAATTTCATAATCTCTCGTCTGAGTCCGAGTAAGATTCAGTTTTGAGACACCTTTAGTAAAACGAGCACAACTTTTGCATATGGTGTCCATTTTGACATTTTTGTACTTGTTGGAAAGCTGACGACAAGCTCGATTGAAAAAAAACAACATGCTTGTGCTAGTCACCCTCTAAGACCCTTTAAATCGGCCATCTTTAGCCCTAAATTTGCATTTTAAGTTTTTAGATACTGTTTTTACAAAAAAAAAATATCTTTCCTTCAGAATTTGGGTTTCACCTCAACTGAAAAGTTGTAGATCTCATTGAGACCTTTCAAACGAGTATATATAAGCTATATAAAATTTGCTATTTTATCTTTTGAGACTAGCTATTTATATTGTACTGATATATTGTCTTTGTAACGCCATTCTTACCGACTATTTTTGTTATGAACCGTCTGTGATATCTCCCATAGACGGCTTTTATTATGAATCATCTATGATGTCTCTATTATAGACAATTTGTAATCTGAACTATCTGTGATGTCCCGCTACATCACCGATCCGCGGCATATCCCCTAGGATCCCGATCTCACCCGTCCATTCTCTCTACATCGAACGGCAGACACTGTTCTCCTCCCCACCTCTCACCCCTTATTAACCCCCTCTCTCTACTCGAAGAACCAATACCACCGGTACTGCTCAAACTTGTTTGTGCGCAGCAAGGATGGGAAGGGGTTCGACAGGGGCAATTAAAATTTCATTTAAAGCAAGATGGAAAGGAAGAAGGCAATGGTAAATTTGTACTATTCAAAGTCGCCGGCATAGAAGCTGTTGATTTTGGCATAGAAACTGAAAATGGTGTTCGTTGCCTTTTTGTTTCTACTACTTGAAAAATTTTATGCACCACTTGTTTTAGATTGTAGTTAAATGAAGGATGTGTAAGTCTAGCTTGCATTAGCCTGAAGTTTCTTGTAGTGTAAGCATTTTTCTGAATTTGTAGCCGTGAAGCTTATCTTTGTAAAACTGTAAGTGTCCTCTTGTGTATGCAGTCATTTGGGTAACATACTCAATATCTTGTGATGTTGTAATGGGGGATTCTAATCTTAATGGGAATAGAATGTGTTGTTGTGTTTGTTGCTGTATTTGCTTGTTTTCAAATGATATAGTTAACATTTCCTGAGGCTAGCCAAAAAATAGAAAATTTAGTTATAGAGTGAACTATCACAGACGGTTATGTGGTATAAACCGTCTGCGAAGAATTATCACAGACGGCTCGAACCAGAAACCATCTGTGATGGAGAAGTACCACGGATGGTTGGTAGCTAGAACTGTCTCTGATAATATATGTGATGTGTGAGTATCAGAGACGGTTAGTAGGTTGAACCGTCTATGATAATGTTCTTCACAGATGGTTCTAGTTATAAACCGTCTATGATTTATTCATCATAGACGGCTCACAAACCGTCTATGATAACTTCTGATTATCACTGAAGCATAAATTCAGACGGTTTTTTGAACTGTCTGTGATGAAAGTTTTGAATTGTCTGTAATAACCTTTTTTGTAGTAGTGTATAAGTCCACCATAGTATCTAAGCAGCTATACATAGAAGCAATATTACAATCGTAAGCATACATTAATTGTCTATACGTAGATAATTAGCATTAAGCGCTTAGCAACAATGGCATTTTTGGCACCCATCAATCCATCCATCTGGCCGGATGAACTGATTAGGGACGACCATGAAATCAACGCAATAACCGAAAACTGGCAGGGCTAGCCGCGGAAAGCGGCGCGAGAGGACATCTGGCGCCTGCCCCGCTCGCCAATCGTCGCAGCCCGCGCGCGCGCGTCCACGCCTTCTGCTGCTGGGCCGCGCCACGTGGACATCACGCGCCGCTATATAAGCGCCCCTCCGCTGGGCTTCTCCGCGACTGATCCAGCCCCACATCGATCTTGGCGAGTGGCCGTCGACGAGCAGGTTGATCCAGGAGGGAGACGTTGCTGCGTTGCCTGATTGATCCAGGAACCGAAGATGTTCGTGGAGAGCTTCCGGGTGGAGAGCCCGCGGGTGCGGTACGGCGCCGGCGAGATCGAGTCGGAGTACCGGTACGACACGACGGAGGTGGCGCCGGCGCCGGAATGGAACGGCGGCTGGGTGGTGCGGCCCAAGTCCGTCACCTTCAACTTTAAGACCAGCACCGACGTCCCAAAGCTCGGGTACGTACCTAGCTCAAATGCGCAATGGCCTAGATCATCGGACGTTAGTTCTAATGTTCTTGCAGACTTGCACTAGTGTCTCCTTTTCTTTGATGGAGAAATGCTCTTGATTAATTATTAACACCTTTTTTAGATGGAGAGAGAGATCTAGGAGTTCTTGATTAGTTTCTCCTTTATTAAAATCTCTAATTGCATCCGTTAATTCTTGGTGTTGCATACTTGCATTGCATGCAGGGTGATGCTTGTTGGATGGGGCGGCAACAACGGCACCGCGCTCACAGCTGGGGTCATCGCCAACAGAGAGTAAGTCCTTACTAGTTTAGTTCAAGGTTTCAAATAGCCGGCTAAGCCATTTAGCGGATAGGTTCCGCAGAGGTTACAAAGGCTATAGCGGGCTATAGCCTCAAATAGCCTCATTTAGCGGTTTAGTAAAAGTATATGTAAAAAACTCAGAATTCAATGTTTTATGCACATACAAGCATATAATCAAGGATATTTTAGCATACAAAAACATTCACAACAATTGCAATGTTATCTAACTAAATATGATGTTATCTAACAATTGCAATTACCATAGGAGTAAGATGTTATGAAGCAGCTGGGAACGATTGCAATGTTATCTAACTAAATAGGGATGTTTTAGAGTGCCATGAGTAAGTATAATTCAGCTGTATTGTAGCTTGACCACATCACAAAGGAAGCAAGTATAGTTTTCATGTCAACCCAGCAATAAACTAACTAGCATTGATGCAGCAAGCATAATGCATCCTCTCTTGCCTATGCAATTGCAAACCGAACAAAAATTAGCTAACAAATAGATGACAATAACTTGAACCTAATTCAATTTTGTAATATATGAGCCTCCCTGCACTAACATGCTAGCTATTCAAACTAAAACCTCTCAATCTCTAAAGTCTGATTATCTGAATGGATCAAAGGAAGGAAGAAGAACACTGGAACAGAGGAGAGCAAAGGTGTAAAACTTGCCTTGCTGTTGCTCTGGTTGGGACATGTTGCTGTTGCTGTTGCGACGGGTCAAGCGGCGGGCGCGGCCGAGAGGCGCGACGGCGGGCGGCATGGGCTCGGGAGGTGTCGCGGCGGCGGCGGGCGGCACGGGCTCGGGAAGTCGGGAGTCGAGAGGCGTCGCGGCGGCGGCGGGCTTCACGGGATCGGGAAGTCAGAAGTCGGGAGGCGTGGCGGCGGCGGCGGCGGGCGGCACGGGCTCAGGAAGTCGGGAGTCGGGAGGCGTGGCGGCGGCGGCGGGCGGCACGGGCTCGGGAGGCCTGGCGGCGGCGGCGGGCGGCACGGGCTTGGGAGGCGTGGCGGCGGCGGCGGGCGGCACGGGCTCGGGAGGCGTCGCGGCGGCGGCGGGCGGCACGGGCTCGGGAGGCGTGGCGGCGGCGGCGGGCGGCACGGGCTCGGGAGGCGTGGCGGCGGCGGCGGGCGAAGTCGGGAGTCGGGAGGCTGCTGTGAGGAACTGAGGACCGAGACTGACCGACTGAGGACTCAGGAGCAAGAGCTAGGGTTAAGAACGCGTTTGGGCCATACGGGAATTCGGCCCACTTCAGAAATTTTTTTCCCTTCTTAGCCGGCTAAATGCAGTCCATTTAGCGGATTTAGCGGGCTAAATCCGGCTAATAGCGGGAAAAAATGTTTAGCGCCAAAAGTGATTTCTCCTAGCCCTTAGCCTTCCCAAAGGCTAAATCCGGCTATAGCGGTGGCTATAGCCGGCTATTTTAAACCTTGGTTTAGTTTCCACATCGAATTGTACATGCACCTGAAAGATTAAATCTCTTCCTGCATGCATGCATACATGCACTCGAGCTGACATATGATTATCCCACCTCATTGCTCCATCTCAGATCTGACAGCCCATACATGTATACATGCAGGTGGTTAATTGCATCAATCAATTGCCAAATGAACTGATTAATGTACTGCATTTTTATGGATTACTCGTTAATTCCTGCTACTTGTGCTGTTTTTTGGTGGATTTTTCTTCAGGGGCATTTCATGGGCCACCAAGGAGAAGGTCCACAAGGCCAACTATTTTGGCTCCCTGACACAGGCTTCCACCATCAGAGTTGGAAGCTACAATGGGGAGGAGATCTACGCACCTTTCAAGAGCCTTGTACCCATGGTGATCTTCTCAAACTTCCTCACTCACATACTGTATTTGTCAACACATTCTAAGTTTAAAATTCATGCATCGTCACTACTATAGAAAGACTTATCACAAACGGTTCGAAACTATCATCACAAACAATTTCTGAACCGTCTGAATGTATATATCTGTGATAATAGGTGGTTATCACAGACGGTTCTCAAACTGTCTGTAATAATTACAACACAGATGGTTTTTCGAAAAAACCATCTGTGATATATCAAGTATCACAGATGATTCTTTAATATAGCCGTCTGTAATATATCAAGTATCACAGATGGTTTTTTCTAAAAACCGTCTGTGATATATCAAGTACCACAGACGGTTAATACCAAAACCGTTTGTGATATGTCATATATCACATATAGTTCTCAGACATAGCCATTTGTGATATCTTAGATAACACAGACGGTTAATACTAAAAATCGTCTGTGATAACTATTTAAATACCTATATTATTTCATATTTTTCGGCTAGCCTCAGAAAATACTAGTTATGCCTTTTGAAAACAAGCAAACAGATCATATATATAGCACACGACAATTATTACACAGATCTCAACTAAATGATGTACATTTGAATGAATTATTTAATTAAGCAAAATTGAATGATTACAATTATATCAAATGTTTCAACATCTAATCATCGCTAGTGTAGAACTCTCCAGTTTTATTTATGACCTCTGCTATCAAGAATTATGAGAGCTTTCCTTGCATTTCGGTGAGTTTATCAAGATTGATTCCACGCGCTGTCACTAGGAGTAGTGTTAAGTCATTAGCGCGCGCACACACACACACAAACATATATATATATATATATATATATATATATATATATATATATATATAT
Organism: Dendrocalamus latiflorus; assembly: GCA_017311315.1. Lineage (NCBI taxonomy): Eukaryota > Viridiplantae > Streptophyta > Magnoliopsida > Poales > Poaceae > Dendrocalamus > Dendrocalamus latiflorus. The sequence continues at coordinate 17,298,007 of CM029667.1, forward strand.
ATATATATATATATATATTGATAATCACAAAATAATTATTGGAAGGTTGACGAAGCTCTAGATCATTCGTCTTAGCGTCCATGATTTCCTCCATATGACGTCAAACGTAGAAGCTACATACGTTGCCCTGTAACTACTGGTGACACTGTAAAAATAGAATTACATACATAGGTAATGTCAATTCTAGAGGCATCATAACAAAGTGTGATATAGGATTGTTGTATTGTAGCGAATACCGAAAATTGCGTCTTGTGTCGCAGTGTGGCGTTGGATTCCTTGTGTCTCTCTCCCTGGGCAACGTAAACGCTGAACGACCTGCGTGATTCCAAAACATTAGCCTCGACCATTGCAAACGGAGAGAAGACTACAATAGAGTTATGTAAAATGAGTTTATCTGTCAATTGTTTATTGCACACGGGTGAAATCGTGGTTGCTCCTAAGTAGAGAATCAAGGTATATTACCTTGTTCCATTTTGGTACAATCACAATTAGAATCCAGTGAACTCTAGTCATGTATGTTACCATAGTGATTAATTCAAAGTTTATGTTACATATAAAATACAAATAAAACTTGTTTAGCAACTAGTGAAGCACTTACCCCTAGTTGAAGGGTACCATGATGTAGTCCTTGTCACTGTGAATAAGCAATCCCCTCGTTATGTATCTTGGATGAAGGATCCATTATCGTTGATGGATTGCTTAGAGACCATGTGTGGGTCGAGGAAACCCACTGGTTCTCACCGTTGCCGAACTTATTGGACATGGATCTATATATAAATAATGAGTTATGACATTTATTGGTGTTACGTGAATGTAGAACTTTATTATATAGTACACTTATAGTGTCTAACATCGTAAAAGTGAGGTGTCGGGTTTGTCGAGGTTGAATAGTAAGAATAAGTTTTCGAAGGTCACGACGAAGTAGCCCGATTCATGGAGGAAATATACCTCCATGTATCTTACGGTGAATCCACTGTGCCAGTTCGGCTTCATATTGGATCTTTGCATATACCAGGTATGCAAAGTTCCATAAACCAGTCCAAGGATGGGTAATTGTGACTCGGGGTCCAACAACACTCTGAGCATGAACTTCTATTCCCTGAGAGGCGCCTTAATCTTCTTCAATTCGAGCTTGGTGCTTCGCTTGTGATATATTATATTTTTGGCATCACTTGGTATATTATTGCTACAAGACAATAGAAACAATAGCTCCAACAATTTATCTCAATATTCATTCCCTAACTATTTCATCTTTCGGCATGTATTTCTAACAAAAATATATTCTACTTAACAGAAAAACACTGTCTAGATAGATCTAACAAAAATATGTTCTCCTTAACAGAAAAATGCTATCTCAAATTTTTCTGCAAGGACTGCTAGTGCAACAGAAAAGACAATGAAGCAAATCCATACTTTCAGCACAGCTGGAGCTAAGACGATAGGGAGGAGAGGCGGTTAAACTAGGTGGGGGCGATGGCGAATCCGGCTGGGGTGATGGCGGAACTGGCAGGGGCGATGGCGGATCTGATTGGGGGTGACGATGGATCTGGCGGGGGGTGACAGTGAGGTTGTCGATCCGGCTGGGGGGCGACGGTGAGCTAAGGCGATAGGGAGGAGAGGTGAGGAGGCGAAAGGATATGTGCCGAGTAAGTGAATGAGGGTGCAAACCCGAGCGAGACACTACTTATAGGAGGAATTATCACAGACGGTTCTTTAAAAGAACCGTTTGAGATGTTATAGTATCATAGATAGTTATATTTTGGAACCGTCTGTGATAGTCCTATTTTGATCAGGAAGTGCTACCCCATGCCCTATGAAAAAAAGCAAGTTTTGACCACTTACAAATTAACCTCTATGACTATAGCCACTTCGACTATGGTCATGGCTACTGCTTCGACCATGCCTTCAACTTCAGCATGACCACGCCTCTAACTACAGCATCGACCACACCTTCGACTACATCTTCGACCATGCCTCAACGCAATTAGCATAGTGAAGATTAGTTCCAGCATCATATACAATCACAGATGTAATTACTTTTAAATTACTAAATCAATTACAATGGAATAGTTCCTTAATTACATGCCGAATTTCTTATAATTACATTGGAATCATTTTGAAATAGGTGTTCACCATATGGGATCATTACGCTTATATTTCCTTTTAAATAAAGCCCTTCACGATGGTCAACATGCATATAGTTTGCTTCATTGCTTGGTTTTTCCTCGAGCCTGATGCTGTCTCTGAATGGAGGCAACTCGTCAAATTGATTGTACTCTTCCTCATCCACGACATTCTCAACTCTGACAATTCTTCTTTTTTTCATTAAGAACTATGTGGTGCTTCTTATTTACTAGGTCGGTTACATAAAAACTTAAACAACTTATCTCACGAGTACGAATGGTTCATCTTTGTAACCTACGTGTTCAAGGTAGGGATGAAAACGGATCGGATACGGACGGATATTGCTCATCTCGTATCCTTTTCCATATTTTTTTTGTCGGAGTCGGAGTCGGATACGGATAGTGCCGGACACGAATACGAATGCGGATATTCTCGGTCACGAATACGGATCGAATACATGCCGCTTCGGATACGGTTAGTCTCGGTCACGAATATTTAGTCGGATAATGCGCGGAAGCAAATTTTACATGATGACAGAGACAAATTAAGCAACTAGTAAATTCTAACTAGCAAAGTAGCAACTAGCAAGTAAATTGTAGAGGCTAGTTAAACAAATAGTAGTCTAGTAGCTAACTAGCTGCATGCAACATAGTTCAAAAGTACGAATTGCTCATAAAGTAGTCTAGTACATCACTAGTTCATTTAAGTTCATTACATTTACATCACATTATAAGTCCACAACATAGATCTTGTCTAGCAAAAAGCCACCAGCAAGCCAGCGAGCCATCTCTAACCATGTTTCAGTGGAGCTCAACCTCGGTCATTATCTCGTCCTACAATAAAATATCAATTGGAATCCAAAATTATTAAATGAAGAATAGAAACCCAAAATTAATACTTGTATAGTTCGGTTCTACTCACTGTCCTGTCAGTATATCATTGACTCATTGGAAGTAAATAACCATCAAACTAGAGAAGCAGTAATAGTGTATATATGTGTAGGATTATCAAACCTTCTCATTTATGTTTGTGTTAGCACATTCTTTATCATCTAGCTCCAAATCCAACTCATCAATAAGTGATGCTATCTTCTCCTTGCAATCTAAAATTCAAAAATAACATAAGGTTAATAAACAAAAGTTGTAAGCGGTGCAATTGGTGAACTAAATGACTTATTATTTACCTTTCCTAGATGAAGATATACAATCTTTTGTACATATTAGAGCCTCAACCATCTCGGGCTCTAATCGACTACGAAATGGATCAATAACACGGCCACCAGCACTAAAAGCCAACTCTGAAGCAACAGTTGACACTTGAATAGCTAGCACATCACGAGCTAGTCGTGAGAGAACAAGAAACTTTCCTTGGTGTGTGTTCCACCATGACAATATGTCAAACTGTGCACCCTTACCCATAGGATCAACCCATCGAATTGGTTTCTCTTGCATGTATACCTCAAGTTCATTTATACTACCATGTGCTGTAGCGACATCCTCATACAAGAACTGTTCAATGTCATCAAGGCCCAAGTCAGGATCACCAAGTGGCTGAGAAGGTCCTTGAGGAGGGTCAGGCTTCGAAGCTTCAAATGTATTGGACATGTAAGCTTGAAATAATTTGGTCACAACATCCATAAAGCGACTAACTTCATGGGCAGCCCTCTCATGATAAATCCTCCCCATGAAATACTCTACAAGCTTTTTCTTGTATCTAGGATCAAGAAAGCATGCCACAGCGAGAGCTATGTTGGACTTGTCCCAATACTTATCATATTTGGTTTTCATAGCCTCTGCCATAGACGAAATAGTAACATCAGCACTTTCACACCAATCTGCAAGTGCTAACTTAATTTCACAAAATTTCCACCAAAACAAGTTTGCTGTTGGATATTGATTTCCAGAAAATAGCTTGGTAGCATCATGAAATTTCTGCAAACACTTGCATATTGATTCTGCCATATCCCATTCTTCATTTGATGGAGCACACTTATCGTACTTACCCTCATTCAAGTACAATAGCCTATCAAAAGCCCTCCTGTAATAAATTGCTTGTGACAACATCTCATATGTTGAGTTCCACCTTGTAGGCACATCCAATGGAAGACCAGATGTATTATCTAAGTCACATTCTATTGCACACTTTTGAAATTCCTCCCATTGCAATGGAGAATTCTTCACAATAACAACAGTAGCTCTAATATTTTGGACTGAAGATGCAATAACTTTCAAGCCATCTTGGGCTAGTATGTGACATAAACATCTCACATGAAAAAAGGCACCATCACAGATCAAGGGAGAACACTTATGCAGCTCTATCACAACTTCTCTAACACATTTATCATTGGATGATGCATTGTCTAGAGTGAGAGCAAATAACTTCTTCTCAATATTCCAAGATATGACACCCTTGATAAACTCAGTTGCTAGATTACTACCTGTATGATTTCCTTTGACATGAATGAATTTAATTATTCTTTTTTTCATTTGCCAATTATCATCAATCCAATGCACAGTGATGCACATATAACCTTTATTTTGATTAGATGTCCACATGTCCATAGTTGCAGAAAACCGACAAGAAAGAGATTTTAATTGGTCATATAACCTTTTCTTTTCATCTCCAAACATTTCTAATATCTCTTTCCTAGTGGTTATGCGAGAATTGAATGAAAAACCAGGACGTAGAGACTTGATGAAATCAATGAAGTACTCATGCTCTACCATACAAAATGGATATTCGTGCATAACCATTGCCACATAGAACTTCTTGAGGCTAGCTTCAGCATCATACCTGAATATCTGAACAGTTGCACTATCTTCATCACCATTCTCATATTGGAGTTGTTGCTGCCCTTGCTTTACGGCATGCTTTAGCAAATGATTCCATAAAGCCTTCGTGCCCCTTGAGGTCTCACATCGAGCTTTATGAGGACATTTATGACATTGTGCCCAAAGTTGTTTCTCCTTTCCACCCTTTGGTGTGTCAACAGTCACTGTATATTTAGTAAAGTGGTCCCAAACCTTCGAGGTGCACCTCTTCTGCTTCTTCTCAGCAGGCTCAACTTCTCCGGTGCAAGTCGCTTCATCCATATCAACAACCACATGTTCTTCACCTCCCGTGGTTGTGGTTGTCAATGCACGGGTGTTCGGTGGCGATGGTGTTGGTGCCGAGTGGCCCGTACCAACTGCTGTGGAAGTGCCAGCAGGGGATGCTCCTGTGCTTTCACAAATGCTCGCACTTCCACTTGCAGTAACCATCTCAAATTATCAATATCCTACAACCAAATCAGAAGAAGGTTAGTTTTTATTTGAATGAAGGTGACTAGGTGAGACATTCTGCAAATGAATAAATGACCTCATATTGCAAATGAATAAATGACCACATGTTTGAATAAATAATTTGGTCACAACTCACAACATCCATGAAGCTATTTTTTAATTGAAACTACAACTTTAGAAACTACAACTGACAGTCAGCAAACAAGCTACAATGAACCATAACCATAATTGAAACTACATCTGACAGTTTAGAAACTACAACTTTACTGCATACATTGCGTTTGTGTAACTCAACTAATAATACCTATGTTTTAATGAATCTTTTTCCTTTCACTCTGCTGCCTGGAAGGAATTGATTTCATATGAGTTTTTGGACATCAACTGGCTACAATCTACCTCTGACTCTAATACAAATTGAGGCAACTGTGTTGTTTTGCCACACCTTGTCTCTCCAGAAATAACTATAATCTGGCATTGCACAAGAATATTTCAGACAAATAGAAGGACACAAAGGAATTGCTAAACATGTTTCCACTGAGTGTGAGTGCATATTGCTCATAAATTCCTCTCAGGCATTTTACAAGTATGTATACCTGATTACGTGCAATGGCTGCTAGAAGCTTAATTTATGGTGTGCAGCAAGGAGAGCATACCAGGCGCGAGGCGGCGACGATGGCGTTCTACTTCTGTGCGGTGGCCGGTGGGGGAGGACCGAAGGAGAGGCGGCCAGGCGGGAGGCGACGACAGCGGTGTCGACAGCGGTGAGATCTCGAAGATGAAGACGAAGCCGACTAGCCGCCGCCGCCGCTCCCGCATTCCCGCTCGGCGCTCGCTCCCACAGTCCCGCACGCTGGGATCTCGAAGACGAAGACGAAGCCGACTAGCCGCCGCCGCCGCTCCCGCAGTCCCGCTCGGCGCTCGCTCCCGCAGTCCCGCGCGGTGGGATCTCGAAGACGAAGACGAAGCCGACTAGCCACCGCCGCCGCCGGGGGATCTCGATCTGAGGGCACCGTCGCCGCTCCCGCAGTTCCGCTCGGCGCTCGCTCCCGCAGTCTCGCGCGGTGGGATCTCGAAGACAAAGACGAAGCCGACTAGTCGCCGCCGCCAGGGGATCTCGATCTGAGGGCACCGCCGCCGCTCCTGTAGTCCCGCTCGGCGCTCGCTACTCCCGGGCCCGGCTCCCGCAGTCTCTGCTAGTCTCTAGGGTTGGAGGACGGTTGGCTGCGTGATAGCGTCGCTCGGTCGGATGGACTGGGCCCCGATTGCCGATTGGGCCGTTAGCGTTATCCGGATAGTTACCGGATTATAATCCGGTAACTATCCGGAAAAAAATCTGGATAATTCCGTATCCGTCGGATAATGTATGTTCCGAATCCGTATCCGTATCCGACAAAAAATATCCGAATCCGTATCCGACAAAAATTTCGGATATCCGAGAATATGCTCTGAATTATATCCGAATTAAAACGGTCGGACGGTCGGTCGGGAAATATCCGCTCTGTTTACACCCCTAGTTCAAGGTCCACAGTAGTGACACCGTACTTGTCGACCTTTACGCCCTGTGGGAGTTGGACCCAACGACACTGAAATAGATGGATCTTGAAAAACACATAGTCGAGCTCCCAATCTCCTCTATAAGCCCGTAGTAGGAGCTTGGGCCAGTTGTATTGAACTACTCATCACGAAATGTATCTATGCGAACACCTGAGTTCTAGACTATATTCTTTGTATCCTGATTTATTATATAAAATGTGTACTCATTAATGTCGTATTCTTACAATGTCACAATTGTAAAGTTTGGTCATTTTGCCAGCCATTACAGCGTTTCACTTGACGACCTCCTAGTGAATCGCATCCTCAATCATTCGTTGAATCGACGGTTATACTGTCTCGTGATCCAAACCTCCGACCGGCTTGGATTCTCTTGGCGTAGCATGTCCTTGTGATCTTCAATATACAGGACACTTCAATCATGGTTGCAAGACCGTGAAATGGGCTTGAGTGTACGTATCTAGATCGGGAGTTATTAGTTTTCTTCCGATGGTCCCGATACTCTCTAGTCTCCCCTCATGATAAGATACAGGCATATCTATCGGTTTGACCTGAGCCATGTAATCGACGCAAAACCCAACGACCTCTTCGGTTGCGTAACCTTCGATGATGCTGCCCTCCGGCCGAGATCGATTGCGTACATAGGATTTGAGAATTCTCATGTATCTCTCAAACGAGTACATATGACATAGAAATATGGGGCTGCACATCTTTATCTTTTTCACAAAGTGGACAATGAGATGGACCATAATATCAAAAAATGATAGAGGAAAATACATCCCAAGATGACATAATGTCATCACCACCTCGGTCTGCAGAACATCTAGTCCATCGGGATTGATGACCTTCAGAGCAATTGTATTAAAGAAATAACACAGTCTCATGATTGTCACTCAATCCTTATTCGACAAAATATTTCTAATTGCAACTGGAAGCAATTGTCTGTGAAAATATCATAGACAGTTATTTGTATGAACTGTCTGTTATATTGTAGCCGTCTAGTATAGCCTCTTTTGTAGTATTCTGTACGTGTGAGATGTAACTTATTTTCGCTGAAGCATTTTGTGCAAGTTGTACTCTAAACTGAAACTTGCGCGCCGAAAATTTTTCAGGATTCATGGATCGTGATATTTCTCTGCTTTAGGAAAGTTTGATAGTGGTTTCTGAATGTGGATCTTGCTTAATTTCCCTTGCTTAAAATGATCCTGCAGGTGAATCCAAATGATATTGTCTTTGGTGGATGGGACATCAGCAACATGAACCTGTCCGACGCCATGGCCAGGGCCAAGGTGCTGGATATTGACCTGCAGAAGCAGCTCAGGAGCCACATGGAGTCCATGGTGCCCCTCCCCGGCATCTATAACCCGGACTTCATAGCCGCGAACCAGGGCTCGCGCGCGAACAATGTCATCAAGGGCACCAAGAAAGAACAGGTCGACCAGATCATCAAGGACATGAGGTACATACAGTCAGAAATTCAGACAAACCTGCATGCATTCTAGTACAAAGCAAAAAATAAAAGTAAAACAACGAATTCAGTAACGCAATTAGGAAAATTTTCAGTTTGCCATGAGCATGGTTTTGAATGGATACTGTCATCTATAGTCACTTAATGAAGACAGAAATTCAAGGCTTAATTGGTTAATGAAACAGGGAGTTCAAGGAGAAGAACAAGGTGGACAAGGTGGTTGTGCTGTGGACAGCAAACACCGAGAGGTACAGCAACCTCATCGTCGGGCTCAACGACACCATGGACAACCTCATGGCCTCTCTGGACAAGAACGAGGCAGAGATCTCGCCGTCGACGCTGTACGCGATAGCCTGCGTCATGGAGGGCATACCGTTCATCAACGGGAGCCCTCAGAACACCTTCGTGCCCGGTGCATAGCTCATTGTGCAGAAATGTTTGTGGTGATCCATTTCTGCATCTGGTCCATGTATGCTTAGATTGCTCTGTTCATGCGCAGGGCTGATCGAGCTCGCCATCAAGAAGAACTCGCTGATCGGTGGCGACGACTTCAAGAGCGGGCAGACCAAGATGAAGTCTGTCTTGGTCGATTTCCTTGTCGGCGCTGGGATCAAGGTATCAACTACTGATGATCAAAATTCTTCGTGTTACGGAACAATTCTCAGTGATGATACAGATCATGAAAAAGCTATGATTTGCGTGCTGCAGCCCACCTCTATCGTCAGCTACAACCACCTGGGCAACAACGACGGCATGAACCTCTCCGCGCCACAGACGTTCCGGTCCAAGGAGATCTCCAAGAGCAGCGTGGTGGACGACATGGTCTCCAGCAACGCCATCCTCTTCAACCCCGGGGAGCATCCCGACCACGTCATCGTGATCAAGGTCCGCCAAGTTGCTGATGGTCACTTAATTTTTTCAGAGTTCAGAAACTACTACTTTTTGAAGGTTTTGCAGCGCTCATGGTTGGTCATTCTCTTGTTGCAGTATGTGCCTTACGTCGGAGACAGCAAGAGGGCCATGGACGAGTACACCTCCGAGATCTTCATGGGCGGCAGGAACACAATCGTGATGCACAACACCTGCGAGGACTCGCTTCTCGCCGCGCCAATCATCCTTGACCTGGTGCTCCTGGCCGAGCTCAGCACCAGGATTCAGCTCAAAGCTGAAGGGCAGGTAACAGCTGAGGCACTGAACTGGATCTGTGGCACTGTAGCATTTTTGACACGGTTTGATGTTCCAAGAAATGTTGTTGATGATGTTGTTCGTTTTGCTCTCTGTGCAGGACAAGTTCCATTCCTTCCATCCGGTGGCTACCATCTTGAGCTACCTCAGCAAGGCCCCTCTTGTAAGTGCATCCATTTGTCACAGTAAACACTTCACTGTTACTGCCAGGATTCTCCCTACAATGTTTCCTTTCTTCAGTTGCAAAAGAATAGAATTTTTTTTTCCTATTATTTTGTTGCAATGCAATGTGAAACATCCTTGAGTTTACAAAAAGTTTGGTCTTGGGGCAGGTTCCCCCAGGCACACCAGTGGTGAATGCACTGGCCAAGCAGAGGGCAATGCTGGAGAACATCCTGAGGGCCTGTGTTGGGCTGGCCCCTGAGAACAACATGATGCTTGAGCACAAGTGAAGGCCCAACAAACAAATCCTCTGATCACCTCATCACCTGAAGAAAATAACAGAGGCCAGTGGAAAAGGTCGGTAAGATGAAGAGATCAGATCAAACATGGTGTCAGCCACTTGGATCCTCTGCTCCCTGCTTTTGTGTTTTATTTTTGGACTCTTTTTGGTACTCATGTCATGAGATGATGGAGGCCGTGTACTGGCTCTGCTGTTTGCTGCATGAAGACTTTAATTATGTGGTGTATGATAGAGGGGAAGGAATTAGTCCTCTTCTATAGTTCTGTGCTTATGGAGCTAAGTGGTCAGCCTAATATTTGGATCTTTTAATCAAAGAACGACTTTACTCCTTGTTGGATTTTTTTTTCAACCCTATGTTTTTTACTTGCTTGATGAACTCGTTTGGTTGGCTTAGACGCAGTATTTGTTTTTCTTTTAATATGCGGTACATAGATCTCTTCGACGTTCTGCAGGGACAGAGTAAAGAGCAACGTTGCCTTATCTATCATTGCAGTACAGATTACGCAATAGAAGCAATGGAGGCCAGAAATTTACATGTAATTTCAGTCTTGATTGGTTGATGTTCTTGATCAGCTCTCCTTTTCCTCCGTCTTAAGACGAGTTTGCCGCCACACTCTGCTGCAGTCACATTCTTGCTACTAGTCTAGTCTCTGCTTGCCTACCCATCCATCCATCCATAGGTAAACATCCGACATCAATGCGAAATGAAACGACAGTAACAGTATCCAGTGCAGAGAGGTACCCTGTGGCAATCTCCAGTTGACTTCACAAGTTTTCAGTCAATGTCGCTCATGAATGTTTCGTTCCTACGCACGGTTGTCTTGCATTGTCCTGTTCTTCTTTTTAACTGTGGCTTATAGTTTTTGGCTAAAATTTTTAAATTTTAACTGTTTACGGTACACATTACGAAGAGATCGATACTCTCTTACAATTTTGATTAGTACAGATGTTAGACTTTTAACGCGTACTACGTTTAACTTGTAGACCCCGTCTTGAGAAAATACTCTGGTTAAAAGTTAGATACTGTAGCGGCTTCCAAAAGCCGCCCGGCTTGTGCCCTGCCGAACACCCCCTATGGCTGTTTTTTCGCCCTGGTTACAACTCGAGCTGAGGATCCGACCACGACATTACGTTTAAATTCATCATATTCCGAAAAGCCCAAAACCGCGAGCAATCGCGCATAAGCTTACACGAGCTGCAGGGCGCAGCCTCGCTCGCAGATTAGATTGCTTACACAGGCCACTGGCCTCTTGCCTATCAGGCATGGTGTATCAAGCCACGCTTCTTGAATTTCTGGGGAAGCACCATGCACACAGCTGCCCTCCTTGTTGTACGATATGTACTGGTGCACGGCTCGCTGGGAGTGCAGCTTGAACCAAACAAGAGGGCCTCTCTTCATGGGTGGGTCTTGTATAATTTTAAATCTCGGGTTTCCGTACGATGGATACGACGATAGCTATATCGTCCAGTTTGCCCCCGCTGAAACCCAGGTACCCGACCGAGAGGGCAGCATCTGAAAATGGGCTCCTCCCTGCTCCAGACCTCCCGATTTCCTGCGCCCTGGCAGCCAGGTGCTTGGCGATCTCCTGCAAGTAGAATAGTCACGTGATGATTTAATCTCCAGATTCGCACCAGGCATTTTATGAGGTAAGTTGATTCTGACCGTTGGTTTTAGATCAGCCTGTAACGACTTGGAGATGATGGTGGCTACTTCTTGCTCATAGACATTGTCGAAAAGGCCATCCGTTGCTGTTACAATGACGTCTTCTTCCTCTAGCTCAATGGTATAATTCTGAAAACAGAGTAAAAATGAACTGAAGTGTTAATTTTTAATTATTCATATGATGGTGCATGACTAACAGTACAAAGTTGGTAATAGTATGAACCTGTACAATTTTCAAGGGATCGTCTCCCTTCTCAATTTGTAGCGGAAAATTGAAACCATAAACCATTGGTTTTGATTTTTTGTACACTTCTCCATTTCTTATGACCAGAAACCCAGAGTCTCCGATGTTTGATGCATGAAGGAACTGTAACATTGACAGGTGCAATGAGTACCAGGGTACGCCGCCATTACTCAATGAGAAATAAGAAAAGAGTCTTGATCAAAAGAACAGACCTGGCCATCAAAGTGAGCAACCAAGACAGTGGACGAACCAGGAGAGCGTGCTTCATCTGCAGCCTTGGAAAGAACTTGCTCAGTTCTAAGATCCGTGGCTTCTTGATTCTGCGTAATGAATTTTTTACAACCATCCATCAGTTCTCTTGCATAAAGCCCTGCATTTATTCCTGAGTACAAAAAAAATACAACACTTAGCACTGTGGTAATCCACCGAACAATTATGACGCACTGAAGTTTCAATTTGCAGTTTTGCACAGATGTCAGGCACAACATGTGCGCTAAAATATTATGATGTTGAAGCTTAGAAATATATAGTTGCTGAGAGTACAACCAACACAAACACTATTGCTCCCCTAACTTGACTGTGTCTAAACTCTCAAGCAGAGAAATTGTCTGCCTTGTACTCATATAGAGGCTGTGTTGGTGGGCTTGTAGCCCATGAGGGTTGACATTTGAGAAGAAGATTCGTCTTCTAAGAATGATGCTCCAACTTCTTGTACCAAAAGTCATAATAAACTGATTAGAACTTCCATTTCATTATTTATTCTATAGAAGTATAGTTCCAATCCTTTAGCATAGGCGAATAAATGTTGGCTGGGAGTAGGTACAATGTGTGTAGTAGTACAGATCTTCAACCCATTTCCATCTCCCAGCTGTCATTTTCTAGTTTTTGTATGTCAAATTGTTAGTCCACATACTTATCCACACTTGGTTGACGTATAGGCACACTGGGTTTTGATCACTCAAATTTTATGAATTATTTATGAACAAGATATTAAGTGTTAGTCTACATACTTATCCACACTTGATTGACGTATAGGCATACAGTGCCGCATACTGGGTTTGGATCACTCAAATTTTATGAATTATTTATGAATAAGATATTAAGAGGTAACGATATATACAGCTTGATATCTTTTAAGTCTATAGTAGGTGCATGTATCATGTCTAGCATTTTCACGACAAGAAAATCCAAAAGCAAAAGGAATTAAACCATTGTTGTTCGGTTTGATGGCCATTGTCTAACCCTTACAACTTTGGTCTTGTAATCATCCCACCTATGGTGGCACTAGATCTATTTACTTCTCTTTGAACCGGTCGAGCCTTATTACACAACTGGATGCAAAGAAGCTTAAATCGTTTCTCAATTTCTCACTAAACTGTTATACGTGTCCCTTAGGCAAAAATTTAAGAATTTTAACTCTTCTAAATCTTCCAAAGGCCAGAAAGAATAAGAGTTCCAAAATATGACTAAAGTGTGCAAGAGTTGTTTTTGACTACAAAACAGCATGGTAATCTTTTGTTGGTGTATGCAGAAAGCATATTAGTTCGTTGATTTTCACTGCAGTCAATTATGCTTTCTTCTTCCACCCAACATACACAGAACGTAAAATACCCAGCAGTGAAAGAAAAATTTTCCCACATCCTTCTAGTTGTTTTCTCTAAAGAACAAGCATTCCTCTTGAGTTTCTGATGGATAATGACTAGCTGTATGGAAATGAAATGCCTTCTAAAAGTGGGCAAACATTAAGATTTAAGACTAGCACTGGACAGGGAAAATCATGTGGCTTACCTTGAAATGACCACTGGCCAACTCCATCTGCCACACCAAACCAGCCATTGCACGCGATAAAATATGCATCTTCTCCACCTGTCGCTACCTGGAAAAATTATACAAATATCATAACTGAAGCATCAGGGGAAGCATGGACTGGCCTTCTGATGGCTTATGAGTTATGATAGAGATAATTAAGCATATGTTGAGGGTAACAATGACTGCCAGTGTACCATCTCAGTATCTCACATAAAGGAACACCAAGAAAATATAGCTAGGTCAAGATATACTGAAGATATGTTTCCTAAAAGAAAACAAGAAGGGCAGTTATTACCTTCGAAGGATGAGGCAAGATCGCAGCACCTGATGCCAACACAAGCGTTGATGTGTCTATTGGAACCATCCTACATACGAATTAGATTGGAAGATGACAAAATGAGAAAAGTGTATTTTGTAGTTCTGTGTTAAAAGCATAAAGACAGGAAAAGCCATAAGATAGGTTTGCATGACAGAGATATGACTAACTAAATGAAGACAAAGTACGGGCCATATCCAGCTTTAACAGCAGCAGAAGCACTCAACCATTATTAAATAAGCTTATATGCAAATAGATGAAGCTATTACTGACCACTTCATGGTTTGAAGTACTTGAAACCAAAGTAAGACAACAAAGTAATACCTATCAGAACTCTTAACCTCTGAAGTGCCCTTTTCCCAATCCACCTTCTTGCTAACTTCTTCCTACAGGAAAAGAAAAAGGAGGAGCACATTAGCCCCTAACCTGCGTATATCCAACCCAATACCACCAAGAGGTACCTATATAATATCCCACAAGTACACGTCTTGTTAACAAGGACATTTCTGTTTTGTGCTTAAATTTCCAGACCATAGTTTCAAGGGGTATGTGTGCGACTATGTCACTTCACATGGTATACCTATCTCATGTGTTGATTTCAAACACAGGCGGTGTCTTCTAGTGTAAGTTGTGGTCCCTTACAAGATATGGTCATATAAGGCGAGGAGATAACCAAAACAAAAATATCATGACAGCAACACATAAGATCAAACATGATCCAGTATATCAACAGATGGGGAAAGCGATGGTATAACAACTGATTCTCACAAAAATAACAAAAAAAAGTTATGGACGTCACTGATCTCCAGAAATAGAAAAGAGGAAACCGAGAGTATGCACAGAATTCTGCAAGTTTGTGTTCATAAGCTTTAGCAGCCGTACTAGTGATAGTATACAGCTGCTACTGCCTTGAGGATAGATAACCACCGTACCTCAACCACTAGCGAGTTTTCAGTTTTATCCATAAATAGATATCAGGAAACCAATCATGAACAAATTGAACTCCAAACTTAACTGAGTTAATTAACCATGTCAGGAAGTTACCATCTTTCACAGCATCCTTTCAGAAAGTTACTATCATTTTTACTGCAGATGAAATTCGCGGAAGACATCACAAGACTAAGTTGCAAGAACGGCGCATCGAACATAGCAAAATTGACGATGGTAAGAACGCTATACTGCACTGCGAGTCTAAAGATATCAGAGAGTAGTTAAGCACGCGGGAGGAACACATACCACCACTGTTGGGATGGGGATCCCGAACTCCGCGGCCACCTGCTCGTCGCCGCTGGAGCCGCTAGACTCCGTGTCGACGTCGGTGTCCAAATCCTGCGTGGTGGAGCCTTCCGAGGTAGCCTCCTCCGCATCCGCATCCGTCTCCTCGGAGGAGCCCTCCAAACCGGCTGTCCCCGTCGCCTCCGCCCCTCCACTCGCCACCTCCACGGTCTCGCTCTCCACCAAAACCGTCGCCGTCGACTCCTCCACAACACCACGCGTCTGCACGGCGACCTCAACTCCATTGCCGTCACCATCGAGCTCAGATTCGCCTCCGACAAGCGCCCTCCCACCGGCCAACGCGGCTTCCGCCTCAACACCGACACTGGAACTCACCGCCTGTTCGGGCTCGTGCGCCGCGGAAGCGGCGCCGATTTGCCCGCCGGCGTCCACCTCCGGGCGGGCGCCGGACGAGGCCGGCGAAACCTCAGCGGCCGCAGCTGCCGAGTACGGGTGCAGCTCCTCGACCCGGGCCGGGGCGCCCAACATCGCGCCGGCGACGCCCAGCTCCGACCCCGGCGAGCCCGGGGCAGCGGCGCGTCCGGCGTCGGGGCAGGACCCTCCGGCCGCCTCCGGCTCGGGGCCCTCCTCCTCCTCGCGCGAGTGCGCGAAGCGGAACACGGTGCTCCCGTCCGCCAGCTCTGCGGCCGCAGCAAAGCAGGGGCAAGCCAAAGCGAACCAAATCAGGAGGGGGGAAATTAAGCAAGCACGTAAGTACGAGCGCGAGCTATCACTTACCGGTGGTGGAGTGAACCTCGGGGACGGCGCGGCGAGGTGATGCGGCGGAGGCGGCGTGGGAGCGCAAGGGGGCGCGGCGGGAGGGCATGGGCAGCGGCAGCGGCTGCTGCAGCGGGGGCGGGGGGTTCGGGGAGAGTTTGCAGGGGCACAGGTCCAGCAGCCCCGCCGCCAGCGGCTGCTCCGCCATGGCTCGCTCGCCTCGTACGAGAGAGAGAGAGAGAGAGATTTGAATCGCGGTGTGAGGGGTTAAGGTTTTGTTTGAGCTGCAGCTTGGCTTGGCTGGCTTTGAGGTTGAGGTGCCAGGTGGGGGCGTAGCTTTCAAGGCGCTCGCTCGCGAGCAGAGTTGATTAGCGCTGGAGACGGCAGGGCAAGGGCGTCCGTGCGTGTCACTAGAGCATGGGCCCGGAGAGCCGTCCAGAGTTAAAGCGGCCTATCGGTGTTAATTGGGGTGGTTAACGGTACAATGAAGAGAACGCGACTTTCCTGGCCTTTTCTTGTCCCCATCGTGTTTCCGTAAATATAACGTCACTTGCTTTTTTGCTAGTAGATCTAGAGTGATTCTAGATAAATACCACAAGCACGAGGACAGAAGAACAAGGAAGTCGTGTTCCAATGAAGAGGGCTTGCTAATTGAGTGGTCATTATTTTTTATGGGTTATTTTTAGCTATGATTGATGACTTATGTTTGTTTTTAGCTTTTGATTTCACTGTGTGTTTATGTAAACGAATCGAATATCGAAAATCTATTTTAAAAAAAACTGTCCCGATAAACTATTTTGAAAAGGCAACGGAAAAATTGTCCCGTTTATTTGTTTAAGAGAAGCCACGAGCTATAAGCTGAAGAGAAGAGAGCCTTTACCTTGACTGTGGCAAATTATTCACTGTTGCTAGAACTTTGGCCCGCTTGGAACTAATAGCAATTTTGCATGAAATAGTAAAGGAATTTAATTCAAATACATGTGCTACAAACAACTTAGAGGAGAAAGAAAAACATAAAAAATACTGTTGTTGGAAAATGTTGTGACTTTTAACTTTCAGTTGTGGCTTTTGGCTGATTATGAGAGAGATTGAGTGAGTAAGAAACACTCGTATTGAGAAGTCACTTCGTTCACAGCAGGTCTTGACGGCTTATATAAACCATTTTAAAAAGCTACTTCGTTCAAAAGTTAGTTTTAAAAAGCCAAAAAGCCAGAAATTGTTTGAAACAGGACTATAGAGAGCATTTTGACGTCAACTACACTAGTTGACAAGACTTTACAGCTTGTTTACAATAAGGCAAAATTAGATATATATGCTACTCTAAAATATGCCACATTGAAATAAGGTACCTAGTTTTATCAAATTGGATATATGTCCCTCTAGTTTCTTTGTTTGGTATATGTTATTTTCTCTGGTTTGTTCTATTTCCCATTATTTTTTTCGCTTTTCCCATTTTTCTTCAATTAAATTTCCTGAAATGCCCTTGCCCTTTCTCTTATTGGATGGAACCAAACCAGATGCAAGCCATCTGAGACCTCTAAACCAACCAAGCTCCTTGCCATGGCCCGCCCGCTCCGCTGCCGAGCTCATCGCCACCGTTGCCCCGCCTCTGAGCTCCTTGCCATAGCCCTGACAGCCCCGCTGCCGAGCTCATCGCCATCGTTGCCCCTCCTCCAAGCTCCTGACCGTGCTGTTGCTCATCTGCCCCCCAAACTACTCGTCGTAGATGCCATCCAACCCCGAGCTCCTCGCCATTGCTGCTGCCTTGCCCTTGAGATCCTCGCCATGGACGTCAGCCTGCCCATGAGCACCTCACCATGGCCTCTGCTACCCCTCAGCTCCTCGCTTTGAGCTCGCCGTGGCCGCCGCTCCGCTCCTAAGGTCCTCGTCGTGGACGCCACGCAGCCCACGAGCTCCTCACTATGAATGTCAACCGCCTCCTTCCTATGTGGTGTTCGATTGCTTGTAGTTTTGATGAGTGTTGGTACGAGTGAAACGTGAAGATAACCATGTCGACTTGATTGGCCTTATGAAATCGATTGTTTTTGCAATAAAACTGGTAGACTAGTACTGGTTCAAGAGGGTATGCGATCTTGGCGTGGTCAAGGCAGGGCAAAATGGGAAATTCAGTTGAGGAAATTTGGGAAAGAGGAGCAAAGAATAGAAAATAGTGGGAAACTAGAGAAAGTGGCATATATCAAATGAACTAAAAATTCGAGTGCTATATATATATATATTTATATATCCAATTTTTATGAAATTGAGTGGCATATCTTGAAGTGGCATATTTTGGAGTGGCATATATGCAATTCTGCCTCACTATACATGCCTCTAGCCCTCTAGTGCGCAATCTAAAAGCTGGCTAGTGCATCATCGAAACCAAATTTACTCTCCTACATCTCTCTCCCCTCACCTTTCTCATGCCTCTCTTCCCGGGGATCCGCGCTGGCATTGCCTCAATTACCACTCGCCATACTTTGATCATATTATCTACTTCATACGAGGTGTTTTTTATGATTTTCTCAACAGTGATTTATATAATTTTTAAAGCACGATGAATGATGAATAAATATTATTTACCTCTTCATATATTTTGAGATTAATATTATTTACTCTTATTAGAAAGAAAAATATAGAAATAACTTACAACAAGCACCTAATGTGTGGTGCGATGAGAGCTCCCCGCCAAATCTAGCTGGCAAATGGCACGACGGAGTGGCGTCAATGAGCATGTGACCTATGAACTGCACTACTCCCAGTTTGATTCCACTCCATCCATTGCGCTTATGAGTGGTAGTACGAACTGACGGGAGGACGGTTCTGATCAACTCGACTTCGGCTTCTGACTTCTGGCTTATTTTTCACTATTCAGGCCCTGTTTGTTTAGGCTTAGGCTTTTTACTTATAGCTTAAAGCCAGCTTTTTGGTTTAAGCAGCTTAAAAGCAGTTAGCTTTTAAGCCAAGTTAGACTATTTGGTATCCTAGCTTTTTGATGGGTTGAATGGTGTGGCTTATTACCAGAAAGTCTGAAATGCCCTTATTATATGTATTGTTGCACTCAAGAGGAGGCCAGCGGGGTCACCGGAGGACGGCAGATTTGTGGAAGGATGGCAGACGAGGCCGGCGGGGTCGCCGGTCGCTGGCGGGGTTTGTCGGAGGACAGCGGTGAGGCCAGCAGGGTCGCGGGTCGCCGGCGGGATTTGTCGGAGGCCGACGGGGTCGCGGGTTGCTGGCGGGGTTTGTCGGAGGACGGCGGATGAGGCCAGCGGGGTCGCGGGTCGCCGGCGGGATCCCGGGTCGCGGGAGGACGGTGGTGTCGTAGGTCGTCGGCGCCGCAACCCTAATCACGCGATTCGGTTTGGGAGGGGATTGGGAGAGAACAGCCGAATGGCCAACGGTTTATATACCAATGGCATTTGTGTGTAAATCTTTCGAAGTTCAGTGGCCAAACGTTATTTCTATTCCGCAAAAGCCAAAAAAAGCTCCTTTCAACTGGCTTTTGGCTTTTAGTTATACAATGGTTTTTGGCTTTTTAAAAGCCCAGTACAAAAGCCAGCCGTTTGTTTAGGCTTAGGCTTTTTTGCTTATAAGCCACTGAAAAAGCCAAAACAAACAGGGCCATAAGTTCCATCTTTTTCTGAACTTTTGGCTTTTTATTGAGCTTTTTTGCCGGTTCTTTTTTCCCGTATTTGTTTGTATTATACGTAATGGGCTAACATATTTTTTTTATTTTTTTAAATTTAATTATGCTAAATAAGCCTCTGTCAGCTACAGTGCTTTTTTCAGCCAGCTACAGTGTTTTCAGCCATAAGCCATGAGCTTTTCAGCCGAACCGATCATAGATCATTTGCTAAGGTTGTGTCGTTGCTGTCGACCTAATGCCCCCTATAGGATGGAATTTTTCATGATCATTCGCATCGTTTTTCATGGATGGTAGTACTAGATATGTTCTTACAATCTGTCAAGTTAAAAAATACATAAACAAGAACAATAATTAAACATGTATGCTGTCGTGCGTTTCAAACATGGCAAATTTCAGTGAGAATATTCGTACATCTTCCATAGAATGTGCCAATAATCCACATGAGAATACCATATTTTACGGGAGGCAAAAATGGAAAAATCAAGCCCTTGTTTTTAAATCCTCTGGACCGGCCACCGTTTCGGATATTATTATGGATCGGAAAATGACACATCAGACGGGGTATGAGATGGGGAGGCATCTTGGACCGCCCAGGCAGTGAGATGGAGACGTCCGTCGTATCACGTAACTTGCTTGGCGACGCAAGGCGCCACCCACCTCCAAGTGGGCCCGACCCCCGTGAATCTGATACTGTGATTAAGAATAAGAAGAGAGTTAAGACAAATCCTTATCTGTTTGGATATGGCCTAATTATTGGGGCAAGAGCAAAAAGATACTCCCTTGTTTCGCTATATTAATCCACGGCTTACCCTACACAGACTAATAAAATACTGAATCAAAAAATAGATAATGAGAAATAATCATATATACTTATGTTAAATAACATAATATAACCACATAATCTCTTCCAAAATATTTAAATAGGGCAATGAGTGAACAAATCATAATAACTACACTATCGATTCGCTCAATGAATGAATATATTCAAACATATACTCCAAGGCTTTGGACAAATGTAGCGAAATGGAGGGAGTATTGCACTTAGCAACTAATGTTTCTTTTACTCCCAGGAGTAATGATGATTTGTAGATTCGGGAATTCTGGTCACTGCTTGAACATATATTGGAAAAAATTATGTGGATTTTCTGTTCGTATCTGCGGCTGGTTGTGAGGAGATTTCGTTTGAATTTTGAAGGGAGCAGAAAACCAAATGTTATATTGGAGCAAGAATAGACCATGTCCATTCAATAATGGAATTTTGTTGTCAGGACTAATCATGGTATATATGTTGATTTAAGAATTGAGATCATACCTTCTTAAGACAAAAATGAAAGAGAGATCACACTCAAATTAATATGCAAGGGGAAAAGGCCCATATACGTTGTTCTTAATTAATATGATGTGTCTCAGGCTCTTAGCAGTTGGTTGAAGGGAGATTTCACCTTATTGAGCCAGAAAATTAGATCGATCTGGGGGATGTCATTTCAAGATTAATGATAATTTGGCTTGAATATCGTTTTGCAGAATTGCCCTCTGAAAACGACCTTTTCTTTTTTCTTTTTTTGTAACTTCACTATGAAAGCAACCTTTTCTTGTCAAGAATCGATCGAATGAGCACAGAGAAGCTAACGCTTAAGAGGCTGAAAGTTGCATTAACCGTTCCTATCAGGAGAATTATCAACGGTTGATATGTACTTTCTTCTCTTAAAATGGATTTCAGCATAAATTTTTGTAGTAAAAGTGCAAAACTGTTTTTAGCAGTAGATTTTTAACGAATAGGTAATATGTATTTTACTCCTCTACTTGACTATATAGGTTGAATTTAACCGCGCTGAATTTGATGATGCGAAAATCTACTACCTCCATGATACCTCCGGCTATGTACTTGATTGAGTAGTCAAATATTTGGAAGCAATGATAAATCTATAGGTGCAATTAGCGTGGACGTATGATGGGGACGTTCCCATCATATGCGCCTCTCCACTATTAAATATCACTTAAAAAGGTACGATCTCAATCATCTGATCGAATACAACAAAAATTAGTAAGGCACAACAATTATTCAGTAAACTTGCAACAAACACCCCTTCTATGCAATAAATATATTGTGTTACAATAGTACAACAAAAAAACCGCAACAAATATAACCGCTGTCCACAACTAAACCCTCATCCTCACAGTAAAAAGTACATGCTCTAATAGTGGCGGAGCCACATTGTAGCATGGGTGTGCAGTTGCACCCCCAAAATTTTTGCGCAAAAATTCGATATATATCCTTCTTAATATATAAAGTATATGCTATACATACTAACATACTCCAGGCAGCCTATTAGGCCCAATAGGTAATAAGTCAAGCCTATTCGCTCAAGTGCCTAAGCCATCCTTACTTCCTCAATCAATCGGCCAAGAAGTGCTAGGAGCCCTCTAAGCAGCTCTTCTACACCCACCTCGCCAAGTCCTCTATGCTCCTGACTTATTGTGTCTTGTTTTTTTACCACTCAGCTCTTTTATGCATTTGAGTCCTCGATGTCGATTAGCTTTTTGAATGCTGGTAGATCGTGTACTAATGTTCATGTGTCAAATAGCTGCCAATTCGGTGGTGGATGTATCATGAGTTGATGCATGTCCAAGAGGAGATGATCATGTGTTGATCATCAAGTCAAGTGAAGACCCATCATGTGTTGATGGAGTTGAAGTAATAGATGCATCATGAGTTGATGCATGTCAAGACTATAACTTAAGGCAAAGGTATGGCTGGCTAGGGTTAAGGATGTGTTTCTAGTCTTTTACCGGTCTTGGTGTTTGGTTGAAAGATCAGATTGCTAGTATAGGTTGCTGTATTATTAAGAGGGGTCATGTCTAGTAGCTTGAGTATCATCATGTGTTGATAGCTCAACCTCACTTGCTCTAGCTCTCCTTGGCATGAGGCTTGTATTTGCGAATATGTTTTGCAAATAGTTGTGGCTCATGTGTTGAACCGTTGTAACATGGGACTATACATTGCGAATATGTTTTGCAAGTGTTCGAAGTCCATATTTTCATTCTTTGTAGTATGAGGTTTACATTTACAAATATGTTTTGCAAATGATTGAAGTTCATATATATAATCCTTGTGTCATGATTTTAAAAATATGCAAATGTGTTTTGCAACTTGTTGGAAATCATGGATAATCCTTGTGTGTATGATACTATAGTTTGCAAATGTGCTTCGCAAAATCTGTTGAAGTATATGCACTTCTCAGAGAAATCGGAACTACCGTAGTATAGTCTACGGTACTATCGCTGGCCGAAACTGCCGTCATTGTAATCACGGAACTACCATGTCTATTGGTGACCGAAGACCTGTGTGGTCAAGAACAAACGTGATCGAAGATCGACGTGATCAATGACCTATGTGGTCGAAGATCATAGTGGTCGAAACCAACATGGTCAAGATCTATGTGATCGAAACCAATGTGGTCAAATTCGATGTGGTCAAGATCTGTGTGATTGAAGACCAGCGTGATTGAACCAGCGTGGTTGGAACCGACGTGGTCGAGATACGTGTGATCAAAACCAGCGTGGTCGAAACTGACGTGGTCGAGACCTGTGTGTTTGAAATCGATGTGGTCGAAGATCGACGTAGTAGTCAAAGATCTGTATGATCGGAGATCAACGTGGTCAAATATTGACATGGTCGACGTTGTCGAGACCTGAGTTTTCGAAACCAATGTGGTCATAGACCATCATGGTCGGAGACCTATGCGGTCGATTTGGACAACATAGTCAGAGACTTGCGTAGTCGTACACCAGTGAAGTCGAAGATCTGTGTGGTCAATCCGAACAATGTGGTCGGAGACCAGCATGGTTGGAGACCAGTGTAGTCGATGATCGGAAGTTCTGACCAGTTATGTGTGAGCAGTCCGATCAGCTCTGTGTGAGCGGTCCGATCGGTTCTATGTGAGCGGTCAGATCAGTGAGTGGAACTACCAGCTTTGTGTGAGCGGTACTTTCGATCTGTGGAACGTTCGGGTTGTGTAGCGGTATATTTTTTCTCAAAGAGGCATATGTGTGGTTGTTTTCTCCTCCCCATGAGAGCGGTAGTTCCGCATGTGGGGGCGGTACTTCCGATGATTAGAACTACCAGAAAATGTACAACGAAACTACCGGATTTGACTAGTTCTTTGCTTCTAACAGCTAGTTTTTTTAACCATTGTGAGGGGAGCAGAAGTATCACAGTTTTATCACCAGCACTTCCGATAACCCTGATTTATCAGGGATGTAGCTCCAACGGCTAGTTTTCTTGTGTAGGGGTATAAATACCCCTTGTGGCCAGTTGAAGAATAACTTTTGGCACTCTATTTCTCTCTCTTGAGCTAGTGTGAGATCCTCCTCCCAATTATGCATGTGTTACACCTTGTGAGC
Organism: Dendrocalamus latiflorus; assembly: GCA_017311315.1. NCBI lineage: Eukaryota > Viridiplantae > Streptophyta > Magnoliopsida > Poales > Poaceae > Dendrocalamus > Dendrocalamus latiflorus. The sequence continues at coordinate 17,322,150 of CM029667.1, forward strand.
AAGAAGGAAGGCTCTAGATTGTATGTGTTGCATCTAGAGGTGGATTATATATCCACTTGAGCTTGTGTATTTGTTGCATATGGTGAGAATCAAGCGATGGGCTTGACCTATTATTGTTGGAGTTTGCTGAGTCCTAGACGGTATTGGAGGCGTTGTGCATGGTGATCTTCTAAAAAAAGGTTGTGAGAAGATCCGGCAAAAATGTGAAAGTTGGAGCTCACCTACCTGGAGGGGGAAAGAGCTACCACTAGTGGATTGATGTGTTTCAGCTTAATTCATGAAGCTAGTCCAATTCATTTGGGCTAACCTCAACATGGACTAGGGGAGACCGGCAAGTCTCCGAACAACATGGTAAAAAGATGCCGTGTCTTTGTGGTCTGTTTTCTTGTGCTCAATTTACTTTCAAGCAATTTACATTCATATAATTAAATTGATTGCTTGTCATCCTAGGATTGCAATCCTTTGATATAGACTTAGGTTGTTGGTGCGCTTAGGTGAATCTAATTGATTTAGGCTTTGTTTGTGTTAAAATCAATTTGATTTAGGCTTCCGCATTATATTCTTGGTTTTAGCCAAATAGCTTAAATAGAATTAATTAATAAGAGATTTTTTTAGAAACGACTATAAACCCCATCTAGTTGGCCTCCTAGATCTTACACCGGTACCTTGTCACCGAACTACATCATCACCGTGCCTCTCTCCCTTCGGTTGCCATTCCCTAGCCATGCTCCTTAGCTTAACATATGCTGCTATGGCTCCTTCGCTCGACATCCGCTCAATCCGGTGAGATTCCTTCCAAAAACAATCTGGCGATACGCAGCTATGAAGACAATAGATCTAATGAGTTCTCACAGTGAGACTACCTCCTTGAGTGTAAGTAGCAGCAAACCGGCAGTGGCAGAAGCTTGGTTGGAACTAGGAAGGATAAAGAAATGTGACCTGAGTGGATATTTAGGAGAAGAAAGAGATGAGAGGAAGGGACACTACTACAAAAAGCCGTATATTAGACACCACATCACAGACGATTCCCCAAAACTGTCTGTATTAAATACAATCACAGATGGTTTTAACTTAGAGACCGTATGTGTTGTTGCCAGCCCTAAAAACCGTCTATGAAGAGCAAATATCATAGACAGTTTGTGGTTAAATTGTCTGTGAAGTATCACAGACGATTATTACCAAGAACCGTCTATAATATTTCCAAATATCACTGATAGTTTTTTATTTGAACTGTCTATGATACTTCACATACGGTCTGTATTAGTTATCATAGACGCTGCTGCTTTGAGCTGGAGGCAGGGCTTTGAGGCGATTTGGTGAAAGGAGACTATTTGGCAAGAGTAATTGTAGATCCACTAAGTTTTTAGTTACCTATGGTTAATAATTTCTTCCTAATTACATTATAATTTACATTTATAGCTTTTGGTGAAAGAAGAATTGAAGATGGTTGATCTAGCTAGCTTGATATAGAGAGAAAATTATTTTACATCTAGCATGGTTTAAGGTTTAATCAATTCATAGTCTATTCCACTTAATTCAATTTAATTAATTTTTATTGTTACATATAGCTAATTAATTTAGATCGTACATATATAGGATAGTAATTAATTTATTGAATATGTTATACTAAATTGTTATATACATAACGTAGGACCGAAGCTGGATGTACGTTGGGAACCGTGTGAACGAATAGTATATTAATGGCGTTTCTGCTTTTACGAGAGCTGCCGAGGAGGATATGTTGAATAAGGGGGGGGGGGTGAAATATATGTACTATCCATGTATTGACTATGAGACTCTAAAGATGTTTAAGAGCCAAGTGTATATTGAAGGACACTTGATTTGAAGGGGTTTCAAAAAGGGTATATATTTTGGACCAATCATGGTGAAGAGTAGATTACACACGAAGTAGTAATAGTGACACTGCAAGTCAATGATATACCGCCAGATAATCATGTCGATTGTGGTTCCGATTCGGATAGGTTGAATGATGACAATCCAGATCAGATGTTTCTCGATGCAGAAGGGAACTGTGATGAGAGAGAGTATGTCAAGTTCTGGGGTTTGATGGAGGACTTGGAGAAAACTTTTTTCATGTGCTGCAAGTCAATGTCACGAGGTTGTCAGCCGTACTTGAACTGTTGAAATTAAAGGTAAGCAATGGTTGGTCTGACAAGAGTTTCATGACACTGTAAGATCTTTTAGTAGACATGCTTTTAGAGAGAATCGAGTTGCCCAAAATCACTTATAAAGCCAAAAAGGTTCTTTGTCTATTGGGAATGGAAGTAGAAAGAATACATGTATGTTCAAATGACTGTATCCTCTACCATAAAGTATATGCAAACATGCATATATGTCCAGTTTGCAACGCATTCCGATACAAGTATAAGAATCAATTAGATGACGGCGAGGGAATAGTGGTGAAGAGCAGACCTTCTGCTAAGGTGGCATAGTATCTTCCTATAATTCCCCGTTTGAAGTGGTTTTTTTGCAAACCTAAAGGAGGCAAAACTGTTGCGTTGGCACTTGAAAGAGCGTAAGAATAATGGAATGCTAAGACACCTTACTGATTCTGCCTAGTAGAGAAACATCAATAGGAAGTTTGTAGAATTCGATGCAGATTGAATGAATCATTTGGTAACATTAGCAGTCGACATAGTACTTGGCTGATGACTCTCTACATCTACAACCTTCCTCCTTGGTTGTGTATAAAGCAGAAGTATATTTTGCTATCAATACTTATCCAATGGCTGAAGCAACCTAGGAACGATATTGATGTGTACCTAGCACCATTGGTAGAACGTAAATCGATGACCCGTGAGAAGAACGTCTAGAAGAAGAGATCAATATTTTGGGACTTACCTTATTGGGAGCACCTAGAAGTTTGCCATTGCATCAAACCAATAAGTGTGCCTCTATCTAACCATGAGGGGAGACTCAAGGGTATCGGGACCATCGGAAGGAAAGCAATCACTCCAGATATGGATACGTATGCTCAAGTCCATTTCACTGTCTTGCAACACATGAATGAAGTGTCCCCGTGTAGCGACCAGCACAAGGGCATGCTTCGGCAACCGAATTCAGAGTGGCTGAATGTTTAGATCACGAGACAATACAACAGTCGGTTCAACCAATGGTTGAAGGATCGACTCGTTAGGAGCTCGTTAAGTAATATGCTGACATGGTTAGCAAAAGGGCCAATATTTACAATTGTGACATGGCAAGGATATGATATAAATGGGTACACATTCTATACGCAGGCTCAGGATGCAAAGAGCACTAACCAGAATAGTGGTATCCGCATAGATGCGTTCAGTTCCGATGGGTTGAGGAACTCTTACTATGGGTTCATAGAAGAGATTTGGGAGCTCGACTACGTGGTTTTCAAGATTCCCTTATTTTGGTGCCGTTGGGTCTATCTCTTACAAGTGGAGGTCGATAAGTACGGTGTCGCTACCATGGACCTCAAATGTGTCGAATACAAAGACAAACCATTCGTACTCGCTAACCAAGCGGTTCAAGTTTTCTATGTAACTGATAAGGTAAATAAGAAGCACCATGTAGTTCTGTATAGAAAAAGAAGGATTGTTGGAGTTGAGAATGTAGTGGACGAGGAAGAATACAATCAATTTGATGAGTTGCCTCCTTTTGAAAATATCATAAGGGTAGAGGAAGAGTGTGACAAAAGTAGCTACATATGCGTCGATCATCATAAAGGGCTAATTTTTAAAGGAAGTAAGCAAGTGGACTGATGAATGAAATATTTATGTGACATATGTTCTGTGTTTGCATTTATATGTGTATATGAGAATGTGTGATATATATATATATATATATATATATATATATATATATATATATATATATATATATATATATATATATATATATATATATATATAAAAGTGTGAGTTGGTGGTTGGTCCATTCTCCCTCCTCTCTTCTCAGCCATCCGATTTGATCTGGACCATTCGTCTCTCTCCTCCTCTCTCTCACAACCACCCACCCCTCCACTTTCCCCATCTCCTCGCGCATTCTGGCCACCCTTCTATCTCTGTCGCTTGCTCTCCAATGTTTGATGTGTTAAGTTGGCCAGGCAGTAAGTTTCGTCTCACCATGTTTATGACTTCGTTGCAATGCACGGGTCTCTAACTAGTATATTCACATACGGTTCTATATTAAAACCATCTGTGATGTTTTTTATTACAGACGGTTTTAAATAAGAAGAGTCTATGATGATAAATATCACAGACGGTTCTTAAATAGAACTGTCTATGATTATTCCCCTATATATTGTGCACTAGGGATTGTCCCCATTGTATTGCCCAGTAACGCCGTCACCTCGCCCCGAGCCCATCGCCCTCCCTCGATGTCGTCGCCACCTCCCCCGACTTCAGCAGCCTTCCTCCCTCGAGCCCTTCGCCCTCCTCCTCCTACCGAGCCCGTCGCCGCCTCCCCCAACACCATCGCTACCTTCCCTGACTTCGGCGGCCTTCCTCTCTGAGGCCGTCGCCCTCCTCTTCCTCCCAAGCCCATCGCCGCCCCTGACGTCGTCGCCACCTCCCCCGACTCCAGTGGCCCTCCTCGTAAGGTCTATCACTGGGGACTTTGCATAATATAATGTGGGCTTTGTGAATGCTCGATAAGGATAATTTGTCAGATTGAGATCACTGTGACTAATGAGAGAGTATTCTGTTAGTATTGATTTATCAATACTTGATGAGGATAACTTGTCAGATTGAGTATTCTGTGCATTATGTTAATTACAAATGCTCATGCTTGTGCTCAATTTAGCATATTGTCCTTTGGCTTGATTACATTGTTCATGTTAATAGTTAATAGTTTGATCTCTATACATTGCTCAGTTTAAAGCATAATTCCGTCAGCATTTAAATGACAAAATATCCTAATTGGTAAACAAAAGGAGCATATATTCTGAATTTCAAAGATCACAGAGCATGAATATATTATTGATACGAATGCGATTTAATTGAAGTAAATAGTTTTGACAAAATAACAATGTTGCTTGTCTTCAGATATTCGATAAGGTAGTCTAGAGTTCAAAGCCTGACTGATTAGAGAAATTGTCACATAAATAGGTGATTGTATTCTAAATTCATCAAGAATTGGCTCAACATTTGCTCACTTTTGTTATCTTTTGAAGATATCGTCCGCTCATTCTTAGACATTGTTGCCAGATGCATGTGATGCACCGTCCTCTGGAAAATCCCAAAAGGAATAGGACTATCAAAAAGGCCCGAGGGCCGGTTTACCATCACGGATGTCGATGCGTCTGGGACCCCTCTGAATCCTCGTTGGGCAGTATTCGCATTCCAGAGAATAGTCAGAATAGTTGCATGGGAACAGATTGAGATCACGCTCATTTCATGGAAGAAGGTGAACGAAGTTCGAAAAAGTCAGCTGCTAATGGATTTTTTTTATCGTTCGAGATCCCAAAAGAACACCAGGCCTTTGTGCGATGACATGCATTGCTAACGGCGTGCAAAGCATAGAAGAACTTCAAGAGCTTGCTGGAACTGCAGATGGATCTAACGCCCTTCGACAAGTATCTATTCCTGGAACTGCAATGGCAAGAGTATGTGGTGATGAGATGACAGATAATTTTAGGAGTGAAAGTGTGGTGCATAGGGCCTTCCAAGCAAAAAACATGTACCCCACTGACTCGACACTGCTGGGTATACGGGTAAAATCCCACAATGGAGGTAGGAGGACGAGCAGGCAATCCTGTGGGAGACCTCCCCTTCATTTGTTTGGATCCTTGATGAGCATGCTTGAAACTGGATAAGAGTGAGGTTATCTACCGTGTCGCCAGGGGCCATCTCTTTTCGAATCCCCACTGACAAGAAAGTGTCCCACCGCCTGGAAGCGTTGAGTGTAGAATCTTCCTAAGGCTCATTCAAGGAAGTTAGGGAGAGAGATTTACTCTCCACTGCCCTGAAAAATAAGGAGCATCCAAGTTGCATGAGAGACCTTGGTCTTTTTGTTTCTTGAAAACATTGCATCCCAGAGGACTATGAAGCTTACCGAAGAAGAAAGAGAGCCAAAGCTGACCGTGAGGCACAGCTACGGAAGGACATTATGGCAAAAATCAGAGATGAGATGCAAAGGTTGGTCAGAGATGAGATGCAAAGGTATTGGAAAAATCAGTAGGAAACCCCCGCCGCTCCTATGCTAGGCAGCCCCCCAACAGTCAAAGTAGCTGCGCATCCAACCCTACCTCGGAAAGTTACCACTGATTTTCTATCGATGATATCCTGGTAATAATTATTATCTCTGGAATGCTTGATCTATTTATAGGCCTATTTGAGTAGCTAATTTTGTATCATTATGTAGGTGGCTACAAGTGCAAGGTCCAAATGAGATATACCTCCATTGCCCTGTGCGCTGCTTTGGGCCTGGCGTGTCCATCCGGGCTCGGGGCCTTGGTGCATGGTGTATCTCTAGTGCCAGGTTTCACAAAAGTGAATATGGATGGTATTCATGCAAATTTCGAGGCCGTCCCGCTGTAGATGCCGCCCAACGACGAGGTCATGACTCTATGGCAAGACATTGGAACATTCATCCAATAGCCCAAGAGCGACATCTGTCTGGAGGCTCCTGCACCTGTGCCAAGTCCACGAGAGCCATCTGCACCGGTGTCAAGTCCACTCAAGCTACGTGCACTAGTGCCAATTCCACAGGAGCTATCTACACCGATGCCAATTCCACAGGCGCGATCCGCACCAATGCTACCTACATAGACGCAACAAGGGCGTAGTGCATCTACATCTCATACCTAGTTGACTACTGTGAAGTCAACCTACAATTGAGGTGGCAAGGGCAAACCGAAGAAGACGGATGTTGAGATCTCCTACTTGCTGTTGGCCTGAAAATTCGTACTAGGCAAGCCGTTGTTCATCTCAAAAGAGCGCCTCCTAATTCTAGAACTATCTTACCAGAGATTGCATATGTATTACATGGAACAAGCCAGCAATCCGGAGGAACAATGAGCGCTTGGGTGTCAACGTTAAGTTCATTCCGCATCATCTGCAGCACAATATTCATGACTGTATCTTTACGGTAACCTTCAAGGACTTATTCTTTCTCTTCACACTCGACGCCCTCGATGCCTCCACATTCGATGTTGGACACTGTAAGTGTATACAATCTTGGTCTACGTTTATATAATACTGATAAATGTCATATATAACTCATTGCTTTTGTATGTGTGTGTATACACACATGGTGAGTGAAGCCAGATTAACAAAATCACTGATTGGAAACCCACGCTTGGTTGCCATGGATATCATCAAGAGGGATGCATCCTTCGTCGAGAATTACATCATAAAGGGATTGGAGAGTCACCGTGACAAGGAATTCATACTTATGCCCTACAACTAGGGGTAAGTGCTACACTAGTGGCTATACTTGTTGATTTATACTTTATAAGCAACATGAACATAGGTTTAATGACCATGACATACCTATGTAGGTTCCACTGCATTCTAATTGTAACTATACAAAAATAGAACATGGTAATATACCTTGATTCCCTAAAGAAAAATAAAACTAACTACACAATTGTCCAACAAGTAATCGATAGGTAAACACATTTCTTTTACAGATAACTCTATTGTAGCCTTTCCTTCCTTCCCAATGACTAAGGCTAACTTTTTGGAATCACGTAGGTCGTTTGCCACATACGTTGCAAATATACGAAATTCCAAGGGAGGGATCGGCGCCTTGCAACACGTTCTAGATTTTTTGGTATTTGCTAGTACACATTAATTCTATACAACACTTCGTAGTAATGCCTCTCGAACTAACAAATTCTATTTTTGTAGTGCCACCAGCAGCTGCCGAGCAACAACACTTGTGGATTCTATGTTTGCCACAATATGCAACTACTTATCGGTTCTGCGAAGAACAATCCTGAGGTTTGTCAATCTTGCAATAATTATTTCATACTTATCAATTTATATATACGCACGACATTAATCTTCATACCGACAAGTTTCGTCCATCACTACAACTCCGTTGGAATAGATCAACCTCAAACATATTCATGGACAGTGTGCGTACCTTCTTGATGTTAAAGTCAGGGAGTTCCATAATGTAGATTGAATTTCATTGGGATAAGATTAAGCTTAATTGTTCATGTGCGTATTTGTATTTCGTTTTTGTTAATTGATTTGTGAAATGGATGTTCTTGTTTCTGAAATGAATGAATGTAAATTGGATGTATATACTATGTTGATCTGCTTATTTTAGTGGGCATGGTTAGCATTTCATAGGTTAGCTAACAAACATAAATAGATTTAAGAACAGAAAAGAATATTACAAATGGTTATTAACTCGTAACCGTCTATGATAGTTAACTATCACAGACGCTTTATAGTAGAAACCGTCTGTGATATATGATTTATCACGGACATTTTGTAGTAGAAACCATCTGTGATATTCTCTGATATATGGTTTATCACGGACGGTTTCTAGTAGAAATCATCTGTGATATTAACCATATATCACAGATGGTTTCTACTACAAATTGTCTGTGATAGTCGACTATCATAAACGATTTCTACTAAAAACCGTCTATGATAATCTCGTTTTATTACTGACCCATATACTCAGACGGCTCATGAAACCGTCTGTGATGATATTTTTGAACCGATTGTGATGACCAGTTGTGCACTAGTGGATCTCCGGCGACTTGCTCTAGTGATGATTTTCAGGCGCCGACAACCAGCGAGCCACTAGAGCCTAGAAAGGGGAGAATGAAGAGAGCGAGATGAAGTTTCCCGTGAGATTTGGGAATGGAGGTGTGGGATGTGACTTGTGAGGAGCAGTAGGGGAGAAGGAGCGTTGGGAATGTGATGTGAGTGGATGACAACTTAGTTGCGTACGATACAAAGTGTCTGTATCGGATGTATGACTAGTATTATTACCATAATTCTATTCTCAAGATGATAATTAAGTTCAATTTTGACTGACCTATTCTTGTCGAACTCAAAAAATAAACAAAAGATGGGACTTCAATTTTTCTAACAACTGCTGACACACACATAAAAAGATAATAATTTACTTACTTCGAACACAAGATTTTACTCTGATCCACGTGAGCTAGCTAGACCCTTAGAAAGTTACGGCTCACCTTAGTGAAGTTACAGCTCACCTTCACTAGTCTCCCAGAGCAACGTTGTTATTGCAATTTTCCATAATCTATGTGCAAGAGTACGTACCTAGCCATAAATCTCTCAAAAGTTTATGTGTAGTTCTCCTATCATCCTGCAATATAACTTCAAATTCCACAATATACATATACCAAAGATACATTAAATTTAAGAAAAAAATTAATATCATTGGACCATACATGCCCCTATTAAATGGCATACTGCAACTACTAACTTATTTTTTCAGTATTAAAGTAAGGATATATGATGGAAATATTGTAATAACTACACCTTTGATCTCTGCAATGAGTTTATATTGTGGGAGGACACTTTCTAAGAATAAAGACTTATATTGCGGGACGGAGTGAGTACATTAAAACCTGGATCTAGATATAACTATGAATAAATAGCACGGACAGAGACATAAACATCAATTTTACGGATCAATGGGGGTGGATGCTGATGTGGGGGTGGTCTAGCCTCCCATGATTGGGTCTTACAACATACCCAATAGTATAGAGAAATGTGTATAATGGAATCACTACTACAGAAAGGCTCATCATAGATAGTTCGGAACCGTCATCATAGACGGTTTCTGAACCGTCTGAATTTATGTGTCTGTGATAATAGGTAGTTATCACAGACGGCTCTCAAACCATTTGTGATAATTACAACACAGATGGTTTTTCGAAAAAATTGTCTGTGATATATCAAGTATCACAGATGGTTGTTTAATATAACCGACTGTGATATATCAAATATCACAGATGGTTTTTACAAAAAGCCATTTTTGATATATCAAGTATAACAGATGGCTAATACTACAAACCGTCTGTGATATGTCATATATTATAGACAGTTCTCGGACATAGCCGTTTGTAATATCATAGATATCATAGATGGCTAATACTAAAAACCGACTATGATAGCTATTTAAATACCTATATTATTTCCTATTTTTTGGCTAGCCTCAGGAAATGCTAGCTATGCTATATGAAAACAACCAAACAGACACATGTATAGCATATGACAATCATTACACAGATCTCATCTAAATAATGTACATTTTAATAAATTATTTGATTAAGCACAATTGAGTGATTACAATTGCATCAAATGTTTCAACATCTAATCATTGCCGAGGTAGAATTCTCCAGTCTTATTTGTGACCTCTGCTATCAAGAATTAGGAGAGCTTTCCTCGAATTTTGGCGAGTTTATGAAGATCGATTATACATTCGTTGAATTCCACGCACTGTCGTTAGGAATAATGTTGAGTTATTAGCATATATATACATATATATATATATATATATATATATATTGATAATCACAAAATAATTATTGGTAGGTTGACAAACCTCTAGATCATTCGTCTTAATGTCCATGATTTCCTCCATATGGCGGTAAACGTAGAATCCACATACGTTGCTTTGTAGCTGATGGTGGCACTGCAAAAATAGAATTACATACATAAGTATTGTCAGTTCTAGAGACATTATAACAAAGTGTGATATAGGATTGTTATGTTGTAGTGGGTACCAAAAATCGTGTCCTGTGTCGCAGAGTGGTGCTGGATTTTTTGTATCTCCCTCCCTGGGCAACATAAGCGCTGAACGACCTACGTGATTCCAAAAAGTTAGGCTCGGCCATTGCAAACAAAGTGAAGACTACAATAGAGTTATGTATGGAGGAAATGAGTTTACTTGTTAATTATTTATTGCATATGGGTGAAGTTGTGGTTGCTCCTGAGTAGAGAATCAAGATATATTATATTGATCCACTTTGGTACAATCGCAATCAAAATCTAGTGACCCCTAGTCATGTATGTCACCATAGTGATTAATCCTATGTTCATGTTGCATATAAAGCACAAATAAAATTTGTTTGGCAACTAGTGAGCAAACAATCCCCTCGTTATGTAATCTTGGATGAAGGATCAGTTATCAGTGACAGATTGCTCATAGACCAAGTGTGGGTCGAGGAAACCCACCAATTCTCGCCGTTGCCGGACTTGTTGGATCATGAATATATATATATATATATATATATATATATATATATATATATATATATATATAAGCAATGAGTTATGACATTTATCGGTGTTACATGAATGTAGAACATGATTGTAAAGTACACTTACAGTGTCCAATATCGTAGAAGTGATTCATTGAGTTCGTCGAGGTTGAGTAGTAAGAATAAGTCTTCGAAGGTCATGGCGAAGTAGCCCGAGTCGGGGAGGAAATGCATCTCCGTGTATCTCGTGGTGAATCCACTGTGCCGGTTTGGCTTTATGTCAGACCTCTGCATGTATCAGGTATGCAAAGTTCCACAACCAGTCCAAGACTGGGTAATTGTGACCCGGGGACTAATGACACTCCATGCACTTTCATTCTTTGGGAGGCACCTTAATCTTCTTCAATTCAGCCTTGGTGCCTTGCTTGCGACGCATCTTCAATGTCGCCTTCACGGGAGCCAATGTGCTGGCCTTCTGAAGAGGAGCTTGAGGTGGAGTCATAGAGCATTTTGTTTGATAGGCATGGTCGTATGGATATCATGGCACGGAAGGGTCCAAGGTGATGTCCCTCTTGGGTCACTATACAAATGTGTAGACAACATCCCCTGTGTCATGATTTCTCTGTTTGGGGGCCTCTCTATCAGGACAGCCCTAAAAATGTCATTAATCAAGTCCACCTAGACCTTCACAAAACGGTCCCTAGCTAGGCACCATGGACCAACGTCCCTAGCAGGCATGGATATGCCAACCCCGCCCAGCGTCAACAGGAATGGAGCCAACTACTCTGATTAAGAGGATGCACAGCGTGGACTCATACATAACGATACACGATGAGCTAAGGTTTCCACCAAGTCTATCTACGTAACATTCTAGAGATGCACATTACCTGGATATCATTGATAGGCAAGTAAGCATCACAATGTTCAGAAAGTGGCACGGACGCGCAGTTACTCTGACGTTGAGGGGGATTGGGTACCATAATAACGGGGTGGCTTGTGACTAGTTGCGGACTTCTCTTAGTTTATTCCTCAATGCATCTATCTCTCCTTGAAGTGAGGTTGTTATGTCCTTAAGTTTTGCATCAAAGTCCCATTTCATACATTCCTCGCGCTCAGCCTTAGATCTCTTCCTACTCCTATACGCCTCGAAGTCATTTGGGAATTTGTGCATCTAAGATACGTAAACCCCTAGGCCTCGCATGTGACCTGGGTGCTCCATGTTTCCTAGGGCCGTGGACAGTATATCTCTCTCCTTGACTACTTGGAAGGAGCCTTCAGAAGATTTGGTAGTCAATGTTTGCTGCAAGAGACAATCATGCTATTTTAGACCCCATGAAGTTATGGACTTATTAACATCTAGGTAGTTTAACATGTCTTCTTAGGCGTTCGAACATTTCCTTATCTGCGGGGTTTCTGAAAGAAGTGTGCCCGAAGACGTGGTTGATGACCTGTAATACCCCAAAAGTGATTCGAGAGTTCATCGATTAATTGGAAGGAAGGACCATATAGAAAAGAGTTAAATAGAGATTTTTAGAGGACGAATTTCTGAAAATCCTGGCAACCTGGGCCTGGGCCTTGGCCCAAGAGGTGGCTGGCCAAAAAGGGGGGAGGCACCCCTCCCCTTGTGGCCGTCACCCTCTCTCTCCCCCTTGCGCCTCCCATGTCCAGCAGCCCCTCTCCCTCCCCTCTCCTCCATTGAAGCCCCCTACCGGTGAAAAAGATCTCCATTCGCTGCCGGTCGAGCGGAGGAAGGAGATCAATCGCAGCGAGGCGTTTGGATTCGGAGGAAGGGAAGAGGAAGGGAAAAAGGGGAAAGGAAAAGAGAAGGAGTTCGTGGGGGTGTTCGTCATGTTCTTCAGCAATTCGTCAAGGGTAACCCCTGTTTTCCCCCAATTAGATGTATATTTTAGTTGTCGTAGCAATGTTGGTATTCTGGACTGCTAGGACAGATTTCGTTGGATGGCTATTTTGGGGTAGTTTCGTGGGGATTCAGGTCTGGACTTCTCCTAGAGAGTTGTAGAGGACGTCGTTATATTTCCATGAAGTGCTAGAACACGTCGATCGGACCTTTGTAGCCGAAGTTATGATTTTTCTTGTAGGACTGTTCTGCAGATTGGGAGATTTCTGTCAGATTTTGGTAGATTGGATTGGGCGATTAGCAAAACGGGAGAATCATAGGATCTCCGTATTATTAAAGTTGTAGATAATTGTCTTAGATTTCCAGGAAGGTCAAGAAATTACGATTCGAACACTCGGGCTGGAAGTTATGGCATTTTTAGTGCTCTGTCTAGAGAACCCAACGTGAAATTGATGTTTTAGAAAATTGGATGGTGCGGGTAGAAGATGGCCGAATCAGGGAGGCACACCAACTAGGTTTAGTTAGATAATGTAATTATATTTTCAGAAAGTCTAAGAACACTCTATTCGGACTTCTGTAGCAATAGATATGGATTTTTGAAGTTGACTATCCACAGAGGGGGGCGGGATGACCTGTAGGATTTGGGAATTGGAACCAAGTTAGACGAATTTATTAGTTCGAGATTGTTTTATTTGGGCAAAGGTCCGCTACTGTTATCTTAGCAAATATTATAATTATTATTCAGGTGGAGGACGGATCCCAGAGGCGGCACCTTCTGCACGTCCCCCGTTTTCTCGCGGTTAAGGCAAGTATAATGATGGTTAAAATTGATAGTGTGGAAGGTCGATGTTTGATCTATAATATGAATATATGTGTTCATGGTTGTGGCAAGGATGTATTGGTGCTGTTTATGGGGGATTGCAATTTACAGTGTTCATGAGTATTTCTGGTGCATAGATAATGTGAATGCAAGATTTATGTTATTGAGACATTCACGCATATGCATCATGTTGTTTATATTGAAGTCTTGGTCACGAGATGACTAAGCGCCGAGGTCCCCGTCATGTTGATGACATGACGGGCTAAAGGTCCCCATACTTGTGGAGTATGGGTAATTGGTCCCTGTACCAGGTGGTATAGGCATGGATGTGCATCGACGGATGCACACTTTGCATTACTGGTAAAATGCAAAAGAGAAAGAGATAAAGAGGTTTTTGATCATCTTGCATAGCATGGCTTGTTTATATGGTTGATGGATGGATTTGTGAAGTGATGTTCATAAATGTACTTGTTACTATCTATTATATTTGCTGAGTCATTGGACTCACTCTTGCTGTTGTTGTGTTTTTTAGGTACCTTTATGAGATCGGCATGCATGGGGAAAAGGGCAGATTAGTATTATTGCACTTTGCACGATCTATCCACAATGAAAGAGGGGAGAAAATAAAATGCTATTTGCTTGAATTACTTAATTAGTAGATGATTATTGATTGTCGGATTTAAATTGTAATAAAGGATTAGAATTCTTTTGTGATGCTTCCGTCCTTTATTTAATTATTATATCTATGAATGCTTTAGTAAACTTAAACCATTTTGCTTAGATTTTATTATATTCTTGATGTCATTCATTTCTTCTATTTATGCTTGTTGCAACCTCTGTCTTGAACTACAATACAGGGGAGGTTCTGCCGAATTTTTGTATGGCGTAGTTAGTTTATCCTTGTTTTATTTCTAGATTGGTAGCATTCCGGGTCATTGCTTGACTGGGGTGTTACAGTTGGTATCAGAGCGGGCTGTAGGTCCGTGGTTAACGAAATATTAACTTTGACACACTTGGCACTGTAGGTGGGAATGGGGTTTGCATTGCATCTATTTTTCCGTCGATTATCATAGCTGTATGTGTGCTTAATGTTTGACTTTATACGTGTTATGAGATGATCTTTTGTGTCTACGATTTGATTATATGATTGTTATGTGTGGTGATAGTTGATGTCGAGAGATAGAGATCACGGTGTGGCCATTGGCATGGCCAGGTTATATAACTATTCGTGGTATTGAACTGGTGAAGGATTTTTCCATGAGCAACTTAGTTTCAGAGGTTAGGAATGAGTTCTTTAGTAAAGTTTCTCTCTTCCTTGAGTTGAATCTGGTCAATTCTTATCCTGTGGTGGTGGATGAATTTATCTTGGGCTCGTGGTTCATTGCAGTTGAGGGTTTTCAATTGGTTTCTACCTGTTCTTTGAAGCAATTATTGTTTTTGGACTATTGAGACACTTTTGCTACTTGTGAGCATTGTGGATTTGCAAGGTTGGTCCCGTCGTGGGAATTTTGTCTTGTCGTAAAACATGTCTCATTTGTTCGCTTGGTATTCTTGTTAATGAAAGTTTTATGTTGCAAATTCTTTAACATGTGAAAGCTTTGGCTTTATGTAATTCTTTTGGATTATTCTAAGTGTTGAAGTATAATACCTCTCTTTTCTGAAGGGAGGTGTTAAAATCCTTTTGAGATGTCTTGCGTTATGGTTAAGTGAGAGATTGTAATCAAATAAATTGATATGGTATGAGTATCCTTGGA
This sequence comes from Dendrocalamus latiflorus, assembly GCA_017311315.1. Lineage (NCBI taxonomy): Eukaryota > Viridiplantae > Streptophyta > Magnoliopsida > Poales > Poaceae > Dendrocalamus > Dendrocalamus latiflorus. The sequence continues at coordinate 17,337,773 of CM029667.1, forward strand.
AGTGAAACCGAATAAGTTAATGTTGTCTTCTTGTAGTTGTTCATGAACTGTGTTTATGAATAGGGCTATTCCTAATGGAATCAATAGAACTACTAAGAGGCGTGGAACTTTGATGAACTGGTTGATCAATAAGAGAGACAAAATTAGTAAACTTTTGGGATAAATTGGATCAACAGGTCTCAATGGATTAATCTAGCCGTTTAGGATGGTTAAATTTAGAAGGTGTTGGATGTATTAGTGGATATTAACCTTGGAGTTATCTTTGTGGATACTTAGTGTTCGTATGTAATTGCTAAGTGCAACTGTTGTGTAATGAAGTTTGGTGTTGCACATCAATAAGAGAGCAATGGATGGGGTTGAAAATGAGATCTATATTTATATGATGGTGGGATTGTCAGATGATATTATGTCTTTGATGGAAGAGTTTTGGTAGAATCATTAAAATTGTGTAGTAGATCTTCTCTAATTTAAAGCGGTTGTCGTAGTGAGGTTGTAAGGTTTTGAAATACTTTCAATTTGAGGATGGGATGATAAAGTAGCATGGAACTATTTGATGAGATATTGGAGGGCTTATTAATGGAAGGGTAGACGATAACGATTCTTGTTAAGAGTGTATTATTCTTGATGTTAGTAAGATTGTTGCAATCATATTGGAAAAAACATTTTGAAATAAGTTATTGTGTTCTTTTGGAAAGGTTTATGATGCGCTGGTAGGCTATGATGATTCATGTTAAAAATATATAATGTTGAGGTTAGTAAAACCGAGTATGAGATGATGAGGGTAGTGTTGATTCTTTTAGAAGTAAAGGAATTTGTTCGTCTTCCGTGATGTCAGTTAAATGAAATGTTTGGAGTTTTGCATTCATGATCCTATGGGAGTTCATGAATTATTGTGGTATCTGAAATTAGTTTGCGCAGAGTGATGTATTGGAAGGTTCTATCGGTTCTTAAGTGATTCATGTGATTTGAGCTTAAAGGATCGTTTGCTTGAAGTTGGTAAAGTGATGTTTCCATTAAAGAAAAATTATGTCCTTTGTTAAATTGAAGGGTGTAGTAGAGGTATTCGCGGTTGGATTCAAGTTTTGTACCTTGCGTCTTATTAAAGCGTGCTTAACCTTGTTGGTTTGCCACAAAGGAATTCCTCAAGTTTCCCAAAACAGCGCTTTATTTATTTATTTTCGGCTGAAGTTTGATATTCTCTTCTTGTGGGACTTGTGCACTCAACTGTGGTCTCGTCTTCTATTTTTTTTCCAAGATCTTGGCTATTAGACTTTTTTTCTTGGTCTCGTGTCTACGGTGAGTGGTAAACGTTTTTCTTTGTGCTAAAAATTATTTCTATCTATATCTTCTTCTGAGGAAGGATTAACCAATCCGTGTTGCAAAGCCTTTTAGGTTGTATAATGGCAACTTGATAGTGGTGGTCAAGTAGATGATATTGGTGAGATTGTAGGTGTCAAGTTGTTTGAGATTCATTGAGTGATAAATTGATTTCTTGGAATAATTCTTGGTGAGGATTTGATTTAAATAGAATGTTTGTCTTTGGAGCTAACTGATTTCATGGTTGCAATTAGTAGGACCTATAGTAGATTGTGGTTCAAGAATGTTTTGATCATTTTGATGGAACATTAGAATTATCAAAAGTATGAGAATCTTGATAGATCTTATTAGAGTATCGTGATTGGGCACTTTGCAAGGTTTAGTAGGAGGATTATGGTGGTGTAGTTAATGAGATTATAATTGTGAAGAAGTCTAACTGTTATGGGAATCATTGGGATAGTAGGGATTGTTGAATTATCGCCATGCATGACTTGGCTTCAGTGAGTAACCCTCCAGGAGTTAGAAAATTCCTAAAGATAATTAGGTTGAGAATATGTTTTCATGTGATTGTTAATGATTGAGCATGTTTGATTGTGGGAATTTTAGTCACCAAATTCGAGAGTCATCGTATCAATTATATCGAAGTACCTATATAGGAGCCCTGGAGATGGAAAATTTTGGTTTGGTGTTTTATGCTAGAACCTTCGAGGCTAATGATGTTGTGTGGGAATATTGGAACAAGGGGATTCTAAATAGTGTGATGCTCCTTGATAGTGTCCTTTTGGTGAGGGAACTGAGTGTGTGTGCTGAGAATTTCAAGTTGATTATCCTTAAAGGATTGTGGTGAAGTGATTATGGGTGAACACAATGATGAGGTGTATTGGAAATTATTTATCAAAGTAACTCCGTCGGTAGAGGAGTTGGCTAGAGTATGTTATTGTGAGGTCAGTAGAGTCTCTCCACAAAGGTGTGGTGGATGCACTCGGTTTGAGCATAGTGTTGATGTTGGCAATTTAAGAGAGATGAGTTAGTGTGGTGTGTGATGATTTGGAATCTTGTGATTCAAGAGAAAGTTTATTCCTAAAAGAAAAAAACAATATGTTCTCGGGTAGTAAAATGCCCTCTTGATTCTTGTTTGAGCTATGTGATGACAGCAAAAGTCTTTTGTGGTTTGAGTTGACTTTTTGATGGCATGTGTGGTTTTTCCAGTTCAGGAAAAAAAGGGGTTTGGCATTGGAGTGATTCTCCTTTGACTTATGTGTTGTTTATTTGCAAATTACCTATTTGGAATATGGAGATGTTCTCATCTTGAATCCTTGATTTTTAGATTTGATTCTTTTGGTGGGGAGATGGTGAAGCGTGTTGTGATGAGAATCCTTTGTTTTCAGTTGGATTTTGGTTGTAAAGGAGGTTGTTTACAACGAGCTCTGTTGTGTGTCCGGGGTTAAAGGAGGTGCTCCCTGTTAAGGTAAAGAGATCGATTGGGAATTGGAACAAGAGTTTCGTTTGTTGTGCAGGTTGTGTGGGTTGGTACCAAAGAGAATGATAACCCGATATATATTTAATCGCATCTTTTAGTTGTGAGGATTTGGAGGGTGGTGTATCGCTAGGACCGCCTTGAGTCCTAGAGTGGGGTACACAACGTTTTGTATGACCCGGTGTCGAGGAGGTACCTGTGAGATCCGGAGTTTCATTTTTCACTAGAACCGTTAATACTTGAACATGATCTGTCCTTTGAGTCCAAGCTAGTGCATATTCTGGAAAGATCAGGAGAAGCATTGAGGAATAAACTTTAAAGTATGTCAAGGTGCTTTGGTCGCAGCAGACAGAGATAGAAGCCACTTGGGAATTAGAGTCTCGCATACGTCAGCAATATCCAGAATTATTCAGAATAGGTGAGTGTTAATATGATTAAGTTTTAGCCGTGATTAAACCTTGGTGTAAGCATGGATAGAATTCGGGGTCGAATTCTGTTTAAGGAGAGTAGAATGTAATACCCCAAAAGTGATTCGAGAGTTAATCGATTAATTCGAGGGAAGGACCATATAGAAAAGAGTTAAATAGAGATTTTTAGAGGACGAATTTCTGAAAATCCTGGCAACCTGGGCCTGGGCCTTGGCCCAAGAGGTGGCTGGCCAAAAAGGGGGGAGGCACCCCTCCCCCAAACCCTAGCCACCACCCCTTCTCCCCCTCTCCTCTCCCCTTGTGGCCGTCACCCTCTCTCTCCCCCTTGCGCCTCCCATGTCCAGCATCCCCTCTTCCTCCCCTCTCCTCCATTGAAGCCCCCTACCGGTGAAAAAGATCTCCATTCGCTGCCGGTCGAGCGGAGGAAGGAGATCAATCGCAGCGAGGCGTTTGGATCCGGAGGAATGGAAGAGGAAGGGAAAAAGGGGAAAGGAAAAGAGAAGGAGTTCGTGGGGTGTTCGTCGTGTTCTTCAGCAATTCGTCAAGGGTAACCCCTGTTTTCCCCCAATTAGATGTATATTTTAGTTGTGGTAGCAATGTTGGTATTCTGGACTGCTAGGATAGATTTCGTTGGATGGCTCTTTTGGGGTAGTTTCGTGGGGATTCAGGTCTGGACTTCTCCTAGAGAGTTGTAGAGGACGTCGTTATCTTTCCATGAAGTGCTAGAACACGTCGATCGGACCTTTGTAGCCGAAATTATGATTTTTCTTGTAGGACTGTTCTGCAGATTGGGAGATTTCTGTCAGATTTTGGTAGATTGGATTGGGCGATTAGAAAACGGGAGAATCATAGGATCTCCATTTTATGAAAGTTGTAGATAATTGTCTTAGCTTTCCAGGAAGGTCACAAAATTATGATTCGAACACTCGGGCTGGAAGTTATGGCATTTTTAGTGCTCTGTCTAGAGAACCCGACGTGAAATTGATGTTTTAGAAAATTGGATGGTGCGGGTAGAAGATGGCCGAATCATAGATAATGTAATTATCTTTTCAGAAAGTCTAATAACACTCTATTCGGACTCCTGTACCAATAGATATGGATTTTTGAAGTTGACTATCCACAGAGGGGGGCGGGATGACCTGTAGGATTTGGGAATTGGAATCAAGTTAGACGAATTTATTAGTTCGAGATTGTTTTATTTGGGCAAAGGTCCGCTACTATTATCTTAGCAAATATTATAATTATTATTCAGGTGGAGGACGGATCCCAGAGGCGGCACCTTCTGCACGTCCCCCGTTTTCTCGCGGTTAAGGCAAGTATAATGATGGTTTAAAATTGATAGTGTGGAAGGTCGATGTTTGATCTATAATATGAATATATGTGTTCATGGTTGTGGCAAGGATGTATTGGTGCTGTTTATGGGGGATTGCAATTTACAGTGTTCATGAGTATTTCTGGTGCATAGATAATGTGAATGCAAGATTTATGTTATTGAGACATTCACGCATATGCATCATGTTGTTTATATTGAAGTCTTGGTCACGAGATGACTAAGCGTCGAGGTCCCCGTCATGTTGTTGACATGACGGGCTAAAGGTCCCCATACTTGTGGAGTATGGGCAATTGGTCCCTGTACCAGGTGGTACAGGCATGGGTGTGCATCGACGGATGCACACTTTGCATTATCGGTAAAATGCAAAAGAGAAAGAGATAAAGAGGTTTTTGATCATGTTGCATAGCATGGCTTGTTTATATGGTTGATGGATGGATTTGTGAAGTGATGTTCATAAATGTACTTGTTACTATCTATTATATTTGCTGAGTCATTGGACTCACTCTTGCTGTTGTTGTGTTTTTTAGATACCTTTATGAGATCGGCATGCATGGGGAAAAGGGCAGATTAGTATTATTGCACTTTGCACGATCTATCCACAATGAAAGAGGGGAGAAAATAAAATGCTATTTGCTTGAATTACTTAATTAGTAGATGATTATTAATTGTCGGATTTAAATTGTAATAAGGGATTAGAATTCTTTTAGGATGCTTCCGTCCTTTATTTAATTGTTATATATATGAATGCTTTAGTAAACTTAAACCATTTTGCTTAGATTTTATTATATTCTTGATGTCATTCATTTCTTCTATTTATGCTTGTTGCAACCTCTGTCTTGAACTACAATACAGGGGAGGTTCTGCCGAATTTTTGTATGGCGTAGTTAGTTTATCCTTGTTTTATTTCTAGATTGGTAGCATTCCGGGTCATTGCTTGACTGGGGTGTTACATGACCTCGATCTTAACCAGTTTCGAGCGTGCTCATTTGTGATCCCGGCAAATGGTTATGAGGCCCCTGATTGGATTGTGACCTCATCCTCCATCCTCCATTGTGGGATTTTACCACGTCTTCATCCGCACAAAGACCTCCAATGTTTCCAGCGATATGAAAGGATAGCTTTGAAGGTTGTGCGATCCTTGGTCATGTACTGTGTGATAAGCGTGCTCTTGAAGGTCTTCCACACTTTTCCCATCACGAGGAGCACACGCTGTTGCACGAGTTCCTACTGGGAGCTGGAACGAGTTTGAAATTTCCGTCCACAACACTTTTCTCTGGTCTTCTATGAAACCTTTCCAGTTTGCTATGGTGGTGGGGACCCATTACCTTCCGATTATCTCGTAGGTAATCCGAAAAGTTGTAGCTGCTTTCTTCGGTTGTAGTGGGACCCCATCTAGAGAGACCACTGTGATAGTCATTCGGTCCACTGGCCTTTTAGATACTCCTCTGCCTTGCTTAGTTACCCTAGTCTTTAGAGCGTCAGACCCACTTAGCGACATCGATGACAACGATGACATCTCTCTTACAAGAAAAAACTAATTACAGTGAGTTGTGAGCGTAAACATTGGCACGTGGTTGATCTTACAAGAAATAAGAACATCCGGCAATGTATATTATTGCTACAAGGTCTCTTTGCAATACTAATATCCCAAATCATATAGCCTAGTGTCTCCGATTATACAAAATAAGTTACGGCTAGAGTCTCTTCCTCCTCATCATTCTGCATGTTGGGGTTGGTTGTTGTCTTAGGCATAAGAGAACCTTTGAGCTGCTGCGCCCTTCATTTACAAATGAAGGGTGCGACAGCCCAAATGTTCTTTTATACCTAAGACAACAACCAAGCTTAACACACAAAGATAACAACCAAGCTTAACACACAACATGATGAGCAGGAAGAAACAACAGCTATTACTTACTCTGTAGAATTTGACACACTGAAATGTGTAATTTGCCATTCTAAATAGATCTTGTGGCAATAACAAAGTGAATCATAGAGGACACTAGAGTGTGTGATTTGCTTCATATCCTTCAATGGTCTCTTTGGCATATATTATTGCTACAAGGTCTCTTTGGAACACATTAATATGCCAACTCACTTAGAAATAATAGCTCCAACAATTTATCTTTAAGTTCATTCCCTAGCTATTTTACCCCTAGTTATTCCCTAGCTACAACTACTACTTCGATTCAGAGGAGGGGACATGTAAGAACATCTGGCAACGTATATTATTGCTACAAGACAATAGAAACAATAGCTCTAATAATTTATCTCTAAATTCATTCCCTAGCTATTTCATCTCTCAGTATGTATTTCTAACAAAAATAGGTTCTACTTAACAGAAAAAACACTGTCTAGATATATCTAACAAAAATATGTTCTACTTAACAGAAAAAACACTATCTCAAATTATTTCTGTAAGGATTGCTAGTGCGACAGAAAAGACAATGAAGCAAATCCATACCTTCAGCTGGAGCTAAGGCGATAGGGAGGAGAGGTGGTCGAACCAGGTAGGGGCGACGATGGATCTAGCTGGGATGATGGTGAAACCGGTGGGGACGATGACTGTAACATCCTGAAATTTTGAATTTTGGGAAATGTGTAGCCCTTGAAATATTTTGAAATTTGTCTTCTCGCTATTTGGACTTTAATGGATTACCTTTGGATTTTGGTTAAGGCTCCAACAATTGAAGAAAATCATGAAAAATAAAACTAATAGAAAGTCATGAAGGAAATGTGAAAATAATAGAAATTTATAATTTGAAATCAAATCTGAAAATAATAGGGTAGGAAAATAGAAAAAGAGGAAGGGTATAATTTGAATCAAAATTTGGAATTTCGCTTTGGGCCTAGTAATAATAATAATAATACTAGTAATAAAAATAAAAGGGGGGGGTGAATAATATGTATATATGAACATATTCCATAATAATTAAATACAATGATAATGCTAGTAATAAATAAATAGATATAAGTAAATATGCAAATAAATAAATAAATGTAAATATATATATGTATAAAAACAAAGAAAGAAAATTTTTCAGCCTAGCCCGAGCCGGCCCATGCCGGCCCACTTCTTTCTCCTTACCCCCTCCGATAGCTTCGGCAAGGCCGAAGCCTTGCCTCGCCAGCATTGCCGCCGCTCGCCTCCCTGCTGCGCCTCGCTAGCTCCGTCGGTCATCGCTTGTCACCGCGCCCATGCTGTTGAAGTCAGCTACAGGACCGTCGCCGCGTCATGCATAGTGCCGCCATCGCGTCGCCCCAACCATCACGCCGGTCGCGCCGCCCCCCATCGCGCACAGTGATTCTGCCCCATCGCATCTGCCTTGGCTCACGCGCTCCTAACATCGTTGCTGTGCAATCAAGCCCATACCCTGAGCCGCAGTCTCGTCCCCACTGCAGTAGCGACGCCTCCACCACGTCATTGAGTCAACCGCCCCAACCTCTCTCCTGTCGCCACCATTTTTTCGTGGCTATAAAATCCCGCCCTCTCTTTCGGCAGTTTCACCACACTCCACTTCCTCTCATACTCAGAGCAATCAGCCTCCCGTACACCACAGCTCACCGGCGACGCTTTCTTCCCCAAAGCCGACCGATGAGCAATCCGCCGATTGGCGCCGTCGTGGTCCGATTCACCCCCACCGAAGCACCCTCGGAGCACCGCGACGCCGTTCCCCTCCTCGGCCGAACCTCTCGCCGCCCGGGCTGAGCCCGCACCGTGCGCCCTCCCTCGCCCGTCATCGTCGCACGCCGCCAGCTCACCACAGCCACTCCCGAGCTGTGCCGACCCCCGAGGTAGACTCCCAAGCTCGCCTAGATGCTTCCCTCTCATTCAATTGAACTCTGGTGTTGTGCGCTGCCGTAGCCACTACTCCCCTATTTTGTCGTCGCTCGCAGTCGTCGCCGACCGCCACCCCAGCCAAATCGGCCGGTGAGGCTTCGTTTATGAGTAGGTGCAGGCGTGAGCAATGTCGGGACCCCGGATTTCCGAACTCGGACCCTCTGTGTAATACAACACTAGTCCCAGATCAAAGCTTGTGCACACAGTCAAACAGTGATGATTACATAACCAACAACGATTATTACAATAATAGAGAGTACCGACCGAAAGGTCTCATTATTACAAAGGAGGTTTCAAGACCTCACACACACAGAACACAACGGAAGCAAAAGATAAATCCGGCGAAGACCCATCAATACGCCACAGGCAATTGACTGGGGAAGCGCAACCTAGTACTTCGGGAAACCTTCGTCAAATCCGCACGCGAAGTAGTCGTAGTCTCCCTCTTGAGCTTCATATTCTTCTGAGATGATTTTTAGTGCAACATGTGAGTACATAAAGTACTCCGCAAGTCTTGGGAAATAATGCAGTAGATGCAAGGCTTAACAAAGGAAGGCTATATGGTTCTTTTGCACAAAGCAATATTTTATTTCAAATAACATTAAATATTTTCGAAGGCATTTACTTTGTAAAGTAATTGTTTTAACTGAAACTAATAAGCATGTTATAGTGAAGGTTCTATCCACCAACACTAATTAACCAACTCTAACTGTTAAGTTTCAAAACATCGGGTTCCATCCACCCGCATTGGCTCCAACCGCCAGGATACCCTTCCGAGAATTCCCTCCACTCTCGGAATACCAAAGTTTTGTTTTTAAAACGAAAACCAAAGATCTACCATGTGAATGCATTCCTTGCCCGCCCTTGACCGTGGGCACGGCTATTCGAATAGTTTGACACTCTGCAGAGGTTGCACAACTTTACCCCCAAGAGATAGATTATCTTAATAGTCACCACGCTTCCTTTGGCATGAGACACAGATAAAATATCACAAAGCCTTTACCTCACTCTAGTCTAGCTAGACACCACCCGCTGAGGTTTCACCGCTGGAGGGTTAAATCCACCCAATCAGAAGCCCCCTCTTAAGCCATATGAGTACAGTAAATCCCTGTCCCTCACTGTGAATAACCAGTAAATCCCTGGCACCCACTTTCCACTGGTGGCACCTAAACTAGACTATCGTAAGTTAATCAGCTAGGTCGTACCCATATAAACTTGGGGTTGCACGGTAATGCTCAGTCTGGACAATCACAAGCGTCGGTCCTTAATTGACTAGGGTGGAATATACACTTTACAAAATCTCGTGCTTACCGCACCAAACCAACCATCCGCCCCGGTCTAAAACAACATTTACACTTTTAGTTTATTTTAGAATAACTTTGGCAACATCAATCGCCACTAAATTTCTGAATACAAAGACTAGCGTAATGAAACATAATTTCCAATTTCAAGGTTACAAAAGGTAAATAGCATGACTAAGCATTTTACTACCATTCTAATATTTATCAAAGATTTAATAATAATCTCATTATTGAGACAAAGAAAATCCTAAGGTTATAACGGTACATGGCATTCAACTTCAATCGATGGTATAACAAGATCGGATTACCTAATACCTTAAGATAGAAACTAATGTTCTATGTAAATAGCATGCACATACTTTAAATTAATCAAAAGAATTTCTCAAACATAGGTTCAAAATAATCAAAGGAGACTTGCCTTCTTATGCACTGCGGCTCGACAAACTCTTTGGCGACGTTGGATTCTACGCGCAAAAGACAAACAAACAAAGCAAATAAATACAAATAAAATTCAAATAAAATTAAAATGAACTCCAAAAACTTTAAAACCAGATCCAAAAGGTATAGCTCAATTTTATATGAATTTAGGAAAAAGAATCGGGTTAATCGGAGTTCGGACGAAGGAGAACGAGTGATCTAAAGTTTGCCGAGGCGAGAAAATGCTGGAAATTAGCAAAAGTTACAGTTCATCCGAGAGCAGCACTTTTGGAGAAAAGTCTAGCGCTGGCGAGAGGAGGCATGGGAGATGAATCTAACTAGTAAAATGGGTTGTTAGGGACCTAAGGCACACATAGGAAGCGACGACACGCCAAACAAAGCACGGTGTCGACATGGGCGGCTACAACGACATGGGTAGGAGAGAGGAATAAAACTTGGGCATAGGACATGAAGAAGTAGGGTGAGCATGGGCTAGAACACGGCTTGGAGAAGCTAGGAAAATTGTTGGCTCAGCCCAAGACCCACCGGAGATGTCGCAAACGACGTTTGAACGACATTGGGAAGGAAAAGGAAAACCTTAATATCTTGGTGCTCGGTAAATGAAATCTAAAACCATTTGGAGGGTAGCTACCTGGGATGGTTTGGCACAATGTGACACGAACGGATTGGGAAAAACACCACCGGATAGTTGGGGACACGAGATGCCATTGGCGGCCATGGCGAGGTTCAGAGGTGAAAATTTGTGGAGGCTTTTTGGGGAAAAGGAAGGAAGCACGACGTAGAACACGGCGAGGCAAGTCTAAGAAAAATTACGGCAAAGGCTAAAGCTTACCGGAGGCGACGAATCGACGTCGGGAAGCTCTCTTGACCTAGATTGGGGAAAACTCAATTCTGGGAGATTAGCTACACCAAAACCAAATTAATTTGGCCAGAAGGTAGATGGGACATGAAGGCACAAAGTGACGCGAAAAGATCACTGAAAAACTCACCGGATAGCTCGAGACGCGACGAGCAAATTCGGGACCGAAGGGCCTCGATGCCGACGGTGTTCCGGGCTTTGAGGGGACTTGGCACGGCTTGGGATGGGTTTAAGGGAGTTAAGGTGTCGTATTTATAGGCTTGCAAGAGGTAGAAACCGACTCCAATTCGTGGATTTCGGTTTAGAGTCCGTTTCAGAAAATAGGGGATAAAAGGCAAACGGATGAATGAAACGGAAAGATGCCATTTGGGATTGATTCCTTGCGTGATTTGGCACAACTTTCCTTTTGGGAAGACATTAAAATAAGGTCCGGATTGGAAGTTATGAAGAGAGAGAAAAACTGAAGGAAAGAGAGCAAACAGATCGATCGTGGCTGCTGGAGCTTGAAGATGAACAGTGCCACGGGTACTGTTTATTCTCTCTCCTCTTTTTTTTTGGAAATTTAAAATTGAGCTCAAACAAACTCTGAAAAAATCCAAGAAAATACAAAAAAATTCCTTGTGACAGAAGGAACACAAATAAAATATTTTTGGTAATTATTAATATTTAATTTTAATCATATTAAATCTTTTTAATTAATGAAAATTCCAATTAAGCTTTAATTAATTCAAGAAAAATCCAAATGGTGAATTTTATTTTAAAAGCTTCCAAAAGGCTCTAAAAATCGAGATGTTACAAGCAACCCATTTTGGGGATGCTCAGCTCCGGCCGCCATCTCCTCCGCTGGCGGCGAGCTCGCCATTCTTCGGCCGAAGGAAGACACCCTGTAGCTGGAGAGAGAGAGGGTAATTACTTACGTTAAGACAATCATTAATTAACAGTTAAGAGAGTAGTTAAGGTTAATGATTAGTAGTGAAAGTAATGACTCACTGACATGTGGGCCATGCCCTTCAACTGAATAGTAACTGGTCCCACCTGTCATAGGTACAGAGAAGGAAAATAAAAATAAAAGAAAAATTAAAATTCTGCTGTGGGCCCCATGTGTCAGATTTTATTTATTTTCATATTTATTTAGATTGAGAACTTCAAAAAGGCATAACTTATTCATCTTAACTCCAATTGAGTGAAACAAATTTCTAAATTCATCTAAATTCAATATCTACCTAATGGAACCAAAACCATAATTTATGAAGCTCATTTGAATTTTTTTAGAGTTTGTTTGGTTACTGATTTTTATCCAAATTTTTGCGCAACGTAAAAATAGTGTACGAGGCCCAAGAGGAAGAAGCTGGGGTTGAAGCAACTCTCGATGACCAAGGCTAGAGCAACTGTGACCAAGGCGAGTCAATACTTTAATCATGTTGAGCCTACATTTTCTGCAAATTTACTTTTGTTTTAATTATCAAATTGCATGCTGTTATTTTTCATATGCAAATATATGTTTGTTTTAAGATTCTAGTTATATGCCCATTGTTTGATTTGCTAGTATTTCATCTCCTTTGAAACATTGGAATATTCGAACCTTGTCACCCTAGCGAAATTATAATGATAAAACTTTAAAAAATAAGTCCTGAATTATACGCCATGCTTAGCACCGCTTAGATATTCGGGGTCACCAAAATGCCCCAAGCGTCACTTTGTAATTATGAAAAACTGATTTGGGAAGTTATGGTAGAAATGATTAATACCTTTGGATATGATTATTTTATGCTCCCAAAAACCCCAACTTGCTTAAATATCTAGGCGGATGGTACGGGGGCTGGTGTGTGGTGCAGCGGAAGCACGGTGTGTGATTTGTGGTAGAATCGCCCAGATACAACTAAGGACTGAATCTTGTCATGACCTCCTATGTAAAACAGTACAACCACAAGTCTACAAAGTGCAACTTGGCTAAGTAAATCTATCGAAATCTCCAGACTCATCTCACCGGTAGTGGAAAGGAGGGGAATATTGCAAGGGCAAGGGGAGGCCTAAAGAGACACCAAGAGGAGGGTGAAGTAACCAGCCGTGCTAGCGTTGTGGAGAGTGGAGTCCGAATGCATTAGTAGCCATGGTTACATCCCACGCAACGTATGGGACCCACCGCAAGTGGGAGCAACCTATAGGGTGAGATGACAAAAGGGGCCAGATATTTTAAAAAGTTACTGTGACGGTCTACTCAACCACATGAGTAAGGAATCGTGTTGGGCAATGAGTGGATTGTCTCTTGTGGGTAAAGTGTATAAACTTTGTAGAGTCAAAACTATTCGAATAGCCTAGCCCACGGTCAAGGGCGGACATAGGAACCTAACTAGATATAGTTCTATTTCAAAAATTTTGTGGGTGGAATTGGAAAAATGGAGGGTAGTGGAAAGCCCTGATTTGTGTTGCCCTGGGTGTCGTCCTAGTGATAAGGTAAGCAGTAATAACGCTGAAAGGTTAGCATATGGTGCAAAAACCATGTAATGGTGGATGGTATCTGGATTGCTATTAATATTGCATTCTCTCACACATTATGTTTTAGTTCAAACTGTTAGGTGTTAGGAAATTTCTAAGTAACATATTCTAAAAGCAATTGTTAGCAAATAAAATAACCCGAGCCTATCCTTGATAAGCCATGCATGCTATTTATTACATCTTGTGTATTGGCTTGCAGAGCACGGTGGATTTGTGCTTGCCCCTCGCATTTCCAAAATTAGAAACAGGGACCCAAGACCACTATGCCTACGAGGAAACCCCTACCACTGATGGAGGATCCAACGAAGGAAACTAGGATGGCTTCTTCGGTTTTGGATCCTAGACAAGTAGACTTAATGGAGATCGTGTGCACATATATTATCTAAGTCTAGATAATATATGTTGCACACATTTACCCCTCAGTCGCTTGCTTATAGATTATGGTCTTACTTTTGATTATGTATCCGTTGTTGTCTTTTGTATGTAAATAGTTAGCCTGATCGGCCCTTGTGTAAACTGTCGCCTAACGCGGTGTATTTTAAACTCTGATATGTAATATTATGGTTTAGTATTTTTCATGTGATGTATAAGTAGATGTACAATATACCTGTGAGCACTATCTACTGATCCAGAGAATAGTGCGGTGATTTACAGGGGATTCTAGGCTGAAAAATCCGGGTCCGACAATGATAGATCCAGCTAGGGGCGATGATGGATCCTGCGAGGGCGACGAAAAATCCAGCTAGGGGCAATGGCGAGGTTGTCGATCCATTTGGGGGCGACAGTGTACTAAGGCGATAGGGAGGAGAGGTGAGGATGCAAAAGGATGTGACTGAGTAAGAAATGAGGGTGCAAACCTTAGTGGGGAACTACTTATAGGAGGAATTATCATAGACGGTTCTTTAAAAGAACCATCTATGATATTAGAATCACAAACAGTTCTATTATAAAACCATTTGTGATATAAACAACATCACAGATGTTCCGGAATAGAATCATCTATGATGTTGTAGTGTCACAGATGGTTATATTATGGAACTGTCTGTCACAATTGCGTTGAAGAAATAATATAGCCTCATGATTGTTACTCGAACCTTGTTCGGCAAAATACTTCTAATTGCAATAGAAAGCGATTGTCTCATTAGGATATGACTGTCATGAGACTTCATGCCAGTTAATTTTAAATTTTCCACGAAAACAAGTTTCTTCATGCTGGTAGAGTGATCGAATGGAACTTTCACATCATGCAAGTACTAACACAATTCAATTCTCTCGGACTTAGACAGAATGTAGCAAGCTAGGGGAAGGTACGTTCGGACTTTATCAGTCTCTATCGGTGTTAACTCGGTCCTGATGTTCATAGCGACCAAGCCACACCATGCGTTGACACCATTCTTTGTTTTGTCACGAATGTTCAGCAAGAGAGAAATTAAGATATCACATACATTCTTCTCTATATGCATGACATTGATGCAATTGTGAACTTCTAAGTGCTCCCATAAGGTAAGTCCCACAATACTGATATCTTCTTCCATATGTTCTTTTGATGAGTCCTCAAGTTACGTCCCTTTCCAAGCACAACATCGATATCCTTGATCATATCATATACCACTTTTCTGCTAAAAGGCCTTGGTGCCGACTCATCCTTTTTTTCCTTCAAATTGTTTATTCGTCTTGCGGTATATGTGATACCATGAAAGGAACCTACGATGATGCATGTACACCGTTTTGCATGAGTTGTTCAACCACATACTCTCGATATAATCTAAGCAGTGTGGATAGGCTTTGTCTTCTTTCGTATTCAACCCCGACAGGTTACCAAGGGAAGAAAAATTATTGATGGTGCAGAACAATATGGCGCAGAGCAAAGTTCTCTTGTTTGTTCGCATCCCATACCTATACCCCTTTGTTCCACAGTGTCACAAGATCTTCTATCAATGGTGCTAGGTACACATCAATATCGTACCTAAGTTGGTTCAACCCTTGGATAGATAGTGACATCAAAATATACTTCCGTTTCATATGCAGCCAAGGAGGAAGGTTGTACATGCATATATTCATGGGTCAGGTGCTATGTTGGCTGCTCATGTTACCGAAAGGATTCATTCCATTTGTACTCAACCCAATCCTTATATTCCTTAGTTCTGCACCAAAGTATACAAGCATCCTATCAATGTTCCTCCACTAAGCAGAATCAACAACGTGTCTTATCATTCCATCTTTCTTACGCTCCTTCGAGTGCCAACGTAGCCATCTTGCATCCTTTTGGTCACAAATAAATGCTTCAAATGGAGAATTATATGTAGATACCACAATGGTTCTTGCTTAACCTCGATGCCCTCGTCGTCATCGGGGTCATTCTTACACTTGTATTGGAATGTTTTGCACACCAGACAAATATGTAATTTTATATACTCTTTACGGTAGAGGATACAATCATTCGGGCATGCATGTATTCTTTCTACTTCCATTCCCAATGGACAAAGAATCTTCTTGGCTTGGTAGGTGGTTCTTGGCAACACATTTCCCTCTGGAAGGATGTTCATTATGAGACCTAACAATACCGCGAAACTCTTATCGGACCAACCATTGCTTGCTTTCAATTTCAGCAGTTCAAGAACAAATGACAACCTTGTGTATTGCGGTTTGCAGCTAGGGAACAAAGGTTTTTCCAGATCCTCCAGCAAGCCCTCAAATTTACCAAAATCTCTCACTACAGTTTCCTTCTGCATCGCATAATTTCTGATCTAGATTGTCATCATATGGCATATCCTAATCGAAAGCACAATCCACAACTGATATATCATTGTCTCCATCGACGATGTTATAACTACCTCCTGTATAATCTTCTCTTCACCGTGACTGGTCCAACATGTATACCCCTTTTGAAACCCCTTCGAATCAAGTAAACTTCGATCTGCGCTAATGTAGGACCCAGAGTTTACAATCCAGAATCCTCTGTGATTCCACCGATCTATTCCCTGGATCAGTAGATAGTGCTCACAGATACAGTACTGGATATCAAAATACATATCATGCGGAAGCATAAATATAATAATAGACTTACTCATGCGCTGATTAGGCCGAAATCATTAAATTGCAGCAACAGAAGAACGAAGCACATAGGTGGGACCCTCAGGACATGCCCACAGGCAGCCGACTGGGGGTTCGCGATCTAGTTCTTGACATCTTCATCCTGTTCCTCCTTATGACCAAGTGAAATGTTGAAGCATTGTGATCTGACTCCTGGTTCTGGATTAATTGTGAGAGCGAGGGTGAGCACAAACCACCGTGCTCCACGAGCTAATACATAGGATGCAAATAGATATCATGCATGGCTTATCAAAGGAAGACTCGGGTTATTTTATTTGCCATAAATTGCATTTGAAATATGATACATAGAAATTTCCTGAGACTTAGTAGCTTTAATTAAAACAAATTTTTAACATTGTCTGAAAGAAAGCAATAATAATAGTGATCCAGATTCCATCCACTGTTACATGACATATGCACCATATACTAGCTTTCAGTGTTATAGTCGCTTACCTTATCACTGGGACGACACCTAGGGCAATTCAAACTAGGGCTTTCCACTGCCCTCCACTTTTCCATTCCACCCATAAAACATTTTGAAACAGAACTATATCCAGTAAGGTTCCCATGTCCGCCCTTGACCGTGGGCACGGCTATTCGAATAGTTTTGACTCTGCAGAGTTTGTACACTTTACCCACAAGAGATAATCCACTCGTTGCTCCACACGATGCCTTAGACATGCAGTTGAGTAGGTTATCACAGGACCTTTACAATGCATTTTTCCTAGCAGAGTTACGTCTGCTAAGGTTTCACTCCCTTTGGGGTACGACCACCCTTCCAGGAGCCCCCTCTTGCGTCGTCACATCGGAGGATGTGGCCATTCTCTGCCCGCCCGGGGTCACACCGACGCAACCCTTACTAAGTCAATGTAAATTAGTTAGCCCTGCCTACATTTTGCTAGCTTGTGGTTGTACTGTTGTACACCGGGAGGTCATCAGAAGATTCGGTCCTTAGTGTTATCTGGGCGGTTCTACCATTTATCCACTTTGTGCTTCCACTGCACCACTCACACCCTCGAACCATCCGCCCAGATATTTAAGTGAGTTGGGGTTTTTGGGAACATAAAATAATCATACCAACATATACCAGTCATTACCACCATGACTTCCCAAACCAGTTCTCCATAGTTGAAAGTGATGTTGTGGGGCATTTTTGATGCCCCCGAATATCTGAGCAATACTAAGCAACGTGAATAGTTGTAGACTTATTTTTGAAAGTTATAACATTATAATTTTGCTAGGGTGACAAGGCTCATAAATCCAAGGGTTTCAAGGAGAGTAATATTAACAAGTGCAATAATGGGTGTATAACTAGCAACTTGAAATCGAGCATAAATTGCCACATAAAATAACAGCATGCAAGTTGATAGTTTAAAACGGAATTAAATTTGCATGAGGATAGGTTCAAATATGATCAAAGTATTGACTCACCTTGCGCGGTTTACCGCGGTCCTGAGCTCACACACTGCTTTCTCTTGAGCTTCTGGTCTTTGCTTGATCCCTTGATGCTTCAGGACTCCAATATCTAATTACGTGCTAAATGACTGAACACAAATAAAGGCAAATAACTCAAAAGACCCACATAAATCCAAATAAACTCAATTTAGTTTTATTATGAGTTAATGGGTGATCTGGGTGATTTGAGGCAAGGTCGGTGGTAGAATACGATGACTCAATCTTTTTATTAATAATCTATTTTATTATTTTTGTATTTATCAAGGAAGTTCCATGAGTTAGGTTAGACCTATGAATCGGTGTACAAGATTAGCGGAGCATTATTTTGTCGATCGCTAATATTCAGTGCATATGCTATATGCGATGTATACAATATTTAGTTTGCTGAATTAATTTTAGAATCCGGGTTTATAGTACTTTGTGGTACGACATTTTATGTATCTTCAGTTATCATTAGGCTAAGTTTAATTTGAATTAGGAGCTATTTATACGGGTCCTAGCTCGTTATATACATTTATGCTCGATGTTATTATTTATTTAAATCTAATGTTAGGATTTAATTAATAGCACCATTATTATTTTGTCTATACTTTAGTTATTATTATTAGGCTTAGCTTTATTATTAAATTTAAATTTAGTTTTTTGGGCTGAGCTTGTTATTCAGGTTCATATTTCATTATTGCTATTTAATAAAAATATATCACTGAGATTTGTTTAATGGTGGCATGATAAATATTAGGGTGTATATTATAATTAAGGGTATCTTTATTAAGTTTGATTATTTAACCAAAGTGGTTTTTCTTTATCTATGCCTTTAATTAATAATTAGTCTTTTAGATAATTATTCAAACCATATTAATTAATCATATATGAACTGATTCAAATTTAAATCTTAAATAATCTCATTTACATCCTAGTTAAATTTATTAGCTTCCCTAGATTATTTTAAAATTTTTCTTTAATTTTTCTTAATTAAAACGGGTTACAAAAGTAAAATAAAAAGAAACGAAAAAGTGCGGTCGACGGATTCGAACTCAGGACCTCAGCTGTTGTGTGATGCACGCTGGTGACCAACTGGGTGACAGGCGCTTTGTGAGTAAAGGAGGTGGACAAATTACAAGAGGCGATGTAGGGGCCGGGGCAAGACAGAGGAAATGGCCGACGTGGCTGAGCAGCGAGGGCTCCGACGAGGGAGGGCCAGAGGGGTAGGGCAAATCGACAAAATGGGATCAATGGGAGTCGAGGTATCCAGTGGAGGTGGTGGCGCGGCCCGAGATGGCGTAGGCTGGCTGGGGCGGCGATTTGAGCGGTCGGCGGTGAGGTGGGAATGGGGCGTCGGTGGCTGGGAGGATGAAAAGGGGAACTAGAGCGCGCCTGGGCAGGTAGGAGTCTAAAGGATACTTACCTTGCCGTTGGCCGAGCCGGGGAGAATCCGAGGCGAGCCGGCGGCAGAGACCAGGGGCGGCGCGGGCATGCACACGATGCTGGCAAGCTAAGGTGAAGGGGAGCTACAACTGACGCTTGGGGAAGCTTCGTAGCGCCTTGGTGGTGCTCTGGCCGGAGGCAATCGGGCCACGGCGCCCAGGAGGAGCAACGTCGGAGATGGGGGCGGTGGCCTACACACGGGTGGAAGAGGAAGGAGGTAGGGGGAATGGCGTGCAGGGAGGTACTTATGGTCACGGGGCGGCTGTGGATACAGTGGGCGGTGCGAGAGAAAACCGTGGGCGACGGTAGGAGGGTGCGGCGCATGGCTGCCATGGGGAGGTCGGGAGCTGAGTGCAGCAGAGCACGGGGGAAAAGAGAGAAGGCGGGGAAGAAGCAGGAAAGAGAGGGAGGAGGCGGACCCGCGCGGCAGAGGGACAGGGAAGGGGGCCCACAGGTAGAGAAAGGGAGCAGGAGGGCGGAGAGGAAATGGGCCGAGCCGTTGTGGCCGGCCGGATGCATTCTTTTTTCTCTTTTGTTTATTCATTGATTTATGTGTGCACATGGATGTGTTATATGTTTTCACATTTCTGTTCCTTTATTAATTTTACTCCTTTTTATCCTTTTGTTGCTAGCCTTACCATTTATGCATTTATTTATTTTTGTAAAGTACCCTTTATATTTATATATATGTATATGCATATTTCTTTCACGAAATTTTCGTTTACTCCTATTATTATTACTAATCCTCAAATAAAACTTTATATTTTGGGTTCAAGTTGTACTCCCCCTTTTAATGGATCATCTTTTCAGATTCGATTTTTAAAACATAAATTTCTATTATTTTCATAATTCCGTCATAATTTATCATTTGCTTAATTCTTCCTGGATTTTCTTCATTTATTAGAACCTCAACCAAAATTTAGAGAAACACCATAAAATCCAAATTTCAAGAAAATTCATTCCAAATAATCCAAAGGCTACACATGTTCCAATTCAAATTTTCGGGATGTTACAGCTAAGTTGGTAAACATCTTCAGATTATTGCAATCAATGCAAGGATAGTATATATATTTCATCCCCTTCTTCAACATATCCTACTGAACCACTCTTCTAAAAGCAGACATGCCATTAATATACTCTTCACTTACACAGTTCTCAACGTACATCTAGCTTTGGTCCATCTACACTACGCATCTAACAAATTAGTATCAAATTAGGTTATTAATGCTATTATAGCTAATTAACCAGCCTAACTTCTTACCCACATAATTGTTATTCACCTAATAATAAATTGTCCATACCTAAATTAAGTAGCTAGCCACGCATTCATGAAGTAATATGCATGTATATGTGCGTGTGTGTGTATATCAAACAAGAATATGTTGAAGTAAACTAGGAGTAATGACCCATTCTTAAATTGGAACAAACTACCATCTCTCTCTATTACAAGGCATATAAGTTATTAGAAGCAAATACTAACTTCTAATCACCAAGAACAAGCTAGATCTATAAGCAGTATGTTTTCACCAAACTCCCCAAAGTCGGTTGCCTCCTTCAACACAAGGCAATCAAGATAGATATGTCGAGACCATGCTGGCTATTTAATAACATGGCGTATCCCAGGCGGTTCTAACCACAAACTGTCTGTGATATGAAACGATCACAGAAGGTTTGTATTAATAACTGTCTGTGAGCTTTCACAAACAGTTATTAATATGAACCGTTGGTGATGTCTGCCATTATCACAGACGGTTTGTATCAATAACTATCTGTGAATTATCGTAGACGGTTATTGATATAAACCATCTGTGATATTTTATATTATCACAGACAGTTCGTATTAATAACCGTCTATGAAAATATCACATACAGTTATTCATATGAACCGTCTATCATAGTTGCATATCACAGATGGTACATGATCATGCTTGTAAAATGTATGTGATAATTACAGCGCAGACGGTTCTCTGTGAACCGTATGTAATGTAACTATCTAGTATAGCCTCTTTTGTAGTAGTGAATGTACCATGTACCCTTATCTTTTGTAATTATTAAGGGGTAGGATGAAAATTTCCCATTGTTATGCTCATGCTATAATAGTTGACGCTGTCTGTTGGGAGCGCACAAGAAGCGCAGTGCTGAAAAGGAAGCTAGAGGTGGTCCCCACAGGGGATCGGGGAGTTTCAAGCATTGCGTTAGGTAATTTCGGCATGACCCAACATGATTCATTGATTGTTCAACAACCCAGCAGATCAGCAAAGCACTACACAACTCTCTGGCTCTGCATGCATGCATAAATGTATATATGTAGCTTCTTTTTAGTGGTACAACTACTATACATCCTTCAGTAAAGAGCAGAGTTGGGAATTGGTCCAAGCTTATCCATGCTAGCCCAAGGCCTAGCTGGCCCGGCATGACCCAAGCACAGCATGGGCACACCACATGGCGGGCCGTGCCGACATGGCATGAATGGTGGGCTGGGCTGGGCCTAGAAAGCCGACCCGTTGGGTGGCATAGCACAGCACGACAAATCATGCCATGCTCGAGCCAGCCTGGCCTGGTGAGCACGGCTGGCACTAGGGGCACGGTCGGCACGCCAGCGCCAACGGTCACCTCGGCCTTGGCCTCGCCTCCGGTAGCGGTGATCCCCACAATCACAAGCCATCACAGAGCAGAGAGGGAGAAGGGGGAAGGACTAGAGTATACCAGAGAAGGCCTTGATGTTGACTGCGGCGTCCCACGTGGAGAACCCATCGTCGGTGCCCCAGTCGCCGCCCAGCCATCCGCCGCCCTACCTCCGTGTGTGTAGCGCCCATCTTGGCCTATGCTACCCGTGCTTGCCCTTCGTGAGTGCTGTTTTTGAAGGTAGGGGAATGGAAGTTCGGCCTCACTACCTCTGCGTGTGTAGCGCCATTCGTGGGCACAATTTTTGAAGGTAGTTGAACGATAGTTCGGCCTCCCTACCTCTGCACGTGTAGTGCCCGTGTTGGCCTACGCCACTCGTGCTTGCCCTTCGCTGGTGCTATTTTTGAAGATAGGAGAATGACAGTTCAACCTCCCTACCTCTACGTGTGTACAGCCTGTCTTGGCATACATCGCTCTCACTCACCCTTCACAGGTGCTATTTTTGAAGGTAGGGGAACAGCAGTTCAGCCTCTCTACCTCCGTGTGTGTTAGCGCCCTCCTCGACCTACGTCGCTCACGCTTGCCCTCCGCGGGCACTATTTTTGAAGGTAGGGAAATAGCGGTTCAGCCTCCCTACCTGTGCGTCCATATTGCCCGTCCTGGCCTACATCCCTTGCGTTCGCCCTCCGCGGAAGCTGTTTTTGAAGGTTGGGGAACGATGGATTGGCCTCCCTACCTCCATGTTCATAGAACCCATCTTGGCCTATGCCTCTCACGCTCGCCCTCTGCGGGTGCTATTTTTGATGTTAGAGGAACGACAACTCCGCCTCCCTACACCATTGGCGCCTGCCTTGGCGGCACGACTTCACCACTCGCCTCATAGGCATCGCCTTAGCAGGATGGCATGCCTTCGTCGGGAAACATCATCGCCCTCCTTGTAGGCAGCACCTCAACAGGGGTGCCTTGCTTCGATAGGAGATTTCGTCGCCCGCCTTGGACGCATTGCCTTGGCGGGGCGGCATGCCTTCACCGAGAGACTTCGCTGCCCAGTTTGTAGGCATTGCCTTAGTGGGACGACTGGGCTTCGGTGTGGGACTTCATCACCTACCTTGTAGTCATCGCCTTGGTGGGATGGCCGGGCTTCGGTGTGGGACTTCGCTGCCTGCCTTAGAGGCATCGCCTCAGTGGGGTGGCACAACTTCACCATTCGCCTCATAGGCATTGCCTCGGCGGGATGGCATGCCTTCGTTAGAGGACTTCGTCGCCCACCTCATAGGCATCACCTCGACGAGACGACACACCTTCGTCGGGCGACTTCGCTACCCACCTTGTAGGCATCGCCTCAGTGGGACGGCCTGGCTTTGGCAGGAGACTTTGCCGCCCGCCTTGTAGGCAGCGCCTTGGTGGGGTGGCACGACTTCGCCATCCACCTCATAGGCATTGCCTCAGTGGGACGGCATGACTTCGCCGTCTGCCTCGTAGGCGTCTCCTCGGCAGGACGGCATGACTTCGTCATTCTCCTTGTAGGCATCGCCTCGGAGGGGTGGCACGACTTTGCCATCTGCCTCACACATGTCGCCTCGGTGGGATGGTACGACTTCACCGTCCACCTCGGAGGCATCACCATAGTGGGATGCCATGTCTTCATCAGAGGACTTCGCCGTTCGCCTCATAGGCATCGCCTCGACAGGATGGCACGCCTTTGCCAAAGGACTTCACTGCCCACCTTGTAGGCATCACCACAGCGGGA
The DNA here is from genome assembly GCA_017311315.1 of Dendrocalamus latiflorus. Taxonomy (NCBI): domain Eukaryota; kingdom Viridiplantae; phylum Streptophyta; class Magnoliopsida; order Poales; family Poaceae; genus Dendrocalamus; species Dendrocalamus latiflorus. The sequence continues at coordinate 17,361,608 of CM029667.1, forward strand.
TGGCATGCCTTCTCTGGGAGATTTTGCTACCCACCTCGTAGGCATCGCCTCAACGAGGTGGCACGACTTTGCCGTCCGCCTTGTAGGCATCGTCTCGATGGGACGATGTGCCTTCTTCTGAGGACTTCACCGTCTGCCTCATAGGCATCGCCTTGTCGAGATACCACACCTTTGCTAGAGGACTTTGTCGCCCGCCTCATAGGCATCGCCTTAGTGGGACGGCACGCCTTGTTCGGGAGACTTCGCCGCCCGCCTCGTAGGCATTGCCTCGGTGGGATGGCACACCTTCTCTGGGAGACTTTGCTGCCCACCTCGTAGGCATCGTCTCGGCGGGACGGCACACCTTCGCTGGTGTAAGTTCAAGCTCCATTTAGTTGGTTTTGGTGATAATGATAAATCTAATTGTGAGACTATCTTATTTATTGATTATGATATTGCTTAGTCTCATTTGGATGAAAAGGTGAAAACCATAAGAGATAGCATTTAATATCATATTATTATATTTTAGTGCATTCCTCAGATCCAAAATATAAATTGAATATAGTCAAACTTGAATATGTGTATATGTCGTTAAGATACATTCTTGTATGTATACATTTAGGGGGAGTTCACCCCATGTTTTGACGTTTCATTAGTAATGATCTATGTTCATCTTTCCACATTTAAGGATCATTACTTGAAACATATCCCTTGAGTGTGTGTGTGTGTGTATAGCTTGTGTAGTTCATATATACTCATAATCAAGTTGTCATCTAGTTCCTCCATTATGTGTTAATTGTTGAATGATCAATAATAACCAGATGCGTAAGCTTTGCTTTGAAAGCTTACTCTAAAATATACAATTGTTGTGTACATGTTGTATACTCTTAATTCAATTTCTATCTCATTATTTGTTGAGATTGTCATGAATTACTAAAAAGGGAAGCTTGTAGAATCTAGTCCCTCCATTATGAGTTAATGGCAAAGTTTGATAATTAATGATAATTGATTTGTGGACTAACATTTTTTATGAGTTAGATGAATAGGTTAGGTTCTACAAATGAAGATGACTTGTGATAACTTCACGTGTTGAAGATCATCAAGTCAAGTGAAGGATGCATCATGAGTTGATGCATGTCTAAGAGGAGATCATCATGAGTTGATCATCAAGTTAAGAGAAGAACCATCATGTGTTGATGGAGTTCAAGTGAATGATACATTATGTGTTGATGCATATCAAGACAATGACCTAAGGCAAATGTATGACTAGTTAGGGCTAAGGATGTATTCCTAGTCTTTTATCGGTCTTGGTGTTTGGTTGGAAGACATATTGTTAGTATAGGTTAACGTACTATTAAGAGGGAACATGTCTAGTAGCGTGAGTCTCATCATGTGTTGATAGCTCAACCTTACTTGCTCTAGCTCTTCTTAGCATGATACTTATTTTTGCGAATGTGTTTTACAAATAGTTATGGCTCATATGTTGAATCATTGTAACATGGGACTATACGTTACAAATGTGTTTTACATGTGTTTGAAGTCTATGTTTCCTATTCCTTATGGTATGAGGGTTATATTTGCAAATGGATGACCTGTGTGGTCGAACCGGACAACGTGGTTAGAAACCAGTGTGGTCAGAGATCAGCGTAGTCGGAGACCTATGTGGTCAAAACAGAAAATGTGGTCAGAGACTTGAGTGGTTGAATCATTTGACATGGTCGAGGACCAGTGTAGTCGATGAGCGGTACTTCCAGCTCCATGTGAGCGTTCAATCAGTGAGCGATACTACTGGCTCTCTGTGAGCGGTACTTCCAATTTGTGGAATGATCGACTTATATAGCGGTACATTTTTTCTAAAGAGACACCTTCGTGGAGTCTTCTCGTCCCGGTAATCGGTAGTTCCGCATGAGTATAGCGGTACTTTATATGATCGGTAGTACCAGTCTTTACCCAGCGGAACTACCCACAGCCTGCTGTAATGGCTAGTTTTCTGACCGTTGCAAAGGGGAGCGGAACTACCAGCCATACAATAGTGATACTTCCGATAATCCTGTTTTCTTAGGTGTTTTACTTCCAACGGCTAGTTTTTGTGGTGTGGGTATATATATATCCCCGTGTGGCTGGTTGGATAAGAACTTTTTGCACTCTATTTCAATCCTTTGAGCTAGTGTGAGGTCCTCTTCTCAATTGTGTATATATTGCACCTTGTGAGCAACAAGGAGGGCTCTAGATTGTATGTGTTGCATCTAGACATGGATTCAGTATCCACTCAAGCTTGTGCATTTGTTGCACATGGTGAGAGTTAAGCGAGGAGCTTGACTTATTACTCTTGGAGGTTGTCGACTCCTAGACGACATTGAATGCATCGTACGTGGTGATCTTCTCAATGAAGGTTGTGAAAAGACCCGTCGAAGTGTGAAGGTTGGAGCTCACCTACCCAAAGCGTGAAATAGCTACCACTAGTGAATTTGAGGAGATTGGCTTAATTCACGGAGCCGATCCAATATATTTGGGCTTACCTCAACGTGGACTAGGGGAGACCCGCAAGTCTCCGAACACCACGGTAAAAAGCAACTATGTTTTTTGTGATTTTCTTTCTTGTGCTCAATTTACATTCAAGCAATTTATATTCATAGAATGAAATTGATTGTTTATCTTTCTAGGATTGTAAACCTTGCCATAGTCTTAATTTGTTGGTGCACTTAGGAGAGCATAATTGTTTTATGCGTTGTTTATGTTAAACCAATTTAAGTTGAGCTTCCGCATTATATACTTAGTTTAGGCAAATAGAATTTGATAATAATTGGAAGAGAATTTTTTAGACCGCCTATTCACCACCCCTCTAGTCGGCCTCCTTGTAGGCAAGATAGCTGGGCTTCGGCGTGGGACTTCGCCGCCTACCTTGGAGGCATCGCCTCGGCGGGGCGGCATGATTTTGCCGTTCGCCTTGTAGGCATCGCCTCGGTGGGGCGGCACGACTTCACCGTCCACCTCGTAGGCATCGTTTGGGTGGAACGGCACGCCTTCATTGGGAAACTTCACTGCCCACCTTGTAGGCATCGCCTCGGTGTGATGGCCTGGCTTCGGCAAGAGACTTCGCTGCTCGCCTTGTAGGCATCGCCTTGGCGAGATGTCACACCTTCGCCTAGAGACTTCACTGCCCGCTGTGTAGGCATCGCCTCAACGTGTCGGTCTACGCGCCGCCCGTCCCAAAGGCACCGCCTCGACAGAGTGACTGGGAGTTCGCCACCCGCCTAGTAGGCCTCACCGCAACGGGGTGGCTCCACATGCATGCACTGCCTGTCCCGAAGGCACCACCTCAGAGCAACCGCGACTTTGACATCCTCCTCGTAGGCATCTCCTCGGAGGGCGGCCCTAGCCTTGGCTCTGCCCACATGCTCTGTCGGGAGACTCCACGACTACGTCATGATCTGTGAAAGAAGAAGCCTATTCCGACAGGTTTACATAGTCCAGACCCCTAGGGGCTACAGCAAGCAGTTGCATCAGCTCGCCCCTCGGGACCTTCGTGCTTGCTGTTGGAGGACGGGCTGGGGCAATTGGTCACATCAGTTCACCCCTCAGAACCTCCGTACTTGCTGTCAAGGGGGTAATGTTGTGGGGGTGGGCCAACCCCCCATGACTGGGCCTTACAACAGGCCTAATAGTATATGGACATGTGTAAAGGAATATACCAATGTACTCTCACTTTTTGTAATTATTAAGGTGTAGAATGAGAATTTCCCATCCTATGTCACTCATGTATATAAACCCCAAACAGGGGTATGAGAGGGTCAGATCCACTCATTTTACGCTAGCTCTCTTTCTCTCTCAATCGGCTCTAACTCCCTTAGTTATATATCCCTAAAAGGAAAAGAGATATCTTGTACCTACTGTTGTGCTCATCTACAACACCGGCAATTCTAGAGTTTCTCTGGATTCTAGTGACTTCCTCCGTCGCCTCAATCTCAACCATCCAATGCCTGATCGACGCTTTATATATATGATAAAGGGCGCACAATGGCACAAGGCATATCCTAGCATATATATATGATAAAGGGCGCACATGTGCTAATCTCCGCAGATTAAGCACGGTTTCGCGCTAATTAAAATACGTCCACAGCAGCAAAACATGAAGCGGTGCACCCCCAATTAGTTGGCATCATTAATGATCAGTCCCCCTGAGTGACAAGTTGCAATGGTAAAAACTAAAAGGAATGGTAATGAATACACCGTAATGACTATACTCCATCTTTGTTAGAATTTCCATTCAAAATCGGTACACAATTTAAATATATATAAGATGCAAATGAAGGCGCTGCATCTTTGTTCATAAATAGTGCTACATGTACTAATTTTTCTTACGAAAACCGATTCGATACCTAAATAGAAGTGCGAAATCGATATATTGGCGTTTGCAAAATCGAAGTAGTAGCCAGGCATAGCGGTGTTTACCTAGACTGTGATTTTGTCAAGTCGGATCTTCAGAGAGCTGTACGATCATGTGGAGTGCCCACATATTTTGTGACGAGTATTTAACATTGATATATAAATTCTATGGAAGTTTGAGTTTGGTTTTGAAGCTTTTTAGATTTTAGAATTGCTGTTAGAAGTTAAGCGGTCTAACCGACCTGGTAATGATGGTCTGACTGGCTTAGCATTGGCGGTTTGACTGACGGCTATGGAGCGGTCAGACCAGCGGTGTGGCTTTTTAGAGAATGGACACCAAACACTTGTGTAGGTGTATTTGAGGATGTCTTTACACTTGGTCTGACTGGCTTAGCATTAACTGAAACTGTGGCCAACGGTCAGACCAGGGTGGTCTAACCAGCACTGGGCCAATAGTCAAACCGGTCCCTTGTTACCAGGGTTGACTAAGGTTGACTAGGGCGCTCTGCCCCACCATTGGTTGGTGGTCAGATCTACAATTTCTAAAATGAGTGAGCTGAGTTTTGTCTCGGTTATGTTGTAGCTCTAGGAGCCTTTTGGAAGTCCATGCAAGGTGTTAATATGGTGAGAGTCCATGCAAGTGTTAGTCATGGCAGGAATCCATGCATTGTGTTAATCATGGCCGGGAGTATCATATGGTGTTTGCTAACGAGAGTCAAATGGATGTCATTTATGCTTGGAACGATTACTTATTCTTTGATGTGTAGGACGTTTTGTGATTATTGGCGGTCAACGGCAAGACCGAGGCTACGGGAGGAGCTCGAGGCCATGGAGAGTCGCGTAAGTCCAGGTGAGGCTACATTTCAAGCGAAGAAGCATAGGAGAAAGATAAGGATCGTGATGAGACAAGTGTATACATGTAATGTGCGATTGGAATTGGGCCATTTAAAGTGGAGACGATCCGGGAGGAGGCCAGAGGTGTATAGGCTTGGGGCAAGTCATTGGGCATCTAGACTTCATATTAGAGTTTGCTTTGAGGAGAATCATTGTGAAGGCCAGTGGGTGGCAATTGTGTAAATTGTTCAACACCGGGTGAAGAGGTAGGTTGTGAAACCGTGGCGGTGGCCTTTGGTTGATTAGGTCACGTTGTGGAGAATAGATCGAACTATTGGAGCCATGTGTTAGTCATGCTTTGAAAAGCGTAGAAATATATGAATATAAAATTCGTTTGTGTGTGGGTTGCCAAGGTTCCCCAATTGTAAGTGGTTGTATCAAAGTGTAGATTGGTTGTTATGGTTAGGTATGAGGTGGGGAGCCTCCACTATATAAACCCTTGTGTGTTGAGAGAAATATCTCTGGTGCTTGAAGGGGGCACTTTAGGGTTAGGGTTTTGTCATATTGGACGCTTTGTGTGAGTGCTTTAGGGTTAGAGCTCTGTCCCCTATTATGGAGTGGCTGTAAACATTCATCTTCAAGTATCAATATATCCACTAAATTTGTTTAAGTCTTTGTGCTCAAGTTGAAGTTTTTGATTTGGCTTGGTTTTTGGTATTTCCTTCTCACCTCTTGATCTTTATTGGTGTTAAGGACATGTAAGTAATGAAGATATCTCTTGGAGACTCAATCCCATCATCTAGGCACTTTCTATGGAAAATTCTCGTGTTTGCCCAATTTTAGCTCGATTTGAGGCTCTCAATGAGAGATCTTGATTCTAGGGTATTTGCTGTGATTTTTGGCCTAGTTTTACTTGCTAGGACATGTGGGAGTGGATCCAATGTCATCTATACTATTCTTAACCCACGAGCAAGCCTTTAGCTCTAAGTTTGGTTTTGGCATTGTTTTGATGTAATCTTTCTTATTTTAGATAAAGGTCAGAGCTTTGATATTGATTTTCTTTATCTTTGCTTGGAATAGGCTCCTGACATCCTTGCAAAGGTTTGCTCTAAGTTTCATAAGATTTGGAGTAGTGGTTTTTGTATTGACTCTTTTGGAGGTTTGAACCCGAGCTGTTCTTGTCTCTGCCCGAGCTCCGGTCAGACCAGCCCGTGGCACTAGTCAGATCGGCTGAGCGGTCCAACTGGCAGTGACTTGTGGTCATACCAGCCAAGTGATCAGACCGCTACCTTCTAACAGTCAAACCGCCAGAGAAGTGTTTTGGTTCCGTTTTTGTAGGGTTGGCCTGTAGGTCTCGTGTGATTGATCTTTCACTGTGCCTTTTGAAGCCATGAATAACCAAGAGGTTTGATTTAATATCGAAAAAGAGTGAGTCCCTATTCACTCCTCTAGTTGCTGTCTTTTGTCCTACAGAAGTGTGTTCCCTGCTGCAATGCATAGATAGCCTTCCCTGGTACGAAAAGTGAAAAAGCAATATTTATCGTACTAACAAATAAATCCATGCGTAGTGGAGAACATGCATGTGAGCATTTACAGGTGCACTTTTTGTTCGTTGTGGAGGAAGTGATGAAGGAGGAGGACCTGATCTGGCTAGCTAACAGCTTGGTAAGGATGTTGGATCTTAGATCTTGGATATGTATGCTGTCATGTGATTGCATAAGTCACGCATGCTTCTATAGCCCTATGTATACATGGCACTTCCCTGGAAAATTCTTTCTTCTTGAGCCAGCTAACTGGCCTTCCATGGATTTGGTTCTAGACATGTACAAAATTGTTGGGCATGGGCAACAAACCCTTCACAACAAGTTGGGAGTTAAAAAAGGGAAAGCGTTGATCACACATTGTTTGGCTCCCAGGAATTAGCGTTGGAATTTAATTTAGTTCCAAAGAATAGATGATTCCTGAACTCCGCCCCTTTATTTGTGGGGTCGACATGTTAGCCACTGTTCGTGACACAGAGAACATAAGGTGAAAACCAATGGAACATCCTTATGTCGTGCGTAATAAGTGTTCATATTGTTATTCCCTCCTTGTTTTATATGCAGGCCTTATTTTATATGCTCGAATAGAATTAAGCCCTTTCGAGCAAAACCGGCCTGAGACGGCAGAGCCAGGATAGGATTCGAGCTACAAACCACATTTGTTCACAAGATTTTGTAAACATAACGTTAACATCAATCAATTCAACTCCATAAAGTAGTAGCACACAATAGATAATAATAAAAAGTTTGGTCGGAAGAAATTAAGGTGTAGAATATGGATGGCACATCGATTGGTGAGTTGAATATGCTTGATGTGGACAAAAAGATGAGTTACAGGCTAACCTTGTGTACGAGTGGGCATCTAAAAATTGGGACCTCTCCTCCAATATGAGGCTCTAATGGCACAAAGCATGCTTGCCTTGCCAGTGACTTCCATTGTTCCATTGGAGGGTGACAGAAACCTCTATTCTCTACATGGAAAAAGGTTCCCTCCCCACTCACATCACAGCCAATAGGATCTTCGTTTATTGTAACTGTATTTTTATTTAGAAATAAGTCTACTTTACCCGTCTGAACTATGTTGTTGGTCTATGTTTCTAACAGCAAAACCAGATAACCGACACCCCTTAACTATCAAAACCAGGCAACATACCCCCTGAGACTATTCTACCCCAGTTTTCAATCACGTGGCACTAATATGGTAGTGATTTTTGGTGACATGGACACTATTCAGCCCATCACCTCTCGGAGCCATGCAGAACAAGGTCTGCCAGGCAGGCTAAATGATGTCCCCACGATGGCCTTCTTGCCCCTGCTCAGAAGTCACCACATAACTGCAGCAGAGCAGACACAAGAGACCTTATGTCGTCGGCACCTCCCGGCATCCTGCTCAATGGCAGTAGCATTGCCGGAGACAACTACGTCACCACCACATCCACCGCCACTAGCCACATTGGGATGTTGATCACTAGATTATCCTTCCTACGCCCAGAGCCTGAGAAGCTCATCAAGGTAGCAGCAACCATGTGAGGTGCCGGTGGTAGAGGCACCACCACTGTAGACCATGATAGGAAGAGATTAGAGAATGGAGGCTGGGAGCCCATGACACGGGAATGGGGAGGCGACGACAAATGGGGAAAAAAAGGGGCAGCGAGCACAGGGAACTTGCGGAGGTCGAGACTGAGTCAATGGGGGCCAAGCAGCTGACAGGGTGCAGGGGCCGATCGTGTGGCGTAGGGTGCTAGTCGAGTGCGAGTGGAGCAGTAGAGCGGCCCTGGAGGTTGGGGCCGAGCTAGAGGTGACCAGTAGGGCTAGAGGTGGAAACGGATCGGATACGGTCGAATAGTCTCAAATACGAATACGAATCCATATTTTTCAAATGAATACGAATTTGAATTCGAATATTCTCAAATACGGATACGAATATTCTCGAATACGAATATGGATATTTTCGAATACGGATTTTCTCGGATACGAATATCGGATAAAACGGATTCCTAGCAGTTTTCCCGATTTTTCACCGGTTTTTGACCGGTTACCGGTTTTAAACCGCTTAAATTCAAATTTTGAATCACAAAATTTGTACGAATTTTTCATAAGTTCTAGAAATAAATCAAATACGAATCGAATAGTCTCGAATACGAATACGGATACGAATATTCTCGAATACGAATGCGAATACGAATACTCTCAAATACGGATACGAATATTCTCAAATACGAATACAAATATTTTCGAATACGGATTTTTGCTTACCACATTTGTGTTTTCTCGGATACGAATATCGGATAAAACGAATTATCCGTTACCGTTTTCCACCCCTAGGTAGGGCACAGAAGTAGGTTGGCAGCAGGGAGCTGACTGGCACAGGGGGTTGAGCTAGCGCCAATGGTTGAGCAGGAGGCACAAAGGGCGACGTCAAAGACTAGGGAGGTAGGGCATCACTGGAGACTGGAGCAGCCTAGGAGGCCGGCATTGAGCACAGGGAGGAGTCGACGCCGAAACTAGAGCACACCACCAAATGCATTTGGTCAGAGGAAGAAAAATGGGGAAAGTAAGTGGGTAGAGAGGGATGTAAGAGGGGTAGAGACTACCATGTGGGGCTTTGATGATTAATGCGTCCACATGGCAGAAAAAAGTGACGTGGTGGCCAACTGAGAAAACCCACTTATGAAACTAGCCTCAGGGTTATTTCAATTGGTTTTAGGAGTTGAGAGTTGTAAAATATTTGGTTTTATGGTTCGAGGTTGAAACTTAGACCAGTGCAAGAGTTCAGGGGGGTAAAATAGACTTATTCCTTTTGTTTACAAACTTCTTATGATATAGAATATGATAATATGTCCATGTAATGGCCTATTTGTTGGAAATATGCCCTAGAGGCAATCATAGAGATGATTATATTTTGTTATCTTGTTTATTATTTATTGGATAATATGTTATCTTGTTTCTTGAATAATATCATCAATATTTATTAGCAAGTATGTAACTTGATTGTCAAACTCTATATTTCTGCAATGATTATTCTTAAACGATCCCAAGTCAGAAATATATGAGGACACATATGAATAGACTAGCATATGTATTGGCTGATGACCATGTTTCATGTAACATCATCCCAAAATTCAGATGTTCAGAAATAAAGAATTTTTTAAATAAACTTTTTCTTGCAATTTGTTGGCATTCAAATTTTTTCTGAATATTTATTTGAAACCTTTTGAGTTTTGTGACATGCAAATTAATATATTGAGAAAAAAACATTCAAATTAAAAACAATAAGGGTGTTAATAAAAGAAATGGAAAATCTGAGGATCTACACACAAATTAAAATTTAAATATTAGATAAAGGAAATAAAAATTTGAAATTCAATTTAACTACGTAAAGAAAAGAAAATGGCTAAAGGAATATTAAAAACTCACATCTTAATAATTAAACTGAGAATTCAAATTTTGAAAATCATGCAAAACTCAAAATCAATAAATCCTAATGTAAATTAAAATTTAAATTAAAAATCCAAAGTTCAAAATTTTGCTTGAGCCTTTCTTTTTCTCTTTTTCTGCCCTTTCCCTATTTCCCTCTCTCTTACATGTGGGCCCCTCCTTTTCCATTTTCATCTCTCTCTTCCTTCCTCTCTCTCTTCCTTCGCTGGCAGCCGGGCCTGACACCCCCTGCTTTTTCTCTTTCTTCTTCTCCAGGCTGCGCCCGCGTCGTCTTCTTTCTTTTCTCCTTCCTTCTCTCTTCTTCTTCTTCTCCCGTCCCCTCACTCACGTCGCTGGCTCCTATGCAAGTGTCACCCCGGCCCCACTCCTACTGTGCACGTGTCACCACCCCTGACCCCACCCTGCGCCTCGCACGTCAACGCCATGCCTTGCCGCCCGTCCCTCAACACGCACGTCGTCGACCAACGCCATGCCCTGCTCCTGGGTCATCAGCAACAACACCTCTATGGCTCCAAAAGCCCAATTGAGCTCAAAGACGCCGAGCTACGCGCCGGCCACCACCGAGGCTCCACGCCGTTCCCGTCGCTCCAGTCATCCACTTCAATAACTAGCCACATCACGGTGTGCCCCTAAGCCCCTTCTATCATCCCTCCAACTTAATCGAAGGCTCGTGCGCGGTGTTTGCCAGAGTCCCCATTAACTTCGATTCCGGCCGCCGGTGCTCCCACCTAGGCCATTTTCGCCACAAGGCATCCCGGCTCGATTCCTTCCTGTGGAAGCATCTCGGAGGTGTCTCCTACACTCCCCAACTACCGATGGGCCTCCTCCTCCACCCCAGCTTACTACCCATAGCATCCCCTCTGCACCGCTGCCCACCCACGATGCCATCACACCTCGGCATACCTTCGGCTGCGCCAACTGCCTGGGTAAGTTCCACAGGTTCCCCTCATGCTCATGCTCTCCTTCGTTCTCTTCCCCGTCCTCTCTGGCGCCATCTCCACCGTCGGCCCCAATTCCGCCACCGCCATGGAAGCTGCCGGTCGTTGCCCTGGCTAAATTGGCCAGCGAGGCTCCATCTATGGGTGGGCGTGGGCATGAGCAATTTATTTTATGAGTGCTCACGTCCAGCCACCTCCTCTACCGCCGCCGACGAGCCCAGCGCCGAGCGCCACCTGGGTGCTCTGTTTTGAGCCCCACCTCTCCTCTTGCTTCTTTTAATTTGTTTCCCCTCCCCTTCACAAATAGTCAGTTGCTCAGTTGGTTAGCCAGGGCAGGTCTCACACGTGAGACGTGGGTTCGAGTTCCCTTCGGCCATATTTTTGTGTAAATTTATGTATACATCAAAATATAGAATTATATGTATATGAACAATTAAGTGACTAAGGGAAATAAGAATTTGTATTTTGATTAACCTTCCACATAAAATGATGATGGATAAACTGGAATATGCATAAAGAATATATTATAAAACTGTTTGCATAACAAAAGAGTTACATAATTAAGTAATACAAAATTTAACCTTCTAAAATATGGCTATCATTCCTATATCTTGAAAAGGGTCATGAAAATACTTCTTCGAACAACCATTGAATAAATTGAGGTATTAAGCTGTTAATCTTTAACTCTAATTACATGACTTAAATGAAAGATTTTGTTTCATATAATTAATTATCTCAAAAGCCATAGGGATCCCTCTCCAAATGGCAGTTGAACAATCTAGAGAAGTAAATTGAATGTAGAGTCACTAATGTTAATTTCGAATGCAAAACTAAGTTAAACATTACCCTGAATATAGTTAGTTAAATCTCCGCAGTAAATGACATCTAAATTAAAGCACATGTTCCCATAGGCCTATTTTCTTAGAATATAGTTGACACCATCCATAATTGATTAGAACTGCTACGACAAATAAAAAATCTTAATAAATGTAACTATCAGGAAAATAATGTTGAAAATTGTTAACATATTGACTAACCCTTAGCTCAGAATGCAAGTTAGATTAAAAATGATGTATAAACCCATAGGTCAGGGTTAATGCTCTTGTGATGAAATAACAAGCTAAGACCATATATTGGTGTATAGGTCTAACCTGACTCATGAAACTTCCTTGATAAATATAAAATAATAAAAGAAGTTATTAAGCTAGAGGCCAAGTCATAGTATTCTACTGTCGACTATATCCAGCCATCCTTGAACCTAAAGAGGAATATTTTTGTGAATATTCCTTCACTACAATCCTTCCTTGGCACCTGTCTCGACAGATCTTCCTTGGCCATTTATCGCTTCGCTCTAACCCCGCTGACTCCGTCAAAACTCCACGCCCAATAAACCTTGTCTCAAAACACCCATTAACTCATAATAAGGCTAAATTGAGTTTATTTGGATTTATTTGGACCTTTTGATTTACTTGTATTTATTTGGATTTAGTTGTTTAGCACGTAATTAGAAATTAGAGTCTTAAAGATTCATTGCATCAAGCAAGACCGAGATCCAAACAAAGACGAAGACCAGGAACTCAAGACTCTCGAATGAGAAAACTTTTGAGTGAGCTCAAGATCGCGGTAAACCGCGCAAGGTGAGTCAATAATTTGATCATGTTGAACCTACATTTCCTGCTAATTACTTTTGTTTAAATTATCAAATTGTATGATGTTATTTCATATGCAAATATATGTTTGTTTTAATATTCTAGCTATATGCACATTACTTGACTTGTTAGTATTACACCTCCTTTGGAACATTGAACATTTGAGCCTTGTCACCCTAGGAAAATTATAATGGTAGCTTTGAAAAATAAGTCTACAGTTATTCGCCATGCTTAGTACTGCTTAGATACTCAAGGGCACCAAAATGCCCCAAGCATCACTTTCAATCATGAGAAACTGATTTGGGAAGTCATGAGTGAAAATGGCTGGTATGTTGTAACATGGATATTTTGTGCTCCCAAAAACCTCAAATTGATTAACTATCTGGGTGGATGGTTCGGGAGTGTGGTGCAGTGGAAGCACAAGGGGGATAGTGGTAGAACCGCCCAAATAACCCTAAGGACCGAATCTTGTGATAACCTCCCTGTGTACAACAATACAACCACAAACTGGTAAATTGTAGGCAGGGCCAACTAATTTGCATTGCCCTAGAGTGGTTACGTGAAGGTGTGCACACGTGCAAAGAGAAGAATGGTCTCATCCCCGCCTCTGCCCGTGATGGCTCGAGAGGGAACCTTCTCGAGGGATGGTCATATCCTATACAAGAAAGACCTTAGTGGGCGTAACCACATTAGGACAATGCATTGTAACAGCCTTGTGATGATCTACTCAACTACATGACTAAGGAATCGTGTGGAGCAATGGGCAGATTGTCTCTTGTGGGTAAAGTGTACAAACTCTGCAGAGTGAAAACTATTCGAATAGTTGTGCCCACGATTAAGGGTGGACATGGAAACTTAAACAGATATAGTTCTATTTCAAAAACTTTGTGGGTGGAATTGAAAAGGTGTGGGGCAGTGTAAAGCCCTGATTTGTGTTGCCCTGGGTGTCGTCCCAGTAATAAGGTAAACAGTTATAACGCTGAAAGGTTAGCATATGGTGTAGAAACCATGTAACGGTGGATGGAATCTGGATCGCTATTATTGCTACATTCTTTCACACATTGATAAAATCTGTTTTAGTTAAAACTGCTAGATCTCAGGGAATTTCTATGTATCATATTTTAAAAGCAATTTATAGCAAATAAAATAACCCGAGCCTTCCCTTGATAAGCCATACATGCTACCTATTTGCATCCTGTGTATTGGCTCACAGAGCATGGTGGTTTGTGCTCACCCTCGCTCACTCAGTTAATCCAAAATCAGGAGTTAGATCACTACGCTTTGGCAATACACCTGGTCGTGACGGTGAAGAAGATGAAGATGTCAAGAATTAGGTCGTGAACCCTCAACTGGCTACCTGTGGACATGTCCCGAGAGTCCCACCTGTGTGCTTCGTTTTCGCTGTTGCCATTTATTGATTTCGGCCTGATCGACCCATGAGTAAGTTGACTATTATATTTATGCTTCGACATGATATATATTTTGATGTTCAGTACTGTATCTGTGAGCACTATCTACTGATCCGGGGAATAGTGCAGTAAATCACAAAGGATTCTGGATTATAAAATCTGGGTCCGACATTTCACGGGTCATAGATATGGAGATATCAAACTAATAATATGGACACATGTTAGTGAACATAGGGTTAGATCGACCCACCATGAGACACTGCAAGAACATTGTATTCTTACATGTTATCAGTTGGTCTCATTTATAATGTGTATGCTATATCCTTAGACTTGAGGTCATTGCACTTACTCGAGATGCATAATGGCTGACTTAGGGTTTGCCAAACGCTACTCCGTAACTGGATAGTTATAAGTAGTTTTTGGGTTTTGTCAAGATGCATGCATCGAGGCATGGTCGATCAAGATAGGATTTGCCCCACCATGCAATAGGAGAGATATCTCTAGGCCTATCAAGTGATTGGATTGTAGAAATGCATAGCCATGCTACTCATAGTTAAAGAGTTAACCGTAGTTAGGAAATTCAAGTCACGTGATCAAGGAAGAGTGGTCAAGCTAACCAATAAGGATGGCACATACTTGTCTTGAGCTTGACCAATATTGTGAGGCAAAGGAAAATGCATATAAGTTTTGTTGAGGTTCGTCTGATATGATCTTTACATATACTTGGGAGTCGGCATATCTTGCTAGGGGCTACTACCAATTAGTGGATGAGTAGGAGTACTCGGGTCATGTCCAAGTGTACGTGAACCAATAGGATTGCACACTGAAAGAGCTGGGATATAATTCAGATAGTGATTTGAATTCATGTGGGCCACGAGTTCCTAATGGGCCTCAAGTTCGAGGCCCATCATGGATACCTATAAATAGAGGGGCGGTGGCAGAAGGTTTGTAGATGAATTTGGAATTCTCGAAACCCTAGTTGCCATACCTTCCTTATCCAATACCACGCAGCCGATGCTAACACTCTAGCGTATTGTGTTCCTGCTCTGTACGTGTAGATACCTTGGAGGTGTTGATGCGAAGTTTTAGCACTAAGATGATCCACAACTTGTGATGATCAAAAGGAGCTGGAGGAGGAGACGTACGGCTAGTACGACTACTACTGTACCAACATGCTGCATCAACTCTACTTCTACTATGAGTCTACGCATTTAGTGGTAATCCTATGATCTATTACTAGCGGAGTTCCTTGTGTACGTGGTAGAATTTTTGAAATTATGCTAGCGTAGCATACCTGTGGCGCAACACTATTGTACTTAGACATGTTGAAAGGCAGTGAAAAGCATGTGTTGACTGTCTCGAAGTAGCCTATGGTATCACCTTACTTTTTTGTAGATGATGAGATCATATTACCTCATCTACCTTGTGGAAAAAGGATATTCTTTCGTGCACACAATATGCCATGACACTTATTTATCTAGGCGAAAAACATAATGAATGTTTAGCTATTTTGCTAAAGCAGGAAGATTAATTTGCATACCAATTGTAAGTTAAAAGGCAAATTATAGAATGTAGAAATACTCAAGAACAGGCAAAGATTACTTATCAAATCTCTATTTGGGAGAAAACATTAAAGTGAGAGACCATGTGGTTGAGACCCCATGTGTGTGATGAGTAATTGAATCGGTTTAGGGAAGTCGAGTTTGATTTGGTTGGTTCGGACCATGTCATTGCGTGGTGCAATGGACTCGGTCAGACTTGGTCAAACCTGGTCAAAGGGTTTAGGTTGCATATTATATCGACTTGTCAGGTTTGGGCTATTTCATTAATGCATTTATGCTTACATGTATCGAGCGGTGCTATTTGATGTGTTTCTTGTCTGTGTTGGCTGCAGGACGTCGAGGCGGAGTCGTGGCGAGACACGAGGTGACCTGACTAGACACGGGCGGTGTCGAGGTCAGAACGGTCGGATGTGTCGAAGACGGCGGAGATTCGATGTGGTTGCGAGTCGTGGACAACAAGGAACGCGGAAGCTTCCCGGAAGGTGCAGGAGGGGCGTTTCGGTAAAAACGTAAAGCTGCACAGGCGGGAGCAGTTCCGTTCGGGTCTGGCGGGTGTAACGGGTTGGAGACCCGTTAGCCGAAGGCTATATAAGGAGGAGGTGCCTCCTTGTGGCTGCATGCATTCCAAGTGTTGTGAGGGGTTGTTAGGGTTTGCTTTAGTCAAAATGGGTTTTAGAGAGTTACTTTGGCTTTAGTCTTTAGTGGTTGGAAGTTGGTGAGAAGGCCAGAGCTGTGTCTCCTTCGATGTTCTCTATGTGAGCTCTCTGTGTCCGTGTTCCTCCAAGAAAGAATGTAGTGTGTGTTCTTGAGATTGGAGAGGGTGAAGAGAGGGATTGAGTAGAGAATCCATGTAATCATTCCTCTTGTTCTAATGTCCATGCGTATCGGGACTCCTTGTAATCCTCTTTTGATTTGCAATGGAAATCTGAAGTTTATTTCTCCTGTTCGTGCTCTCTGTTCTTCGTTTTCCCTTTTTGAGTGATTTTTGATTTTTTGAGATTTGAGTTGTTTCTTGCTGGAGAGTGCCAAAATGGGTTGCTGTACGTTGGGATGATGCTTCAAGATCATTTGATCAGTTAAAATCCCAAGAACCCATTCTTGATTTCAGATTTTGCCTTTTGGTCTCCTCTGTTCATCTCTTCTCCTCTAGGGTTTTGGTGAAATCTTTGTTTCCTCTCTTGAGATGGCATGAAATTTGGTACCTAGAGTCCAGGGGCTATCTATTTGCTATCCTCAAAGTTTTATTGCCAAAGGATCAAGGAGTGGGGAGAAATTTGGTTTTTGATGGTGCACTCTGTAGTTTTTCAGTTCTTGGTGAAAATATGAAATTCTTGTGTTTTTGTTCGTTTCCCAGGCTGTTTGAGGTTTCTAGGATATTTATTTTAAGGTCTAGTGCTCGTTGTTTGAAAAGAATGAAAGAAATCCTTCAATTCCTCTGATTTCCCGAAGTCTGAACATTCTCTGTGCCAAGCTGTTTTCGGGCTCCAGCTTCTGCCCTTTTTTCAGTGCAACCGGTCTGACCGCCGGCTCCCTACCAGTCTGACCAGCCTGGGCGGTCTGACCGGCCTGAGTGTGGCGGTCTAACCGGCCTGGGCGGTCTGACCGGCCCGAGAGCAGCAGTCAGACCGGCCCCCCTGACAGCTGTGTTGTTTGTTGTTTTGGGTGAGGTTTGTCTCCATGATTTCCTTGTTTCCTTTGCTGAGCTTTCCTCTTTGTTGGTTGAGGTTCCAGTAGGTTCTTGTGTCCTTCTTCATAGCATTTCTTGCTATTGGAGAATAACACTTGCTATGTAGGTACTTGTGTTGGGGGACGAATTTTGAGAACGAGATTCGCCCCCCTCTATCGTCATTTCGGTCCAACAATTGGTATCAGAGCCGATTAGCTCTTTTCAATAGATCTTAACCGGTCTCTACAACCATGGAGACGGACAAGTACTCGACCAAGCCCCCGGTCTTCGATGGGATCGACTATACCTTCTGGAAGAGCCGGATGGAGACTTACATCCAGGCTCAGGGCTACGCCATCTGGCGTAAGGTCAAAGTACGATTTGTTGTTCCTGCCGATGAGAACATCAATGCTGGGAACATGGTTGATGTTGAGGCAAACGCTAAGGCAAGGAACATCATTATCCAGGGGTTGAGTCGTAGCGAGTTTGACCGCATCTCTCATCTTTCGTCCGCCTTCGATATTTGGGAGACCCTCGATGCTTACCATGAGGGCACCACCCAAATAAAGACGGTGCGATAGGACCAGTTCAAGCGAGATTACAACAAGTTTGAAATGCTCACTGGCGAGTCCCTTGATGAGTGTTTTGCGCGTTTTCACAAGATTCTGAGCAACCTCCGAGTGGTCGGTCTCACATACCCCGACTCGGATAACGCTCGACAGATGCTCGCTGCACTTGATTTGCGGGTTTGGGAGATTAGGTGACTACCATCAAGGACACCACGGACCTCTCGACTTTGGCTCTTGATGCGCTGTACTCACGCCTCAAGACTCACGAGATTGACATTGTCTCTCACAAGTCGAAGTCACAGTCGATGGCCCAAGTCAGCGATCCCAGTTCGGCTTCTGGTCTTTCTTCTGATTCGCTGTGTGGTTTCTCTCTCGCTGCTCTCTGTGATGTGACTGATGATCAGTTAGAGCAGCTTGAGGATGAACAGCTGGCCCTCCTAGCTCGGAAGTTTTCTCATGCTTACAAGAGGAGGAGGGACAAAAAGAGAGGCGGACCCGTGATTTGCTTCGAGTGCGGTGGCCCCAACCACATTCGGGCTAACTGCCCCAAGCTGGAGAAGGGCAAGAACCACTACGACGGTTCGGGCAAGAACGACTACACCGAAAAGAACCGCAACAAGAAGCCTCCAGCCCATGCCCAAGGAAAGAAGAAGTTCCGCGACCTTGGCAAAGCCAAGAAGCTGTTCCACCGCGTCCTCACCGCGTTCGATGACCTCGACCTCAGCGAGGTAGAGGGATGGAGCGACGACGACGGGACGGGTGACCAAGACCCCAAGGGCGGCGACGACTTCTCCGGCATGTGTTTCATGGCCCTTGAGGGCGAACTGAGCGACAGCGAGCTGTACTCTGACTCCGACGAGGTAAGCCCCACCTACGACCAGCTTAATGATGCTTGTCTTAAGCTAGGTAGATTCCATGCTAGATCTAGAGCTAGGTGTAGCGAGTTGGAGAAGGAAGTAGATAGATTATCACGGGAGCTTACTTCACTTACATCTGCTCCCTCCCGTGATGAATGTGATACATGCTATGCTCTGAGCTTAAGGACCTCGCATGATAGTCTGTCCTCTGAGCTTGACATGATTAAAGTGGAGAACATTAGTCTTCTTGCTGAGCTTGAGATGAATAGGGTAGTTCCTATTTCATCTACTACTGTTGAGACTAGTGCTTGCACCTCATGTGAGGATAAGGACAACGCATTTAGAGGTCTTTATACCATGTTGCTCGATCTGCCCGAGACTTGTGAAAACTGCAATAATTTGAAGATGAACCTAAAACGGGCAGATCATAAAATTGCTGAATTACAAGCTTTTCTTCTTGAGCCTATTGCTTCTTGTGTGAATTGTCCCAAGCTTACTTCTGAGCTTGAAGCTGTCTCCAAATAGTTTCAAGAATTAGTTGATGACAACAATAGGTTGGCTCAAAATGCTTCTAAGGACCCTGTTAGCTCACCATGCATTAATTGTAACAAACTAAAATCTGATTTGATTGCTTTGGAAGAAAAATGTGTGAAGCTAACTATGGACTTACTAGAGAAGCCATCTTCTGCTTGTAATGTGTGTGCTGCTGAGGGGGAGAAGACCCAGGGTAAGGTGGAGACGCTTAGTGACGTGAACCAACTGGCTAGTTGTAGGACTGTCCCTTCAGAGTCGGCTGTGCGTGCACAAGCCATTCTTTCCTCTACTATTGGTTCTTCTTCTGTTCCCTTACCCTCTGATGTTCCCTCTTCCCCCTGCTCTTCTTGCACCTCCCTCTTTCGGGAGTATCAGTATCTTATGAACACTCTCGACAGATTTGTAGGAGGCAAGAAGAAGCTTAATCTTATTCTAGACCAATCCAAGATTTGCAGATTTAATCAGGGTCTAGGATATGATTTCTCTGAGGACATGAAGAAGCATCCACCTGCCGTGCTCAGACCCTGTCGGAACCCGGAGTAACGACTCCTGGATCCTCTGTGTAAATCGCACTAGTCCAGGATCAGCTAGTGCACACAGTCACAACAAAGATAAATACCAAGCACAAATGACATCATATATTAAATAAAGGGTACGGCCTTATGGCCAAGTCTTACATCAACGCTCATTGGCAAAATAAATAAAGGAAATAACTGCGGAAGCAAACTAATAAAAGCGAAGCCCAAGCCTGCCCACAGGCAAACGACAGTAAGACGCGGCCTATTTGTCCAAATCTTCACCGTAGTCGATGACTTCTTCCTCTGTGTAGGGGGGTGCAAGGTGAGTACAAACTTGTACTCCGCAAATCACACGGAGAAATGCAACATAATGATAAAGGCTTCAATGGAAGGCTTATAGGGTTAGTTTGCAAAAACAACATTTAATGAAATACAATAAGTAAGTTGAAATTGCTGAATTTAATACAGTAAGTAAAAACAATACTTGTAGTCAAAAATATTACCGTCAGTGCAGGCTCCGACCATACACCAACCTATCCACGGGCATCCCACCCGGACCATCTTTTCCAAAAGATCACGTATGGATTCCATCCATCCACACGCTTTCACTATGCAACTCTGATGAATTCCATCCATTCACCAGATTTCAATCTCTCATGGATTCCATCCATCCGCAAGGTTTTCATCTCTCGTGGATTCCATCCATCCACAAGGTTTTCAAAAAATATTTTGAAAAACAAAGTCTAATCCATGAAAAACTTTTACTCAGTATGCCTATGACCGTGGGCACGGCTATCCAGGATAGATTATACACTCTGCAGAGGTTATACAGCTTTACCCACAAGACACGATCATCCCGTTGTACCACTAGATTACACACTTCCTTAGGTGTGTGGTGGGGAGTCATGACAAGCTCTTTACAATGCAAAGCCTTCAACCTAGTCGAGCCAACTCTAAGGTTTCACCCCAGTAAGGAATCCACCAGACCGGGACCCCCTCTTGAGCCTAGACGAGACTTCTCATGGCTTAACCACGCTCGCCCAAGTGAGACTTCACATGGCACCAACCACGCTCACTTTCAACCTACAACTCGACTCAGGTTGGGACTTCGCAAATTATTCAGCCAGGGCTGTCCCATACCAGCCATGTGGTAGTACGATTAGGGCTTTGCAACAGTAGCTCACAGACCGGTCCTTAATCTGACTTAGGCGCAACCACATACCCCCGTGCACGACAATCAACCACTGTGGCTCCAACCAACAGGGCATGCCTGCACCCACCGATCTAACCAATTGCCTAAGTCTAAACCAGGTTTTATATTTTGTTTGCAAAGTATTTCATAAACCTCCTTGACTCACCAAAGTCAAGAGTACATATTAAAAGTATATCATTTTATGTGAAAGGTTCATCATTTTATGTGAAAATATCCCAAAACAAATATTATGACTAAGCAGGGCTAAGCATTTGATTCAAAATTCCTCTAGCCAACACTAATGCACTAGCTAGAGTGTGATCTAGGGTGACAAGGTATCGAGGAATTCAATATCAATGGAGGAATTAACAAGTAGGCAATAACTAAATTTAAAACTGAATTGAAATACGTTGAATAGAAATATGCATGCAATATAATTTAAATCAACATAATTTTATTTTGAAAACTGGGATCAACATGATCAAGGAGTGTGACTTGCCTTGCTCTTCAAATTGGTTTGAATCTTCGTCGAAAAAATCTCCCGAATCGTCAAAGTCTACACGTGAAAATAACCCACCAAATTCAAATAAATTCAAATTGACTTCAAAAGTTTGAATTGAGGCTAGAAATGGATAGAGGGGAATTTTTGATGAATTTAAAATTTGAATGGGCTAAATTGGAGTTAGAACGAAGGAGAACGGGCTCCGGGAAGTTTAAATTCAGAAAAAGGAAAAATCTGAATTTTTGGAATTATTTTCCTAAAGGAAAATCTGGGATTATGACGTCAGCGAGGAATTTATTTTCGGATGAATTATTTTTCAATGGGAAAAGGAATTAATGACGCCATGCTGGCGTTAGCATGGGGTAAACCCCACTGACAGGTGGGGTCCCGATCCATGGACCAGGTCCACCGGCTCGAGAAGGGGCGGAGGTGGTGGGGTGTGCTGACGGGGCAGGGGCGGCGAGGTGGCGCTGAGGTGGCGAGCCGTGGCGCCGCGTGGCTGCCACGGGGGCAGCCGAGCTGACATGGCCGGCCGACCGGGGAGGAGCTCGGGCCCGGGGAGCTCGCCGGCGGACGGCGGCTCGGCTGCCGGCGGCGAGGGGCCGAGGAGAGAGAGGAGGAGACGAGGAGCTCGGCGGTGAGGTCGGCAATTACCGGAGAAGGCGGGAGCAGGGCCGGCGGCGAGGAGGGGCGGCGGTGGCGCTCGGGTGGTGACGGCGAGTGGGCTCCGGTGGCGGAGCGGCGTGGCTGATGGGTGGCCAGGGTGCGCACGGGCGCGGTGAAGCTCGCGGAGGCGGTGGCGACGCGCGAGGGAGACCGGGTTGGGCGCAATTGCTCGCCTGAGCAATTATGGCGGCGGCGGCGGTAGCTCAATGCGGGCGGAGGCGCTCGAGCGGAGGGACGGGGAGAGCGGTGTGAGGAGAAGGAGCGGCCGAGGAGGGGATTTTATAGGGCGGAGGGAAGCGGGGGCGCGTGGAAGGGGTCGCCGGCGTGGCACGGGGCGGCGGCCGTTGCGGGAGGTCGTGCGGGGTGGGGAGTGGGCGCGCGGTTTGACGCGGGATAGGCGGGAGGTGGGTGCGGGGTGCGTGCGGCGCACGAAGATGGGCGGTGTGGCCGAGGGGAGCGGGGTGGTGGCCAGGTAGGGCGGGCGGCGGTTGCGGCCGGGGAGGGCGGGCGCGAGGAGGACGAAGGCGGCGCGGGGAAGACGGAGGCGGGGTGGCGGACGGGTGGGCCCCGGTGGCAGAGAGAGAGGGCGAGAGGGGCGCGGGCTGACGGATGGGGCCGGGGAGAATGAGAGAGAGGGTGGGCTCGGGCGCGGGCGGATGAAGATCCGACGGCCAAAAAAGGGGAGAGCGAGCGGACGGTGGGATGGCCGGGTGGCGGGCCATCTGGGCCGTAGGCCTGCGAGCGGTGGAGATTGGCCGGAGGAGCGACGTGGGCGCGATCCAGGCCACCCACGTGGCAGCCAGGTGGAGGGGGAAGCGGGATCCGGCGGGGTGACGTGGGCGCAATCCGCCCGTCCACGTGGCGGCCGGAGGGGGAGAGAGGGTGTTTTAATTTTGAATATTGGTTTTGGATTTTCAGAAATTGCCAGGAAATTCATTAAGCCTCAGAAAATTATGGAAATACCTCCAAAAATTCCAAACAAATTCATAGAACCTCCTGGACACTTTTTGGACTTAATAAAGATATTTCCAACTAATGTTGGTATATAATTTTCATACTTTAAAATACTTTTTAATTTTTAAAAATATATTTTAAACTCCTGAAACTCAAAAAACCCAAATAAAATCCAAATAACTCCAAATATTTAATTTGACATAAGATTTTTATAGAAAATCAAAATACTATTTTATTTAATAATAATAGTTTTAGGGTTTCCTTGAAATACTTTTCAAATACAACTTTTTCAAAAACAGAAATCCAGGGAAAATCCAAATTTAAAAATTTAGGCACAAAAATACTTATTTTAATTAATTTTTATTTTTATTTTTTTTAATTTTAGCAAAAATTTGGGATGTTACAGACCCATAGCACCAGGTGTGATCGAGACTGAGCCCAGGACCGAGAAAGTCCAATTTAAGTCTGCGGGCTTTGTCCAAGGGATTTCTGATAGCAAGGTGGTTCCACCTGCAGCTTCGGCCTCTCAGAAGGCGAAGCCTCATCATGCTACTTCTACCTCTCAGAAGGTGAAGTATCATTGTACCTTTTGTCAGAAGGATGGACATCTGATCGATCGATGCTTCAGGCGCGCCAAGATCGCGCGAAGAGACCGTGCTGAGGCTCTTAGGCATATTCAGGGTCAGCCCCAGACCTTGAATGCCCCTAAGACCCACACGAGGTCTAGGTTTGTTTCAGCTGATGGGTTTGGGCAGCATCGAGGACTTGGTTTTTCTAAGTTTTCTGGTTTTCGTCCTCATGCTCCCTTTGGTCGTGACTTCCGCCATTCTGAGGGTAGATCTCATTTTCCCCGTCGAGATGACTACCCGCGGCGTGTTCAGCATGTTGCCGGTGCTCCGACTCACTCGCCCATAGCAGTCGGACCCAGCAATAGCTTCAGGTCTACTCAGAGACCGTCTGCTTCTTTGAGTGACAGAGAGCGTAGGGTAGATAGAGGTCAGTCATGTTTGACTACTTCATCTGCTCGACGTGTTACTCAGTATTGGGTGCCAAAATCACTCTTGATTTACCCTAGTACTGAGACTTTACTCTCTGTTTGACTCAGGTTCGCCGGGCAGGGAAGGGAAAGGTTTGGCTCATAGACTCCGGGTGTTCACGACACATGACCGGAGATTCCGTTGGTTTTCTTCCCTTGCCCGTGCTCCAGGTGATGAGACGATCACCTTCGGAGATGCTTCATCTGGGCGCGTCATCGCCAAAGGTACAGTGCGCATTAATGATTCTTTCATTTTGAAAGATGTTGCTTTGGTTAGTAAGCTGGAGTATAATTTGCTTTCTGTTTCTCAGCATACCGATGACGGTTTCGAGGTGAGCTTTAAGAAAAACGCTTGCAAAATTCTTGATTCTTCGGGTAGTCTGGTTCGCGGGATTTCTCATTTTGGGAGGATCTTTCATGTTGATTTTTCTGAGTCTTTTGGTGATCATCTCTGTTGTTTAGTTGCTTCTGAGTCCCGCGACCTTTCTTTCTGGCATAGGAGACTTGGTCATATTGGATTTGACCATTTGACCCGAGTTAGCGCCACGATCTCATTCGTGGTCTGCTGAAACTCAAAATGGTCAAAGATCTAGTTTGTGCTCCTTGCCGGCACGGCAAGATGGTTGCCGCTTCTCACCCTCCGGTCACAGTGACTATGACCGATGCACCGGGACAGCTGCTCCACATGGACACAGTTGGACCAGCTCGAGTGCAGTCAGCAGGAGGGAAGTGGTATGTTCTTGTCGTGGTCGATGACTTCTCAAGGTACTCTTGGGTGTTTTTTTAGCCTCGAAGGATGAGACGTTTACACATTTCTGAGGTCTTTTCAGTAGGCTTTCTGTTGAGCTCTCGGGTGCCTTACGAGCGATCCGCAGTGACAATGGCACGGAGTTCAAGAATTCCTACTTTGAGAAGTTCTGCGATGAGACAGGTGTAGAGCATCAGTTCTCCTCTCCGCACGTCCCACAGCAAAATGGCGTCGTGGAGAGAAAGAACGTACCTTGGTCGCGATGGCCAGGACGATGCTTGATGAGTACTCTACACCACGGAAGTTTTGGGCTGAGGCTATAGCCACCGCGTGCCATGTTTCGAACATAGTTTTTCTTCGGGCACACTTGCATCGCACTTCTTATAAGTTGAGATATGGGTGAAAGCCCAGCGTCTCTCATTTTTGTGTGTTTGGTTGCAAGTGTTTTATTCTGAAGTCCGGGAACCTAGACAAGTTCAAGTCACATTCTTGTGATGGGATCTTTCTAGGTTACTTGACTTCTTCGCGGGCTTATCAGGTTTGGAACTGCAAGTCTAACAAAATGGTAGAGACCTGTGAGGTGACCTTCGATGAGGCCAGTCCGGGGACTAGGCCCGATATCTCAGGTTCTTTATAGCAGTCCGAGCCCATCTTTGTGGATGATGAGGACGATGGAGATGAGAGTTGTCTACCCGATCCAGTCCCTCATCCACCCCTTGAGGTCCCTTCTTCCACCGCACCTCGAGGTGATCAGCCCATGCCTTCTGCTTCTTCTGGAGCTAGTGGCTCTGTTCCTACCTCGTCAGCTCACGAGGTAGAGGCCACTTCTTCATCTCATCATGGACCTCCTAGACACATTCAAAAAGACCATTCTTCTGAGCAGATTATTGGAGACCTGTTTGAGCGAGTCACTCGTTCAAAATCTGGCGTGTCTCAACTCTGTCTCCATTCTGCCTTTGTTGCCTCATTTGAGCCCAAGGACGTTTGTCATGCTCTCTCTAACGAGTCTTGGGTTAATGCCATGAATGAGGAGTTAGAAAATTTCGAGAGGAATAAGGTCTGGTCACTTGTTGAGCCCCCTCGTGGTCACAATGTCATTGGGACCAAGTGGGTGTTCAAGAACAAGCAGAGTGAGGATGGGGTAGTTGTTCGAAACAAGGCTAGACTGGTAGCTCAGGGGTTTTCTCAGGTTGAAGGTCTAAACTTCAAGGAGACCTTTACCCCTGTAGCTAGACTTGAGGCCATTAGAATCCTGCTTGCCTTTACAACTTCTAAGGGTTTCAAGCTTTACCAGATGGATGTCAAGAGTGCCTTCCTCAATGGCTTTATTGAGGAAGAGGTTTATGTTAGACAGCCTCCAGGTTTCGAAAACCCCAAATACCCAAACCATGTCTTCAAGCTTTTCAAAGCGTTGTATGGACTTAAGCAGGCCCCTAGAGCTTGGTATGAGAGGCTTAAGTCCTACTTGTTGAGTCAAGGGTTTGAGATGGGTAAAGTAGACAAGACCTTGTTCATCTACCGACATGGCACTGATCTTCTGCTCGTCCAGATTTATGTGGATGGCATCATCTTTGGCGGCTCCTCGCATGCTCTCGTTTCCCAGTTTTTCGATGTCATGAGCTCGGACTTTGAGATGAGCATGATGGGCGAGTTGAGTTTCTTCCTTGGCTTCTAAATCAAGCAGACTCGGGAGGGTACTTTCTTGCATCAGGGCAAGTACACTTGAGACCTCCTGAAGCGCTTCGATATGAGACCTCCTGAAGCGCTAGGCGGTGAAGCGCATTCTTCGTACCTTCGAGCTACCATTGACTATGGTATCTGGTACTCTTCCTCGTCCTGTCTTTCCTTGAGAGCCTACTCGGATGCAGACTTTGCCAGCTGTAGGATAGATAGGAAGAGCACTTCGGGCATCTGCCAGTTCATTGGCACTTCTCTTGTTTCCTGGTCTTCGAGGAAGTAGTCCGGTGTTGCACAGTCCACCGCAGAGGCCAAATACGTTGCTGCAGCCAGTTGCTGTAGCCAGGTGCTTTGGATGGTCTCGACCCTGCGGGATTTGGGTTAGTTATCGACAGTGTTCCACTCTTTTGTGATAACACTTCTGCGATTAACATTGCTAAGAACCCAGTGCAACATTCTCAGACCAAGCATATCGATATTCGCTATCACTTTCTTGGAGACCATGTAGAGAAGGGTGACATCGTGCTCCAGTTTGTGGAGAGTGACCACCAGTTGGCTGATATCTTTACCAAGCCATTGGATAGCTCTAGGTTTTCAGCTCTGCTGGGGGAGCTTGGGGTGGTTTGTCCTTATGGACTGTTGTGAGGGGGAGCTTTGTGCTTTACTGCTTTATTATATTTGATTATTCTCTTACTTCTATCTATTGCATTGCATTTGGGGTGCATTGGGGTTAGTCCTTCTAGCATAGGTTAGAGTGGTCTTCTTATCCAGCGTTCAGACTTCTTGTTCTTATCTTGAGATTCTTGTTCTTCTCACTAGGTTGAGCTCACTCACTGCTTTTAGGTTCTAGCGAGGGTCGGGCCACCCTCGAGTAGATAGGGTACGTGTTTGCTCCTTAGCGTGTTAGATGATCAGTTGATTGTTCTAGAGTCTCATGGGGTAGATGAGAGTCAGTCTGAGCCATAGTTTCCTCTCTATCTTATCTATGCTTTAAGGACTGTCCTTTCTGTTTTTCTTGTCAGCTTCTCGATTTATTACTTTGGTTCAGGAGGAGTTCATTTGGGAGCTTCTGGAGCTTAATTCTGACATAACTCAACTTGAACTAAAAGTTGCATCACATGTTGAGGGGGAGCTGGATTTCTTGCATGTCATTCTGCATTGTAAATAGCTACATGGAGCCTTGATTATTATCCTTTCATGACATGTTTACATTGCGTTACATCTTGCCATGACTTGTGCTTATTTGCTAGATTCATCATGACTTCATATGTGTAAACTAGCTCTTGCCATAATAAGTTCATCAAAATTGCTTAATTTGAATTAAAACTTGTCATGCTAGCACTCGAGATTAGTCTTTCTTGAGTTATTCTTTTATGATTCATGCCATATCAAATAGGCTGAGTTGAGCGTTGAATCTCTATTGAGTCTTAGATCGAGCTATTTTAGTCTCTTGATGCAGCATGAGTTAGTACAACATGTTAAAAAGCAAAAAGATCTCTTTTGTGCGAAAAAACTGATCTCACCAATTCTTTCTCATCAGACGGCTTGCCATTGCACAAGGCATGAACTCAAGGGGAGTTTTGGATGACCAAGATCATCTTCTTAAGCTTCTTGCTTGGAGTGGTCGCATAAGGCTTGAGATCTAGCATATGATAAAACAAAAATCTGGTTGGCATCAATCATGAGATTTCTAAAGAAAAACTTATCATTTGTGCTCAATTTGCTAAAATTACAAAGATTACAAGTACTTAAACAAATGTTTCACTCTTGAGCTTGTAGCACTCTAATTTGACACAATACTAGCTTCTTGGTTCCGCTTAGCTTATTGACATGGTTTGCATCATCCTTGGATACCTCTAGCTAGACTTTGTTCATGGATGACTTGACATGCTTACAAATTGCACTAAATTTCAGATTGTCATCTATTTGATTTAGCTGGCTTATATACATCTTGTCATGATCTAGATAGCATTGTATTGAGCTATGGCTTGGAGTAATACTTAGTGGTCATTTTGGATAATTCTCATGGCTCTAAATGCTTAGAATAATCAAACTTCAACCATTTCATCCATTTCCATGTCTTATTCTCTTCCTTGCATCCTTGATGTGTTTATTGCCAAAAGGGGGAGAATAGTGGTAGAAAAAGCCATTTTGGGAGCTTTGAGGAAAACTTGTTCTTTCTTTTGCTCCTTGTGTCGACATGGTCATTAGCATCATTTCCTTCCTTTGGACGATGTTTGACTTCTTTCTTGCATTTCAAACTCAACTTTGTGCTTTTTCGGGGTTTGTCAATATACTCATCAAGGGGGAGATTGAGAGACCATGTAGTTGACACCCCATGTGTGTGATGAGTAATTGACATCGGTTTAGGGAAGTCGAGTTTGATTTGGTTGGTTCAGACCATGTCGTTGCATGGTGCAATGGACTCTGTTGGACTTGGTCAAACCTGGTCAAAGGGTTTAGGTTGCATATTATGTCGACTTGTCAGGTTTGGCCTATATCATTAATGCATTTATGCTTACATGTATCGAGCGGTGCTATTTGATGTGTTTCTTGTCTGTGTTTGCTGCAGGACGTCGAGGCGGAGTCGTGGCGAGACACGAGGTGACCGGACTAGACATGGGCGGTGTCGAGGTCAGAACGGTCGGATGTGTCGAAGACGGCGGAGATTCGATGTGGTTGCAAGTCGTGGATGACAAGGAACGCGGAAGCTTCCCGGAAGGTGCAGGAGGGGCGTTTCGGTAAAAACGCAAAGCTGCACAGGCGGGAGCAGTTCCGTTCGGGTCTGGCGGGTGTAACGGGTTGGAGACCTGTTAGCCGAAGGCTATATAAGGAGGAGGTGTCTCCTTGTGGCTGCATGCATTCCAAGTGTTGTGAGGGGTTGTTAGGGTTTGCTTTAGTCAAAATGGGCTTTAGAGAGTTGCTTTGCACTAGTAGAAATGTGCACATCTATGACGAATTTCTCGTGACGAATGAAAATCGCGTCACTGAACAGTGCCTAACTATGACGAAATTTTGTGTTTCGTCATGGATCATTGGTGACGGACCTCGGGCACTGACTATTTATGACAAAACTCAAAAACGCGTCATTGAACAACACAGATATCGTCACAGATGACACGCGCGGCTCGCATTACTCATTTCTGACGCTCTGTTTTTGAACTGTAACGAACATGACTTCGTCATTAAACCATTATAAGATAGCAGTCTTATAATAACTGCAGGACCCGCAGCCGCTTGCCATTCTCCCCCATCTCCCCGCGCCGCTCTGCCCTTCTCCCCCATCTCCCCGCGCCGCTCTGCCCTTCTCCCTCCAGCGCGGGCGCCGGCCCGGCCGGGTGCGCATGCTCCTGCCCTGCCGCTCCTCACGCCGTCGGTGCTCTGGTCGCCGTGCTCGTGTTGTAGTGTTAGATTTGTCACTTTCGACTGTTTTATCTAAATTTGCATACTTATGCTACAACAGATGGACAGAAGCTGGGTAAATGGGAGACAATTCACACCTGCGTACATCCATGGAGTTGAACAATTCATGGAGTTTGTTAGACAAAGATACCCGGAGCAAACCCAGATCCTTTGCCCGTGCCGTCGATGTCTTAACCAGACTTTACGGCCTCAGGCAGAAGTGCATGACCACATACATATTTCTGGAATGTCGTCCACATACACCAAATGGATTCATCATGGGGAATCTTTAGCTGCTGACATTGTAGAACCATCAGATCTGCATGAATGTCATCATGATGATTGGATCGCAGTGGATGAGGAAGACGACGACGATAACAGAGTGCCAGATGTTGATTTAGTTGGAGAATTGTACACAGCTACAGAGTAGGATGGACAAAAGCCAAAGTTTGATAGAGTGCTTGCAGATTTGAAGCGGTTAGTATGTCCTGGATCTAGCCACTCAAGATTCTACTTCCTTGTGAGGCTGCTCCATATCAAGTCCCACTATCGAATTGGCAATACGACATTTAATGCATTATTGAAGCTGCTTTCCTCAGCATTCCCTCGGAGCCAATTACCAAAATCATATGACGAGGCAAAGAAATATATTCGTGAATTGGGCCTTGGGTATGAATCGATCCATGTGTGCAAGAATAACTGTGTGTTGTTTCGGAAGGATTGTGCCAAAATGGAAGTGTGCCCAAAATGCGGTGAGTCTAGATGGGAGGATGCAGATGGCAGCAAGTGGGTTCCTCATAAGGTTTTGAGGCATTTTCCACTAATACCAAGGTTGAAGAGGATCTTTGCTTCAAGCCGAACAGCAGAGGACACCCAATGGCACAAGACTAAGCGTACGCTGAGCGACAATGAAATGAGCCATCCAGCAGATGGGGAGGCATGGCAGGACTTTGATAGGAACCATGAAACTTTTGCAAGAGATGCAAGGAACTTGAGACTTGTCGTCGCTACAGATGGTTTCAATCCATTTGGCAACTTTAGCGCGGCATATAGTATGTGGCCTGTTCTTGTTACACCTTTGAACCTGCCACCATGGGAATGTGTCAACCCATCGAACTGCTTTATGTCTTTACTGATCCCTGGTCCAACCTCTCCAGGAAAGGATTTTGATTTATTCTTGGAGCCTCTTATAGAAGAACTGCTTCAACTATGGAAGGGTGTCAGCACTTATGATGTAGTAAGTGCTTCAAAGTTCGATCTGCGTGCTGCTGTGCTTTGGTGCATACACGATTATCCAGCATTGAGCACCTTGTCAGGCCGAACTACAAAAGGTTATTATGCATGTATTCATTGCGACAAAAATCCATTGTCAAGACCCCTAAGGAATAAGTTAGGCTACCTTGGCCACCGTCGTTTTCTTCCAAGGGGACACGCTTGGCGGAGAAGCTTGGATTTTGATGGACACAGTGAAAACCAAGTTGAGCCAGGAAAGTTCACTATAGAGGAGGTCCTTGAGGAACTCGAGAAGGTGAAAGATGTCAGACCAGGTAAGCACGGTGCAAGAAAGAAAAGAAAGCGTGGAAAGAATGTGGAGCCAGTAATTTATAATCGCAAAGCTAGTTGGTGGAGGCTACCGTATTGGCAGGACTTGTTGCTGCCACACAATCTTGATGTCATGCACATTGAGAAAAACATATGTGACATTCTTCTTTGGACATTGCTGAAAGTTGAGGGCAAGACAAAGGACACAGTCAATGCTAGGCTAGATTTGCATGATATGGGCATAAGACACGAATTCCACTGTGTGCAGCAAGGCAGCTCGGTTAAAATCCCAGAAGCTCGCTATGTCTTGACGCCACAACAAAGAGCAGAATTTTGCAAGTTCCTTAAAGGTTTCAAGTTTCCAGATGGTTATGCAGCCAACCTAGCAAAATTCATAAATGCAGATGGTTCCAAGGTAGTTGGCCGGCTGAAAACTTATTCTTGCCATGTCCTTCTCCAAAGGATCATACCTGCAGGCTTAAGAGGTTTTGTTGCCAAAGATGTATACAAAGCTGTTGCAGACCTTGGGAACTTCTTCAGGCAACTGTGTAGTAGAACTCTAAGGAAAGATGTCGTGAAATAGCTGAAAGAGGATATCCCACTTATCTTATGCAAGCTTGAGAAGATTTTCCACCGGCCTTCTTTGATGTGATGGTGCACTTGGCTGTCCATCTACCTGACGAGCCACTGCTTAGAGGCCCCATACAGTATGGATGGATGTACCCAATAGAACGGCGACTGGGCACGTTGAAGAATCTCGTAAAGCACAGGGCGAGGCCTGAAGGATCAATTGCGGAGGCTTATGTAGAAAGTGAGACGTTGGCATTTTGTGAGAGGTACATGGAGGATGTTGACACAAGATATAACCGGAACGTAAATGTGTCACATGATGGGCCATTAGATGGTGACACCTCTGTTTTCATGCATGGTGTTAAGCTCATTGGCAAGAATAGGGTACAACACATCGATGATAAACTCATGGACAAGCTAGTTTGGTATGTGCTTAATAACTGCGACGAGGTTGAACCATATGTGGAGTAAGTATGATTTTATATATGCTGATTTCTTGTTTCCTATATTACATATCAAATGTTCCTAATAATCCTTATATGTTCTACAGCATATACAGACAACATTTAGAGAAAGAAGGGGCATTAGATGTTGACAGGAGACTAGCATCAGAATTTCCAAAATGGTTTAAGTCTCATGTAAGTGATTAGCATATTTTAATTGTGTTACACTACTAGGGATGTGTTCAACAATGACGCTTTGCTTTCGTCACTGAAGACACCAAATTCGTCACTCATGCTGTTTTGTGACGATTTTATGACGATATGGGCTTCGTCATGGAAAGCGCGTCACATTTGGCCTACCGTGACGAAACGACAATTTTCGTCATCGATGTGCACTCTTTCTATGACGAAAAGGTTACCGTCGTAGAAGTGGTTTCTTTCTATGACGATTTATTTTCGTCATTGAAAGAACACCTTTTTCGTCATAACCTGCCGTCTGTCAGGCGGTCAGACGGCGTCTGCCACGCTGGTTGCTGACGTGGCGTGCCACGTGGCAGCTGATGTGGCGTGGCACGTGGCAGCTGACGTAACGTGCCACGTTGCAGCTGACGTGTTTGGCGGCGTGGCAGCTGACGTGTCCTGTGACGTGGCTGTTGACGTGGATTGTCCACATGTCCACTCGTTTTCGTCACAGAAGTGGTTTCAGATTCGTCACAGAATTAGTATCAGATTCGTCACAGAAAGCTCACAGAATCATCACAGGTGCACCATGCTGATTTCATTAGAAAATGCAAATAATATTCAAATGATCAAAAGCTTCCATAAATTAACAGATCCAGTATTCCAGTGACCATACAACTTAATCAGCAATACTAAACTTGGTTCACGTTAACATCACATGCAAATAATAAAAAGTTCACTACTAAACTCGGTTCACATACTTGACATCACATTCCACCAGCAACATAAGTTATTGCATACACAAAATCACCAGCACGGACCAGCAGCTACAAGCAGCACTCATGTCGAAAAAGCATTGTTGAGGGACAAGATACGCTTGAGCAGCGCATTGTTCTCCTCCATTGCCTTGTTGTTTGTCTCTGTCAGCTTCTTGTACTCCTCCACCTCCTTTTGTGTCCTCGCCAGCTTTTCCTCAGCTTCTTCACTTCTCTTCTTGAGATCTTCGAGTTCACCTTGTACAGCAGCCCTAGCTTCAGCTGCTAGTTGTTCCCGAAGCTCGCTTTCATTTGATGATGATGATTTGGAGGGTGCCACTGGTTTGTTGCCAACACTCTTTAGAAAAATGTGTGAGCTGTTCTGGGACAGCACCTGGGACACAACCTGCACACTGGAAACTGCTGGCTCTCCTTCAGCAATAGGTTGTGCCCTCAAAGCTTCCATATTTGACTGAAACAGCAATGACCCATCATTAGTTGATACTTATTGCATTAATTCGAGGAGGAAATATCACACAAGATGTATTTTACAAGATTAAAACCTATGCTGATCTCTAACCACAGTTGTAATATAAATAGGTCGATTCATAAAACATCCTGAAAGAATAAGTGTTTGAACTTTGCAGAAAATAGATAATGTCTTTTGCAAGCATTACAAGCTCAAAAAGGACCATGAGGCTGCTACTTTCCACAGAAAGCTACCAGAATAACGTTAGCAGCTAGAGACATAGCTAAAGTTTCAGAAACTGCACACTGGTTTGACAAGTACAATGAAAAGCTGATAAGATGCAAATGCTCTACACAGAAACTGCTGCAATGAAATGCAATGTGCTCTACACTGGTTTGCAACGCTGGCTAGCTATCTCTTGTTAATACAAACAGTTGCACATTGCAATGCTAGCAAGCAATGTCCTGTTTACCTGTTTATAGAAACAGGATCTGCACATCTACAGAATGTCAAAGTCAAAAAAAAACAGGAGTACAGTAGAGTAGTGCTTCCTTCCTAATCTATTGGGTGGGGGCACTCCTACTTGGGAACTCACAAACCAATCCTCTGCAAGGTCAAAATGCTTGTCTGAAGCTTTGCTTAGCAGCTGTAGCAGCAGCACGCACTAGTGTTTACTGTCCAAGAGTAGTGAAAGCTGATTTCATCCATGGATGCCTTTCTCTGCTTGTTTTTCATCCCATCTTTCATGAGCATCTGTCCATAGCTAGCATCTAAGTACTAATTAATGGACTACTCCCAGTGGTTAATTTAATCCTGGAGATGTATGACTTTACTAAGTATTTGTATTTTGAAGGTGTCCCAGGCCTATCTATGTTGAGCCTATGAACTAAGTAGCATTTTAGTTAAGAATAGACACCCAAATTTGCCTCCATAAGCACTTTAACTTAGATGGTCAGGTGTACAGTTACGCCCTCAACCAACTAAGATAGGTTTCTTATCAATAAGAAAAAGAACTAAGGTAGGTTTAGTTCCTAGGACTGCAAGTACAAGCACATGCATATAGCAGATGAACTTATATGCTCAACAGGCTGAGACAAAAAAAACAGGCTGACAGTAACTATATAAGACTGGAAGCCATCCCATATAGCTCCGGCTGGGGTTAGAACACAGGTTCTGTTCTTCAAGCTAACTGGCCTAACATTCATATTGAATATGCATACTCCCTCAGTCCCGAAATAATTGCAATTCTAGGAACCGGCACAGCAAGCAATGACAGACAGGAAATTGCAAAAATACATGAGGCCAAAAAGGTATGCAATCCATGTCGGGACTTATGACTGCTTCTCTTGCTGGTTCACTCAGACCATGTTTGGAGCTGGTATGACAGGTCTTGAATGCCTCCACCGCATCAAGTTCTTCATTTTGTTCTAAGCTGGGTTCTGCATTGTTTCTCTTCTGTTTCTGTTTAGTAGATAATCAATTGCAACAAAGTTTTGTCAGATGAAATGCAAAATAAGTTGTTTAGTGCATGTATGTACAAGGTACTCTTTACTTACATATGCATGTAAGTGTGCCACATAGCTGCGAGAACCCGTAGCCTGATGATACTTGACTTTACGGCGATTCTGCTTGTTCTTTTCACTTGATTCCTACAATAAAATGAACATGTCAGATGACATCATAGGTTTTAAATGAGAATATCATTTGGAAACTAAATGAGATAGAACATATGACAAGATACCCATACCATGTTTTTTGGATCAGACCACTTTGCAACTAGTGCCCTCCACTGTGCATCAGTCATGCAAGCAACAGGAGAAGTTGTCCTAATCTCATTTGCAGGCACACCATTGAAGTATTTCTTCTTGAGCCGATAACGCATTTGTCGCACCCCAGAGCGCAGCATATCGGTGCAAGCTTCCTCTGTTGGCTTGTCCTCTCTGTTAATGGCCAAGCGCCCCTAGTAACATGACAATTCCACATTTAGTTAGTCATTTCAGGTTAAGCAGATGTACAAGTTAACCATAGAAAAGTAATGCACTTACAGAGAGCTTTCCCACAAAGTTGTTGTAATATTGTTCGTCTTTCTTGTAATCTTTCCAATGAGGTAGGACAGGAACCTTATCCCGAATGATAACACCAGCCTCAGATGCAAACTTTGCAGCTTGAACAGGTTCATGAGGCCTTCTTTTGCCTTCAGTAACAGCTATGGGCATCCTCCTTCCCATAGCTTTTGTCATCCTGTCCAGCAGTGTTCCCTTGGTGGGTGGCCTGGGTCTCCTTGGGGCTCGCTGTGCAGGAGCTAGAAAATAGAAATTGCATTTAAATGCTTTAGGTTCATGCAAATCAGCAAAAGAAATGACATTTGAATGACAAAGAAACTACAACTTGCCTTCATTGTCTTCCTCTCCAGCTAAATTGTCTTCATCAGCACCTGTACTGTCATGAGCTGCTCCACTGTCTTCCTCTGCAGTAGTGTCCTCACCACCACCTCCATTGCCTTCCTCTGCAGCAGTACTGTACTCACCACCACCTCCATTGCCTTCCTCTGCAGCAGTACTGTACTCACCACCACCTCCATTGCCTTCCTCTGCAGCAGTACTGTACTCACCACCACCTCCATTGCCTTCCTCTGCAGCTGTATAAGACCATTGTGGTATTTCATCATGATCATCTGTAGGATCCTCTACATTCTGCCCATCTCTCGCTGAAGGTTGAAGCCTTTTTGATTGTCTTCTTTGGGGTTGCAGCTGTGATCCTTCACATGCCCTCACTCTCTTACTATTCCTAACTCCTGGCGGCATGTTGGGATTTGTCTTCCTCTTATTTGAAGTGTGGACTGGCAGCCTATACCCTGGAGGATACTGTGGGAAAAAAACAAGTAAGTCATGTGCATTAATAAGCAAGACCATATATTACAAACAGGTATGAACGAAAGAAGGTGCATCTAGAAGCAAGGGCATATATTAAAGAACAGATTAAAAACATTCAAATGCAATTCAAATATTCCCCATCTAGTATTTTGAAGATAGAAGAAGCACCTTTATTGCTAGGGGCTGTGGCTGGTCATCCGATTCAGTGTCATCATCATCACTATCTCCTTGATCATCATCGTCAAGGAGATACTCCGATGAATCCAAATCTTCACTACTTGTTTTCTTGTTTGCTGATTTTTTCCCGTCTGATGCAGATTGTGGTATAGAATTATTAAAATCAGTATATAGTGTTTTGAGTCCGAGGTCTTGCATCTTCTTTAAATTGTCGGCCACGCGTGCATCCCGGATTCTCTCATAAACAGTTTTTGGAGGTTCTTACAAGAACAAGCAAATTGTGTCTATTAGAAAATAAAAAGGAGTGAACTAAGAGCTAAGAGGTAGTAATACTAGATACTAGATAGATAAGAGGTAGGAGCTAGTAGTGCCTGCTGAAGAGCTAAGGGATAAGAGGTGATAGGATATAGGCAACAAGTAAGAGATCACAGCTAAGAGCTACAACTTTTTGTGTACTGAAGGACAAATACTCAAAATGGTATATATATACTTATCAATGCAAATTAGATTGTATATTAGCACACAAAACTTTATAGTGACCAAACATTTACAGGATAATGGCAAATAAATGCTAGGTAAAATTAGTTATCGATGAACTTGATCACTTGGAGACGGTTGCACCCTACATATCAATGTCAACAGATGACAAATGGATCATGCTAACCTGGTTATTTAACATGGGACACTGAGTTTAAGAGTAACAGATACTCACAGAGCAACTTCTAGAGCTACCAGGATCTGAACACATGCTAACCAATTGCAAACAACAAGGCTTGATTTAATCTAACGAAACTAAATAGCAAACCATTACAATATAGATCAAACCAAATATTGGGGGGAACAAAATCTTGAGTGTCTAACAGAATACTGAAAGGAGATTGACAACAGCAACTCAATTGTCAGAAATGCTGCCCAAAGTTAAGACTTAAAACAGAACTTATTCATTTTTTTTCTATAGTTGCGCCAATCCTTCATTAAAAAAATTCTGAAACTCTGTGAGTATACTATAGCCTCCAAACCTACAGGTTTGTAAACTACTGCTTTCTAATTTGAATTCATCCTTATCAGGTAAAACCGGTAGGGGTAAACACCCTCTAAACTTAGCTGAAATCACCTGATCACAGATTTCCACCCCTTAAAAACAAAATCATATAAGGACGCAGATAAAAAAACAATACAAGATAGAAGATTTTTTTCTTACCTTGTTCTTGTTGTGCAGGTCTCTTCCTACCTTGACCCCTTGTTGCCACCATTGCGGTTGTGGCTAAGATGTGGATGTAGACCAGGTGCTCGTCGACGGGGAAGTAGCTACAGCGCGGCGAGGACCCACAATCCGGCGGTGGTTAGGGTTAGGTTGGGGCGAGAAATAGGTGGATGGGGCGAGATAGGTGCATGGGGTGATGAGCGAGAGGGGGATGCGGCGATTGATTTCGGCGACGGCGCAGCTCGACGGCGAGGAAGCTGGTGGTCGACGGCGGTGTGTTCCGGCGGTGGCGGCTAGGGTTGGGAAATGGGGGGAAGAGAGGACGAGTGGCCGAGTGGCCAAGTGGGTGGCGGCTAGGGTTGATAAATACGTGACAATTTTGGCGGATTTTTTTTTGCGGGATGGCGCCCTCCAAATGATTTTTGGCGCGGCCCGCGAGGTTGCGCTCGAGATTTGGCGATGCGGGATCTTATGAGTTAACTCATATTGCGCTCGAGATCTACTGAACCCACTTGAATAGCGCAATGGAAAGGCA
Organism: Dendrocalamus latiflorus; assembly: GCA_017311315.1. Taxonomy (NCBI): domain Eukaryota; kingdom Viridiplantae; phylum Streptophyta; class Magnoliopsida; order Poales; family Poaceae; genus Dendrocalamus; species Dendrocalamus latiflorus. The sequence continues at coordinate 17,400,413 of CM029667.1, forward strand.
CATTGAGTTGGATCTTGAGCTCCTGGGTTCGAAACCTATGGAAGCAATTTTTTTTGGTTTTGCCAACTATTTTTGTGTTTTATTTTTTATTTCTCTATGTTTATATTTTTTGCCAGATTTGTAATGTATAATATTTCTTACTGATTTACCTAATTTACATTTTAGTTTCAAATGTTTTTGACATAGTGGTACTATACATCCCCCGCTACCATGAACATCTCTCACAAGGCTATATGTGAGACATGTATGCCCTTGTGAGGATGTGCATGACCACTTTCTCAGAATCAATTGAAACTTTTTGTGTCGTCATTATACACCAAAATGAGGTATCCATCCAAGTTTGAGATTTTTCTAGGTACCCTAGGGTATTTTAACATTTATCCTTCACTAATCCAAAAAAAATTACAATAATAGGTAAACTTGGTCCGAAAATTGCACAGATGCACACAACATCATAGTTTGGTTCCATAAACATGCCATTAAAGTTTCAAATGATTCTGATAAAGTGGTACTATACATCCCCTAGAAGCATCAACATGTCTCACTTAGTCACTGCTCCATACTAGAAATCATCATCTTCATCGTCTAGGGACATGTCATCATTGTTGTCATTGCCACCATCACTACAGTACTGCAGTACTGTCTCATCTTCCTCCTCATCCTCACTATCTTCACGAGTAATAGGTTGCTTCTTGCTTCTTATAAGGTATTCTAAATTTCCTTCAATTATAGTGACTTCTCCACCTTGAATATTGTGCCTAACCTCATTATCATCACCTAGTTGCACTACATGCTCAGTATCAGAACAGTAATCATCCTGATGCACATCATGACTGGCCTCATCTTTTTCAGCCACATCATAAATATTCCTATGTTCAAATTTCTGCACAACTCACCAATCTTTACCTAAAGATGTGTCTTGCAGGTAAAACATCTTTTTCGATTGAGTTGCTAAGATGAAAGGATCAGTCTTGTACCATAATGACTCCACATTGACGGATTTGAAATGTCCGTCATCTCGAAGGCCTCTCGTCTTTCCTTCTTGGTTGAACCAATCGCATCGAAATAGAACCACCGTCCGACGGACTTGAAGATTCGAGTTATATTCCAACTCAATTACCTCTTTAAGGACACCATAAAAATCCATGTCTTTGCCATTATGTGAACCTTCAGTCATTACACCACTATTTTGTGTCAGCAGGAACTTCTCACGATCCACGGTGCTATACCTCACTCCATTAACCTTGCAAGCTGCACAAGTCTTAACCCGCAGATCAGGTCCACATGACAGTGCCCACAGTCCTTCGCTAACCGATTCTGGATTCTCCTTGCGTTTGTTCGCAATCTGTTGCAACAAAAGTACTCAGTTCACCAATTACATATGGATAATAATGAATTTACTAAACCTAGAATCACAATGTGTAGTGACTTACATGGCTCCTAAACCACTTTGCAAATCCTTGTTCAACCATTCTATCAACATCATGTGCACCTTGCTGCACTAGATTGTCCTTGTACAAGCTGCAGGGCAAAGTTTAGTCATAAGAAAATTTATAAATAACATAAAAACTAAATCTCAAACATCTAAACGATACTTACTCCAAATATTCCTCAACTTCTTCACAATTATTTAGCACATACCAAACTAACTTATTGAAGACAACATCATCAATGTAGTCACTCCTATCAGATCCAACAAGAGTAACACCATGCTTAAAAACAGAGATGTCATCAGGCAATGGCATCTCTCCACCACTACCATCATCATGGTTAAATCTATTGTCAATATCCTCCATGTACCTAGAACAGAAAGTCAAGGTGTCACTTGCCATATATGCCTCAGCAATTGATCCTTCCGGCCTAGCCCTATTCCTTACAAAATTCTTCAAAGTGCCTAGCCGCCTTTCTATTGGGTACATCCATCCATACTGAACAGGTCCTCTAAGCAGTGCCTCATCAGGAAGATGGACAGCCAAGTGCACCATGACATCAAAGAAGGCAGGTGGAAAGATTTTCTCAAGCTTGCATATGATCAATGGAATTTCTTCTTTCATCCGTTTCACAACATCTATCCTTAGATTTCTACTGCATAGTTCCCTGAAGAAGGTCCCGAGCTCTGCAACTGCTTCATATACATCCTTCCTCACCAGTCCTCTTAGGCCAGCAGGTATGATTCTTTGCAGGAGTATGTGGCACGAATGTGTTTTCAGCTTTCCCTGCACCTTCGAACCATCTTCACTTATGTATCTTGCTAGGTTAGCCGCATATCCATCAGGAAACTTGATTCCTTTGAGAAACTTGCAAAACTCGATTTTCTGATCCTTCCCCAAGACATACGGAGCAGGTGGAGTTGTGACTGAGTTGCCATCCTGCTGTAAGTGCAATTCAGGTCTTATGCCCAAATCATGCAAATCTAGCCTAGCATTGGTTGTGTCCTTGGTCTTGCCCTGTACATTGAGTAATGTGCCAAGAATGTTTTCACATATGTTTTTCTCTATGTGCATCACATCGAGATTATGCGGAAGCTTCAAATCTTTCCAATACGGCAATCTCCACAACCCAACTTTGCGGCTATAAATCCTTGGACCCTCATTGCGCTTCCTTTTATTTCCAGTAATTTCAGGATGCTTCCCTGGCCTAACATCTTTCACCTTCTCTAGCTCCTCTTGGAGCTCCTCCAAAGTGAACTTGCCTGGCTGATCTTTGTTTTCACGCTTACCATCGAAAGCCAAGTTTCTCCGCCATGCATGTGTCCTTGGAAGGTAACGACGATGTCCAATGTAACATAGCTTACCCCTTATTGCCCGAGACAACGGATCCTTGTCGCAATGAATACATGCATAATACCCTTTTGTTGTTCGCCCTGATAACGTGCTCAACGCTGGAAAATCATGTATACACCACAGCACGGCAGCACGAAGGTCAAACTTCCGACCAGTACATGCATCGTACGTACTGACACCCTTCCATAGATCGAGCAGCTCTTCAATTAGGGGCTCAAGGAACAAATCAAAATCCTTTCCTGGAGATTTTGGACCTGGGATGAGTAAAGACATAAAGCAGTTTGCTGGATTCACGCATTCCCATGGTGGGAGATTCAGCGGTGTCAGAAGCACTGGCCACATACTGTACTGGGTACTCATGTTGCCAAATGGATTGAATCCATCGGTGGCTAAGGCAAGCCTTAGGTTCCTCGGATCAGCTGCAAAGGTTGGTTCCCTCCTGTCGAACTCCTTCCCCGCTTCCCCATCAGCTGGATGGCTCATTACATTGTCGACTGGCATCCTCACTTTCTTGTGCCATTGTGTTTCCTCAGAAGTTCGCTTTGCAGCAAAAATTCTTTTCAACCTTGGCAAAAGTAGAAAATACCTCAATACCTTGTGTGGAACCTGCTTGGTCCCAGTGTCATCTTGCCATCTAGACGCCTTGCATACTGGGCACACATTCTCTTTAGCATACCTCTTACGAAACAACACACAATTGTTCTTGCATACATGGATGTTTTCGAATCCAAGGCCCAATTCTCGAAGATATTTCTTGGCCTCATCATATGATTTTGGCAACTCACTCTGAGGGTATCCTGACAATAGCAACTTCATAATTGTGGAAAATCCTGTATTGGGGATTCGATAGCGAGACTTGATATACAACATCCTCACCAGAAAAGAGAATTTTGAATGGCTAGATCCCGGGCTAAGTGACTTCTTCGCATCTTCAAGGACTCTTGCAAACCTTGGTTGTTCTCCATCAGCCTCTGCCGCAGCATACAGATCTCCTATCATCTCTGGTACTCCGTGATCCTCATCATAATCATCATCGGCCACATCCACATGTATCCCAAAGTCATGATCACCTCCTTCGACCTCCTGCTCCAAATTGTCAACTACTGCAGTATCTGCCGACTCCCCATGGTGAATCCACCTGGTGTATGTAGCTGACATTCCATAAATGTGTATATGGTCACTTACATCATCCTGAGGCCACAAACTTTGATTAAGACAGTTGCGGCACGGACAAAGTATGTGGCTGTCTTCGGGGTATCTTTCACTAACAAATTTCATGAACTCTTCAACTCCTTTCACATATGCATCTGTGAATTGTCTCCCGAAAATCCAGCTTCTATCCATCTGTTTTGACAATAAAATAAACCTTGTTCTCAGTCCTTAAATTAGAGTAAAATCAACTAAATTCAATAACATATCAAACACATGCATATTATATGTAACAATATTAAAAATCAATTCAAACCTTGTACTATGCCCGCATAAGTCGCGTCGCCGCTCAGCTGAGGGCTCTTGATCTTCAAATCCAACTTCCGCTCCCTCGAACACGTGATCTAACGAGAGAGAAAACGAATCGAAAAGACAAAATAAAATCAAATAAAATTCAAATGAACTTCAAAAACTTTCAAACCTGAACCAAAAGGAATAGCTCAATTTTAGATGAATTTAGGAAAAAGAATCGGGTCAATCGGAGCTAGGACGAGGGAGAACGGGCCTCTGGAAAATTGGATCTAAAGAAAATCGGGAAAATAGGAAAAGTGCACTGTGCTGTGGACCGGGCGCACGGAAAGCTGAGTCCACGGTGAACCCGGCGCACGAAACAGTGCGGGGCGGCTGACGGGGCTGCTGCACGGCGGCTGGCTCACGGGTGCACGGCTGACTGGTGGGACCGGCTGGCAGCGAGACGGCGCACGGTGGACGGCGTCCACGGGAAGGCGAAGCGACGGTCTGGCGTCAGCGCTGACGCACGCGGGCGCGGGGACCGAGGCGTCACGGACGGGTCCGCGGCAACCGGGCGGCGGGGCTGCGGGCGGTTCCGGCCGACGGCGAAGGCGATGGCGGCGCACGGCGGCGACTGGCCGGCGGGGTGCGGCGGCGGATCTGGGCAACGGCGGGGACCGGGACGGGCGACGGGACGGCGGCGACTCATCGGCGGCGGGCGGCGGAGCACGGCTGCGCTCACAGGCGGCGTCGGCGAACGGCGGCGCACGAGCGTCGGCGGCGGAGAGCGGCGGCGGAGGCGGCGGCTCGGGACGAGGAAGCCGAGGGGTCGCGGCGGCTTTTATACGCGGACGCCGAGGAGTTCGGCTCGGAGACGGGCGGAGGAAAAACAGAAGGCGGCGGCGGCGTCCCGATCGGAGACGGGGACGAAGAGTCCGGGTCGGAGACGATTCCGACAGGTGGGCCCCGCTGGTGGACCCCGCTGGCCACGTCATCGAGGTGGGATCCGCTGGTGGGACCACGGCACCACGTCATTGAGGCTGGGACCCGCTGGTGGGACCGCATGCCCACGTCATCAAGGTTGGGACCAGCTGGTGGGACCGCATCGCCACGTCATCGAGGTCGGACCCGCTGGTGGGACCACGGCGCCACGTCCTCGAGGTGGTGCACGAGCCAAAAATGTATGACGATTTAGTTTTGTTGTTTTATGACGCTCCGTTCGTTTTCGTCATTATTCTTCGTGCCAAAACTCCGTCACTTGTGACTAATGACGAAACTGTAAGTTTCGTCATTGAAAGCGATAGTTCTGTGACGAAAATAGTAAACGTCACGAGTGAATCGTCATTGATGAACACATTTCTAGTAGTGTTAGGCTGATCATTGGCAGAGTTATACCACAATTTAGTGGTGGTGGTGGTTTTATATTTGTGTGCAGATCGTGGAGCTGCGTAAAGAGAAACCAACAGAGGTCACTGAAGGTTTGCATGCACTGGCATGTGGTCCTGATCTCCGAGTCAAGAGCTGTGCAGCTTGCATTGTCAATGGAGTCTAGGTATAGCAGTGTTGACCGTGAGAAAAACCTGCAGACACAGAATAGTGGTGTCATGACCGATGGCACACATGGAGGCAAATCAGTGGAATTTTATGGTGTCCTTAGAGAGGTTATTGAGCTGCAGTATAACTCCAATCTACAAGCCCGTAGGACGGTGGTTCTTTTCCGATGTGACTGGTACAATCAAGTTGGCAAGACTGTAGGCATTAGAGATGATGGACATTTCAAATCCATTAACATTCAGTCATTCTGCTCCAAGGATGACCCTTTCATTTTTGCAACACAGTCAAGGAAGATATTTTATTTGCAGGACACCTCCTTGGGCAAAGCTTGGCGGGTTGTGCAAAAGTTTGAACATAGGGATATGTATAAGGTGGCTGAAAAAGAGCATGAAGTGCACCAAGATGATCACTGTTCTGATACAGAGCATGACGTGCATGAGGGTGATGGTGATCAGGTTACGGACCATGTGGATGATAGAGAAGCCACTGTCATTGAAGCTAATTTAGCAGACCTTATAAGAAGTAAGAGGGAAGTTGACATGCTTGAAGACAGCGATGATGAAGATGACACTATTATGCAGTATTGCAGTGATAGTGACAATGGCGTAAACGACATGTGTGAAGATGATGATGGCTTGTAGGATTTTTCATGTATAACATTTGGGAAAACATGTATTCTAAAACTGCACTGTATTCATATAAATTTGTTCCGATCAACTCCGATCCTCTGGTATAACATTTGGGAAAACATGTATAACATTTGGGAAAACATGTATAACATTTGGGAAAACATGTATTCTATACTGGGATGATCAGCACTGCTTGTATCGTTTATCTTAAGTGTTTTTTGCTTGTCATCATCTGAAGGTACATGCAGATGAGCCTCCATGATGAGTATCTCCCAGTCATGGTGCCGTAAAAACAAAAGCAGGCCATCCTCTGCACAACAAAGAGACTTTATCCGAGACCCTTACTTCAGATAGGGATCAGCTAACCAGAATCAGCAAGACAGAAAAACGAAAAAATTTGTGCTTGTATTCTAAAACTGCATTGTATTCATATAAATTTGTGCTTGTCCGGACACAAGACATGTGGATGACCTACTTCAATACAACATACATGATTCCAAATCCAACAACCAGAACACAACAAAGAATTAACATGTTCATCTTCCACTGAAGTTTCTGCAGGTTAAGTTCCATTGCATTCCTGTCAGCTTTGCCATTTGAGCGGCCTTCACTTCCTTCCTCCTTCTCTTCCTCCTCTGATTGCAATTGCCTGACTTGGATCACCTCTAACTCCTTCAACTGCTCAAAATACTGCCTCTGGAATCTGTAGTACCCACAGTGTTTCACATACTGGAAAAATTTAAAAAAAATTAACCCGAGCATTGCCAAAATCACCAAAGAACTGACAAAGAAGCTCACCCCATCCCTCAGGCACTTGAAGTAGACATGCCCAAGGTTGTGGTTCTCCTTCTTAGACCGTCGCTCGATCACCCTAGCAAGCTTGCAGTCCGGGCAAGGCACCAATGGAAGGCCGGTCTCTTCACCAACTGGAACCGACACCAGATCCGCGGTCCGGGAGCTCCTGTCTCCATGCATCCTCCTCGACGCCATGCTACCGCCAGAGGATTCGGCCTACTCGGACATGGCACCACTGCACCCAGGAAGCGGCGGCGACCAGGGGAAGGAGAGATGGGGGACGGCGGCGGCGGCGGCGACCAGGGGAAGGAGAGATGGGGGACGGCGGCGGCGGCGACTAGGGGAAGGAGAGATGGGGGGCGGCGGCGGCGACCAGGGGAAGGAGAGATGGGGGCGGCGGGGGCGGCGACCAGGGGAAGAAGAGATGGGGGACGGCGACGGCGACGGCGACCTAGAGGTTGGGGTGGACGAACTGAATGGGGCGACCTATTCACGATGCGGGTAAAAAGAAATACTCCCTCCGTTCAAAATTTAAATGGCTATACTCCTAAAATGTCAGCCAAATTTTTAAGATTTTAACTAGTAATACGTATAAAAATATTCGAATTTGTCATGTAGGAAGAAGTATATACATCACTATATTTTTAATATTTTTTGCTAATATATAAATTAGAACGAGTGTCTGAGTGGAGAAGCCTACGCTGACTGACCTCTCTAGTGCATAGTATACCTAGTGATAGGAGTGGTACCAGTCGCATGCTAACAACTCAAAATTTTTTGAATATATGAATAAACATAATATCCATCGAATGATTATTTATGCAAATCATTCGAATTTGTGGCCTTGTGATTTGCTTGGAGATTTGTGCATCGGATGACATGGTCGTCATATCTGGCGGCACCATCAGGTTAGGGTGGGTTCACTAGATTAGGGCTCTGGTTCACCGGATTAAGGCTTTGGTTCACCGGATTAGGGTTTAGGTTCACTCGGGCCAACTATAGAAGGAGGTAGGGTTTGATGCTTTCTAAAAAGGGAGGAGGAATCTAGCGGCCCAAAAAACGACTGTATTTTTAATATAAAATGGAATTGGGTTGGGTTGACGGCTTCTCAAATGCTAATTTTGGAATTGCATTTTCACATGAACTCGAATTAGGATTTGCGATCGATACCTGTTGCCCGTTGGTCAGATTAGGTGTCGGCATGCAACCTGATCAAAGAAGCAGGGTAGCTAGGTATAGGACATGTTCTTTTGGGCTGTGGGTGGTGTCTTTTGCCTTCAGCTGATAGAGAAGCCATGAGAGAGAGTATGGAATAAGAGAAGCACTATAGTGTTCGCTATAATTAATTTATAGATATACAACAAAAAAGTTAGAACTGATGTATCCACTCGTGAATGCGAAGTTTATGAAAAATAAGGATTTTATATGAAAATACGCTAAGACACGGAACTCTATCAATATAAAACCCAAAAATTCGGGTCCCCACTCGAAAATTTGAGCAGTGCGCCGAGCAATGCCGCCACACCAAATTCTCTCTTTTGCCCTCCGCGCGAAAAAGAGAAACGCCGCACCATCAAGTTCAGTCAAGGGCAATTGTGGTATTTTGAACACTGGTTGTGGCCCAATAAAACCGCCCGCATCCTTGCAACCGTCGCCACCCTCTCGCCTCCCTCTCCGAACCCTAGCCACCGTCGCCACCCTCTCGCCTCCCTCTCCGAAGCCTAGCCATCGTCGCCACCCTCTCGCCTCCCTCTCCGAACCCTAGCCGCCGTCGCCACAGCAGCTGGGCTCGGACCTGGAGCCGCCACCCCCTCGACGAGGACACCGGAGCCGCCACCCCCTCGACGAGGACACCGGAGCCGGATCCCCTTCGTCGACACCAGCCCCGCCGACGGCGCCAGAACCGCCTCGACGACGGCACCGGTCGGATCCGGATCCCCTTCGCTGACAGCTGCCACACCCGACCCGCAACCCCTTCCTCGATGACCGCCGCCGGATCCGGATCCCCTTCGCCGACAGCTTCCACGCCCGAGCCGCAACCTCTTCGTCGACGCCCGCTGCACCGGATCTACTACCCCTTCGTCGACGCCCGCCGCTCCGGATCTGCAACCACGATGACAAGAGGCCGAGGCCGACGCAGCGTAGCAAGAGGTACCCCAAAATCCTTTTACCGTGACGATGTGTGCTTTATTCTAGCGGTTGAACCTTGGATAGTGCTAGGGTTACATGTTTCCTAGTTGATTGAAGTTGACATGTGCTTAAATTTATAATTTATCTAGTACTCTATTTCTAAACATGTATTTACACATGTAAGAACCGCCACTAAATGGTTATGAACGAGCGCGGGCCGCAAATATCATGGAGAATGTTAGAAGAATGGAAGAACTTGGCGTCAATGGTTTAGCTTCTGGTCTAAAATCATTGTGCACAAAAACTGCATTTGCAAAGGCAAAAAAGTCAGGCAGCAAGGGTAGTGACGCTGAAGGTTCTGATTCATCCGAATATCTCCCTGAAGCCGGAGAGGGAGTTAAGGGAGGTGGTGATACAGATACAGATTTAGAAGAGGAGCCAGTACCCCTCGCAATTGAGGTGCTTCTTCTATCTTGGCTTGTGATGGGAGGGAGGGGGGTTAGATAGCAATGCAATTCTTTGTTGTGTATATACTTGGTTAATTTGTGGGCATGCTTACTGGTTATGTTTTTTTCTCCAATTTCAGCCTCCTATTCCAACTACGCGTAGAAAAGTCTGTGCCAAAAGGACAAAAGGCAGCGCCGATATGGGTCCTGGGGGAAGGCAATCTAAGAGAGTGAATTCAACTCCACCAACAGAGGTGCCTCTTGGAGTTTCTACTCGGTCTAAAAGGCAGCGCACATCTGCACAAGGTGAACACACCTTGCCACCAGCAGCGGAAAACAATGGCGGTGAAGCTGTACGCTTTGATGAATTGACTGGAGACATTGGTGTGGACAGCCATCCTAGCCCTCTAAGGGACTGGACATGTCCAGATGACCTTACCCATGGCGAAGAGCAGACCGGTCAGCAGAATGACCCCACTGATGAAGGTTGGTTATACTTACATGACCATCAATCAATTCTCACTATTTGATATCACTATTTGATTTGCAACAATCTGAATGTATGAAAACTGTGTAGTACCAATGCAAACAAGAGCGAGGAAGCCGAGGTCAGCAACTAGGGGAGTTTTGCTTGACAAAATGACCAGATCGATGGGAATAAGGATAGCCATCTCTGTTGTCGAGGGGAACAGAAGGCCACATGAACCAGTGCAAGCTGCCAAGTTTGCATCAGAGGCAGGTGTAGTAGTTAGGTCTCAAGTACCGATTTTGACGCATTGGAAACAATACAAGAAAGAGACTGAACATTTTAAGGGATTTGTGGGCAGGCTATCTGTAAGTATAAATCTACACTCTTGTTCTTACATTCAACTCTGCCTTGAGCAACTTAGTAATGGATTTGCATTAACACTTTGGCAGGCGAGGCTGGCCATTGACACCACTGACAAGCCAACAAAGGAAGCATGTGTGAGTGTATTCCAGTCTGGGGTACGGCAGATGCGGTACAGGTTGAAGCAAGCCTACTTCAATGGCATCCCTGCTGATGAGATCAAAACGACCTCTCCTGTCCCTTAAATGACTGATGCACAGTGGTGTGAACTCGTCGAAAAGTGGTCAAGTGGTAAGAACAAGGTATGTGCTGCTGAAGTGGTGCAAACACATCATGTTCTTGTCTAGTCTTTCTATTTTCTACTTGTGTTGGAGTCTAACACAAAGAAAGTTGTAGGCAATCTCTGAGCAGAACACGCGAAACCGTGTAAAAGTCAGGTACCATCAGGCTACAGGATCTCGCAGCTATGTTGCACAGCTGCACTCATATGTAAGTGATGGTTGTGTTTTATTGTTACTTTTTACATTCAATACCCACTGCCTTTGTATAACAGTTGCACACATGTGCAATTTCCAATCTGAAACAGAAGGAGAAGAACAAGAAGAAGGACGCAGAACTCGGTGAAGAAGTTGATGAAGAACATGATGAACTTCATGAAGAACTTGATGCAGTGGAAGTCTTCAAGGACTTCCATACCAGTAGGAAAAAGGGCCTGAGTGACACTGCAAGACAAGCAATTGTAAGTGCCTTCATTTGCTTTCCTTGAAATCTGCTCAAGTCATTGTCATAACAGAAGGAGAAGCAGCAGCAGGCAGTAGCATTAGCAGTAGCAGCAGCAAGGAGTAACCTAATGTAGCATTATCATTTTCAAGTTGTAATTTTACACCTATGCCCTGCTGTAGGTTTTTCCCCTCATTATGCTTATGTCAAGTACTTGTTATGAATCAGTGAAGTCTATGCATTACTTATTTTGAATTAATCCATGTATCTTTGGTCTCTCTGTTTATGATTTTTTTAATTTCAATTTAAGTCATCTTCCACTATGTGTAACCTAATGTTTAATCCTTGAATTTTGTAGTCTACTATGGAAACTATGCGAGCAGAACTTGTTGCTGACGGGCAGGCACTGTTGCCTAGTGCTGATGTTGTTTCCAAGGTCCTCTCCCAGAGCAGCTGCAACACCCAATTTTTGAAGAATGTTGGTATCCCGACAAGCTCCACCAAAACAGAGACATCTACAGAGAAAGCGCTTCGGGAACAACTTGCTGCTGAACAAGATAGTTCAGCTGCTCTCCACCAACAAGTAGACGAACTGAAGAAGAAGACAGAAAAGACTGAAAGGGAGTTTGAGGAGTTTAAGAAGCAACAGGAAGAGAACAATATGCTCCTTAAGCGTATCTTGCTCTTGAACGGCGGCGCTGGTAACTCTCAGTCTTGAACTTTTGTTGTGGCTTCATGCGGTGAACTCGTGTGGCGGCTTGATGCGGTGAACTCGTATGGCTTGATGCGTGAACTCTGTTAGTGGTGTGGTGATTGGTGAATTCCTATCAATATTCGCTTGTGAACTGAAAAATATGTGCTTATGAGCTTGAACAATGTAATATGTTGTCATTCTGTGATTTCTATCCAGTAGACTTGTGACGAACTGGGTTTAATTTTGTGATGAAATGATCGCTGTACATGTGGACCAATAAACAATGAAAAGCCACGTGGACAAATCAGGAACCGACACGTGCCTTGTGGCACGTCACCTGCCAGCATGGACAACGACACGTGGCGCCTGCTCGTGGCACGCCACGTCAGCTGACATCGTGGATTCTGCCACGTCAGCTTCCAGCGTGGTTCTGTCCATGTCATCGACCACGTGGCACAGCCACGTCAGCTTCCAGCATGGACGCTGCCACGTGCCACTGTCCACATCAGCTCCCACAAAGGCTCGGCACTCAATTTGTGACGAAAACAGTGACGATTTTGGTTTCATCATAGAAGGGAAACGGTTCTACGACAAAAACGTCTTCGTCACGGATGAAAGCACTTCCATGACGAAAAATTCAGTTTCGTCACCGTGCAACAAATGTGATGCTCCGTTTTTGACGAACCAAAATTTGTCACTAATTCGTCACAAAAAGAATATTTATGATGAATCAGGCTTTTATTATGACGAAGTCTGTTAGTCATGTATGTGCACATTCCTACTAGTGTTGGTTTTAGTCTTTAGTGGTTGGAAGTTGGTGAGAAGGAAAGAGCCGTGTCTCCTTTGATGTTCTCTATGTGAGCTCTCTGTGTCTGTGTTCCTCCAGGAAAGAATGTAGTGTGTGTTCTTGAGATTGGAGAGGGTGAAGAGAGGGATTGAGTAGAGAATCCATGTAATCATTCCTCTTGTTCTAATGTCCATGCGTATCGGGACTCCTTGTGATCCTCTTTTGATTTGGAATGGAAATCTGAAGTTTATTTCTCCTGTTCGTGCGCTCTGTTCTTCGTTTTCCCTTTTTGAGTGAGTTTTGATTTTCTGAGATTTGAGTTGTTTCTTGCTGGAGAGTGCCAAAATGGGTTGCTGTACGTTGGGATGATGCTTCAAGATCATTTGATCAGTTAAAATCCCAAGATCCCATTCTTGATTTCAGATTTTGCCTTTTGGTCTCCTCTGTTCATCTCTTCTCCTCTAGGGTTTTGGTGAAATCTTTGTTTCCTCTCTTGAGATGGCATGAAATTTGGTACCTAGAGTCCAGGGGCTATCTATTTGCTATCCTCAACGTTTCGTTGCCAAAGGATCAAGGAGTGGGGAGAAATTTGGTTTTTGATGGTGCACTCTGTAGTTTTTCAGTTCTTGGTGAAAATCTAAAATTCATGTGTTTTTGTTCATTTCCCAGGCTGTTTGAGGTTTCTAGGATATTTATTTTAAGGTCTAGTGCTCGTTGTCTGAAAAGAATGAAAGAAATCCTTCAATTCCTCTGATTTCCCGAAGTCTGAACATTCTTTGTGCCAAGTTGTTTTTGGGCTCTAGCTTCTGCCCTTTTTTCAGTGCAACCGGTCTGACCGCCGGCTCCCTACCGGTCTGACCGGCCCGAGTGTGGCGGTCTGACTGGCCTAGGCGGTCTAACCGGCCCGAGAGCTGCGGTCAGACCGGCCCCCCTGACAGCTGTGTTGTTTGCTGTTTTGGGTGAGGTTTGTCTCCATGATTTCCTTGTTTCCTTTGCTGAGCTTTCCTCTTTGTTGGTTGAGGTTCCAGTAGGTTCTTGTGTCCTTCTTCATAGCATTTCTTGCTATTGGAGAATAACACTTGCTAAGTAGGTACTTGTGTTGGGGGACGAATGTTGAGAACGACATTCACCCCCCCCCCCCCTCTGTCGTCATTTCGGTCCAACATAAAGAGAATATTCTGAATTAATAATTTAATATTATACTCTTGTGGGAAAACATACAATTTGACTGATACAAGTAAAATATTGTTTTTGCAAAAACCTTCACTCTGATCTCTCTCTCTAGCTTTGATCAGTCGGTACTAAGTAAACATGAGAAACAAAACAAACTCTTTCCTTTCTGTTGTGTCGTTACTCAGTGAATGGCATTGTAGCTAGGGCTAATCTTGTCTGGAGCTTAAATGCCAGCGATTCCATTCCTAAATTTTCTGAACTAATCAGGACTTTGTTTTATCTGATTCCTTACTCCAACTTCTCTTCCTTGGTTTCTTTGCCTCCTCAACAGCAACAAAGAAGACCAATAGGAAAAAAAGTTCCCAATCGATGTTGACACGTCACCCCTTCCTCTTAATCGCTCCCCTCACTCACTCACCCTTGAAAGGGAAGCAGTTGGATTGGATCTCATCTAGGGAAAGAAAGCATAAACCCATTTATTCATTTTTTAAACCAGGGGCACGGGTTCTACAATTCATTTTAAGAACAAGAGAAGGCATACACTAGTGAGAGACCATGTGGTTGTAACCCCATGTGTGTGATGAGTAATTGACATCGGTTTAGGAGAGTCGAGTTTGGTTTGTGTGGTTCGGACCATGTCGTTGCGTGGTGCAATGGGTTCGGTCGGACTTGGTCAAACCTAGTCAAAGTGGTTAGAATGCAGATTATGTCGATTTGACAGGTTTGGGATACTTCTTGCATAATGAGGTTTGTTGTGGTTACAGACCAAACAGAGAGAGATGTGGTAGTGGAGAGTTGGGAGAGTGTGATCGGTAATGGCTTGGGTCCTCCCCCATGGCCTGTATTCCATATGTATATACACATGGGGAGTGCTTTTACAATTATACCCTTACATCTGAGTATCACATTCAGGGGCACTTATGTCATTACACATGGCCTATTCTGGGCCTTATAACCTTCTACCAGGCCTGCTGGGTTTAGGTGGGGGCCACCCCTACAACTTGACCGAAGGCTGAGGCCGTAGCCGAAGCCGATGCCTTGATTGGTGGTTGAGGTAGACGCGCGCGCGCGCTCCGTTTCCTACCCTTCGAACGGGTGGCAGCGGAGCTGGCGCCTAGACGAAGTAGACGCGCGCGCGCTCCGTCCCCTACCCTTCGAACGGGTGCCAGCGGAGCTGGCGCCTAGTCGAGGTAGACGCACGCGCGCTCCGTCCCCTACCCTTCGAACGGGTGGCTGCGGAGCTGGCGCTTGGTCGGAGTAGACGCGCGCGCGTTCCGTCCCCTACCCTTCGAACGGGTGGCAGTGGAGCTGGCGCCCAGCCGAAGTAGACGCGCGCGCGGTCCGTCCCCTACCCTACGAACGGGTGGCAGCGGAGCTGGCGCCTAGCCGAAGACCTTGCGCCACCGATGTCGCTATGCCTCGGAACCGTTGTGACCCCGCGGTCTGGTAGTGCACTTTTAATGGCAGCTGGAATCGTGCCGACGCCTGGCCTGTCAGGGGGAAGGCTGTCGCGTCGTGCAGTATGCCTTCCGTGGGTGGGGCACGCGGCGGTTTATGCCTGGTGCGTCGTGGGATGTGAGCGGTTGCGTGAGCGCGGCCGTTCGCCTCTTCCCTAAGCAAGCGGGACGCGTGTCGGTCGCGGTCTGGCGTTGCGCGCTGCCTGGCCACCTACCAGGGTTGCCCCTCCAGATGCCGGCGGTTCTTCTTTCCAGTCGTGGGTAGTCGAACCGCTGGGGGTTTTAATCTGGCTGCACTTCTGGTCGTGGAGGAGGCGAGCGGGCTTTATAAGGCGCCATTCGCTGTGGTGGGGGCGCTCTATCCCGCCTGCCGCCTATCTCTGCTTACTTCATGTTGATAGCCCTTTTGCCCTAATCTCAGAACAATGGCCGATCAGGACGGTGCCCCCCGCCATCCCGGCGGCTCCATGTCTAGCCGAGACGAGTTGTCCTTCCCTTCTGAGGATTGCAAGCTGGTGCTGCGGGGGCGCTCGCGAGGTGACGAGCGGTGGGACGCCATGGAATACTCGGGAGATTGCTGCTCCCGTGTGCTGGGGAAGAGCCGCGTGACCGAGGAGACGCTGCGGCGGCTTGTACAGGAAGGGATCGAGGAGCGCGTTGGGGCTCGCCTACCCCGCCGCGACGAGACGGAGCCGAAGCCCCAGGAAACAGAGGCGATCGTTTTTGTCGCATTCTTTGACGCCGGCCTTCGAATGTCCTCAACGACGTTTGTGGGCGAAGTCCTGCGGACCTACGGGTTGGAGCTAGCGCAGCTGACGCCAAACGCCATAGTCCGTCTAGCCGTCTTCACATGGGCCATGCGGACGGAAGGCCGGCGTCCCAGTGCAAGCCTGTTCGCCACCCTGCACGACGCGTGTTGCCGACCCAGGAAGGTTGAGGGGGCTGTGTCCAATTTTGGCAGCGTGGATTTCGTGCTACGAGAGTCCTGCACGACGCTATTCCCTGCGCCAACCCGTTTGGAGATGTGGGAATCCGGCTGGACGCGCCGGTGGTTTTATTACATCGTGACTAGCAGGAGTGGCCTGCTGTGCCGAGGTGGGCCAATCTCGTTCAATAGCTCGCCAAGTGTGAAGCCGGAAGCTGATGACGCACGGAGGCTATGGAGGCTTGCTGGCGTTGCACGTCGGCTAAGTATGCACGACTTGGCTGAAGAGTTTGCGATGTACGGGGTGGCGCCACTCTCCGCCCGATGGAAGTACGGACGACGGGGTGACGACCGAGAGGACGGGGTGCGCCCATCGTTGTCTTGCCTGCTTCCGCCCTCCGCTCCTTGTAAGTCGCGCGGTGCGTTGGTGCGCATCCCTTTGTGTCTGCGTAGCCCGTGGCTGACCGACTTGTTCCCTTTTGTGCAGTGGCTCGGCTGGAAGATGCGGAGCGCACGGTTGCGACGTTCCTGGGTCCGTACACACTCAAGGAGCACAAGCTGCGTGAGGCTGCGACCAAAACGGCGAAGCAGGGGCGGATAAACCGCTCGTGCGAGGTTCTGCGCATTGTTGTACCCGAGCGCACGGTGCCGGCGGAGACTCCCGCAAAGGCTTAGAGTTGTCGTGGTGGCGGTAGCCAAGCGGGAGCATGCGCTGAGGTTGCCGCATCCAGCCCGCCAGCCACCTCGGCGGCTGGCACCGGTGGGACGGGACGTGCGGCCGGTGATAGGTCCGGCCGGACCAGCTCGGGAGGGCGCGTCGCCTTGAGCCCATTGGCGGCACCCTCCGTCGGCGCTGTTGAGCCCATGAGTACGCCCCTCGTGGTGCCGGAACCTGCCAACCCGGGGGAGGACGTCGCTCCAAGCAGTGCTTTGCCACCTCCGGCGGCTGCCAAGGATGCGCTCGGGCTGGTAGGGACCGAAGGCGCGACAGGAGCTACGGCTACCGACGTCGCGGAAGAATCGCCCGTGGAACCACAGGCAAAACGCCCTCGAGTCTGGTCCCCTGCGCTTCCAAGGGGTCGGTACGGCGTTGCCGGCCCTATGCTTGGAGTTGCGGTGCCCGACGCGGCCGGCACTGCCGAAGGGTCTTCTCGACCACCTACCGAGGTACTCGCCCCCCAACTGGTGGTTGAACAAGCACCCCCTCCTGCCGCGGCAGGGGGTGCAGAAGGTAGGTGCAGTTCGCTTTCCTCGCACGACTTTGCGAAACTCTCCCCGATTTGCTCGCTCATTCCGTCGACATCAGGCGAGATGAAGTCTCCCGGACGTGGTGAAGGATCGAGCAACGGGGGTGTGCGCGACGTGCCGGACGCTACCCACGGGCCGGAGGACTTGGCGGAGACGCTCGGGCCGGTCGAGGAAGGGGCCGGCGTTGCTCTCCGCAGTGCCATGACCTTCGGCGAGCATTGCGGCTTCCTCGGCGCCTGCCTCGCCCTCGCCATGCTTCACACTCATGGGTGTAGACATGTCCATGAGCTAGCGAACCCTCACCTGGACCTTCCTGCCCGGCCGGAGGCGATGTCGGACGCCATTCGCTTTACCGAACCCGACCTCCGAAACTTCCACCGACGGATCTGGGGCTATGTCGGGAAGGACGCAGCCAGGATCGTAGTGCGACAAACGCTGCACGGGGGCGGGGACATCCTCCGCTGGCTCGAAGGAGTTCCCCGGCTCCAAGGTGGCAGCGCAGGCCCACCGGCACCGCCACCACGCGAGGGATGAACGGCTGGTTAGGGGAGTGGTGTAGTGTGCGCTCCTGCTTATGGCCATGTAACCCCGACATCTTTTGCGGTGAATCGAAGTAGCACCCGTTCTTAATGCTGTATGCTGTTTTTATACTCCAAGGAGTACGCGCAGGAGCAGCGCCTGTGCGTGCGCGAGATTCCCGTCTTATTTAGAGTCCGTAGACTGGCGCGTGCGTAGGCGGACCTCGACGCTACCACTTCATTTAGAGTCCGCAGACTGGCGCGTGCGGAGGCGGACCTCGACGCTACGACTTCATTTAGAGTCCGTAGACTGGCGCGTGCGGAGGCGGACCTCGACGCTACGACTTGATTTAGAGTCTGTAGACTGGCGCGTGCGGAGGCGGACCTCGACGCTACGACTTCATTTAGAGTCCGTAGACTGGCGCGTGCGGAGGGGGACCTCGATGCTACGACTTGATTTAGAGTCCGTAGACTGGCGCGTGCGGAGGCGGACCTCGACGCTACGACTTGACTTAGAGTCCGTAGACTGGCGCGTGCGGAGGCGGACCTCGACGCTACGACTTCATTTAGAGTCCGTAGACTGGCGCGTGCGGAGGCGGACCTCGACGCTACGACTTCATTTAGAGTCCGTAGACTGGCGCGTGCGGAGGCGGACCTCGACGCTACGACTTCATTTAGAGTCCGTTGACTGGCGCGTGCGGAGGCGGACCTCGACGCTACGACTTCATTTAGAGTCCGTTGACTGGCGCGTGCGGAGGCGGACCTCGACGCTACGACTTCATTTAGAGTCCGTAGACTGGCGCGTGCGGAGGCGGACCTCGACGCTACGACTTCATTTAGAGTCCGTAGACTGGCGCGTGCGGAGGCAGACCTCGACGCTACGACTTGATTTAGAGTCCGTAGACTAGCGCGTGCGGAGGCGGACCTCGACGCTACGACTTCATTTAGAGTCCGTAGACTGGCGCGTACGGAGGCAGACCTTGACGCTACGACTTGATTTAGAGTCCGTAGACTGGCGCGTGCGGAGGCGGACCTCGACGCTACGACTTGATTTAGCTGCGCGCGGGGGTGATTTTCTGCACGTTGCGGCCAGACACTGTTACTTTTGGAAACAGCGAGCTTTATTGAACTCCCGTTTGCGCGGGCGAGCATCGTTCAAGGAGGGGCTGATGCCATTATAATCTTCGTCCTGCTTCTAGGCGTAATATCGCTGCAACTTGTCCGCGTTCCATGTGTGGCGGAGAGTTTGTCCCTCGATTGTGGCGAGGCGGTACGCTCCCTTCTGCAATGCTTCCGCCACGATGTATGGACCTTCCCACTTGGACTCCAGCTTGCCGACGGTCTCCGCATGGAGCGCCGTTCTGAGGACGAGATCCCCAGGGTTGAACCTTCGTGGGTATACAGACCGTTCTCGAGTACGTACTATCTGCCGCACGTACTTCTCGACATGTTGGGCTGCGCTCGCCCGTGCCCCATCAAGGAGGTCCAAGGATACGCGACGCTCCTCGTCGGGCGCTTGGACGAGGACCCTCCGTGAGCCAGCCTTGATTTCTTCGGGCGTCACGGCCTCGTCGCCAAAAAGGAGCTTGAAAGGCGTGAACCCCGTCGAGCGCGTTACGGTTGTGCGAAGGGACCAGAGGACGCTGTGAAGCTCGCCCGGCCACCTGCCCTTGGGTAACCCGACGATGCGCTTTTTGACAGCGACAGAGATGGCGTTGTTCGCCCTCTCGACTGCTCCGTTGGACTGGGGGTGCCCAACCGAGGCGAACCGAAGCGTGATGCCCATGCCGTCACAGAACTCTTTGAATAGGGTGGCGTCAAACTGCAGACCGTTGTCGACGGTGAGCTCCCTGGGCACGCCGAAGCGACATATGATGTTCTGCCAGATGAAGCGCTGCATGGCCGCCGAGGTTATATTGGCCAGGGCTACCGCCTCCGGCTATCTGGAAAAATATTCCAGCGCAACTACCACGAACCGTAGGTCCCCTGGGGCTCGGGGAAGTGGTCCTACTATGTCGACGCCCCAATGTGCCAGTGGCCACACTGGGGGGATGGGGTTGAGGTTCGTCGGGGGCCTGCGGATGATGCGTCCCATCCACTGGCACCCCTGGCACCGGCGCACGAGGTCCTGGGCGTCGGTGATGGCAGTCGGCTAGTAAAAACCTTGCCTGAATGTCTTGCCGACCAATGACCTCGGCGCGAGGTGAGACCCGCACACCCCCGCGTGGATCTCTTCAAGGAGTTTTTTCCCCTCTTCGCGGGAGAGGCAACGCAGGAGCGGTGCGTAGACTCCCTTCTTGTAGAGTGTCCCTTCGAACACCTGGAAGGATCTGGCACGGTTTTGGAGACGCTGGAGCTCGGCGGGGTCCTCCAGCTCCGCAATGCCCTGCAGGAAATTGAAGATAGGCTCTCGCCAGTCGCCCTGCTGGACGACGTGGCGAACGAGAGCCGTGTCCTGGTTATCCTGCGCGATGGTCTCCTGCAGCAATACTTCGTAAAATGCCCCGTCAGGGGGTGGCAGTTGTTGGCTGGCCGCCTTTGCGAGAGCGTCGACCTGCTCATTTTCCGCGCGAGGGATGGCCTTGACCGTGACGCCCAAGAAATGCCTTTCCCTCGCTCTTACAGCCGCGAGGTATTTGGCTTGCTCAGGATCCTTGTCTTGGTATGACTTGTCCACGTGGCTTGCCACTAAACGTGAGTCCGTGCGGACGAGCACTCGCCACGCACCAACTGCCTTGAGCTTTGTCAGGCCGAAGAGCAGCGCTTCATACTCAGCTGTGTTGTTAGTGGCCGGAAACGCGAGGCGCGCCGAGTATAGCAGGCCCTGCCCCTCGGGCGTAACAATTATTGCGCCTACACCCGCGCTCGCGACGCCATAGGCTCCACCGATGGTGAGAGTCCAGACCGGGTCGTCGTGCTTCTGGGCGGGCTGAGCCGGCGGAGTCCATTCTGCGAGAAAGTCGACGAGTACTTGAGATTTGATTGCCGTCCGCGAGGCATACGTCAGGGAGAACGGGGCGAGCTCGGCAGCCCACTTGCCGATGCGCCCCGTGGACTCCTTATTGTGTAACATCTCCACTAGGGGAAATGAGGAAGGCACTGTGATCGGGTGGGCCAGAAAGTAATGTCGAAGCTTCCTGGAGGCCATGACCAACGCGTAAGCCAGCTTTTCCAGCTCCGTATATCTCGTCTTGGCGCCATGGAGGGCTTCGGAGACGAAGTATACGGGCCGCTGTATGGCGCCTTCCTCTAGGATGAGGACGGCACTAACCGCTGTAACCGACGCGGCCAGATAGAGCAAGAGGGGAGCCTCTGGTGCTGGGGCGACCAGAGTGAGGAGGCTTGCTAAGTGTTTCTTGAGCTCGTTGAAGGCCTCCGCACAGCCGCTATCCCAACAAAATCCGTCGCACCCGCGAAGTGTCTTGAAGAATGGCAACCCCCGCTCCGCCGCCCTGGAAAGGAAGCGGCTTAGGGCTGCCATGCGGCCCGCCAGCCTCTGGACCTCCCTCGTCGTCTTGGGCGGCTCCATGCCCAGGATGGCCTCAATCTTGTCGGGATTCTCCTGGATGCCCCGTCCGGATACGAGGAAGCCCAGTAGTTTGCCCGCCTGGACGCCGAAGACGCACTTGTCGGGGTTGAGCTTGATGTCGGCCTTCCTAAGATTGTCGAAGGTCTCCTGGAGGTCCCGGCCGTGCAAAGCGAGCTGCCGGGTTTTGACTACCACGTCGTCGATGTACGCTTCCACGTTCCTCCCGAGCTGGGCGGCGAGGGAAAGTGCGACGAAGCGGGTAAAAGGTGGCGCCGGCGTTCTTCAGGCCAAAGGGCATCCTGACGAAGCAGAAGGTCCCGATTGGTGTGATGAAACCGGTCTTGTCCTCGTCATCTTCGGCCATATACACTTGATGATAACCAGAGTAAGCATCCAGGAAACTCATTAGCTCGCACCCAGCGGTAGCATCGACCAATTGGTCGATGTGTGGCAAGGGGTAATTGTCCTTTGGGCACGCCTTATTGAGTGCCGTGAAGTCGATGCACATACGCCAGGCTCCGCTGGCCTTCTTGACCAATACGGGGTTGGCGAGCCACTCTGGGTGATGGACCTCACGAATGACCCCGACCCGGAGAAGCTTCGCCACCTCCACCTTGGCCGCCTGCTGCCGATCCATGGACATACGGCGAAGCTTCTGTTTGATCGGCTTGGCATCAGGGCGGACCGCCAAGCGGTGCTCGATTACTGCGCGGTCTACGCCCTTGATGTCCTCCGGCGACCACGCGAAAATGTCGGCGTTGTCCCGAAGCACTTGGAGTAGATCTCGCTCGACCTCCGCAGGGAGCCCCTCGCCAATGGACACAAACTGCCCCTCCGCCTGGAGCGGCACCTTTTTGACTCCACCTTCGGGCCGAGGCTTAGGCGTCCATCCTGGAGCGGAGGGCGTGTCGCCGAGCATGCCCAAGAGGGCGTGCACCGGGCGGTGCAAGTTCCGGCTACTGACTTCGACGCGCCTGGCGAGGTCCTGGTCGCCAAAGACAATGATCACGCCCTCTGGGCCTGGGAGCTTCATGCATAAGAAGGCGTAGTGTGGGACCGCTTCGAGGGAATTGATGGCAGGCCGTCCCAATATGACGTTGTAGGGATGCGGGATGTCTACGATGTCGAAGATGACGTGCGCGCTTCGGGTGTTACGCCCCTGGCGGAATGTAACTGGGAGGGACACGTGTCCTATGGCCTCCAGCGGTTGGCCTCCGAAGCCTTGAAGTGGAGCTCCTGACTGCTCTAGGCGGCTTCGGGGGATTCCCATACGTTCGAGGGCCCCTGCGAACAGGATATTCGCAGAGCTCCCCCCGTCGACGAGGACGCGCCTGACATCATGGCCTGCGATGTGAGCCTGAATGACTAAAGGGTCTTGATGAGGGAACTCTACGCCCCTGGCGTCATTCAGGGTGAAGGTGATGTTGTAGGGCGGCACCCACGGTATCGATCGGTGCACGGGGGCCCCTAATAGGGAACCACCAGTGATAACACTGACAGTGCGGTGCTGCGCGTCTGCCCTGTCGGAGGCTCGCAGGGGACCACCTCTTGGGTGCCGCTCATGGACTTCGGCAAGGGGCCGAGGAGACGAGGCCCGAGACTCGGCCATCATCCGTCGCAGTTCCATGACTGCAGTGCACGCCTTCGTGTAGTGATCGCCGTAACCATGTACCTCGCACCACTTGCCATAGCCCCGAAGCTCTTGCTCCGCGCGGGGTCGCTCGCCACGACCTGGTCCGCCTTCGCATCCCCGGCCTCCTTTCCACGGTATGGGGGCAGGTCCTCGAAGGGCGTTCCCGATACCGAGGACGTGGCGGACCTTGCGTGGTCTGCGCTGGTGACGCCGGGGCTTGTGCCTGCTCCTTAACGAGCCTTCCTGCTCCCCGGGGCCGTCACCTCTGGGAGTGTCCTCCCGGGGTTGGCGACTGCGGCCCTTCTTCGGGGGATCATCGTCCACCTCGTCGTGGGCGAGGTCGGGGGCGGGGGTGCTGCGTCTCCGCGCATCTTCCTCGGCCCGCGCGTACCCCTCCATTTTGTCGAAGAGCTTGGCAACAGTCTTGATAGGCTTGCGCGCGTTGTATTCGGCCAGGGGGCCCGGGCGGAGGCCTTGTACGGCCGCGTTGATGACGGTTGTCTCGTTAACGTGCTTGACCTGGCATCGCACGCTTTCGAACGTTTGAAATAGTCCCGGAGCCTCTCTGAAGGCTTCTGCTTCACGGCGAAGAGCTGGCCCGCGTCAACTTGCTCAGCATAGTTCCCTTGAAAGTTGTTGTGAAGGCGGTCGCGGATCTGCTCCCATGCATAGATGGAGTTTGGCTTTATGGTAAAAAACCAGGAAAGCGCCACTCCTTGCAACGTGAGGGGGAGTCCCTTTGCCTTTGTAGTGTCGTCTCCCCCCGCGGCTTCGATTGCGGTTTCGTAGACACGCACGAACTCATGGGGGTCCGTATCGCCTTTGTATGGCCCGATGACATTGGGGAATTTGAAGTCTTCGGGCCACACCGCCCACTGTAGCCCTGCAAAGAGCGGGGACTCTGGATCGACGCGCTGCAGCGGCGCGCAGCTGTCTGCCCTTTCTGGCGTGGGATTTGGCGCGACCACTGGCGCGGCCTGCTGGATGCAAGCCTCTTGCATGTCTCGAACAGCCCCGCGAAGATCCCCTAGCTCCTTCCGGAACGCTTTGAAGGCCGTCCGCAGGGCGCTTTCCACCGCCGGCGCAGGCGGGGTCGCTCCGCGAGCTCCCGAGCTACCGGTCGCTCCGTCGTGGCTACCTCCAACCGCCCGGTCCGCGCTACCGGCGAGCGCTGCGGCGAGGGCGGCGAGGTCGGTTGCTGTCGCGTCGGTGGGGTCGGTCGTCGCAGCGCCGATGACGGGGTTGGTCGTCGCAGCGGGAGCGTCGACGTCCTCGACCACCGCGCCTGCGTCGTCACCCGCACCCGCAACAGCCGATGCCGAAGCCCTGGTACCCACGCCGACTTCTTTCCCTTTGTCGCCGCCGACGAAGCTTTCTTTGATGCCATCCCTCTTCGGATCTCAGGCTTGCTCCTGTCCTCCCCACGGATGGCGCCAACTGTTGTGGTTACAGACCAAACAGAGAGAGATGTGGTAGTGGAGAGTTGGGAGAGTGTGATCGGTAATGGCTTGGGTCCTCCCCCATGGCCTGTATTCCATATATATATACACATGGGGAGTGCTTTTACAATTATACCCTTACATCTGAGTATCCCCTTCAGGGGCACTTATGTCATTACACATGGCCTATTCTGGGCCTTATAACCTTCTACCAGGCATGCTGGGTTTAGGTGGGGGCCACCCCTACAACAAGGTTCATTGATGCATTTATGTTTTAATGTATCAAGCGGTGCTATTTGATGTGTTTCTTATTTGTGATGACTGCAGGATGTCGAAGCGGAGCTGTGGTGAGACACGAGGTGACCGGACTAGACACAGACGGTGTCGAGGTCAGAACGGTTGGCTGTGTCGAAGACGGCGGAGATTCGATGTGGTTGCGAGTCGTGGACGACAAGGAGCGCGGAAACTTCCCGGAAGGTGCAGGAGGGGCGAATTGGGAATTTCGTGAGGCTGCACAGGCGGGAGATGGTTCCGTTCGGGTTTAGCCGGCGTAACGGGTTAAAGACCCGTTAGCAAAGGGCTATAAATAGGTTGGAGGGGCTGCATGCCTCCATATGGCTTTGGGAGAGAGTTAGGGTTTGCTTTGGTCAAAAGAGTCTTTAGGAGGTAGTTTTGCTTGGGGCTTTAGTTGGTAGAAGAGGCAGGGTTCTGTTGAGAGCTTGTCCCCTTCGTAGCTTCTCCGTGTGTTCCTCCCAAGAAGCATGTGAAGCTCTTGGTGATCTTGAGGATGGAGAGGGAGAGTGAGGAGATGGATTGAGAGTCTTGTAATCATTCCTCTTGTTCTAATGTCCATGCGTATCGGGACTCCTCTGTAATCCTTTTGCTTCAATGAATGGAAATATGAAGTTTTCTCCCGTGCTCTCTGTTCTTCCTTCGTTCTCCTTTTGGGCTTGATTTTGAGTTTCGTGATTTCTTGTTGTTTGTTGTTGGGGAATGCCAAAATGGGTTGCTATGACATGGGGGATGCTCAAAAGTCATTTGGCTATTTAATCCCAAGAGCAAACCGAGTTTGATTCCAGATTTAGTTTTTGAGCCCTCTCTGTTCTTCATTTCCTCCTTCTAGGGTTGTATGCAAATCTTGATTCCCTTCGCGAGATGGCTTGAAATTTGGCATGGAGAGTCCAGAGGCTATTGAGTAGCTATCCTCAAAGTTTCATTGCCAAAGGATCAAAGATTCGACGAAAATTTAAGGTTTTTGCGCAGCTCTCTGAATATTTTTAGTATTTGGGCATGAATCTGAAATTCTTTTGTTTTTCCAGTGGATTCTCGAAATTGGCTCTTGGCTTATTCTTCTGGGAGTGTTCCCTAGCTATCCTCAAAGTTTCCCAAGCCAAGAATCCAAGAATCTTGCGAATTTCTCAGATTTCAGATTTGCTGTCTGAAAATCATGTTTGCTGATTTCTTCGTGCGGTACTACCGCTCCTCGAGAGGTACTACCGCTCAGATGTACTACCGCTCGGCTCAGCGGTACTACCGCCCAGAGGTACTACCGCTCGTCTCAGCGGTACTACCGCTTGCAGTCAGACCTGCTCTGAAATTATTTTTTCTTGACTGTTTCTTTCTGGATCTGGTTTAGCCTTGTTGCTATGACTTCCAGTAGTGCCTATCTTCTTTCTTCATAGCTTCCATAGCTATTGGAGAAGAAGCATAAGTGTGGATTCTTAAGGGGCGAATTTAATTTTCGAGAGAGACATTCACCCCCCCCCCCCTCTATCGCCATTTCGGTCCAACAACTAGTCTACCAACCTAAAAGAATTCAAGGCCTACAACAACTGTCTCATAGGACAAAGCGAGGAGGAAAACACCAAACAACATCAACTACACTACCTCCTACGCATGAAGAGACCAAATAAAACAACAAGCTACACTACCTGCAACTATAGCAAGCTACACCACAAAAAACTCCAGAGGAGAACAAGGCCTAAGAAATCGCCAAAGAAAACTCTATCACTAATAGTTAATAGAATACTTGTGACCAAGCAATGTTGATGGGAGACCATATGAAGGTCTAGAATATATTTATGATGAACAATTGGCACTTTGGTTGAGTTGAAATTGAATTTTGCAAAAGTTTTAGAAAATTCAAATTGCAGATTGTGCTGTAAGGTTTTAGATGGTCTGATTGGACCTAGAATGGTGGTCAGACTAGCCTTGACCTATTCATCAGGTTTTGTGCCTGTTGTTTGACTACCAGGGGAAGGAAGTCTGACCAACTAGTCATTGCGGTCTGAACGCCATGGGGAGAGCTGTCAAACCGGTATTGGGTGGTCTGACCGACTGTGACACGATGGTCACACTGGCTTCTCGATGGCAGATATGTCTAAGGGGTACCTTAGACATATCTGGGGTGTCCAAAAGAGTTTCTAGAGGAGCCAAACATGTTTAGGATACCCAACACATGTCTGGGGTATTGATGAAATTAGATATTGAGTTTGTTTGAGTGTGTGCACGGCATGGGTGATGTTTGTTGGGTTGTGTTGAGTTGCATGATGCATGTTTTGACTAACGTGACTCAAGTGCATGGAACATATGCTTGAGATGGTTACTTGGTCTTTAAATGTGCAGGTGGCTTGGAAAACATTAGCGATCAATGGCAAGGGACCGGGACAAAGTGGAAGAGCTAAGATCTGTGCGATCAAGTAAGTTCAGGTGAGGATATGTGGCTCAAGCAGAAAAAGCAAAAAAGACAAGGATCATGAAGAGGCAATTTGTGCATGTAGTGCGCTGAGTGACGAGGCCGAAGCACGTTGAGACGGTTCAGGGGAGTCCGAATACATGAAGATATGACATCTGGTTGTTAGGCACTACGGGCTACATCCCAAAGCATGTGGAGATGCTTTGATGTGAAGGAGAAGACAGAGTCAAATGAGGGTGCCTGGAAGCTTCCTCAAGAGTATTTTGGTAGTTGGTCAAATACCGAAAAGGTGCCCGGTTCGTGAGTGTTCTTTAGTAAGATTTGTGATTTCATGATCGTGGGAGTTCTAGCCTAAATTCTTGCTTAAATTATCTTGCTAGGATGTGTGAGAATAGATTTAGAAGTCCTCCTACCTTAGATACTTACGAGCAAGAGGAAATTTGAGTTTTAATGTTTTTAGTGTTCTTGTGACCTAGATTTAAGTCTCTTCCATTTAGTGAACCTGAGCTCAAGAACTATGTGAGTCTTAATTGGTTTAGGTTCCTAATGCCTTGAATAAGTCTCATACAAAATTTAAAAGTGTTTGGATAAGAATTGAGCAAGTTATTGATATTTGAGTTTTGACTTAAGAGTTTTTTTGGGTTAGAAACACAAAACTGGTCAAACTGGGTCTGAACCTACGATTAGACCAACAACTATCAGACTGCCCTTGTCCCTTCGGTCAAACTGGCTGTGGCGGTCAGACTGGCCCATCCATGGCGATTTGATCGGCCTTGGGCAGAAGGTTGTTGATTTTATTGTTTCGGTCTCTAGCTTTGTCTTGTGAAGCATAGTTGGAGTAGTTTGAACTTGGTGACTCTCATAGTCACTTGAGTGAATATTTTGAATACCATTATGGATAAAGTTTTGATAATCATTCACCTCCTCTGATTGCAGGCATCGGTTCTACAAGTGGTATTAGAGCTCGTTAAGCTCTTCCTCATAGATCTTAAACGATCTTATAGATATTCCACCAATCCAGTTGTCTTTGATGTGGTGACTTCCCATATTAGAAGGCGAGGATGGCTACATACATTCAGACTCAAATCAATTCTATCTAGGAGATGGTCAAGAGTTCCTATGTTGTCCCTACCGATTATCAGATCACTCCAACAAATCTTCTAGATGTGAAGGCTAATACAAAGGCTAGGAATCTCTTGATTTAGGGACTCAGTAGATATAAGTTTGACCGTGTGTCCCATCTCACTTCGGCACATGATATTATTACCCTGAGGACTCTACAACCATCAAATAGGTGCATTAGAACCAGTTCAAGAAAGAATATCAGAAGTTTGAGATGAGACTTAGAGAGTTTTTGGATGAGTTTTTTATCACTTTCATAAGATCCTCAGTGACTTGCATGCATGCTGTCGATGTGGTCTATCCTAACTCTGAAAATGTACATCAAGTTCTTGGACATTGGATATGTCAGTTTGGGAAATGAAGGTCGCTTCCATCAATGACACTGTTTTCATGAGCGAGTTCACCTTTTATAAGCTTTATTCAAGGTTGAAGACTCATGAGATCGACTTACTCTTTCTCAAGAACAAGTTGCAGCCGATGGCACTTGTGACTAATCTTACTAAGAGTCCTTCTGGCTTAGCTGAATCTACTTCTTCTGGATTGATATCAGAAAATGCAAAAAAAATGTAGAACAATGACTTCTTAGTTAAAGGCTTGAATGCTAAAATTGCTTGGCTTAGATCCTTAATTCCTGATAATGATAATTGTGAATCTTGCCTAGTTCTTCACTCTGAGTTAGATAAGCTAAGAAACATTTATTCTAATGTTGCTAGTTTGCTTAGAGTAGCACTCGACAAAATTGAGAAGATGGAAGCTTATTTTTCTCTTGGCACTACGATGCATGCTTACGTTTTTTATGAGTTGCTTGCCACTAGGGATAATCTTACTAAAATAAAAGATGTTTTTTCTTGTTGGGTTCATAGTATACACATCTCATGCTAAACAACTAAAATGTGCAAATAGTGAACTTGATCAACTCAAGTCTAAAAACTCTCTTGTGTGCTTAGGAGCTGGGGACATGAATACTAGTGCTATATCTTGCTTTAAGTGTGCTTTGTTAGATTTAAAACTTAAAAGTGCCATGGATAAAATTACTAAATTAACTGATAAGATTCTTTACCCTAGGACTCTCTCATGCTCAAAATGTTCTAAGTTAACTGCTGAAATTGATGCATTAACTAGAACTCTAAATGACTCCACTGCTAAAGAAAAACATGTTTCATATTCAGCATCAAAGAAATCTGACCCGTTTCATCCATTGCATGTGCATTTATGCTAAAATAGGTCTGGATCTAGATAATATACAAGAGGCATTTAGAGTCAGGTTTGATTAGCAGGTTAGAAAAATTAGGACTGCATCATGTGTCTCTTGTGAGTCTCTTAAGCTTGAGGTAATTGTTCATAAGTTGAGATATGCTAGGGCAGTGAAGACGAGTGAGTGTAGTTCATGTGTCACCCTAAATAAGGAAAATGACTACCTTAAAAAAACCTTAGATCTATTCTCAAGTTGCAAAAAGAATCCTAACATGATCCTAGACCAATCTAAGGTGAGTGTCAAGAATAAAGGTCTAGATTTCATTTCAATACCTTAGAGCATTCCAAGAAAAATCCACCTAAGGTAGTGAAAATCCTAAAGAGTGGCTTGTTTGAGTCAGAGACTGGACAAAGCAAGATGGTCTTTAAGCCTGCTGGATTTACACAATCTCCTTCTAATTCAGTGGGTGCTTCTTCTTTAGTAGGTCAAACTCCTAATCAAGTCAAGTACCATTGCACCTACTGTGATAGAGGTGACCACTTGTTTAGTTCTACTTTAGGCTAGCCAAACAAGAGAAGAGGGATTGAGAGAGATACTTGAGAGCTAGACAGTTATCTGTAACCCAGCGTGTCCCTATAGCTAGCTTCAGATCTAGATTTGTGTAGGACTGAAATGGCAACAGAGGGGGGTGAATGGTGCCTTCAATCCACCCCAAGTATTCACAGAATTTTTCTTCTCCGATAGCTAGAGAAGCTATGAAGATAGAAACCGATAGCACACTTGGAACCAAATAAATAGACCGACAAAAATCTTTTCCAAAGACCAGGTAGAAACTTACAAACTAAAATTGTCAAACAAATTGAAGAAACCAGATGAAACACAATGAGCTGGCACAGAAAATATTCAAACAGCTGCCAAGAAAAAGTTCAGAGAAAGAACTGCAAAGCTGGAAGCTACAGCCGGACTCAACTGAGTAATACACCCGGTTTGATTGAAGTCCATCAACAGGTTTTAACCGGAAGAAGCAAACGGTCTGGCCGCAATCAATAAGCCGGTCTGACCGGTGTGTAGGAGACGGTCTGACCGTGGTTTAGAGACAGGTCGGACTGGCTTAGATACCGGTTAACATGCTGCCTAAGAACCGGCCAGAATGGAAAGAAATGCAGTACCGTGACAAGGAGTAAAGCCAAAACGAGAAACTCGGGAACAAGTTCTGTGCCCTAAACAAAGATGACCATAAACTGCACTTTCTCAAGACCAAACACACTACAATCCAGATGCTAGGCAAACTAGAACTGCAACCAGAGAAAAAGCAAAACCGAAAATAAAAACTCAACCGAAAAGAAAAAGAAGTCAAGCGTCCAGAAGAAAACAGAAGACAGCTGAAACTTCTGAGATTTGAGCTAAAAACTGAGATGCGTTTTCTTGGAAAGAATAGACCAGAGCTGTATTACTAAAATGCCAAAGTTGATCCCAAAACCAAGCATCCAATTGAGTAAGGATTGACTGCACCTAAAAGCTTGATAGAGATCAATTCACAGGAATGAACATCAATTGGAGCAAAATACCTGATTGGCTGCAAACTAAATGACCAGTAAATACTAATTTTTGCCGAAAAGAGAACAGAGGCCTAATCGGATGATTACTAACAGGAAAAATCTTCCGTTTCACAAGACATTCAGGCAAGAATCTTTAACCAAAGAAAGATTATATCCTCTTGCTTAAGAAAAGAAACTAGAAGATACAATCACAAAGGGAAATTTGTTTGTAGAAGAAAATCTGTCTGGACTGAAAACTGAATCAAAGTCAAAAAGATCAAACAGAAGGACTGAGGAAGGATCAATCTTGCAGCTACTGAATCCAAAATACACGCAGATTTTGATTCTCTACTCATCTGGTCGAGAGATTTCAGACTAAGAAGAGAATATGACCTCAAATCCAAAAAGAACCAGAAGCACGAAAATTCCTCTGCTCACAAGAACAGTAAACCCTAGAGTATCACGAAACAGAGGAAGTGCAGTAGGAATCATTCGAGAAGAAAACAGCGACTGAATAGATTTTTCTCGGGTATAAGCTGGCCAAGTGACCTTGAGATGATACCCCGTTCAGAGCAACAAGGATTCAACGCAGATTTGATCAAGAAAAGAGCTCAAAACAGCATGAACAGATAAGAACAGAAAAAGGCAAAAATAACAGAACCAAAGCATCTTAGACTCAGATAAACTCAAATGGATTCATAGACATAGACATGAATGATTACATCAAGTTTGTCTACAGCCATCTCTGCCATTTCTTACATTCTATGATGAACACACACAATAAACACAAAAACTAAACAGCCAACTACAACTCCCCAATAACTCACGCAGGAGATGGAGAGAAAGCAAAAAACTAACTCTGTCATCCCCACCTACTCCTCAACAGAAAAAGAGATAGACCCAAAGCAAAACCCTAACTCAAAAGCCTTAACTACACCAGGGAACACCCCCTATTTATAGTCTTCCATATTGGGTTTACATTTTGCTTTGCCCATTAAGCCTCAACACTTTACCCGCTAATTCGAACCAAATCCACTTCTTTTTGTGTAGCCTTGCGTATTTACCAAAACGCCACTCCTGCATCTTCTGGGAAGGTTCCTCATTTCTTGCCGTCCAAGCTTCGCAACCACCTTGAGTCCTCACCGTCTTCGGCACATCCCAACCGCTCCGACCTCAGCACCGCCTGTGTCTAGTTCGGTCATCTCGTGCCTCGCCACGACTCCGCCTCGATGTCCTGTAGCCATCACAGACAAAAAACACATCACATAGCACCACTCGAGATACAGAAAACACAAAGTTGTATTAGAATTAAAAGCTCACACCCAAAATAGCCCAACGATCGGTCAAAAAGAAAATAGGCGTCCTAAGCACGTCCGACCGCATTCGACCAGGTCCGACCATAGTCGACTGCACCATGCAACGACTTGGCTCGAACCACTCAAACCAAACTCAAACTTTCCCGATCACACGTCAATTACTCATCACAAACATGGGGTCACAACCACATGGTCTCTCAATTTGTTGAGAACTTCTTTGATGGATTTAGGTTGGCCTCTCATCCAAGCGTAGGGTACCATAAGGGCAGGAAAGATTCATGAGTGTTTACCAGACAAGGTGAAAGCCAGGCTTCTATTAGACCTAGGCGAGAGTTCAGGGGGAATCTGGGTAGAGCTCGTGTGGGTATGTTCTTATGGTGTCCATGCTTTGTCTCATTCTGTATCATCTTTAGTTTATGCTTCTACTGGTTCTGCTTCTACACTTCTTGTGTCTTGGTACTGGATTTCTAAGTCTTTTATCATTAACCCCAATATTGAGACCTTGAGATTTTCTGCTTCTGTGATGTAGGTCCGGCAGGGGAGGAAGGAGAACATGTGGCTAGTGGACTCCGGATGTTCTTGACACATGACTGCAAATTCAAGATGATTCTCCTCTCTCACTCAAACATCTGATGACAAGTTCATCACATTCAGGGATGCTTCTACCAGGACCTTAATGGCCAAGGGCACAGTTCGTGTCAACAATAACTTCATATTCAAGGATATAGCCCTAGTAAGGAAACTCAAATACAATTTGCTTTTAGTCTTGCAATTAATTGATGATGGTCTTGAGGTGAGCTTTAGGAGAAGTGTTTGTATAGTTCTAGATCAGTCTAAGAATCTAGTGTTTGGGATTTCTCATCTTGGGAGAATTTTAAGTGCTGACTTTGTTGAGTCTTTCTCTTCTAAGCTTAGGTGTCTTATTGCTTCAAAGTCTAGAGATATTGTTTTTTGGCACCTTAGGCTTGAACACATTGGTTTTGATCATTTGACACAGGGTCAGTAGCATGGATCCGATTAGGGTACTTAAGCTCAAGGGTGGGAAGGATTTAGTTTGCTCTCCCTGTAGACATAGAAAGATGGTTGCTTCTTCACATCCACCTCTTACCATATTCATGATAGATGGCCTAGGAAAGCTCTTGCACATGGACACTATAGGTCCTTTTAGAGTTCAGTCAGTAGGAGGAAAGTGGTATATACTAGTCATTATTGATGATTACTCTAGATACTCATGAGTTTTCTTCCTGGCATCTAAGGATGAAGCATTTGGCTATTTTAGAGAGTTAGCCCTTAGATTGTTAATTGATCATCCAGGAGCCTTTAGGGTCATTAGGAGTGACAATGAGACTGAGTTCAAGAACTCATCCTTCTCTTCCTTCTATATTGAGTATGGTCTAGAGCATCAATTCTTCTCTCCTATAGTTCCTTAGTAGAATGGCGTAGTTGAGGGGAATAACAGGACCTTAGATGAAATGGCTAGGACTATGTTAGATGAGTATACCACTTCTAGGAGGTATCAGGCTGAGGCTATTTCCACTACTTGTTATGTATCTAACAGGGTATTCTTGAGAGTTTCATTGCGCAAGACTACCTATGAGTTGAAATTTGGTTGTAGGCATAGTGTGTCTCACTTTAGAGTCTTTGGTTGCAAGTGCTTCATTCTTAAACATGGCAACCTTGATAAGTTTGAGTCTAGGTCTTCAGATGGGATCTTTCTAGGCTATCATACTCATTCTCAAGGCTATCGTATGCTTAATCTTATGACTAACAAGATGGTGGAGACCTATGGGGTTACTTTTGATACGGCTAGTTTAGAGACTAGACTAGACACTAAAGGTACAAAGGTTTATGGAGATTTAGATAGCATCTTTCTTGAGGAGTGCAATGAAGAAGATGAGGTTGTTGCTCTACTTCCTCCTCAGCTGAAGCACCTACTTCATCTACTTCACCTTTATCTAGAAAGCCTACTCCCATTTATTCTTTAGTATCATGTGGCTCTGCTCCTACCTCAATAGTCCATGAGGTAGAGGCCGCCTTGACATCAGGAATGCCTCAATATCTCTAGTACTGACATTCGCTAGATCATATCATTAGAAGTCTTCATGAGTGAATTACTTGCTCCAGATTCATCTCTCTTGAATTTCATGCTCACTCTGCTTTATTACCTCCTTTGAGCCCCGTGATGTCACTCACAAAGTTTTTAATGAATCATGGATCATTGGCATGCATGAGAAGTTAGAGAACTTTGAGAGGAACAAGGTTTAGTCATTAGTTGAATCCCCTCATGGTCATAACATAATTGGAACTAAATTGGTTTTCAAAAATAAACAAAGTGAGGATAGGGTAAATTAGAAACAAGGTTAGACTTGTAGCCCAGGGATTTACTCAGGTGAAGGGCTTAGATTTTGAGGAGACATTTGCTCCTATTGGTAGACTAGAAGCATTATGATACTCGTAGCCTTTGCAGCTTCTAAGGGCTTTAGACTTTATGATATGAATGTTAAGAGTGATTTTCTTAATAGTTTCATAGAAGAGGTCTATGTCAAAAAAACCTCCTGGGTTTGAGAGTTCTAAGTTTCTAAATCATGCCTACAAACTGTCAAAAGCCTTGTATATTGTTAAGCAAGCAACTAGTGCTTGGTATGATAGGTTTAAGTCATTTCTGTTGAAAAATGATTTTCAAATGGGTAAAGTAGATAGGACATTGTCCACCCTCAAGAATAGTAGTGATCTCCTCTTGGTTCAAATCAATATGGATGACATCATTTTTAGAGTCATCTTATGCTTTAATTTCCAAGTTTTCAAACACCATGAGTAGGGAGTTCGAGATGAGTATGATGGGGAGTTGACTTACTTTCTTGGATTCCAAATCAAGTAGACAAAGCAAAATACATTTGTGCATCAAGCCAAGCATACCAAGGACCCGCTTCGACTCTTTGACATGAGGAGTAGCAAGCCAAACTCCACCCCGATGGCTTCTACGTCAAGCTTAGATTCAGTTGAGGATGGCAAGCCTGTCGATCAGAAAGGAGTACAACAACATGATTAATTCTATCCTCTACCTCACGGTGTCAAGGCCAAACATGCACTTCTCAGTATGACTTTGGTACTCTTCTTCTTCCTACCAATCTCTTTATGCTTTCTTAGATGCAGATTTTAGGGGTTATGGGATAGATAGGAAGAGTACCTCAGACACCTATCATTTCTTAGGCATATCTATTGTCTTTGGTTTTCTAAGAAGTAATTTTCTGTTGCATAGTCCACAATTGAGGCTATTATGTAGCTGCTGCCAGTAGTTGCTCTTAGATTCTTTGGGTCTCATCTACTCTTACGAACTTTGGGATAAATTTAGATAGTGTTTCACTCTTCTATGATAACACTAGTGCCATTAATATAGCTAAGAACCAGTGCAACATTCGAGGACTAAGCATATAGATATAATGTATTACTTCCTTAGAAACTATGTGGAGAAGGGGGATGTTGTCCTACACTTTTGAAGTCTGAACTTCAGGTTGCTGATATTTTCACAAAACCTTTGGATTATTTTCGTTTTGCCTTCTTGTGGGGAGAGTTAGAGGTTATTCATCCTATGTAACTAATTTGAGGGGAGGTCGCTTCATTTGCATGCATTTGTAATATACTGCATATCTACCTTCTATTCTTGCATAGCAACATAGTCTAAAGCTTTGTCTATTATCCATGCCAATTTTTTGTATCCAGTTATGTCTGTTTTACTGAGCTTTCTTTATCACATGCTTACATGTATAGTTTAGCTTGTGTTACATGTATAGTTCATTTAAAAATTGTGCAACTTAAACATAAAGTTGTCTAAGTTGGATCTATTGAAGGCTATAGCTTTTATGATCATTTTATGATGTCTACCATAGCAAATTGCTTAGTTGAGTTTTAACTTCTCAAGGGCAGACATGTCTGAGGGGTACCCTAGACATGTCTGGGGTGTCTAGACAGTTTTGGAGGTGCCAAACATGTCTAGGGTACCCAAGACATGTGATGCGGGGGATTGCCCGATCTTCACGGCGTAGGATCGATAGAGATAATTTGGATCCGTGCAACCTGACGAATCAATGGCGCCAACCACTGTTAGAACAGCAACCTACGACAAAAGAATTCGCCCAACCACACGCTCGTGATCCCGTCTACCCGACCACCAAGTAGACGTGTCGTCGCTCCAGCAAATCTCAAGGAATCACAAGAACGATGGGGAAGAACGTCCGATTCCCCTCTAGGTTACATCTGTGTGTCAAACCCTAGGAAGAACAAGCGTATAGCTCTCTCTGAAAATAATAGATTGATTCATGGTGGTCTGTCAATACAAAAGAAAAAAACCAAGTATTTATGGCGTCCCTCTAGCATCACGCACGCGCTCGGCCAAAACATGGAAACCACTCCGATTCAGCCGGCCATCCAACCGACTAGAATCCTTATTTTGCTCGCTTAGAGCAAGTACAACAATGGTCTTATAGCCAAGCTAGTCAGCATTTTTGCTGATGTGGAGGAGAGAAGAGAGGAGAGAGAGGAGAGCTTGGCTCTCATGCAAGCAACAAGCTGCACACGGGAGCCTATGCAGTGGTGGGTCCAGATAATAAATGTATGTGAGGAGGAGTAGGAAAGAGAATATGAGACATGGTACCACATAATAATAAAAAAATCTTTTGTAGACAAATAGAAGACAGATTATTGTATAACTTGGCTCTTATAACTTGGCTTATAGCCAAACACTTGACTCTATTATTGGACTTGCTCTTACTAATCGGATCCAACAAATAAAAAAAATGCATGGCTGTAATAATGAAGTAGTTCGGCCAACGCATTGATCACGTAATGACTTGGTCAATGGGTCCTTTGACCGTGGCCTTCTCCATGTGATTAACCCGTATGTGTCTTGGATAGCCATGTACAGCCTTGTTTCCATTGTTTTCTTCACGATTCTTTCCATCCAGCGCATGATGGCTAGTTAAATACTTTTTCGTTGCCTCTCTTCATTGCTTTCTTTAGGAGGTGGCTGCATGCATGTTTGGCTTCGGCTTTTGTTTTCCAGCTACGTAATCCTCAACGAGAGCTTTCTTTTGGTTCAAACCTAAGAATAATTAAATAGTAATTATTAGGTAGTATATTATTCTTATATAAATTAAAACCAAATTTAATTAGGAGCGAGTTCACCTGTTGATTAATCTTTTTAGTTCGTGCTCGCGTAATCAGACCAATCGAGATGGCCTCATTATCTTGTACACTTAAAGTGATGGACGATGTACTAGTGTCGACGAGCTTTTCTGAACGCATCTTCACTTTAGGCTTGTACAGATCGAGTATGGGCCTGTATATAATTAAATAAAATAGTAGTAGATCCGTATCTCCAAGTATAATCATTAAAGACCCAATTAAATTAGAATTCACCTGATAATATTTAATACGGCTCAATAATTCCTTCCAGTTAAATAATATATTTAACTGAGAAGCGCAAGACATGAGCGTATCCGCGTCAACATGTCTATGGTATTGATGAAATTGGATATTGAGTTCGTTTGAGTATGTGCACAACATGGTTGCTGTTTGTTGGGTTGTGTTGAGTTGCATAATGCATATTTTGACTAACGTGAGTCAATTACATGGAACTTGTGCTTGAGATAGTTACTTGGTCTTTGGATATACAGGTAGCTTGAAAAATGTTAGCAGTCGATGGCAAAGGACCAAGACAAGGCAGGAGAGCTGAGCTCTGTGTGGCCAAGTAAGTCCAAGTGAGGCTATGTGGCTTAAGCGAGAATCATAGAGAAGATAAGGATCGTGAAGAGACGAGTTGGTGCATGTGGTGCACCAAATGACAAGGCTAATGCACATAGTTTTGTTTTGGGGGAATCTGAATATGAGAAGATATGATAGCTAGTCATTGTTCACTATAGGCTACGTGTCAAAGCATGCAAAGGTGCTTTGATGTGAAGGAGAAGATGGAGTCAAGGGAAGGTGTCCGGAAACTTCATCAATGGTATTTTGGTAGTTGGCCAAAAACTAGGTTGGTGTTGAGTAGATCAATTACTAATGGTTTAGTGGGTTGAGTCTTATAAACACTGTGAGAAGAGTGTGTGAGTGTGTAAAACCCGTGTTAGTGGGTTTAACGGGTTTCCCCGCGTATCTTAATGGGTTGGACCCATTAAGTTTGTGGCTATTTATTAAAGGGGGGAGAGGAGGTGTTAAATCCAATGATTCTAGGGTTGAGGTTTTTGTTCTTCCACCTTATCTTCTTCCATGGTTTAAGAGAGTATGACAAGAAAGAATGATGCTTTGAGAGCACCTTGTAATTTCTATACTGTTGTAATCCTTTCTCTCAATGTGGTAATGAAAATTAAACCTTATCTCTCAAATGTTAGTTGTTCATGTCTTGAACTTTGCTTGTATCTTGTGTTATTGATGTGATTTCTTCTCGCCCGAACTCTCTCTTGGTCTTTCTATGATCCATGATGATTAACAAGTATTAGAAGATCCTAGTTGATCAATCATTGCCAATCTAGATCATTTCCATAGCAAGAAGCAAGGATTATACCCGGTTCGTGAGTGTTCTTGAGTAAGATTTGTGATTTCATGATCATGAGAGTTCTAGCCCGAATTCTTGCTTCAATTGCCTTGGTAGAAGGACATGTGAGAATTGATCTGAAAGATCTCATGTCTTACATCCTCACGAGCAAGAATAATTTGAGTATTAGGGTGTTTGGTGTTCTTGTAAGCTAGATTTAATTATCTTCTATTTAGTTTACCTGAGCCTAAAAATCTCATGATTTTTTATTGGTTTAGGTTCCTAATGCCTTGAACAAGTCTCATGTAAAATTTAAAAGTGTTTGGATGAGAATCGATCAAGTTCTTGACATTTGAGTTTTGACCTAAAATGTTTTTTGTCTGGTAACAGGGGACTAGTCGGATCAGCCACATCGATTAGACCGCCATTATTCCTAAGGTCAGATCGGCCGTGGCAATCAGACCGGCTCATCCATGGTGGTCGACAGGCCTTAGGCACAAGGTTGCCGATTTTCTTGGTTTAGATCTCTAGGTTCGTCTTGTGAAGCATAGTTGGAGTAATATGAACTTGGTGACTCTCATAGTCACTTGAGTTAAGATTTTAAATAATATTGGGGAGAATGTTTTAAGAATCATTCAGTCCCCTTTGATTGTCAGCTTCGATCTCATGACCGATAGGGTTGGTCAATATATATATATATATATATATATATATATATATATATATATATATATATATATATATATATATATATATATATATATATATATATATATATATATATATATATATATATATATATATATATATATATATATATATATATATAGGAAAAATACTAGTTACTCCTAGGTGTAACTACTCCCTCTCCATCCACCGTCTGCACTGTTCCAAGATCCATGCGTCTTAATGGTTATTTGAACTGACGCTAGTGGATTTGTTTGTAAAATCCAACCCCTACTACTGGAAATCGTTCCTATTACCAGGATTTGATTCCTTTTGAAACACACTCTCTCAATCATGTCATTTTCAATCGGCTCGAGGGAGCCTGCGGATCGCCGTCGCCATGACTACTCGTGATCTCAACGAGTGACACATACTCCCAGATTAACGATCTCCTATATTGCTGATGGATCGAACTCGGCAACAGAGGGGGGGTGAATGTTGCTCTTTTTTAAAAAAATCCCCCAAACATATCCACTTGGAATATCTCCTCCAATAGCTACTGGAACTATGAAGAAATAGTGCTCTACTTAAAGAAACAGAGAGAGATATGCAGACAAAAATTGACAAAGAAAGGCCAGCAAAGAAATCAACTCAAATCACAGAGGGCCGGTCTGACCTTTTTGCCTCGGCCGGTCAGACCGCCATGGGAGGGCCGGTCTGACCGCCATATGATGGCCGGTCAGACCGCCCTCTTCCCACCAGTCTGACCAGCTAACCCTAGCGGTCAGACCACAGGTTTGGGAGCAGAGCACGCGCAGAGATTGAAAAATGAACACTTGCAGTATTTATGCTGAAGAGGGCAGTACTCTGAAGATTTAGAAAGTAGACTACTCTTACTCAGGGCAAAACTACAAGACTGCACCCTAAATACCAAAAAGAACTCAGGGAAAGGGAAAACCAAGTCAAATGAAAGTGAATTTGAAGATTCAGCTTAAGCCTGAAAATATTCATGAAATGTGACTGATTTATTGATTTCTTGTCAACCTTGTAACCTTTCTCTAAGAGACTTGGAAACCATCAAAGCCATGATCTTACACAACTGTAGCACACATCTAGAGTGAACATTTCTCAAAGAAATCACAAAACCAACCATCCTTTGACAAGAAACCCTAGCACAGTAATAAACAGAGGAAAATGAGCTGCAAACTCGGGGAGATGAGAAACACATTGAATCTGGAAATTGCTCTAGGGAATGAATTGGTCAAATGACCTTGAGGCTTACCACCCATCACAGAGCAACCAAATTTCATCTCCTCAAACAAAGTTTGCTCCAAAGAAAATAAAGAACAAAGAAAGCACAAGGCCAGAGAACAATCATCTAGACAAGATAGAGCAGATCATCTCACATAGCAAACACATATCAATCTTGATACAGAGAGAGGAATGCTTATACAGAAGATTTCTTACAACCATCTCTCCTAACAAGAACACACACACAAAACTACCCCATACATGATTGGGAATCAGGAACTCACTACATGGTTCTTCTCAAGAACACATGTTCACACAGGGGAGGAACTCACACAGGAGACAAGCTCAGCTCTCTCCCCACCAACTCTCCAACAGAAAGGCAAAAGAGATACAAAGCAAAACCAACCCCAAAAACTTGAAGACTACATGCAGGAGACACTCCTCCTTTTATAGCCTCCCACTAATGGGTTTGATTCTCTCTTTACCCGCTAACCCTCCAACAACTCTTGTGCTTTATCCAAATCCACTTCCTTTAGTGCAGCTTTGCGTATTTATCAAAACGCCCCCTCCTGCACCTTCTGGGAAGTTTCCTCATTTCTTGCCGTCCAAGCCTCGCAACCATCTCGAGTCCTCGCCGTCTTCTGCACACCTCGATCGCTTTGACCTCGGCACCACCTGCGCCTAGTCTAGTCATCCCGTGCCTTGCCACGACTCCGCCTCGATGTCCTGCAGCCATCACAAACAGGAAATACATTACATAGCATCGCTCGAAACATGTAATCACGATTAGCATCAAAGAATCGTATTCAAGCATGAAATTGCCCAAAAGACCAATCGGGAAGAAGAATACGCCTCAAGACCGTCTAACCAAACCCGACTGCGCCAAGTGCCGACTTGGCACGAAACATATAAACCAAACTCAATCTTTTCAGAACACACGTCAATTACTCATCACAAACATGAGGTCACATCCACATGGTCTCTCAATTGCTTGCCCGTCGAACTGACGAAGTAGCCGCGGACGTGTTCCTGCGTGATTCCATGGCTGAATGGCTTGCACGCATCTCTTTGATGATGCTATTCCTGGATGATACAGGATAAAGGTACATATGATCTAATTGTCAGTT
Source organism: Dendrocalamus latiflorus (assembly GCA_017311315.1). NCBI lineage: Eukaryota > Viridiplantae > Streptophyta > Magnoliopsida > Poales > Poaceae > Dendrocalamus > Dendrocalamus latiflorus. The sequence goes on from CM029667.1 coordinate 17,442,578, forward strand.
ATCCTATATTTTGCATCGATACGTTCCCATCTGTTTTTGCTAAACTCAAGATGCTCTCCAGGTTTTATATCAATGTGAGCTTTTTATCTGATGTATATACTCCTTTGGGATTTTCTTTGGGAGCGGTATATGTACTCCTTTTGGATTTCCTTTTTTGAGAGAGAGCAGCATATACTTCTTTTTCTGGTCAATAGCTCCCATAGGATCTGCTTAATTTCTGCCCCGTAAATTTCATTATGCAATGAAAGGGAGTATATTATGGATTTCAAAAAGAATGGTTGTGTTTCATCGACTAGTACATTCTTAATGTATATCAATATGTAACTTTTCCATTGATATATTTTCCTTATACTCTTGTTTTGCTCACTGGAGAATATGTGTTCTTTTAATCTTGATATACTTCCTTTCCTAAACTATATACCACCATGCATGTTACTTGCTTCAGAAAATTTCAAAGTTTGCCCGTGGCTAGTCTAACCATGTTAACTGCCATGCATGCAGGAATGCATCCTGCACCGTCAACGGCCGTGAATACTCTTACCTGATGTCATTGGCATGGGCTAAGCCAATTACTTGGCATCAGTTTTAAAGGAGGGGCTAGCATAGTAGCATGTGAATTTGTCTTAGGAAAATCTACTAGCAAGCCAACAATCTGATGAATTTATCTTGTGCATATATACTCCTTGTAAATATACATCTTATAAGATCGCATACTCCCTTCTTCTACATGCTCCCTTTTAAGATCACATACTCTCTCTGTGTACTACTTCCCTCAGATGACACATACTCCCTGCATGTACATACTTCCCTCAGATGAACATATACTCCATCCATTAATGGAACACATATATACCTTGTGAATTAGTACTACATATGGGCAGAAAAATATAGATGTACTCCCTTTTTAGTCTAAAAAATTGAATAGGGAAAGGTCCCTAAAAAAGTGGTATACTCCCTCAATCCAAATACGATGATATACTACTCCGCCACATACTCCCATGCATAAATCAAGTGGACATACTCCCATTCATAAAAGTGCAAATACTCCCTCAATCCTAATATGATGATACCACATACTCCTCACTACTTGATTTGTTAGCCACTTCAATCACGCGTGCATGCGGCCGAGAGAATAATGCAGTTTGTTGCGCTAATTAATCAGTTTACTTATTATTTAATTGAAACAATTGGTTAGTAAGCTTACTAATGGATATCTAGTGGATCCACAAACCCGATCAGTATAGGAGTATCTCGAGGATGATCAATAGAAGATACAATAGGAGTAACTTACTAATGGGGCACCATGGTGTCTGAACACCAAGCTTCTCTGCCTTTAGATTGCTTTTATATATATGCAAGTGCAATAATATATGATATATCAGGAAAACCAGTTAACATTCAATTTAGAAAGGAATTCATTGATTTAGCATGTTGAATCAATCATGGATGAAAAGCCTTAATCATGGATATAAAGTCTCAATCATGGAGTCTAGGCGCTATGGTGCCCCTGTTATTTATACTAGATAGATAGATAGATAGATAGATAGATAGATAGATAGAGAGAGAGAGAGAGAGAGAGAACTTGTACATGGCTTGTTAATCAAAGCGCCACAAACATTTTATTGCTTTGCCTTTGATCAAGCTAGTGACTCGGCCATGTTTTTGCCACTTGATGGTCACAGGAATGGAAGCAAGCATGAGCAAAAAGGAACAGTAATAATTAGAGCAGCAACAATAGCAGAATAAAAAGCTTGGATCGATCACTAGTAATCTTCAGGGGAACGCAATCTCTGCACGCTCGGCTCCATGGATCAATCATGCTTGCTCTCAACTCTGCGGAAAAAAAAAAGATAATCTACATCTTGTCATTGATCCTTTTGATACATGATGTAGACGTTGCTTGCAAGAAAGATGCAATACCCCCTATGTTAGGAAAATTTCTATTGTATACCGGTGACACAATCAAGTTTGTGTAACGCGCGAATGAGGTGGTGACACGTGGCAAAGTATTGTAACAGATATTTTAAAAATATTTTCTCCTACAATTGGTACTGTAGCAAGAAGTAGAAATATTGTTTTTTGTATGGGCTACAGTGCATTTCCCAGGTACTGCTCCGATATTTTTGCAAGAAAGGAACCATGTAATGTTTGATTGGTTATTATAGGTTGGGAAATTTGCGGAGATTGGGCTGCTAATGCTAATTTTGGCAGTTGTTGTGCAGCAAGTAACAACTTCATCTCTGCTAATATATTTTGAGGGAAATGTCTACCGGTTGCCCTCCTATGTATGCTATGTCATGAGGCTGGCTAGGAGACCTGCTATGTAATATGCTATATGCAGTGGCGAATTTAGAATGGAAAATGAGGGTGGTGAATCTTTTATTAGAATGCGATGTGCCGGATCGGCAATAATTTCATCCGGATTATATTCTAGTCGAGACTCGAGATTTCTTTGATAGAGTTGCGCTCTCATCAGTTGGGGAGTACTACTTGAATTGCTCGTGAAATAATTACGTAAAGTTTGTTTCTCTATTATTGTAAACCTACAAATTAATTGCTAATTAAGTTAATTACTAATCAACTAATTAAGAAATAAGACAATGAGTTTAAGTTGCAAACCTACGGATCGTCCAATCCATTCAGCAACCAGCAGCAGCTTCACAGCCTTCACCCTTCAGTCCTTCACCCCTTCACGGCTTCACTTAAGAGTTAAGAGCCTTCGAGACTTACCGTTTCGACCGTCTTCGACGATTCGGCCCCAGGTCCCCACTCCCCAGCACTGCAACGCAACCGTAGAGGCGCAGAGCATCCGCCCTCGCCTCGGGCCTCCAATCTCCAGCCTCCTGGCGAGTTGGCGACCCGGCCCTCCCCACATCCGGTCTCCCCTTCTCAGTCCGCGGTGGCGCAACCCCGTCCCCGGCTCAGTGCCTCCCCGCAGCCCCGCGCCCCCGCCTCCCCGGCTCAGGGCCTCAGGCCTCCCCGCCTCGGCGCCTCCCCGGCCCGCCTCCGGCTCCGGCCTCCCCGCCTCCCCGGCTCGTCGGACGTCGGCACCTCAGTCCTCACTCCTCACTGCCTCCGTGCGACCGTGTCTAGGAAATTGATTTTTGGGGATTTGGGGGAACGGGGGAGGGAATCTGGGAATGGATTGGGGATTTCGGATTTGGGGACCGGTGGGGATGTGGGCGGTGGGCGGACCACGGACGTGACTTGGGCCTGGCTTCGCTGCAGTTTGCCGGTGTTCTTCTTGTTTGCAGTTTGCCGGCTTCTTCTTCAATTTTCTTCGCCCAGTAGCGTCGGCCGCCGGGGGAGCTAGGAGCGCAGGAATGGAGGGATCGGTCAACCGGTGGAGGGTAGGCTTCAGCCTGATGAAGCCTACCCGATGGATTCGCCACTGGCTATATGCAATACGTGCCATTTCTGTGAGCGAATCACCTTCTTCTTTGGGAGGTATGCATTGCTTCTTTGTATCGCCATTGGGTGAGCCTTTGCAACTATCCTTACTGCTGTTGGTGCATACAACCATATTTCACTCGAGACACAATAGCACTGTCGCACCAATAAGCCTGACCTCATGTCATCTGCAACATGGTATCACTACCACAAAAATGGTCATCGTAGACGGTTCTAAACTGTCATCACAGATGGTTTTCTGAACCATCTGAATTTATATGTCTGTGATAACAGACGGTTATCATAGACGGTTTGTGAGCCATCTGTCATAAGCAACAATACAGAAGATTCGTATTAAGAACTGTCTGTGAAGGAGACTATCACAGACGGTTCAAACCAAAAACCATTTGTGATACTCACACATTACAAACGGTTTTAGCTACCAACCGTCTATGATGGATAAGTATCATAGACGGTTGGTATATATAACTGTCTGTGATACTTTTCCATTATAAACGGTTAGTAGATCGCCATGAGAGTAGCCAGAGCTAGCTCAAAAGGATGTCATCCCTGTTCTCCTCTCAAATTTTCTTGATCACATATGACGTTTTGCTCCACTAGTAGTCATCTTTAGATCTCAATCCTTACTACGATCATCCCAAGTAACACGCTTAAAAGAGCGGTCTTGGTCATCCAAAACTATCTCATAAGAAAGAATTGGCAAGATCAAGAAACTTTTATGGTGTAAATACGAGATTAAAATTCCAAATACTGAAGTTTTACGAAAACTTCCTATAAAAGCATGTGGGGCCACGTGTGCGTCTAGTCCTACCAATTTGCACAGAGTAACTCCCCTACACGCAGAATCATTTGCAATAAATTTCAATTGATTTCGTAAAAATTTTATAATGTGAACGCGGGGTTAAAATTTCAAATACCGAAGTTTTACGAATAAGTGGTTGAGAAGTGGGTTGAACTCATGGGTTCGGGTTAGGTTAGATTTAAGTGGAAGATGATTTGGGTTGGGTTGGTTTTAAGTAGAAAGTGGTTTTGGTTGGATGGAGTTGTGAAAAATCCTTTGTGAGCTAGGTTGAAGTAAGAAATTAGCTTTGCATCATATAGATTGAGTTAATTTAGATTAGGTTTAAACCTATTAACAGACCTAGTTGCCTAGTTGCTCCCGTTAGTCGCACCGTCCCACGAACAAGAACGAAAGAAACGAAGCAGACACGAGAGAGGTTGGGCGATAAGGCCTCAGGTTCTCACCGTGGGCCTTGCGCCAGGTAGCCATACGAGGCCTAAGAGGAGTCAGGTGGCCAACAAGAGTAGTGACAATAGAGAGGAACGAGTTGTTACAAACACGAAAGTCCACTAGCCCATAGGCCATGCTTTGGGGAGGAAAAACCTCTACATATTGTGCCTTTTCTTGCTAGACTTCACGAGAGACATGCGAGCATACGGCCCGACGATAAGATGGTTTCGGCTGACCAGATGGAAACAGACGGGAAATAATTTTCTGGCCGGGCTGGGCTCGGCCTCTCTCTAGGGCACGAATACGATACTGCTTCTGAAGTGTACCAGGCATGAACAAGGAAAAGTTTCGTAGCCCGTGAATCAAACGTCGCCATGAATCCATATGTTCATGCATAGATCCCCTTTCCAGAAGTACAATCCAAAAATATATAAATTTAGAATAATATTTTAAATTAAAAGTCAAAGGAAATTGGCAATTATTTTTTATTCCCGTTCAAGTAAAACATAAATATTTTGGTTTTATTTAGAATTACAATCCCAGAAATTTGCTAATTCAAGAAAAATATAAAAAATATAAAATAAGGTAAGGAATTTGATTTATATATATATATATATATATATATATATATATATATATATATATATATATATATATATATAAGGAGCCAAAATCTTTTATATAATAAAATCTATGATAGGTGATTTATAGTCGCCAAGAAAAAGAGAATATGCTAAAAATTCTCAAAAAAAAAAGAAAATATTCTAACTCTTTATTTGATGGATTTCTATGGGATGGAGGGATTGAGAGAGTGAGACATCAATAGGTGTTCACTCAACTAACTGATATAAGCCATATGATGTGTATTATGAGTATATAGTATAGAACTATAGATAAGTATTGCAATAATGAAAGAAAAAGATGATAATGGTATAAATAGAAAATGTTATGTTATGCTATATTTATTATTTTGTTATGCAAGTATTTGGGGAAGAAAATTTTAGTCACATGTGACAAATATGGGAAACAGAGTAAGTATTTTCTCTCAAAATGTATAATATTAAAATATCACAAATGGAGTCCTACAACGATGTATTTTCTAAAAAAGCAAAATAACGTATATATTATCAAGTCATTTAAACATGCTTTAAAGATGATGCCCACACAACCGTGTGGGCCACTTTGCTAGTTTCATAAGAATTTTGTAGGCCTAGTTACAGCAACCCATCTATATTGTAACATCCCAAATATTTGAATTTGAACACGTGTAGCCTTTGAATTATTTGGAATGAACTTTCTTGAAATTTGGAATTTTTATGACGTTTCTTTAAATTTTGGTTGAGGTTCCAATAATTGAGAAATTTATGAAAAGTATAAACAAACATTAATAAGCCAAAAAGGAAATATGGAAATCTATAATTTTAAAAATCTGAATCTAAAAAGATGATCCATCAAAAGGAGGGAGAAACTTGAATTAAAATATAAGATTCCATTTTGTAATATGTACATATAAGTGAGCCTCTCTCTCTCTCTCTCTCTCTCTCTCTCTCTCTCTATATATATATATATATATATATATATATATATATATATATATATATATATATATATATATATATATATATATATATATATATATATATATATATATATATATATATATATATATATATATATATATAGGAAAAATACCTTTTACTCCCGGGTGTAATTACACCCACCTCTAATATACCACCTAAATAAACTTGAAATACTCCTTTATCACTTTAGGTATACTCATATACTAATTATAAGATATTCTAATGTGAACCACATGAAAAAATTGCAAGTGAGTCCATAGTTTTTAGCGTATTTTGTAAATACCTTTATATACGTACATAAAAAGGAGTATGTTGAAAAAAATGTACATACCACCTCTGAAAAATTGTTCATACCACCTATATAGTCTTAAATACTCATATACTACATGTACATACTCCTCGTTACGCGAGATACTCCCTACGTTGTGAGATACGACATAGGGTGTAATTACACCCGGGAGTAGAAAAGAGGCTTCCTATATAGGAAATATATATATATATATAGGAAAAATACCTTTTACTCCCGGGTATAATTACACCTACCTCTAATATACCACCTAAACAAACTTGAAATACTCCTTTATTACCTTAGGTATACTCATATACTAATTATAAGATATTCTAATGCGAACCACACGAAAAAATTGCAAGGGAGTCCATAGTTTTTAGCGTATTTTGTAAATACCTTTATATACATACATAAAAAGAAGTATGTTGAAAAAAATGTACATACCACCTCTGAAAAATTGTTCATACCACCTATATGATCTTAAATACTCGTATACTACATGTACATACCACTCGTTACGCGAGATACTCCCTACGTTGTGAGATACGATATAGGGTGTAATTACACCCGGGAGTAGAAAAGAGGATTCCTATATATATATATATATATATATATATATATATATATATATATATATATATACCATGGTGCCCGGGCACCAAGCCTCCCTACCTTTGGATTGCTTTTAGATGCGTGCAAGTGCAATGATATATAATATCAGGATGGAAAGTTTTAATTATAAATGAAAAGTCTCAATCATGAATGGAAACTCTTAATCATAGATGGAAGGTCTCAGTCATGGAGTCTGGACACCATGGTGCCCTTGTTATTTATACTATATACATATATGTACTGAGATGTCACACGCAAATCGCCCAAAATTTCGCCACACCCGCTGCTCTGCCACCGACGTGACCGCATGGCCGCTCGCCTGTTGCCAGCCTCCCTCCGCCGCCTATAAAACCCATGCAACCCTCCATCCTCATCGCCACACCTGTCTCCACCTCCTGCCCCGAACAATTGAGCCCCCGAGCACCGTAGTCACCGCGTGAGCCCCTTTCTTCCCCAACGCCAGCCGAACACAGTCCAACCGATTGGAGCCACACCACTCCAATTGCCGCCAGCCGAAGCTTCCTCAGGACCTCCCGACGATCTTCCGGCCAAAGCTCGACCTCCTCATCGTCTGTACACCATCACTGACGCTTCCCCCTTTCCGCCATTGCCGTCGCACGCCGCCAGCTCACCGCCGACCTCCCCGAGCTGCCCTAACCCCCAAGGTAGCATCCTGATCACGAGTAGATGCTCTCCTAGAGTTTAATTGGGTTTTAGCGCCATGGATCGCCCTAGCCACCTCCTCCATGTTCTGTCGTCGCCATGACTGCCGCCGATGGCCACTCCGGCCAAATTGGTCAGCGAGCCCCCGACCAGAGGTAGGTGCGGGCGTGAGCGACGCATTTTGCGAGTGCCCACGTTCGGTCGCCGCCCCTTCGTCGGTGGCGAGCTTGCCGTCCCTCAGCCAGAGGAAGGGGACAAACAGTGCCGATGGTAAAAATGTGATTATTGAGTCATTAATACTAATACCAGTTTAAAAGGCAAAACCTCTCACTTACACATGGGCCATGCCCTGAAAATGGACCCCACCTGTCATAGGCATAGAGTAAATGAAATGAAAACAAAAGAAAAACTTAAAACCGGAAGTGGGACCCACCTGTCAGAGCTTTATTATTATTTTAGATTTAATTAAACTAAGAACTTCAAAAGGGCATAACTTATTCATTTTAACTCCAAATTGAGTGATAAATTCATCTAAATTCAAGATCTATCCAATGGAACTGAAACCATGATTTTTGAAGCTCATTTGATTTTTTGGTGAGATTTTGTTTGGTTTACTAATTTTTATCCAAATTTTCGCGCATCGGAAAAATAGCGTACAAGGCCCAGGAGGTAGAAGCCGAAGCAAACTTCAACGGTCAAGACCAAAACTCTAGTGATAAAGGCGAGTCAATACTTTGATCATATTTGACCCCACATTTATGCAAATTTTATTCCCGTTTTAAACTATCAACTTGCATGCTGTTATTTTATGTGTCAAATTATGTTTGATTTCAAGTTGCTAGTTACACACCCATTATTGCACTTGTTAATATTACTCTCCTTGAAATCCTTGGATATATGAGCCTTGTCACCCTAGCGATAATGTTATAACTTTCGAAAATAAGTCCACAACTATTCGTTATGCTTAGTATTGCTTAGATATTCGGGGGCATAAAAAATGCCCCAAAACATTACCTTTAAACTATGAGAAACTGAATTGGGAAGTTACAGTGGAAATGTTTGGTATATTTTCCGAGGATATTTTATATTTCCAAAAACCCCCAATTTGTTTACTTATCTGGGCGGATGGTTCGGGGGTGTGAGTGGTGCAGTGGAAGTACAAAATGGATAGCGGTAGAACCGCCCAGATAGCCTTAAGGACTGAATCTTGTGATGACCTTCCGGTGTACAACAGTACAACCACAAGCTAGCAAATGGTAGGTAGGGCTAACTAATTTGCATCAACTTAGTAAGGGTTGCGATGGTATGACCACGGGCGGGCAGAGGATGGCCACATCCTCCGACGTGACGACGCAAGAGAGGCTCTTGGAAGGGTGGTCATACCCCGAAAGGAGTGAAAGCTTAGCGGACGTAACTCTGCTAGGAAAAATGCATTGTAACAGTCTTGTGATGATCTACTCAACCGCATGGCCAATGAATCATGTGGGGGCAATGAGCAGATTATCTCTTGTGAGTAAAGTGTACAAACTCTATAGAGTAGAAACTATTCGAATAGCCGTGCCCACGGTTAAGGGCGGACATGAGAACCTTACTAGATATAGTTCTATTTCAAAATGCTTTATGGGTGGGATTGGAAGAATGAAGGGCAGTGGAAAGCCCTAATTTGAATTGCCCTGGGTGTCGTTCCAGTGATGAGGTAAGCGGCTATAACGCTGAAAGTTAGTATATCGTGCGGATGCCATGTAATGGTGGATGGAATCTGTATCGCTAATATTATGGTCTTATCTCACGAAAATATAAGCCCTGATTTCATACTACTAGGCCTTAGGAACCTTTTAAGTATTGTATTTAAAAGCAATTTATAGCAAAACAAAATAAACCCGAGCCTTCCTTGATAAGCCATGTATGTTAAAATATTGCATATTGTGTGTTGGCTTACTGAGCATGGTGGATATGTGCTCACACTCGCATTACCAAATCAGAAACAGGAACCCAGGATTACTATGCTTGTGAGGATGCCCCTGCCACTGATGGAGGAAGTAACGAAGGAAATTAGGGTGACTTCTACGTTTTTAGGTCCTAGACAAGTTGACCCATGGAGTTGTGTGCACATATATTACCTAAGTATAGGTAATATATAGTGCACACATTTACCCCAGTCGCTTGCCTATGGACATGGTCTTACTTCCGCTTTTGCTTCCACTGATATTTTGTGATGTGGACATTTGGCATGTTTGGCCCTTTTGCAAACAGTCGCCCGATGTGGTGTAATTTAAATTTTGATATGTAATATTATGTTTTATGCGATGTATGAATTGATGCAGCAATGTACCTGTGTGCACTATCTATTGATCCAGAGAATAGTGCTGTAAATCACAAGAGATTCTGGATTGAAAAATCTGGGTTTGACATATATATATATATATACACTCAAGATCAAAGACCAAATTACAATCAACTTCATATTTTGCGGTTTGTTCCTTGTTATAACTGGTCTTGTACAATTGCTTGATGAGCCCGATCACCAAGCTACATGGCCTGGTCACCTTCATGAAAAATGCAGGATTGGAATTGGAATGTTGCGATTCTCCTTTTTTACGTGCTATGCTTGTCCTTGAACTGTCATAAGCTCGATGGAAACAGAGGTCTTGACATTTTCAGCTTTGTCATGCATGCTAGTTAAGTAGAAGAACTCGATCGAGCTACGAAAAGGGTGTAGAAGAAATGCCGTGGACACGAGTCCAGCGACAGCGGGGTGGCCATGCAAAGGCATCGCCAGATCGCACCACGGAAAGGATCTTACTAGGCAGGCTTCAAATAGGGCCTCGGAGGCTCGGGCTTCACGGGTCAATGTAGCTCAGGATTGAAGACCAGATTTTAATCTAATGTGTTGGGCAAAGTATATAGAGCGCACGCGCGCTACACAGCTCGAGTGCACGGTCTTATTCCGCAGCTACAACGATTGTGGCGATGAGCGACAGCGAGCGACAGGTGGGGTTCACCAGAGGGTTAAGGAGGGGTTCACTGGATCCTCCAGTTGTAGAGGAAGAGAGAGAGGCGGCGGCCTAACGATGGGCAGTGGCATCGCTGGCTGTGGGCTCGAAGAAGGGTGGTGAGCGGCGGCGGCACATCACGGCGAGCAATTGAATATTAAGTTAGGCGAGGTTGGAGTGGCGATGGCGGGGAAGAGGGGGTGACCGTCGAGCGCAGGTGATGGAAGTGGCGGTAGCGGTGGATGTGCACGGAGCTTTTCTGAGAGGAAGAAGAAGGCGGGGAGGGGGGAAAAGACGGTGGTGGCATGGAGGAATAAGTAGGTGGTGGAAGAAGAAGAAGGCATGGACGCACACTCTTCAGCTACTAGGTACATGCGTGCCAAGTGGACGTTCCTAATGTATTGCACATCATACCTTTGTGGTTTGTTTCTCACCACAGTGGATCTAGTATAATAACTTGACGAGTTCACTAGGACCTAGTCACCTCCATGAAAATGCAATATTCGAAGTTTGGAATTGGATTCATGGATATATTGCACCTTGAATTGAATTTTCATAAGCTCGATCGAAATAAGTCTTTGATATTTGCATCTTGGCAATGTATGCTATGAAAACGTCCAATAGGTGAAAATCTAAAATTTTTGTACTCCTGACCGTTAGATTATGAGCGACAGGCTCTGATGTACACAGGATGAGCCCCTACCACTAAACGTCTGTTATAAAGGGAACCCCCTCCCCGCCTGTGCAGCAAGGTTGCAATTTTGTGCATAACGCTGACCCAACTCCTTCCTTCCCCTGTGTGACCTTCACAAATTCGTAGCCATTTAGAGGAAAGTCTAGATCAACCACAACCACCACTGTGCGACACTGTCCTGCCACCAATTGGATCGTTACACCATCGCTGAAGTGTCCCTAGCTCCACCATGGCTGCCTCTCTTTTCATGGATGACTCGTGTTATGCCATGAGTTCGACAAGCTTATGCGCACATGACGCGATCCCACCATCCTTATCCACCCAAATCCACCTCCAAGTACCGCCATCTCACTCACTTTGAAAAACTAGGGTTTGAGTTTGGGGAAAATTTGGAGAACACAAGACGAGTGGGATGAGGAGCCACAACAGCGATAGTGGTCGAAGGTGGAGGTGTGGAGCGGTAGAGATGGGGATGGAGCGAGCTACAAACGTCTGTTATAAAGGGAAGCCCCTCCCCACCTACGCAATGAGGTTGCAATTTTGTGCATAACCCTAACCCAACTCCTTCCTTCCCCCGTGTGACCTTTCCAAATTCGTAGCTATTTAGAGGAAAGTCTAGATCAACCACAACCACCACGGTGCCACACTGTCCTGCCACCAACTAGACCATTGCACCATTGCCGAAGTGTCCCAAGCTCCACTGTGGCCACCTCTCTTTTCATGGATGACACGTGTTATACCATGAGTTCAACAAGCTTGTGCGCACGTGATGTGATCCTACCATCCTTGTCCACCCAGATCCACCTCCATGTACCACCGTCTCACTCCCTTCGAAAAACTAGGGTTTGAGTTCGGGGCAAATTGGGAGAGCACAAGGCGAGTGGGATGAGAAGCCACAGCGGCGACAGTGGTCGAAGATGGAGGGCTGGTGCGGTAAGATGGGGATGGAGCGAGCTACGACTTTGTGGTCAACTCGCTATGGATGGGGATGGATGTGGGGTGACATAACCCGAAATTTTTCTAAATTTTGAAAATTTTCTTGAAATTTCTTTCAGTTTGATTTTCTTTCCCAATTTGGCAAGTCTCTGGTGAAAACCGCTTTCCTTTCTCGCCTTTCTGCTTTCTCTGTTCGTTGGCACATTCTGGAGAAGCCGTCTTCTCCTCACTGCCTCTCTGTGGCTGCTCCACGCGCTGCGCCGCTGTCTCGCTGGATTGCGGCCGCCCTCACCTGCGCGTTCACACCGACCTGGCGCCACGGTCCACCCATCAGTCACCCGGCTCCTACCTCTCTCTCTCTCTCTCTCTTTCGCTTTGCGTGCCGCTCTGCTCGCTTCCTTCTCTCTCCCGATTTGGCTCTCTGCTCCCGGCGACGTCCTCACCTCCGTACCGCATCGTCAGCTCTTGTCAACTCTCTCAGATGTCACAGAGCCACGTCGCTAGTGCCATTACTCCCTCTACAGAGCCCCCTGCCTTTCCTCGCCCACGTGCTTGAAAGTTCCCAAACCGCCTTCCTATTGCAGTCGCTTCTCGATCGCCCTAACGCTCCTAGAAGTTGCTCTGAAGCTTGTACAACTGCACACAAGCCTCCCGAGCAGCCAATAGCCTTCCCTCGCTCTCCCTGCGTCGGTAAGCCCTTTCTGTAATCTCCTTCATTTCTCAATAGAAATTCAATTGCCTTTGTCCTTAGCATCTCCAAAGCATCCTGATTTCACTATTGAGCTCACCTTAGCATGAGCGTAACTCTAGAGCTCTGGCGGCTTGAGCCCTTGCCGATGGGAAGGACCTCACCGTGGACAGCTCAACCTGAGCTATCCCAGCCTAAGCCACTTCTGCCGTTGAGTTCGCCTTGTCCTATAGTTGGTTAAAAATCTTAACACCTCGCCTGAACTCCACCAGAGCTACCTTATGCCATGCCCTAACCCATACCACCTCTTCTCGCCGTTGGCCAAAATCATTGCCCCTCAAGTCCGGCTAACCTCAAAAATGGAGTCCCAAGGTCCTAAGGAGCTCGTAGATGACCTTGGTTGCCGTTGGCGACCTTCACCGGCGCTCATCTGGCTGCCGCCACTGTTGCTCTATTCGGCCGCCCTGTAGCGCCAAGAGGAGGAGAGGAAGGTAGACGACAATGATGTGGCTCAATCTCGTCCGTCCACGTCGCCATCAACGGTCCGCGTGTGCGCCAGTTGGGCCGGGTTGCTTGCGCATTTTTGGGCCGAGTCCAACACTGTTGAATACTATTCACTCAAAAAATCCGATCCGCTATTGTTTGAACCCGGTACTGTAGCTACCGATCCGTGATGAATAGTGTTGAACCTGTTATTGTTTATCAGAACCTGAATTTACAAAAAATACCCTATTTTGACCGTTTCGACCCCGTAAATCCATTTCCGACCTCCGTTTTGTCAAATCAAATCTCGATGAAACCCAAACTCACCCAACTAAAAAAATCAATCATCCATTTCTAAAAATCTATCCTCCATTTCCAAAATCCGTCCAACACGTATGTAACCTTTTTGATCGTCCTAAACCTATCTAATCCAATTCTAGCCTTGTTAGCCAACCAAGCATTGTTGAACTCCAACCACCCAACCCATTTCCTTTATATCTATTCTTGTTATTTGTCGGGACCCCGGATTTCCAAACCCAGACCCTCTGTGTATTGCAACACTAGTCCCAGATCAAAGCTAGTGCACACAGTTAAACAGAAATGATTCATAACCAACAACGTCTTATTACAATATTAAAAAGTACTGACCGAAAAGATCTCATTATTACAAATGAGGTTTCAAGACCTTGCACACACGAATCACAGCGGAAGCAAAATAAATTCAGCGGAGACCCATCAATACGCCACAGGCAATTGACTGGGGAAGCGTGACCTAGAACTCCTGGAATCCTTCGTCGAATCCACCCGCGAAGTAGTCGTAGTCTTCCTCTTGAGCTTCGTATTCCTCTGAGTATTATTTTTAAGTGCAGCATGTGAGTACATAAAGTACTCCGCAAGTCTTGGGGAAAATGCAATAGATGCAAGGCTTAACAAAGGAAGGTTATATGGTTCTTTTGCACAAAGCAATATTTTATTTCAAATACCATTAAGTAATTTCGAAGGCATCATTTTAACCAATTAATTGCTTTAACAGAAACTAGTACGCATTTTACAGTGAAGGTTATATCCACCAACACTAGTTAACCAACTTTAACCGATAAAGTTTGAATCTGCGGGTTACATCCACCCATACTGGCTCCAGCCGCCAGGACATCCATCTGAGAGTTCCCTCCACTCTCGGAATACCAAAACTTTTGTTTTTAAAAATGAAAATCAAAGATCTACCATGTGAATGCATTCCTTGCCCGCCCTTGACCGTGGGCACGGCTATTCGAATAGTTTTACACTCTGTAGAGGTTGTACAACTTTACCCCTAAGAGATAAATTGTCTTAACAGTCACCACGCTTCCTTTGGCATGAGACACAGATAAAATATCACAAAGCCTTTACCTCACTCTAGACTAGCTAGACACCACCCGCTGAGGTTTCACCGCAGAAGGGTTAAATCCACCCAGTCCGAAGCCCCCTCTTGAGCCATATGAGTACAGTAAATCCTTGTCCCTCACTGTGAGTAACCAGTAAATCCCTGGCACCCACTTTCCACTGGTGGCACCTAAACTAGACTATCATGAGTTAATCAGCTAGGTCGTACCCATATAGACTTAGGGTTGTACGGTAGTGCTCAGTCTGGACAATCACAAGCGTCGGTCCTTAATCGACTAGGGTGGAACATACACTTTACAAGATCTCGTGCTTGCCGCACCAACCCAAACCAACCATCCACCCCAATCTAAACCAACTTCCACATTTTATTTTATTTTATTTTTAAAGAACAGTGGCAACTCCAATCACCACTAAATTTCTGAGTATAAACGACTAGTTTAAAGAATTATAATTTCCCATTTCCAAGGTTACTAGGTTAATTAGCATGACTAAGCATTATACTACCGCTCTAACATTCACAAATAATTATAATACTCTCATTATTGAGACAAAGGAAATCCTAAGGTTACAAAGGTACATGGCACTCAACTTCAATTGAGGGCATAACAAGGTTGGATTAACTAATACCTTAAGATTGGAACTAATATTTTATGTAAATAGCATTGCACATAATTTAAAATAATTAAAATATTTCACAAACATAGGTTCAAAATGATCAAAGGAGACTTGCCTTCTTGTGCGCTATTTGGTCCTTCTTGCTGCAGCTCGACAAATTCTTCGGCGACGCAGGTTCTACGCGCGAAACGACAAAACAAACGAACAAATAAATACAAAAAAATCACAAAAAAATATAATATATATACTGAAAGGAAGTTTATGATTTCATACGAATTTAGGAGAAAGATTCAGCGGATTTGGGGTTCACACGAGGGAGAACGAATATCTGGAAGATCGGTTGGGAAAAGAAATTACTGAGACAATATTTGGACCAATAAAAACAGAATAGATTTTATGAAGATTTTGCAAGATTTGAATTTAAATTTTGAAAGTGCACAGAAAATTTGGAATGGAACTGAGGCTTTGAAATTAAACTAGGTATTGGAATTTGAAATTTAATTTTTGAAATATCAAACAAATTTTAAATATTTTAAAGGATGGAAGAAATGAATAGTTTGAAATTTATGATGAATTTAGAAATTTGAATGGGCTCAAACGGAGTTAAAATGAAGGAGAACGGGCTCCGGGAAGTTTAAAAAGAGAGAAAAAGGAAAATGAGAATTTCTGGAATTATTTTTCTACTGAAAAAGATATTTATGACGTCAGCCCTGGGAATTTCTTTTCGGCCGATTTATTTTCCAACGGGAAAACCCAGATTATGACGTCAGCCCCGGGGGAGGCCGACTGGCAGTGGGGCCCTGGTCCATGGACCAGGTCCACGAAGCCGAGGAAGGGGTGAGGTGGCCAGGGGCGCTGACGGGGCAGGGAGGCGCCGCGTTGGCGCTGAGGTGGCGCCACATGGCTGCCACCTGGGCACGACGGGCGGGCGTGGTCGGTCGGTCGAGGCGGCAGGGAGGCGCCGCGTTGGCGCTGAGGTGGCGCCACATGGCTGCCACCTGGGCACGACGGGCGGGCGTGGTCGGTCGGTCGAGGCGGCGCTCTGACCCGGGAAAGAGCGGCAACGGGGAGAGGAGCGCACGGGGGTTTCGGGGGAGGGGCGCGGGGTTTACCAAGGGCGGCGGAGACAGGCCGGCGGCGAGAAGGTGCGGCGGCGGCTCGGGTTTAACGGCGGCGACGGGTCTCCGGTAGCGGAGAGGCGCGGCCGAGGGGCGACCGGCGTGCGCACGGGCGCGGCGAAGGCGGTGGTGGAGGCGAGGCCCGAGACTCCGGCGATTCCTCGCCGGAGTTGGTGAAGGCGGCGGGGATGGATGTGCGCGGCGCGGAGGCTCTCGGGTGGCGGAGAGGGAGAATTGAGGGCGGCGGGAGATGGGGTGAGAGGAGGCGGAGCCGAGGGTGGCTCTTATAGGGGTAGGGGAGGGGAGGTCCGGCGGGGATCGCTCGCCGTTGATTGCGGGCGGCGGCGATTGCGGAGAGGAAAAGAAAGGAAAGTGCAGCCGAAGAAGGAAGGGAATCGGGGAAGGAAAAAGAAGGAAAGGGCGCGGGTCGCACGGGCGGCAAAAAGGAAAGAAATCGACGGGGCGAGGGGCGGTGGAGATGGCGGCGGGGATGGTGCGGCCGAGCGGGAGGAAGGGGATTGCGTGGGGAGGGAGATGGCCCTGACAGGCGGGCCCCACGCGCAGAGAGAGAGGGAGGGGAGGGGACGCGGGCGGATGGATGGCGATCGAGCGGCCGAGAGGGATGCGAGGGGCGGATGGGCCAGATGGGCCGGGACGCGCGTCGGGCGGCCGAGCGAGGGCGGGAGGCGGACGGTGGATGGGCGCGGTTGGCGAGGAGGGCGGGCGATCCGGGCCGGCCAGGTGGCAGCCCGGAAGAAGGGGGAGGCGGGGCCGGATGCGGGGCGGCGTGGGTTGATCCCGGTCGTCCACGTGGCGGCTGGAGGGGGAAGGAAGAGATTTTTTTTATTTTAATTTCAGATTTTCAGAAATTGCCAGAAATTTCAATAATGCTCGGAAAAATATGAAATTACTTCCGAAAATTCCAGGAAATTTCACATAAGCTCCTGGTGCCATTTTGGACTTAATAAAAACATTTCTAACTAATGTTGGTATTTAATTTTTCATACTTCAAATACTTTGTAATTTCAAAAATACATTTTTAAACTCCAGAAAATCCAGGAAACCAAATAAAAGCCAAATAACTCCAAATAATTAATTTGAATTAGGATTTTTATAGAAATTCAAAATATATTTTTATTTAACAATAGTTTTAGGTTTTACTTAAAATACTTTTCAAATCCAGTTTTGTTTTCAAAAATAGAAATTCAGGGCAAATCCAAATAAAACTCAAATAATTTAAAATAATTAATTTGAAATTAATTTTTTTAGAAAGCAAATTTTTGGGATGTTACATTATTTAATTGCATTTTGTTCTCAGCTTGCATTCTGCAAGGTAGGAACTTGTTTAACTGTGTTTTCTGCGCTAGTGAACGGACCAAGCGATTTGGTCAACTGATGGGCAGCAAAGGCAAATGAAGCAAGCTTGAAGTTGGTAGAAAAGATCGACAACGACGGGAAGGAGGCAAGTCACATGTTTTTGATCATGTTGAACCTACATTTTGTTTATAATTTATTTATCAGTATTTCTATTACCTTTTATTTGTGCACTGATATTTCATGCACAATAAATATTTAAATTGACATGATACCTAGTCACATCCTACCACCGAAAATGCCATGTTTACTTTGATGGCGGCCATATTCACCTTGACAAGACTTAGTAATACTAAACTTACTATTTAAATAACCAAGGTCGTGTAGGAAACTTGACTATTTCATACTACTGTTTAACATATCATTTTGCATGTACTTGTGCAAAAATGTTTCTTGGTAATTGATTATCATGAGAACCATGTGTTGGCTTTTGATCGGTAGAATTGTTAAGATGGCTCTAGGGTAAGGGGGTCTAGTGGAAAGCCACAATGTGATACCCTAGATGGAGGTTTGTGTAAATAATGTCTCAGAGAAAAGTGACGGTAAAGTTAGAGAAAATAAGGATGACCTTATGCTGAGCAAAGAACATAGTGATCGCCCAACCACAAGTTTTGACTTGTCAAACCTGATTTAGTAGCTGCTCAAATCGATCTCTACAGGTGTGAGAAGTGTTGGTATGGGAGGAGGTAAAACTATACTGAACAACGATAGATTCATCTCAGGACAGGCAGAAGATATCTGGTTGTGTCAGCAGATACCCGGGTATGAGTTGGAGGTCTATCGGGTAGAGTCTATATAAAGAGATGAGCAGTGAAACGACCTTATTTTCTTAACTCAGTCATGAGGGTTAAAAATTCTTGTGGGTAAAGCTGGGCCATTCTATGGAGTAATCACAATAGTATCTTGAATACATAGTGCTTCCGGTAAAAGAAGCTATGTTCATAGGTGACTCCAACTGTGAGGCATAAGTAGATTTAGAAATGAGTTAAAAAATGCTGAGGTCTGTTAATCAAGTTTTGAAACCCCTAAATCCTTAAGTAGTTATTATTCTTTTGTGTTTAAAAATGTTGACAAATAAAATTGCATCCACATCATAATGAAACAACTATATATTTCCATCCTTTGAGAATCCTGGCAAGTAGCTATACGGCATTTCTCCATGTGATTTGCTGAGTACGGTTGATGGTACTCAGTCTTGCAATGCCTCCACCATAACAGATATCAGAGGAAAAGAGGATGTTACAAGTTTTCGTGTTAGGGTTACGACCGCACTCAAGCGTTCATGTGGAGTTTTCTTCGGCTCTTTTGCATGTAAGTTAAGTTTTGGGTTTAGACGTCCGTATTATTACTAAAGTTGGCTATTAGGTCTTATTTTAATCAAATTAACTTCTTTTAACTGTTCGTGAGCAGGCATAATACTCATTCTATTCGTAACCGAACTTCTGGGCTGTTGCGGGTGGTACGACGTCTCTGTTCTAAAAAATGGGAGCGTTTCAGGGGGTTTTGCAAAACCGTATTTAAGTGAAGATGTGGGGGATCTTGCTTCAATCATGTCACTTCTAAGTGAAGATGCGGGGATTTTGCCGTGATCATGTCACTTCTAAGCGAAGATACGAGGATCTTACCTCAATTATGTCACTTCCCTTGCGATTGGACAGTTCCTGTTAGTAATTTTCAAAATTTCACCGTGTAGAAATTTGCACTAAATGGTGTGGGCTGGCAATATGTGGTTGTTTCTAAAACTTTACAGTACATCTAAAAAATCTTTGTAGTACGTAATACGGTGATAGAAGTTGGGCTACTACGAAGAAGGTGGGAGAAAATGGCGTGGACCAAGTCCGCCGACAGCGAGGTGGCCACGACGAAAAACCGCGTCTCGGACGGGGAGCGCAGTGGGATGGTACACGTACCGCGGGTGCGTGCACACCGCATGCATACGGCCCCGCGCGCGCATGTGATCCTCCGCACCGACGCCAGCTGCTTTCGCCGGATCGACCCGTGGTGGCATTGGCAGGCACCAGCTGCAAATGTCCAAACAGCGCGAAAGCCCGGGTGCTCCTAACCACATTCAGTGCCCTCTTAATTATGTCTTAAATACTGCAGGTTAATAGCACATCAGTTAGCACGAAACAGAGCATTTATCTTTGCAAGCCTAGCTAATCCATACCGATGGCACGGTATGTTAGACAGATCGACATTAGAACCATAATAAGAGGTGGTTCCAGCTTCATGGAGTACCTGTTTGTGACCTGGTCCTAGAGACTTGCTAATTTTAATAACTCCTGAATGAAAAAAGCACTTGAATAGGACATACGTTTAAAACTAGAGAAATGAGTAGTTCATCTGAAATAGTAACCACGTATCATTAAAAATTTTCTATCCTAGTAACCACGTATCATTTCCTTGCATCATGTTCATGAATCCTTGTGAGCAACTGAGCATGACTCAATTTTCTCTTTTGCGAGGAAATAAGTTGAAATCCATGTTGTTCCAGGAGCAGAAATCGAGTGCTTTCTTTCAAACGCCATTCTATGATATCTATATAATTATAATCCTTGGCGGTTCTTTTGAAGAAAAAAATTATAACCCATGGCGGACATGGAAAAATTCCTACCGAGGCACCATGTTTCTATTTTCCCTAGGTACGTTTTGGACAATCTAATTAAGGGTGAAAAGTAGATACGAATTATCTGTATTATCCGGTTACCGTATTCTATAGGATACAAATATAGTATAGATTTTCCCCTCCGATTAACAATTTTTATCCTAATCGTATTCAAATTCAAATTCGTATAAAAATATGGATACGAATATGGTATGGAGTTTTACCATTTGAAATGTTATTTTATCCGGACTATCCATATCCGTATTCTATTCGCTAAAATAATATGCATATTTTATTACAATACGACTAATTAGTTGGACAAGTTTTTTTAATTGAACGTAAATTTGTGTTTTCTTTAGATGAAGTAAATGAATTGGAATGATTAAGCGTGATTGTATGAGGATAAAATGTCATTAATATCTTCATACTATATAAGTTATGAGGATATCTGGATCTGACCGAATTGAGTAGATATTCGATTCGAATTCATGTCCGACATTTGTCCGGTCCGTATTAGTATCCGACATTTGTTTGATATTCGAATCTAAGAAAAAATATAGTTACAAATATGGTTTGAGCACTATCCAATCCGTATTTGTTCTGTTTTCACCCCTACGTATAGGTGGTGCTCAGTTGGACTGAATTTTTATGGCTTATGGTTGAATTTTTACTGTAGCTGACTGAAATTACACTGTTGCTGATGAATGATTAAGCGTGATTGTATAAGGATAAAATGCCATTAATATCTTCATACTATATAAGTTATGAGGATATCTGGATCCGATCGAATTGAGTAGATATTCGATTCGAATTCATATCTGATATTTGTCTGGTCCGTATTCGTATCCGACGTTTGTTTGATTTGTATTTGAATACGAGAAAAAATGGTTTGAGCACTATATCCAATCCGTATTTGATCTGTTTTCACCCCTACGTATAGGTGGTGCTCAGTTGGACTGAATTTTATAGCTTATGGTTGAATTTTTACTGTAGCTGGCTGAAATTACACTGTACCTGATGGTGACTTATTTGGCATAATTAAATTTAAAAAATTAAAAATAGGAAAAAGGGTTAGCTAAGCACGTGTAATACAAACGAATACGGAAAAGAAAGAACCAGCAAAAAAGCTCAAAAAAGATGAAATTTAGAAATAGTGAAAAATAAGTCGGAAGCTAGAAGTCCAAGCCCAAACGAGCAGGGCCTAATCACAGTAAAATTTGTGTAGTTCTTTTAGCCCTAATATCTTAGACCCTCGTCCAAACCTCACTTCTGTCATCACTAGCCCTCACCACACAACAATGGTGGTGCCGACCTCCTACTCTACCGCCTCGCACCAATGCTTAACTCATCGTTCGTGACATCCTCGTCCTTGTCACCAACTCTCTCTCCCCTTCCTTATGCATGCAGCCCACGACACATCCTATTGCCCACCATGGTTTCCTGAAAATCTATGGTCAGAGACTCAGAGCCTCTTGAATCTTGAAATCCTAACCTGATGGCCAGAGACCCATCGCTAGAGGATACCACCTTCGCTGCCATCACTTGAGCATGAATCTCGAAGACACATACTGATGAGGCGATGGGGTCCCGATCTTCCGATAGGATGATAACTATCGATTTTGGTGGAGATGACTCTTGCGATCCGACTACAACCGTACGACGTCGCTTGCGCCTTACCAATCGCTGAACCACACTCCAAGTCGTTATGAACCGTGCTAAGAACGCGGTTGACCTGACCACGAAGATCTATTCCTGCATGCAACCGAAGAACACGCAAGAACAAGATAACAAGCAATTTGAAATTACAAATATTTATATTGAGCTTAAAAGGTGGGATTCCGTAGAGGTTCTTTACGGTTGGTCTAGCCGACACAAGTGAAGAACAAAAGTTTTCACCATGGAAAAACTAAGCAAACGAAATCCAAGAAAACTAGAAGGGTGCAGCCTTCTTAAATAGGGGTGGGAAAGCCGCACAAAACTAAGGAAAAAGGGGTGGTACTATTCATGGTACTGTTCACATGAACAGTAACCCGTGAACAGTATGGGCCTAGGAGAGGGCACCTCCCCTTTGGACCCAAACATTACAAGACCCAATTTGATCTAAACAGGTGATGCAACACCTTCTTTGAGTAATTGCGGCAAGCACAGGAGGAATTTGGAGATGAGGCTAGATCCATTAGAAAGAGAACGAGAAAAACTTTCCATCGAGTACTCGTGGACCTCAAACAGACTCTATATGTGAAAGTTATGCACATTTGAAGTTGGGCCGTCAAGCTGAATCCGAACTAATCTGGAGGCCGAATTGAATTCCAAAACGTGTCCAAGTTGAACTCTTACTTGAATTGGTGCAAAAGTGATGTTGTGCTATAAAAAACTATATTTTTATCATTATGTAGCATCATATTCTCATTTAAAATATGTTGAAACTGAAGAAACGAATTTACCTTTAGTTCAATCTTGATATTGGGCGCTATGGTTATATGTGTTGCTGGCGTGGTCACATCATCCTCCCCTTCTTGATAGAAAACCGTCCTCGGTTTTAGCATATGTGTAGCCTCACGTATTGCATGATCTTCATCATAAATCTCGGTACATAATAACAAACGTAACAAACCCTCATTATGTAATATCATAAGTTATTTATCGAACAAAGCAAAATCTGTTTGAACAGAACTCACCTGATAATTTAAGTGATGCGTAGGAGATCTTGTAATTGGAACAACAAGTATAGCAAATATGGTTGTATACATAGGGTATATGTTCTTATCATCCTCCCCTTCTTGCAAACAAAGCCGTCCTCGGCTTTTGATAAGCTGAAAGTATGGTAACAAAGAAGCCAAGGTGTATGCATGGTATATGTATATGTCATCCATTTTAATAATTCTTCGTTGTTGCACAATTAATGTTACAAAACAGTAGCAATCATAAAGGCTCATCATATTACTAACCCAAGAGTAATCATATATGTTAATGAGCAAATCAAAATTTCTCACACAACAATTATTGCAACTAGTTTTGTAAAATGTAAGTGAAGCATTTATGTAATTCAAATCTCTGAAGTTGTAAACTTGCAGTGGTGGCACATATAGGCAAAACTACAACTTTTGGAATTAAGCGAAGTTCATCCATATAATCATATCTCAATCGAACAATAGCAAATTCATCTAGCAAGGGTAAAGAGATTTGTATCTTCTGCCATAATTCATCATCTTTATTCAGATTGTCCATACTAGATGGTGCAAAAAGAGATGAACACATAGGCATTGGATGAATACTAAATTTTACTTCCCTCTCACATTGAACATGATTCAGCATACAATAATTGTTGTCCCAAACAGCAAGTTTCAACTTATCCATGTGATCGCAAGTTATGCATATTCGATATACAAGAAATTGATTTTCTACACCATAATCTTCAATCAAATTAAACTTATACTCAGGGGTATAGGCACTAAACAAGAATTTTGAACATGCAAGTTCAGAAACTTTCTCCATAGTATGTGACAATTTCATAGATAGATCCAACATGATGTAACACAATGAATTAGCAGAAGAAATTCTAGTCAAAACTTCTTTATGTGAAATTAATTCGACATGTGCAAAATTATGAGAATTTAGATAAGCACATTGTCGTAGGGGTGGCCCCCATCTAAACCCAGCAGGCCTGGTAGGAAGGTATAAGGCCCAGAATAGGCCATGTGTAATGACATAACTGCCCCCAGGGGGATAACCAGATGTAAGGGTAAAACCGTAAAAGCACTCCTCATGTATATATATATGATGAGAAGCCATGGGGAGGACCCAGGCCATTACACTTATCTTCATCACTCTCCACTACCATCTCTCTCTGTTTGGTCTGTAGCCACAACACACATGGTTCATTCAAGTCAACACAAGGAATATCAAAAGATTGCACTACAGCAGGTATATACTCACAAGGTTGCTCTATGTCTTGTTGTAGCACCAAATCAGTACCTTTGTCATTATCGTCATCATCAGATACTGTAGGTACATCAAACTTCTCCTCTAATGGCAAAAGATGTACCAGCTCATCTTTCATCTCTTCAAGCATCTCGGCGGTATCTGTATATGGAGTAGGAGCCAAAACAATGTCAGCATTTTTAGTTACCTTAAGTTGCACCTCGCTTGTGACCGTAGGTGGTGGAGGTACAAAACTACGTTGTAATTTCTTCTTCATCTCCTCCCATGTATACATGTAGTGGAACTCGAGATTCGCCCACTAATGTTGAACGTCACCAATCAGTGTCATCTTTGTCATGCTCATCTTCTCAAAAGGATTAAGATCTTGTCTTTCAAAGTAACTATCCATTATAGTCACCCACAAGAAGTAGTTCGACGACGTACTCTCAGCGGTGAGTGGCAAAATATACACCGGTAATTGTTTCCCTTCGAGTTCAAATCTGCCCGCGATGACATCATAATCTACCAATTTTCTCAAGCCTATCATTGTTAGTAGAAAATAAGGAAAAAAATCACAAGTAAATGTTCCTATCAACTACTAGGATATGGAGGATCAAATCAAATCACACATCTCTCAAGTTTTTACCAAATTCTTACAAGTTCTTACCAAAGCAAACAGGTGGTGCAACCGGTGGCTGGTTCGTGATAACTCTGATTTAGGTGATTGGTATAGCGATTACCGGTACAGCGAAACCTATTCGGTTAGTAGAAAAGTGGAGCTTGGATAGGCTATGTATTTTGTAGCAACGGAAAACAATCAATTAATTTCAGAAATTGCACATAATTGAATTATAGTTCGTATCTAGCACTTAGCCTGTGTTGCTGACCAACCAAGGATGGAAGAAGGTTAAAATATGTGTATGGTAATGTATAGGAGTGGTAAATACAAGATAATTCAATTGAATGCAATCTGGAATTGAAAAACACAAGGATTGACCCAAAACAGAAAACTGAAGATTTCTATTCACTGGACAGCACGTCAGTATTTTAGCCATAACTTCTTTTTAGTTGCCTATTTTTCAATGATTTATTTTTTCTCCGTTTCCTGACGGCTTTATCTACAATTTTTGTTTTGGGACCAAGTTCTGGAAACCGACTGAAAAATTCGCACAAAATTCACAACTACCGACTGTTGCAGATTCAATTAAGAAATTTGGGTCAACTTTCACCGCAGATATGTCTTAACTGCCTTACTGGAATGATATGGAATTTTATAGGAAGATGTACAATGAAGTTATGAATCTAACAGTAGTGGTCTCACTCAAAAAGGATCACGGAATCAAAAGTTATGGCTTTTTTGGTGGCGGCTGCAGAGAAAGGAAAAATCAGCCGAATTGGAATTAGGGTTTGGAGTGGGGAAAATTTTTCTTATTTGGATTTTTATGGAATCAAGGATATGACCAGCAACTAGACAAAGCTAAAACGGACACAAATTCAATTTAGTAAACCAAAACTAACAGATTGAGAGGTACAACGGGGTTTGGACAACGGAAATTAAATCTTTTTGTGAGGCAATTTTTTCTGGACTATACGAAATAAAAACCAATATACTAACTAGGGATACAAAAAATTTCTACCGGTCAACTGAATCTCTGATACCAACTGATAAGGCGATGGGGTCCCGATCTTCCGATAGAATGATAACTATCGATTTTGGTGGAGATGGCTCTTGCGATCCGACTACAACCGTACGATGTCGCTTACGCCTTAGCAATCGCTGAACCACACTCCAAGTCGTTATCAACCGTGCCAAGAACGCGGTTGACTTGACCATGAAAGTCTATTCCTGCATGCAACCGAAGAAAACACAAGACAAGATAACAAGCAATCTGAAATTGCAAATATTTATATTGAGCTCAAAAGGTGGGATTCCGTAGAGATTCTTTACGGTTGGTCTAGCCGACACAAGCGAATAACAAAAGTTTTCACCATGGAAAAACTAAGCAAACGAAATCCAAAAAAACTAGAAGGGTGCAGCCTCCTTAAATAGGGGTGGGAAAGGCGCACAAAACTAAGAAAAAAAGGATGATACTATTCATGGTACTGTTCACATGAACAGTAACCCGTGAACAGTATGGGCCTAGGAGGGAGGCACCTCCCCTTTGGGCCCAAACATTACAAGGCCCAATTTGATCTAAACAGGTGATGCAGCATCTTCTTTGAGTAATTACGGCAAGCACAGGAGGAATTTGGAGATGATGCCAGATCCATTGGAAAGAGGACGAGAAAAACTTTCCATCGAGTACTCGTGGACCTCAAACGGACTCCGTATGTGAAAGTTATGCACATTTGAAGTTAGGCCGTCAGGCTGAATCCGAACTGATCTGGAGGCCGAATTGAGTTCCAAAACGTGTCCAAGTTGAACTCTTGCTTGAATTGGTGCAAAAGTGATGTGATGCTACAAAAAAGTATATTTTCATCATTAGGTAGCATCATATTCTCGTTTAAAATATGTT
Organism: Dendrocalamus latiflorus; assembly: GCA_017311315.1. Classification (NCBI taxonomy): domain Eukaryota; kingdom Viridiplantae; phylum Streptophyta; class Magnoliopsida; order Poales; family Poaceae; genus Dendrocalamus; species Dendrocalamus latiflorus. The sequence goes on from CM029667.1 coordinate 17,469,690, forward strand.
GAAACTGAAGAAACGAATTTACCTTTAGTTCAATTTTGATATTGGGCGCTATGGTTGTATGTGTTGGTGGTGTGGTCACATCACATACACTGGCGGAGCTACAGGGTGGTCCCTGTGGGCCGCGGATCACCCTGCGCTCGGATAATGATGCCTTTATGTATTTGATCATAATGCAAAAACTTGTTGAATCACAGCTACATTTGACCTCCCGCTAAATCATTTAATTTGCTCTATATGTGTCAAGCTAATTACACACAACTTGGGAATCTAGATGTACAGTAAAATCGTTAGCTAGCTTGGCATCTAGATGTACAATAAAATCGATGACTAGCTTGGCATGTTCATATTGAACGACAGTTGATGGTTTTTAGCTAAAATAAATAGTAATGACTAAAAAAAGCTTTTAGTGGGAGGATACGAGTGGTGGGGAAAATAAAAAAGAGATACGTGTGCGAGACAGGAGCGAGAAGAGTGAGGTAGTGATATGTCTGTGTCCCATAACTTATTTTCAGGATGAGAGAAATAGAGAAATTATTTTAGAAAGTTAAATATTTATATTACCTTCTTTCTTCTGTGAACAGAAGTCGGTGTAAACGGTCTCGTAAATTTGCCGAGGTAGGTATTTGTTGTCTTAGTTTGCATTTGCTCCAAATGCGGCTTTCAGGAAGTTACCCATGCAAGCAAACTCTTCTGATCTACTCCTTTATAAAATGTATTTTTTAAATAGCTTTGTCCATAAATATAGAATGTATTTAATGTTCTAATATAAAATTAATGTGATGTTCTCTTTATATCCTGACAAGAAGAAGAAGTAGTGACGTACTGTTCTTCAACTACTATGGGTATGTAATATTTCAATTCTATGTTAAGAAAGTTATATTCGTCTATTTTATGAAGTTCGTATGTCCTTTTCCCCTTAATTGCATTTCATAATTCATATACTTGTGTACCGACATGTTAAATTTATAGCGGTTAAATAAATTTTAGACAATGGACCACTATAGCTACAAATCCTGACTACACCACTGATCACATACGACTCTCCAAGAAGTGCCTACGGGAAGAGATGTAAAAAATATCAAACACTTGGTTACTAGCATTTTTTATTAAAGAAAATTTTCGTCAGTTTGATCCTAGGAAAATCAGGGCTCGGTCCAACTGAAATTTGAAAAGCAACCCCAGGAGCTTCACGTTCAAAAAAGGTTTCAAAAGCCCAAACTTCAGCGACGGGCTACCCTACACCCACTTCTCTCATTCTAAATGAAGGAAAGAAAAACAATTTGCAACGGGAAAGAAAAACAATTTGCAACGGGCTCCCTGGATTCTCTGGAGCCTCCCTCACCGCCCGGTGCTCGCACCCAACGGGCGATCCCACAAGGCCATTATTCCCTTCACGCCCCACTCCCATCCCCACTCCACTCTCCTCACTACTCTCTCCGCCGCTTCGCTCGCTCCGCTCCTACTCCCCAGCTCGTCCCGTCGCCGGCGGCAATGGCGTACCTCCGCGCCTCCCTCCTCCTCGCGGCCGCTCTGTGCGCGCTCGTGGCAGCGTCGCCCGCCTCCGCGTCCCGCGACCTCCGCCCGCGCCCCTCCCGCTTCGTCGTGCGCGGCCGCGTCTGGTGCGACACCTGCCGCGCCGGATTCGAGACCCCAGCCTCCACCTACATCGCCGGTACGAATCCCACCTTCCTTCCTTCCTTCATCTGGTGGAGTTTATGGAACTCACAGGAACGTGTGTCTCCCTGTACACTCGCCGTTCGTTCCACTTTGCCCTTTTGCTTTCTGCTTCCTTTCCTTCCTTGCAATGCCTTCCTTTCTCGTGGGTATTTCTCTGTCCCTTTACCGCGAGTGTTGTTTGATAGGAGTAGTGACTACATGAGGAGGTGGTGGAAAAAAGTTGGTCCCTTTTCTTCGTTTTCCCCTTTGATCTGGTTTAGATGCGCGAACTCTTCGACGAAACATGCAGTGTGATTGCTTTACGCAAATGGTGTTTCGATGCAGGAGTTTCGGATTCGTGAGAATGGCGCTAGGCCCGCCTTTTGCTTTCCTTTAGAAAGTTAGTTACTCCTCATATTTAGCATTGCTTTGTGCACAAGCTAGCACAGTAGCACTCAGCTAGTGTTCGTTCTTGTTTTCGCCTGCAGGATGTTGGCTTTTGTTATTGGCGCCAAGGATTAGTTCTAGTTAGATAGATCCCGTCATGAAGTGTGTGTACATCTAGTTGTTCTAGTGGATCTACCAGATGCGCGCTTTTAGTATGCGGCAAAATATATGTAATTGGTCAGGGCGCCATCTTTTACAAAATATGAGAATTGAAATCTAGTGTTGAAGTACAAATTGATTGTCTGCCTTTCCTCGTCATCCTAGGCTTTTGCGTGAACTCGTCGGTGTATACAACTCAATATGGTATCAAAGAGGTCTTAAGTTGAAGACTCGGTTGGCGTAATTAAAAAAAAAAAGAGGTCTTAAGTTGAAGACTCGGTTGGCGTAATTAAAAAAAAATAATTGCAACACACTTCTATTCCATGTCTTAGGCATGAGAGAGTCTACATATGAGAGAGTGTTGAAATATAAGTGAATTGCCCACTTTTTCTCATCAACTTAGACTTTTTGGTGAACTAGCTAGTGCAAAGATAAGCGAGTTTCTATGTAGCGCTGAATCTAGGATCTCCAACCGTGGTCAGTGGTTCATGGATGTTGGATAGTCTAATCGGCATCCTACTGTTTTACTTTGTTGATGCTGTTAATCGGTCTCATTGATATCCAGAAGAACAAAGATTGGTCGTGATGTCGAATTGCTGAATGGAATATAATTAAATGAAGATTAGTGTATAACAATGCTTCATTTTATATTGCACATAGGAATACATTATCGGCTCCATTGAATCTTGGTTCATGTTTATGTATTAGATAGATAAGATTTTTGCCTAAAAAAAGAAAGATAGATTTTCATCACCATTATATGTGATACATCTAGTCTTGAAAAATGCTGCTCTTTGGATAAAAGTCAGTAAGGCACAAATACTCTGAATTGGATTGATGACACATGCAGCTCACCTGTGGTTACCCACCTAATTGGTTTCAACTTTTTAAAAGGAAACGCTTGTGCGAAGTTTGTTGTTTTTGGTTTTGGACAAAAGGTTTCCTTGGTGGAGTAAAATTATAAGTAGATCAAAATCAGAAGATATATTATATTACGTGTTTGACAACTCATGGATCTATTGGTTTGATGCTTTCACACTATGTGGCTTAACCAGTAAGGTTGGTTGTAGTAGTTCTAGCAGGAGATAGATGCCACTTTAAATTCTTTTGACAAGGATAGTACAAACTGGGCAATTAAACTTAGCATTAAATTCTCCCACTATTGCAACTTGCCTGCATATTTTCCCTCCAATTTTAGTTCTGTTAGTTAGTTTTCATATCATTTACTATACAGGTGCTATGTTCATACCTGCTCTGATCATCATCTATTCGAATACGAGTTTAAAAAGCAGGCCTAAATGCAAAACAGTCTGGAACGAAGCTGCTTCGACACAAAAGTAAAGCTAAAAGTGAAAGTGTCAAACTAAATAAATTTGTTCACAGTTTATGGTAAATTTACTTCTTTATCATTTATAATCAAGATTTGAAATGCATGCCCTTTTTTATTCCATTCTATTTCTAATAATCTGTCGCCCCTACTTGTGGACTTACGAAACAGAGCACTTCCCCTCTTTAGTCTTTTTTCATCTCATTGAAGTCTCTGAGTTGCAAACAACCATACTGCTGTGACTTTTATTTTCCCTGTTTCACTGGCAACCATGATTGATAATCGTTTTTCAGGTAGCTAGGGTAGACATTATATGATGAGTTGAGCTGTTGAAGGTTTGTTGGCCATTTGTCATGCTAGGATACACCAGATGAGGGTTCAGTGTATTTTGAAGCAAAAAAGGCAAATTTGTTTTATGACTTGAAATTATATTGCTTGGTTCACAAAAATTTAGATACTTGTTGTTGCTGATTAGTAGCAACCAACTGAAAAAAGTATATCTAGAGCTGAAAGCCCGAAAGCGTAGTCAATTTGCAGCTGTGGCACTACATGGTAGGTATAAAAGTTAAGAAAGCTAACAAGTATCGCCTTTTGAATATCTTTGTAATGAAAACTTACTAACCAAATCCTACAAACCATTTACTTGATATTTATTTTCCTAATCAAACTATAGTAACCATTCTGGCAGAAAGGCTGGCCAGGACATCATTCCTTGTTATTGGAACACCACTTATAAAACCTGCCTCTATAGCATGATTATCTGTCGTATCAAGGTGTAGGAATGTGCATATTTTTAAGTCAAAGTGCAATATCTGTAATACCTGTGTGTGCACTTACAATCTAGATGAGTCACACTGCACATCTTTCATATTCATGGTGTTTGCCTGTTGGAGAGTGCCATGTTACTTCAGATTTAACATGGTTATTTGTATGTTTTTTTTAAGGGTATGTCTTGTTGTACTGAGAACTAAAGCAACACTACTGATAGAATACTCCATGGTCTAGTGCATTTTTAATCAAAAGAATAACAGCAACTTGTTTTTTTACTTCTAATTATATTACTTGGTTCCTCCTTATAGAGCTGAAGGCTTTGCATGATCAACTGCAGCTGTGACAACACATAGTAATATGAAGATAGGGCTAAGTTTAACAAAGCTAACAGTTATCGTGTACTGTTATTCATTTGCCAACTGTTTAGTAATATGACATTCTTTCTTTCCACAGGAGCAAAGGTGAGGGTTGAGTGCAAATCAAAAACCACCGGAGCAAACACATGCAGCTTTGAGGGTCACACCGACCGCACTGGCACCTACAACATCAATGTTGACGACGAGCACGAGCATGAGCTCTGCGAGTCTGTCCTTGTCAGCAGCCCGGACATGGGCTGTGCCAAGCTTGTGGCTGGGCGAGAGAGGGCCCCTGTCTTCCTCACCAACAACAACGGTGTCGCGTCCAATGTTCGGCTGGCGAATGCTCTGGGGTTCCAGAAGGACACCGCTCTTGCTGGTTGTGCGCAGATGCTTAAGATGTACGAGGAAGACCGCGAGTAAGGATGCAGAGTTTTGCCGTTACTCGGCGAGTTGTATGTCTAGGTGTCTGAAATGTTCTGAAACCTCTATATCTATCAGAAACAGAACCTCTATATCTATTACTACAAACCGAAAGTATCGCTGCTTATGTGCTTGCGATAGCTTAGCACTTGAATATGTATGTTGATCTCCAGTTGAACTGCGAAGTATATCAGCTACTAAATCGACCTGTTGATGCTTCTTATCAGGCTAATGTAATTTGATTGTTGTCTAGTATGGCTATGGTTCTGGAATGTTTTGGCCTAAACAACCTTGTTTTTTTAGAGAAGTCACGCCAAAGCTTGGTAACCTAACTGCCGTACGTTTTTCTCCCCAGCAACCAGCATGTCTTGCCCTTGATCGGAAAAGGGTTTTGAAAAAGGGGGAAAGTTAGATTATTGGTTTAGCCAATGAAAATGACATGCATGAGCTTTGTATTTCTTGCTTAGTGGGAACGGAACATTTGACTTGCAACATGGAAAAGATTGGTTTCAACGAGCAAAACAAGTATTCGCCGTTACCTTCCAGTCCTGTAATGTGATAATCTTAGGTTACATTTTGGTCCAAGGTTAAAATTACTATGTTAGCTAATCCCAACCTAGCTAGTTACCTTGACCCAATTTTTGCGTCTAATCTAGAGTACCGTTTCGATTAGTTCGGTTAATGGGTTTACAGTAGATAAACATTGAGTAAAATACACTGTAAATCTATAAACTTGTCACATTGGTTCACTTAGATCTCTAAACATAGAAACTGCATATTTATATACCTAAACTTGTTTAAGTGGGTTAGTGCAGGTCTTAAAAATGATTCGCTAAGCTTGACCGTTGACATGTAACTTTGACCGATGCCAGCGTGGCCTAAGAGTGAAATGGCAAGATTTTGCACGCATTTATAGGCTATTTTTTGTACTTAGGTCCTTATAAACCATTGAATTGAGTTGGTAAAGATTAAAACTCTAAGATCTAAATTCCCAATTCCCATTTCAATCTATCGCGGCCCTAAGACCAAACTCTCTAAAATCTCCAATTCCCCATTTCCATTTCGCCCATCGCGTTCTATCTCTATGGCCATGGCGTTGAGCTCCTCTACAGCCAGCCGCTGGAGGGAGAAATGCTCACTGCCATTGATCCGGTGCCCGAGCTATGTGTGGAGGGAGGTGTTGTAGTTGACCTCCAAACCTAGAGACAATTCTGACCGTAATTTTTTCAAGTGTCCGAATCAGGTGAGTTGGTGTTTGAATTTGGTGTGCACGGTTCTTTCATTCTGATTTTGCCCAATTTTCTTTCGATTCGACTCGCATCTCCATCCTCTTTCACCTGCAGTTGGCACGTGCAACCTAGGATTGATCGCCTCCAACTCGCTGATCATCTTAGGAGCTCGTGGAATGCGTACTGGTGTGAATGGAAAGTGATGGAATGTGTCAGGATACAAAATCCAATGGGTTTATTGCAAATATCAATGCCTACTTGGCTAGTCATGTGAGACGTATGTCAGCTTCACGCTAGCACACGTCAACAGTCAAGTCTACCGAATCATCTTTACAACCTATACTGGCCTACTTAAACAAGTTTAGATACATGAATCTATAGTTTCAAAGTTTAGAGATATAAATGAACTAACCTAATAAATTTAGGGACCACAACGTATTTTACTCATGAACATAAATGAGGATGGTTAAACGCTAAAACAAAGTGTTTTAATCAAGTTAAACAACATTTAAACCACTTAACCCGCCTCTTCAGCCCTCAACCAAACGCGGCCTAACGTCCGCTAGGCACTAGGCCTGGGCAAAATACCCGCTACCCGTTACCCGTACCCGAATTACCCGGACCCAAACCCGAAATACCCGAACCCGAGGTACCCGATCCCAAATTCGGATAGCGATTCTGATTACCCGAAATTAGTTTGGGTAGTTCGGGTAATATCCCCCGGTACCCGAACTACCCGAATTACCCGAATTGTCTGTAAATTACCCGAATTGTCGGAAAATTGTCTGTAAATTACCCGAATTGTCTGTAAATTACTCGAATTGTCGGGAAATTAGCTGGTTTTCTGTAAATTCGGGTATATCGGGTATACCCGAACCCGAATTATCGGGTACCCGAAATTGCGGGTAGTATTTTTTTGGGGCTAATACCGGGTAGCAGTTTTTATTACCCGAATTTCGAATTACCCGAACTACCCGACCCGAAAAATTCGGGTAACCCGAACGCCAGGCCTACTAGGCACCATCCAATGCTGTCGCTGCAGAAAATCTGCGCTTGGATTGGCTGACGCCCACTCGTTTTTTTTCTCTCCCTTGTCTTAGCTTGTGCATGGAGTATTTCTTAATCCTTATCATCTCACCGCTTTAACCACACTTTCCCATCTTGATGAATCACGCTGCTCAAAAAGCGCCACCTTCGAGCCATGCCATCACTAAATCCGTCGCGACGCCGCTGCCGATGCGAACCTAATCACCTAACCATTTCGTACGCTGCATGATTAGCCCGTCGCTAATCCGTCGTTAGATTAGGCCCTATTTTTCGTTCGTTATTTTTCGGGCTAGCTTAGCTAGAAGCTGCTTGGTGGCCACTAGTTCTTCCTCGCGCGTTTGTTGACTCGACTCCGCTCTCTGTTGAACGGAGGCCACCAGTTTTAATTTAATCTGTTTTAAAGGTTGCCGTCTTCGTGTTTGGTGTTTATTTTGACCCGAGATTAAGAAGATTATCGCCACCCATATAGCGTTCGTGATGCTTGGGCAGATGCGTGACAGGTTGTGGTGATGGACCAACGGTTTTCAAAGCGATAAGGGTAGCACATTCTCAATGGTTTCTTTTTTTGGTTTCTGTCATCTTCTTGTCATCTTCTTTGTGGAGGGAATTAAGTTCCCGTCATTTTCTCGTGGATTAGTTACAAGGTTCTGGAACGAATTAGTGATGGTTTGTGGGCATGATTTCTGCCATTTGGAAAATATGTTTTCTTCCCCCAAGATCTCACATTTAGCTAGCCGGCTTGTATATTGATTTGTGTAGCTAGATATTGCAAATATATTAGGCAACTCTATTACTTTGATTCAAAGTATAGGCATATTTTGTTTTGTATCAATGTAACATCTCTATTGCCTATTTAGTTAATTTACACTATTATAATATGAACACATCAAAGTAAGCGGTGTATATCTTTTTTATTCCGTGCCTAATATGGGAGTTTCTAGACTGCCAAGAAGCTTAGATGCTTTTCCGCTTGTGTAGGAATCATGTAATGCTCCATAGGAATATGTACTCAATAATTCCAAGGATTAAAGGTTCCTATTGTATATTGGGAGTCATGTTGCCAATGATCAAGCACAAATACATGAACAAAAGTTGAAGAAAACAAGATGTAGTCTCAATTCCACCTCTTAACTTTATTGATTGGATTCCTGTGTGTACAAAATCAGCCCCCTACCCCGCTATTTAACGGGAGAGGAGAGGTGAGGTAGCCAAATAACTATCCATGTGGAACTAAAATGTTCCTATTATGGTACATGGGTCTCGTAGGCCTTATGGCCTAGTTTAAGTAAAAGTGTTCACATAATTAGGTCCTTCGGAAACAGGCCGATATACAATACTCCCCCTGAACACTTTGCCAACCTCATGCTCATGCCTCAATAAATACTTCTTTCGAAACCAAGTTTGGAAAAGGCAAGAAGAAAACAGTGCATCACTTATGTTATTGTTATTGCACATGTTGCCTTATCTTTCAATTGAGAAAATCCAGTGGAACAAAGCTTAATTAAGAGAAAAAGAGTACAACATCTTTTCATCCCGATGATGAATATGAAGATTATATATCTACCCCTAAAGACAACTCTTTGTGTCTTCTTATGCCAATGCAATGAGGACAAAACTTAATTAAGGGAAAAAGAGTACAATATATTTTCATCCCAATAATGAATATGAAGATTATATATATCTCCCCTTGAAGACAATAACTCTTTGTGTCTTTTTAAGCCAATGCCATGAACATACTTTTCAAAGGTAGAAGTTGGCAAGTCTTTTATAACTAAATCCACAAGATTTTCATTTGTTTGGATTTTCTTTATTTCTATATTCCCCTTCACCTATAGTTCATGGGGATAGAAACATTTAGGGAGTATATGCTTTGTCATGTGGGTTTTGACATATGTATTCTTCATCTGTGCAACATAAGCAGCATTATGATTATAGAGGATTGTGAGAGTCTTATCTACCTCTACACCACAAGACTCTTAGATATGAAAAATCAATTTTAAGCCAAATACACTCTCAAGCTATCTTGTAAAGTGCAATTATTTTTGAATGATTAGTTGATATAGCAACAAGCGATTGTTTTACAAATCTTCAAGAGATAGCTGTACTTCCTTTTAGAAAAACATAGCAGTACTTCCTTTTAGAAAAACATATCCAATCTATGATATGGCATTATAGGGATCAGATAAATAGCCAAAATATGAGTAATCTTCAATTTTATATCTTAACCATTGGGATAACAGAGTCCAAGATCAATTGTATCTTGAAGATACCTGAGGATTCTTTTAATTCCCATCCAATGCCTCTTAGTAAGATAGAAACTATTTCTTGCCAAACAATTTACTGCAAAAGCAATATCAAGCCTGGTATTATTGGTAAAATATAATAAGGCTCAAATAGCACTTACGTACAGAGTTTCAGGCCTTAATACATCCTCGTTGTCTTGTTTAGGTCCATATGGATCTTTATCTACATTCAATGACCTAGCAACCATAGGTGTACTCAATGGATGATATTTATCGCAATCAAATCTCCAAAACTTTCTTGGTGTAGGTGGTTTGGTGCATAAATGTAACACCATGTAGATGTTCAATTTGTAATCCCAGACAAAATTTGGTTCTACCCAAATCTTTCATCTCAGATTCTATCTTTAAGTACGAGCTTGCTTTGAGAATATCTTCTGTGGTTCTGATGATGTTCAAATCACACACACACACACACACACACACATACATACATACATACATACATACATACATACATACATATATATATACATATATATATATATATACATATATATATATATATACATATATATATATATATACATATATATATATATATACATATATATATATATATATATATATATACATATATATATATATATATATAGAATCTGGTCATGGACTTCTTTATGAACACGCAAGGATAAACCTCATTGTTCATGTATCCCTTGAGCAAAAGGAATTTGCTTAATCGGTTGTACCACATATGACCAGACTGTTTTAATCCGTATAGAAATCTTTACAATTTAACACTATACATGTTGCGATTTTCATTCTCGCTCATACTAGGGACCTTCAGTCCTTCTGGAAACTTTATGTAGATTTTGAAATCAAGTGACCCATATAGATATGAAGTCACAACACCCATAAGTTGCATATTTAAATTCATACTTGCTGCTATAGATATCAAGTAACGGAATGTTGTGACATCTATAATAGAAGAATAAATCTCATCAAAATCGATGTCTGGTCTTTGCGTAAACTCTTGTGCTACTAATCTCGCTTTATATTTCACCACTTTATTACGTTCATTCCATTTTCTCATGAACACCCATTTGTGTCTAATTGTAATGACATCTTAAGGTGTCTTGACCACAGGTCTAAAGACTTTAATCTTATTTAGCGGGTTAAGCTTATTGTGATTGCTTCCTTCCATTTATCCCAATCATGATGATTCTTACCATCAAAAATTGCCTTCAGTTCCATATCCAAAATTTTAATGTGGAAAGCAATCTGAGTAGCAAAGTAGTCGCTATTAGCACATACCTGCCTATAAAAGATTTCTCCTATTTCCACAAAATTTGTTTAAAACTCTTTACCCAATTCAATTTGCAGTTTATTCAAATTAGAAAACTCTCCACTATTTCCTAATAATAGTCTGTTATCCTCTGAACCTCTTGTTCAAATTATTTAGTGTGTGGGTCCATATTACAAAGACTACTATCATGCCATGATAGTTTTCGGCATTCCAAAGTAGGGTCCTATAGTCCTTCATACACAATCAACCTATCTTGCTTTTAAAAGATCCCCCGTCATGGACCCTAAATATTTTATTATAGATGGAGATATAAATTCCATGCAAATTCCCAATTTATAGTGGAGGCCCATTGACATATGTTGAGATAGTGAGATTACGTATACAACACAACCAAAATTACACAATTGGGAAATATTTTTGTTCTTTCCCACACACTAATTGGAAAGGTGAAAACTTATGTTATGTAGATGGCTAGAGTTGTATTAATGCCTATGCATAACACATCACGTCCCCAATATGTAGTTGGTAGATTCGATCTCATTAACAAGGGTTTAGCAATCAGCTTTATGCTCTTAATTAATGATTCTGACCGTTCTGAGTATGACATGCTCCACTGTTATGCCTAAGGCTATACAATAATCATTAAATGCTTTAGAGGTAAATTCCCCAGCATTATCCATTCATATGGATTGAATCCTATGATCTGAAAATTTTACCCTTAGAGTAATAATCTATGAAAAAAAATAGCTTAGCAAACGTATGATTCCTAGTGGATAATAGAGATACATGCGTCCACCTTGTTGAGGCGTCTATTAGTACCATAAAGTACCTCAAAGGCCCATACATAGGCTCAATTAGTCCGCATATGTCCCCCCTGAATCCTCTCAAGGAAATTAGATAATTCATCCTTAATCTTATGATACGAGGGCCTCGTAATCAACTTGCAATACGAGAGCTTCGTAATCAACTTGCCTTTCACGCAAGCATCGCACACAAATTGTTCTAGATTAGAGATGTTTTTTAGGCTGTAAATTGTGGCTAGCACCGTAAAATCCGGGGCATCATATTGTCTTTAGGATGACCCAAAACGTTCATGTCACATTCAAAATTGTTCTAGGTATTCAAACTGGACATTCATCGCAACATATGCATCATCACATTTAACAAACATTTAGTACAATCGAGATGCAAAAGTGGAAACCTTCTATATAGTTTTCTTATGATATTTATCTTTCTTTATATTGGGAAGGTACTTAGAACCATTCTCTTATTCTCATTCCATATGGAAACCATTATTTCAGATATCTTTGAAAATTAATAGAGATCGTGTTGATTATAGGAACAATAATGCACCCTCGATGATTATTTGAGTTCCCATCGGTAACTCAACCGATGCTCTTCCAGTTCCTATAATATTGCCATAGTTGCCAACTATGGTCAATACGTTTTCAGTTTTTGAACTAAAATTATGGAAGTATTTCATATCCCTTAGATTGAATTTGCAGTACAACTATCCACAAGACAGAGTACTTGCTCCCATTTCATTGATTGTACTTTTTAACAATTACATAAAGCAGGAGATAAAACAATATGCATGAATAAAAATATTGCATAAACATAATGCATAACAAAACATGCATATAAACTAGAAAAACTTTATTCATAGATTAAAGTTTATAAGAAGTAACTTCAATTCCTAATATTGTTGATTTTTAGGATAAACCAAAAATTTGGTGTTTTATATATAACACCATCATAACACATTATAAATTGACTGCTAATATTTAAGAAGATGGATTCTCTGGAATCTCCTAAAACTTCTCTTTTGGATGGATATCCAATAACTCATCATCTAGAAAAGGAGTATATTCATCATCATACAATGCATCACCATCACATGCATCCTCCTCCTTTGAGATCAAATGAGGCTCCTTCTCCAATTCCTCACCCTTTTATCGCAACTCCAGAAAGTGAGTTTTAGGCTTACTCTAGCCTTTCTTTCTTTGGGACTCTTGATAGAGTTCCACCAAATATTTAGGTGTTCTACACCCATTTTCCCATTGACCGTTTACTCTACATTTGAAGCAATTCTTATTGTCATTGGATGCCTTTATTGGAGCTTTCCCTAAATTTCTTTTCCCCATAATTCTTCCATTTCCGTTGCTGTGGATATCACCCCTCTTTTGGACACTGTGTGCCTCAAATGCACTTTCTGTACCAATTGGATGTGCATTATGATTCTTCAAGAGAAGTTCATTATGCTTCTCTGTTACTAAGAGGACATTTATAAGCTCATAATAAGTCTTATACCCTTTTTCTCTGTACTATTTCACAAGCACCCAATCTGTGGCATAAAAAGTGGGAAGAGTTTTCTCTATCATTTGTTGCTCTGTAATAGACCTACCACACAGCCTAAATTGAGAAATTATCCTCTGTAGAGCTGAGTTCTAATCAACCATAGATTTAAAATCTTGGAAGAGTAAACTCATCCAATCATGCTCTGTCTAGGGGAACATCATCAACCTCTATTGATTATAACGTGTTCTGAGTGAAACCCTGAGCACCATAAGATCTTCTTCAGTTTATTCAGTTAAATATTCATTATTAATATCCTTATTTAGATGGTGGTCAAGGAAGAAGATGGACTTAGCATTATCATCATCAGAAGGGGATTCATCTTTAATAGGAGCAATTATTTTACTCAGCCCTTTAGATGCTAAGAAAAACTTGATGTCCAAAGCCCAAGTTAGGTAGTTGCTTCCATCGACTGCCAACTCATCTAATTCTCTTAGCGATGTCAAACATGTTGCTTACACAACTGTAAAGCAACTTTCAATTAATTACCTGTAATATTTAATTTGGCTGAGCAAAGCCACGAGTCAAAACATATGTGATAGCAATAAAACATATTACTTGAACAATAAATATGCATCTATGAATTTCCACTGTATTTTCTGTTTTTGCTAATTTTCTAAACATAGAAACAATTTCTATGAATAAATCTGGTAGAAAAACAATTTCTGATAAACAGACAAAGTCTAAAAGACTATATTGTCAAATCTAGAAAAATCATAGGTTCAAAACACATTTCCAAATGTGGATACCTTAAATATGAAAATCAGAAGAAAAAAACCAAGGTCTAATTTGGAAAATTCTCAGTTGGAAGGACCTATATTCAATAGAATAAGGACCTAACTATAATTCTTAGAAAAGTCAAGGTCTAATCTACAAAATTTCCAACTGGTTGGACCAAATCAAGTCCAACTCAATTTCCCTCGACCCCTTGACCTAGCTAGGGTTCCTAAGCCCTAGCTGATAGCCACCGCGGAGGATGTGATGGCAATGCGCAGTGGTGAAGGCGATGACAGGTCTGGCATCCGCAGCGGATGGGTGCAGAGGTGTTGGTTCAATGGCGATCTCAACGGTGACGTACGAAGTCACGGAAGCAACGGTGTGATGAGGTCGACTTGAGGCAGCGATGCAACCACGGAGGCAGTGATGGCGATGGCTCGATTGGCACGTGCTCAGTGGTCATGGCGATGATGGCGAGCAGCGGTGTGCGACAAGACCTCGGAGGCGGTGACGATTGGCATGTCAAACACGAGTGCGACCACAGAGACGGCGGTGATCGAGCATCGCTGTCACGGAGGCAAGGACAATACACGGATGATGAACCTGTTGAGGGCAATGTGCGCGCATGTGGAGGCTTGGTTGTGGCTCGCGGAGGTGAAGCATTGGTGGTGATTTGGGACTACTGCCGATCGGTGTGTTTGTAGAGGTGATGGCTGTGATTAGCGTGTTGGGCAGAGGGTTATCGTGCTGATACGTGTTGTATATTGGGAGTCACGTTGTCCATGATCAAACATAAGCACATCAACAAAAGTAGAAGAACACAAGATGTAGTCTGGATTCCTCTTCTCAACTTTATTGATTGGATTTGTGTGTAAAATATCAGTCCTCCATGTGCCAAGAGAGAAGAGGTGAGATAGCCAAATAACTATACATATGGGACAAAACTATTCCTATTATGGTACATATACCTTATGAGCCTTATGGACCTAGTTTAAGTAAAGTGTTCACCTAATCAGCCCTTTAAAAATGGTCCGATATACAGCTCCTTTCTATTTCATGAAAAGGTCACGGCCACCTTATTCTTCTTTGTCTGCCGATAAAACTGAAATGTCTATATGCCCCGCTTCCATGTTTTTTTTCCTTTGTTGTGTGGCTCCTCAAATATATTCTTTTTTTTTGTGTTTATCCATAAATATTTGCTAGAATTCCATACTTAATAGCCAACCTGTTTTGGAATACCCCTTCTAATTAACCAACCCACTCCGGTGTAAGCGTGTGCAGTGCCAGATGCTACAATCGATCTCTAGTAGAAGATCAAATAGTCCGAGGCCTTATTTCAAATAGCGATAGTTTCTAACTTCTAAGTATTAAAATTTTTTGAAATGTATTGGCTTTTTAACATGTCTTTTTCCTTTTTTTTCCTTTACATTATCATTGAAGAGATAACAATGTTTTTTTAATTTTTTTTCTTTAATTGAACACTATCACTGTAGAACAGAACCTTAATCGCTAAGTTATGGTACATCCTCTTAACTAGAATACCTTACTGGTTTTCAGAGAAGAAGAGCCTACGGTCGCAGAAAGACAAGTGTTTTGCTTTTCTACTTACTAAAAAGGAACAAAAATGCTTGAAAACAATAACACAGAATATAACGAGCGAACAAAAGAAAAAGGTTCCTTTTGTATGCCTGGCTGAGGATCGAGCAATGAACTGTTGGCCCGCATTGCTTATGCTGACACCATGGACCATTCCATGTCCAATCAACTGGAAACCGTTGTAAACAAACGGCGTTGTGCATCAAATCAAGACGTATAGGCTGCTGAGCTGCTCTTACATCACCATCGCATCCCTGTAGCTCACGCTTCACAGCATATACCGCTCGCTGCTCAATGATGTATTTTGGTTCATATGTAAATTGCGTACACGAAACCTTCCATATCACCAGATAAAGCACAACAGTTGTCGACATGTGCAGTTCAAGGGGCCCAGGCTTCAAATTCTATTGGCCTGAATTTCATATATATCGTTTGTGCGAAATTGTTAGTGCGCAAGATATTGCGATAGAGCCTACTACCTCCGGTAGGTAGGAGCACCCAAACAGCCAAACTCCCTCGTGTTGACATCCAATTAAATGCTGATTTCGCACGGTACTTCGTCCAGTCATAACAGAAAACATTTTAGATTATGTGCAGTCAAAAATTATAAAATTTAGCTATAAATTTTTTGAATATTTAATTTGGATACATAAAAAAGATACGGGCAAATTTATCTCAAAAGTACTTTTTATAATATTGTAATATTAATTTTTTGCGACGCATAATTTTGTTGGGTTTTGTAAATTACAATAAAAATAAGTAATCAAAGTTGCATTTTGGAGATTGTATGTCAATGTCTAAAACGGTTTCATCTACGACCGAAGAGAGTATATTATGTCACAAGTCACAACCAAGTACATTGAGAAAATTGCGTGCATTATAAACCAACATGCAGAATCAATATAATTTTTCTTAGGCAATTACGTCACTAACACTCAGGTTACATCTAAATTAACCTCTTCATGGGTAAGAGAATAGCCGTCGGACAATGAGATGTGAGACCTCCAAGGTCAGTGCTCCCAAGGGCCCTGTCTGCCACACACATTCTTCATACTCATAGACACGTGGCAGAAACAGGACAATTGGCACTTGCCAATTGGCCAACACCACCACTACCCCTCTGCCTATAAAACCCCCCCTCAAACCATTGCTTATTCATTCCACTTCCAACGCAAGCACAAAAACAAGAAACCAGCCAGGAATTTGTTGCCCTTAGTTTCTTACTGCCTTTCTTGATTGGTCCAAGAGGCTATGGCCACAGCCATGGATCGCCAATGGCGCTGCCTTGCTGCTTCTACTACTACCACTAGTCGTAGTCGCCTTCTC
Organism: Dendrocalamus latiflorus; assembly: GCA_017311315.1. Lineage (NCBI taxonomy): Eukaryota > Viridiplantae > Streptophyta > Magnoliopsida > Poales > Poaceae > Dendrocalamus > Dendrocalamus latiflorus. Next base: position 17,486,585 of record CM029667.1, read on the forward strand.
GCGTCACCACCACTGGGCGCCATGGAGTACAGAGAGCTGATCCATGCACTCGCCGGCCCTGTGCAAGCGCCCTTCATGGACGCCGACCAGAGCCCGGCCATGGTTCTTGGCGCCAACAACTACCATCTCATCACGCCGCCGCAGGTGGCTCACTTCCGCTGCCTGCGCCGGCCGGGCTTGGCGGGCGTTGGGGGCCTCGGATCGGTGCCATGCGCGATGAAGAGGTACGGCGTAGCGCTGGCGCCAGCGTCGGCGGCGAAGCTGTACCGCGGCGTGAGGCAGCGGCACTGGGGCAAGTGGGTGGCGGAGATCCGCCTGCCGCGCAACCGGACGCGTATGTGGCTCGGCACGTATGACACCGCCGAGAAGGCCGCGCTGGCCTACGACGGGGCCGCGTTCCGGCTGCGCGGCGACGCGGCGCGCCTCAACTTCCCGGAGCTCCGGCTCGGGGAGCAGCACCTCGCGCCGCCGCTGCACCCGTCCGTTGACGCCAAGCTCCAGGCAACCATGACGTCCGCCGCGGTCTCGTCAAAGACGGAGACACCGCCGACGCCCGCCACGCCTGCACACGTGACCGCGGACATCAAGAACGAGCAGGGCTGCTCCGGCTCGGAGGCCTCGACGAAGACAATGGCCGACGCAGCAGACGTCTCGTCCACGGAATCATCGTCGTCGGGGCCGGCGGCGCCTCTGCCGGAGATGCAGCTGCTGGACTTCTCGGAGGTGCCGTGGGATGAGGCCGACGGCTTCGCGCTGCGCAAGTACCCGTCCTGGGAGATCGACTGGGACGCCATCCTCTCCTGATCGATGCGGTGCAATCACCAACTCAAACAGCGGGAAATGGCTTCTTGAATCAAATCATCTTGATGTCTGCGTCTGTGGTGTACCTTCCAGGGCATCGCCCCTGCCTGGGCTCAGCTTGGTTTTTTGTCAATGGCATTGTCCAGGAGGAATTGCATCCAGTTGCATTGTGCTGTGGTCAATTTGTGGGTGTTGTTACCATAAACAAAGGCTATGTGCATATGACAAGTATACATCACTATTACTTTCGTGTGACGGATGTTGTGTTCTGAGAAATATAATTAGTGGACAATCAACCACCTTGAATTGACACATTGGATGGGATGGTTGTTAATTAGCTTGTGTCCTAGTTACTGCTTAGAGTAATGTATGATATGTGTTGTGTTGTACCTGAAGCATTCCATATGAATATTACCTGCCATTGGTTTTATTTTCTTCTGTTTCTTTGTGTCTCTGAGGAAAACTTGTGGAGATGTCAGGCTTGCAGAATTGATACCTGCATGAAGAGGAAACATACACACTTGTTTTTTGAGAGTTAGGGCACACCGTTTCTTACGTGTAACTGCTTGCAAAAGTATCATTTGCATTTACTACATAACTTCTCCTTGTATGTGTTGTACACATAATGCAGTTCCCAGGAAGAAATAGGCCATTTTTCGTCAAGTGTCGTAGGAATCCGAGTTCTCAAAATAATTCTTCGTGTCAAATCCCCTTTCCTTGCTTTTTAAAGAAAAACTTGAGAAGATTAGTTAGCTCCGTGGAAATATCAAATTCTTTAAAAACAGTAAATTTATATTTTGAGAAATTCCAATGCATGGTTAGATTGGCAGACCACATGCTCATCGACTTGTAAGTCCACAGTTCATTTTGAGGCTTGTACTTTTCCTCTTTTTTAGGAAAAGTGCAACATTTTCTAACGCCTACAAAAATATAAAACTAAAGTGAAAGCAACTAATGTGATATCTGTCGTGTGTTATATATTTACATTTCCTGTGTACTAAGCACCCCAATCGTTTACACCACACACATATAGATATAATTTACAACATAGCAAATTAATACTACCAGTTCGTGGCTGCAGAAGTGCAGAGTGCAGAGCAGGGGAGGAAGCATCTGAATTTCCCTTTAGCCAATTCATTTCAATGAACTGGGAACAATAAGCTCCGTTCTACTAATAGGCTTGATTTGCTTAAGGCTGTAGTGATCTACATCAACAAACATGGCATAACGACGAGATGGCTAGCTCCAGATCATAGCTATTCTGTACAGAGTGCGTTTGTAACTGCTATAAAATGCAAGGCAAGAGTAGATATCGAAAGAATGGGAAACACATATTTTACGTGAAAAAACCCTTGTGTGTGAGGGAGCTGTTTTGTTTGTTTCATACATTCAATAAGATTTAAGTTTTAACTACTTTATCTTGTGCATTATGCCAAAATAACATAACTTGAACAGAAGTAATTTAACATAACTTGAACAGAAGTAATTTAACATAACTTGAAGAACATAAGTACTTTATCTGGAGTTTGAAACAAAAAATGGAAACTTAACCTATTCCACGACATCATTTTGAATCTACGTCTTAACGAACTGATTCAACTGAACTGCTCTATTTTTGTGGAGAAAAAAGTACATGTTTTACTTGCGTAACTGACTATACCAAGCCATAAATTTTCACTCTTAAAAATTCTTTTGTTTTCAACTTTATGTCATAAGGAGTATGTTTTACAAATAATGGCTGCCCTGTGTTTGCTGTCTAGGTGTAAACATCGAGATTGATGATATGTTAATGCCAAAAAAAGGTTGGTGATATGTTTGATTATTTTTGTGGTGCAAATGCTAAATTATATATATCTTGCTTGATTATGCTACTTTACAGGTTAGCACGTTTATCCAAAGCGTTAAGTTAGTGGACTTTTGTATACCACATATAGTCTTATCCTGGAGTTGACCTTTCGTATTTTCATATGCATTTATCCCCTAATAATAGAGCCACATATACATCTAGAGCTTGTGCAGAAAAGCATGGAAAACATGGGCATTACTTATCGGGTCAACCCATAATCTCCATCCACTCAAGAGTCAACACGGTGCAGTCTGAGACACTCATAGAGCTTAGGTTGGACAAAGATACCCACTAGCTATATATGTTGTGCCAATATTTTTGTTGGCCATTCCAAGCTACTTTTTAGTTGGCCTTTTTTTTTAATTAAGCACATGGGGTACATGCAGGTCTAAATTAAAGAACATTGGCTACCAGCAAATGCAAGAATTGGTTAAAGCAAACCATGCTCATCAGATGAGTTTCAGAGCACCCATCAAACACAAGAGTTGATCATGACAACAAAATGCACCTTACAAAGCCTAGTCTAGAAGGGGGGAAAGCACATCTAGTTACCTAGATTAGTAAGCTGTCATGATAACATTAGATGTAGCTTAGTCGCCGTTGACTTTCTCAAACTGGTTGGGTTACAATATTTTGGCCATGCTTTAAGCTGCTCAAGTGGAAGAATGGCGCACCAAAATTGCTGCTGCCTTTTTGCTGAATCTGTGGCTCAAAGTGCGAGCAGTGTCAGCCTGTGGATTGATTTGTGGGGCGTGATGGCTATGCATGACCCATGCATTGCCAAGCTTTACACTCCATATAAGATGAGAGAAGAAAAATCAAAGTAATCTTCTATTTGCAACACTTTTGAGTGGTCAAAACCATCTATTGTTGCGCGGAAAATCACGAGCCTGATGATCCTAAACAAGTGAGTTGGATTTAAGAGTTTAGTAAGGTGTCGCCTCATTGGTTGCAGGAGGTTGTTTGGTGGATGGCAGGAGCGACGATTCCGACGGGCATAGCGCAGCGAGGGACAGAGGATGGACGTCGTGCATGAGAACATGTGAATTGTTAGACATGTCACTGATTGGCACATACTAACAGGGGAACAGAAAATTGAAAGAGTGGTCTCGGCCTAGTATATCGGACTGTGAATACCCGGGCCAAGATTTAATTAGATTGAGCCTGTGCATGATTGACACTTGTTCAGGTTTGCGTTTAGGTTTTGTTGTTAGGTTGACACTTGTTCAGTACAAATTTGACTTGAAACTGTAAGGCAAGGTAACAATGTCTATACTTGGTCGATTACAAGGCAACAGGGCAACAAAGGTGGTCGTTCTTCTTGACTGAAGTTTTAGCTTATAATTTTTGAATTTTGATTATTTACAAAAGATAGTATAAAAAAGAAAAATATCATATGTAATTTTGACCGGGTGTAATTGAGTTCGGTATAATATGTATTGCAATATATTTGTATATCTTATTTTAAAAAGGTATAATTTAAAACTAATTACTGTAGGAGCGAAAGTGAAAATTAAAACCAAAGGAGAGAGAGATAGGGGTGAGAACTTGAGAAGGGGATCGAGCCGGGCTCTGGCTCCTCTTGTTGCTCCTCCTCACCTCGACGGACCCGTCCATCCATGGCTACGGGAGGACCATGCATCCATTGAGCTAGAGACGCGCTCCCCGTGCCCATGGCGGCCGGACGGGAGGCCGGCGCGCGGCGGCGCATGCCGACGGGTACGTCCTTCTCCCTTTCGTCTTTCTGGCCGGTGTCTTGATCTTGGTTTACTGACCTCGCCTGTTGGATTAACTCGAGTGGCCTCTGATTCCGAATCGATTGGTTTCGATGTGTCGACCGTACCATTCGGAGGCTCTGGCAGTTCTCCACCGTTGTCCGATGAATATATAGATCGACCCGTCCGTACATTTAGCTGTTATCCAAATAAACCAGGCGGAATGAGGTGATTAACTGACTGATTCATTGGTTACTCTTAAGACAAATTAAGAGGAATCGGTACATACTAGTGTTGAGAACAAGCCGGCGGGATGCTTGCTGATTTAGCTACTGTCCTGGTGGCGGAGCCGTGGTTAAGGCACCTAGAAGTGTTGTTGGGCCTGTTTGCGTGGGCTGCAGCTTATGGTTTATAGCTACGATTTATTAATCTAATGAGAAAATTTATAGAATGATATATCGTTCTCAGCCATTGCGACGGGATCAAACACTGCCGCTGATCCGATAGAATCCACCAGGCTGGATATGTCATGTGATTACCTCTCCCACATCTCAACTCCTACAGGTGCACATTCCCTCTCTAACTGTCCTCATCTCTCTATCACACTCTCCCTCTCTCCACATTCCAATTCAGCGCAGCACCTCTTCTCACTTACCATCCTCATCTCTCTCTCTCCCCAGTCCAAGCTTACATAGCAGTGGCGTTTTGGCGAAAGATAGAGATGGTTGATTTAGTGTGGGAAGGCGACTGCGTCATCGTGTTGTCGCGCTCCATGTCGCCACAAGTGCTGCTGCCGCTGCAGATGGTGAATGTCTTCCATGGCCACTTCATCAAGTTGCTCTTGACTCCTACTAGTTAGTTAGTTAGCTTGACAATTGTTGCTATGATTTTGTTCTTGATTCATAGAAGGAGCATTTGAATTGGAAATTGAGGAGAAGATCAGAGCTACTAATTCGCTCACCTCGGTGTTCCGCTCGTGCGACTGCTTCTGGTTCATGAGGTTTCGTAAGGTTTTTTGTAGCAGATTCATAAAATAGAAAATTTTTTAGTGGATCCATGAAATTCTAAATTTCATGAGGTTTCATAACTAAGTTTCAAATATTTTATAAAGTTTTTCAGGAGATTTCATACCTAAGTTGAAGTTTTATAAGATTTTATGTATAAGTTTTATAGTATTTTATAAGGTTTTATACAGTTTCAGGAGGATTTATATTTAAGTTAACTAAGTTTTATAAAGCATGTTTGAAATTCTCTGAAACCATATAAAACTTAGATAAAACCCGATGAAACTTGGCTATATTGTTAGAATCCTTTTTAATGATGTACCGTGTACTAGTATGACTCTAATATAATAAATAGTGATTGCTGGAAAAGCTAAAAGATAAAAGTTGTTGAAAAGCAAAACAGAACGTGGCTGTCTTCCCCGACCTTAGATCCAGAGGGTAGAGTAGAGTTGCTAGAACCTGCGGACCGGTGGTAGTGCCATTAGCGTCCCACCAAGGGCATGGCGGCCCTTTGCGAGAACAGTGCCGGTGGGTGACCAGATCGAGGGCATAGAAGCGCTAGAGGCCATGGCGTAGAACACGGTGCACAGTGGCATCTAGACATGGTGTATTCAAAGTTCATCTTGCTAGCTAGCCATTTACATCTCTCTCGTTTGATGGATTGGATATTTGTGTTGCTGGGTATGCTCTAACTAGTCTTTAGCTTAAGTTTTTGTCCGTAGCTTTTAGCTTTTGACTGAAATTGCACTGTAATAGATGTTAAATTTTTTCTAAGAAAAATGCGAAAAAATTAAAAAATTATTATATCGTCACGAACAATATAAAAGAATAAGGGAAAAAAAATAAAAATAAATAAAAAGCTAAAATAATCTGAAATTAAAAATTGACATGTTCCAAATAACTTTTAATTTAAATAAATTGAAAGCCAGAAAAAAATCAAAAGCTAAAACCATTCGAAGCGGCTTCTTAATGTGCATGCTCCCAATCCGTTGCTGAGGCTCGGTTCCCATCAGCAACCTCATTTAGTTGGATCCTCACAAAAGCCACTGTGAAAGGCGTGAAAATTGTTATCAAGAATGATTGGTCGACCTGTCCTACACTCTTCAGATTTTGTTTTTATTATGTCAAGCACTTCAACTGTAAATAGTAAATGAGATACCATCTGAACTTTGCTGTAGAACTTCAGGTCAACAAATTGGTACATGCGAATGCATAAGCCTTCACACGTGGAAAAAAAACTTTCTCCAACTCCGTGCGGAGGAGAGAAGGCCTGCCATGGGGTACTATTTTGGATATCAAACAGAGGCAAAAAAAAAAAGGAATTGACCAGATTCCTTTGAAGTGAAATGGGAATAAACCTTAAAATCTGAATTTAAAGTGAGCTTTGCTTATTACAGAGGAAAAAATGGCTAAAATAATTTTGTTGTGTTACAATATAAATCCAGAGATGTAAATACCTACAGCAAATCAAATGTTCAATAAGCACTATAGCAACTGCAACATCTTGGATAAGCATCCCCTTTGCTTTCCTTTTTTGGATCGAAGGTTTTTTATATGAATTTTGGATTGTAGCATTCCTTTGGAAAGTTTTGCTCTGTGTGCGTTTAGATCAAATGTTTGCATGATTCCTTCCGTTAGGAAAGGGATCATACCTTGTGTATTTCATAGGAAAAATAACATGTAGTCCGAGCCAAAGGAAATGAGTGCTGGATCCAACACACCCTCCCTTCCCACTTCTCCTCTTTCTCTACCTCCATCCTCTACCCATGGCATAGAACCCTAGAGCCATTTGGCGTGAATTCATCAAGATGGCTAGCCAGCAAAGGAATCTCTCTGCTAGGCGAAATCTCTCCCTTCCACCTTCATCGGCACAAGGATATGATGTTCACCAATTTGGAGGAAATGAAGAGATCTCGCAGGAAACAGGTGACTATGAAATTTCCTTCCTCCCCCTCCATCAACACAAATAGATCTCGATTTTTTATGGCCTTTCTATTAAGCTGACCCCAATTGGAAATCTTTTGCATTAGCTTTTACTAGAATCCATTTCTTCTACAAAACTCATATGACCTAACCATCTAGATAGAAGCCTTGCAGTTTGCAAAGAAATGAAGCTTTTGGCTTCAAGTTCACTAGTAAGAAAAGACCTGAGAGGAAAGAGCTACGTAGAGAGGTCTGGATTCTTTAGCTTTGTGGTTTTTGTTGGGCGCTTCCTTGTTCTTGTAAATGATATCTAGTTCCTCGATATGGAGCAATAAATTGTGGTTTATTTGCATGACCTGCATCTACAAGATAGAGTTTACCAAGAGGGACACTGAATCCATGGTTCAGTGCGTCTTGGAGAACTCTTGCATGAGAAGCTGACCCCTCCCAACCAGTATGTACATGTACAAACTTCAGATCAAAGTCACATGCAACTATCACATTTTGTGATAGACCTTATTTTCTATTTCTATATGGATCTTGTTGTCCAACGGGAATACTCATAGGAATGTGTGTACTATCAATAGCACCAATACAATTCTGCATATTTTAATGTTGTAATCAATATCAAAGAGATTCATACAATTTGACTTTTTGTACTTCTAAATTACCATGATTGAAATGGAAAAAATGATTACCTGGAAGTATGGAGAAAACTTAGGTTGTCTTAAGAAGCGATGTGGATGCAAAGAAGGTGTTGGACCGATATGGCAACAGAGGGGGTGAATGGTACCCTTTAAGAATTACCCCGAGTACTCACACGAATTTTCTTCTCCAATAGCTATGGCTAGGGGTGGAAAACGGTAACGGATAATTCGTTTTATCCGATATTCGTATCCGAGAGAAATCCGAATATGGTAAGCAAAATCCATATTCGAAAATATCCGTATTCGTATTCGAGAATATTCGTATCCGTATTTGAGAGTATTCGTATTCGCATTCGTATTCGAGAATATTCGTATTCGTATCCGTATTCGAGACTATTCGATTCGTATTCGATCCGTTTCTAGAACCCATGAAAAATCCGTACAAATTTTGTGATTCAAAACTTGAATTTAGGCGGTTTAAAACTGGTAACCGGTCAAAAACCGATGAAAAATCGGCAAAACCGTTAGGAATCCGTTTTATCCGATATTCGTATCCGAGAAAATCCGTATTCGAAAATATCCGTATTCGTATTCGAGAATATTCGTATCCGTATTTGAAAATATTCGAATTCGTATTCGTTTTAAAAATATGGATTCGTATTCGTATTTGAGACTATTCGACCGTATCCGATCCGTTTCCACCCCTAGCTACGGCAGCTATGAAGTCAGAAAATATTTTCTCAAAAAAGAGAAAACAATTTTGTCGAAAAACAAACTGAAGAGGAAAACCAGCAAAAAAACTAACAACACCAACAAATAAAAGTAAGGTCTAAAGAAATAAACAGAACAAAAATAGACCGAGACTGAAACCAACAAAAAGGATCAAACAGAAAGTAAGCTTCTCAGAACAAAGACCAGAGGATCGAACTAAAAGCTAACCAAACCACTGACAAAAAGTAATTAAAAACTGAAAAAGGAGAAGTGTTCCAGTTGATCTTTTGCTCATAGATGTACACAAAAAAAAATTTCAGCTCTCAAATGGATTAGCCGAATAGTATTCCTGCCGGCCAAAAAAAAAAGGAATCAAAATATGTTGGATTGGAAGAAACGGAAGTGGACTAGATGAATAAAAAAAAGGAAACTGCAGCCTCATTTAAAGAACTAGACAAACTGCAGAGAGGACTGACAAGTACAGAGCTTCATTTGGTCTTCTCAAATCAAAGTACAGAGTTTGGCCAAACCAAAACTAGACACCCAAAGAAGAACCTGCAGCAAGGACTTATGATGTACAGAGGGTACTTTCCAATAAATGGGCCGCAGCACTTCTCAAATTAAAGAAGAACACCAGAGTTTGGCCACATGAAAAAAAAACACAAACCTTGCAGCTGCCAAGTCCGAAAGAAAAAGAAATCAGAGAAAAGATACTAGGTAGCAGATCAATCGACAGGAACCAGAGCAATTAATGCCTTTGCTGTTCGGAATAGAAAGGGAGCAGATAGCTGCTTCTGTTGAATTGCAAAGAAGGCACTAGATCCAACCGAAATCAAGATAGATGAAGAATACTGGCTCCTCTTCTCTGTCAAACACTTAGACAATAAACCACAAAGCAAAAAGATCACAGAGACAAGGAGAATAAAAAAGAAACAAGGAGACAAAAACAAGACCTAAACACCTCAAACTCAAGAAATCTCAAAAGAGACAGGGACATGAAAGATTGTATTAGAGAGGAATGATTACATAGTCTCGATACCATCAACTCAATCCATCTCGCACAATCTAAAAACGCCCAAGAACACAAGTGCTACCCTAAAAACCCTTACAACTCATATAGGGAGAGAACCAAACAAAACCCTAACTTTCACACACAACTCTCACCCTCTCCACTAGAGAGCATCCTCTATTTATAGCCTTTACTAATGGGTTTACCACACACACTTTACCCATTAGCTCTCAACAACTCATACCGCTTTATCCACAATCCACTTCCTTTAGTGCGGCTTTGCGTATTCACCAAAACGTCCCTCGCGCACCTTCCAGGAAGCTTCCTCATTCCTTGCCCTCCAAGCCACGCAGCCACCTCGAGTCCTCGCCGTCTTCGGCACACCTCGACCATTCTGACCTCGGCACCGCCCGCGCCTAGTCCGGTCATCCCGTGCCTCGCCACGACTCCACCTCGACGTCCTGCAGCCATCACAGACAAGAAACAAATCACATAGCACCGCTCGAAATATTGTAACCATACAATAATATCAGAAGAAATACTCAAAGCCCAAACCAATCGAAACGAAAAATAAACGACTTAAGCACGTTCGACCTAGTTTGACCAAGTCCGACCAAAACCGATTGCACCGCGCAACGACATGTCCAGACCACACAAACCAAACTCGACTTTCCTAAAACAGATGTCAATTACTCATCACACACATGGGGTTACATCCATATGGTCTCTCAATCTCCCCCTTGATGAGTATATTGACAAACCTAGAAAAAGCATAAAGTTGAGTTTGTTTGAAAATGAAAAAGAGTCAAACATGGTCCAAAGAACACAAAGAAGCTCATGACCATGTCGACGAAAGGAGCAAAAGAAAGAGCAAGTTTTCCTCAAAGCTCCAAGAACTCCTCAAAATGGCTTTTCTCTAATATTCTCCCCCTTTTGGCAATAAAATCATCAAGGATGCAAAAGAGAGAATATGACATGATATTGGATGAAATGGCTGAAGTTTATTTATTTTAAGCATTTAGAGCCATGAAGATTATCCAAAATGACAATCGAGTATTACACCAAGCCATAACACATAAAATGCTATCAAGATCATGATAAGATATGTATAATTAAGCTAAGCCAAATAAGTCACAATCTGAAAATTAGTCAAATTTCTTAGCATGTCAAGTCAACTATGATTATAGTCTAGCTAAAAGTATCCAAATATGATGCAAGCCATGTCAATAAGCTAAGTGAAATCAAGAAGCTAGTATTGAGTCAAATTAGAGTGCTACAAGTTCAAGAATGAGACATTTGTGTAAGTACTTCTAAGTTTTGTAATTTTAGCAAATTGAGCACATTGGACAAGATTTTTCTTTTCAAGCTCATGGTCGTTTCTAACCAAAATTTTTGTCATGTGCTAGATCTCAAGCCTTATGCGACCACTCCAAGCAATAAGCTTAAGAAGATGATCTTGGTCAACCAAAACTCCCCCTGAGTTCATGCCTAGTGCAATGGCAAGCAGTCTCATAAGAAAGAATTGGTGAGATCAGTTTTTTCGCACAAAAGAGATCTTTTTGCTGTTTAACATGTTGTACTAACTCATGCTTCATCAAGAAACTAGCATAGCTCAATCTAAAGCTCAATAGTGATTTAAGGCTCAACTCAGCCTATTTGACATAGCATAAATCATAAAATGATAACTAAAGACAGACTAAGCTCAAGAACTAATCATGACATGATTTAAATCAAGTTGAGCATTTTAATTAACCTATCATGGCAAAGACTTAACTACACATATAAAGTTATGATAAATCTAGCAATTAAGCACAAATTATGGCAAGGTATAATGCATTGTAAACATGTCACAAACGGATAATAATCAAGACTCCATGTAATTATATTATAATGCAGAATGACATGCAAGAAAATCCAACTCCCCCTCAACATGTGATGCACTTTTAGTTCAAGTTGAGTTATGTCTAGATTAAGATCTAGAAGCTCCCAAATGAACTCCCCCTGAACCAAAACAATAAAATCGAGAAGCTGGCAAGAAATCAAAAAGGCAGTCCTTAAAGCATAGACAAGATATAGAGTATACTATGGCTCAGACTGACTCTCATCTACCCCATATGACTCGAGGACTATCAACTGATCATCTAACACACTAAGGAGCAAACACGTACCCTGTCTACCCAAGGGTGGCCCAACCCTTGCAAAAACCTATAAGAAGTGAGTGAGCTCAACCTAGTGAGAAGAGAATCAGCTAATAAGCAGCATCCTAGAACCACAAGACGAGAGGAAGAAGTCTAAGCAACTAGACGAGAGAACCACTTTAACCTATGCTATAAGGACTAACCCCAATGCACCCATATGCAATGCAACAGAAAGGAGTAAGAGCATAATAAACATGATAAACCATGAAGTACAAAACTCCCCCTCACAACAGTCCATAAGGACAAACCACTCCAAGCTCTCCCCGCAGAGCTGAAAACCTAGAGCTATCCAAAGGCTTGGTAAAGATATCAGCCAACTGGTGGTCACTCGCCACAAACTAGAGCACTATGTCACCCTTCTCCACATGGTCTCGAAGGAAGTGATATCTGATATCAATATGCTTGGTCCGGGAATGCTGCACTGGGTTCTTGGCAATGTTAATAGCAGAAGTGTTATCACAAAAGAGTGGAACACTGGCTATGGCTAACCCAAAGTCTCGCAGGGTCGAGACCATCCAGAGCACTTGGCTGCAACAACTGGCGGCAGCAACGTACTCGGCCTCTACGGTGGACTGTGCAACACCGGACTGCTTCCTAGAAGACCAAGAAATAAGAGAAGTGCCAATGAATTGGCAGGTGTCAGAAGTGCTCTTCCTATCTATCCTACAGCCAGCAAAGTCTGCGTCCGAGTAGGCTCTCAAGGAAAGACAGGACGAGAAAAAGTACCAAATACCATAGTCAATGGTAGCTCGAAGGTACCGAAGGATGCGCTTCACCGCCTGGCGGTGAGATACGCGAGGAGAAGCCTGAAAGCGAGTACACAGACACACGGAGAAGTGTATGTCCGGTCTCGAGGCAGTGAGGTATAAGAGGGAGCCAATCATGCTGCGATACTCCTTCTGATCAACTAGCTCGCCATCCTCATCTGGGTCGAGTAAAGCTGATGTAGCCATAGGATTGGATACCGGCTTACCATCACTCATATCAAAGCTTCTCAGGAGGTCTCGAGTGTACTTGTCCTGATGCAAGAAGGTACCCTCCCGAGTCTGCTTGATCTGAAAGCCAAGGAAGAAGCTCAACTCGCCCATCATGCTCATCTCAAATTTTGAGCTCATGACATCAGAAAACTTGGAAACGAGAGCATGGGAGAAGCCGCAAAAGATGATGTCATCCACATAAATTTGGACGAGTAGAAGGTCAGCGCCATACCGGCGAATGAACAAGGTCTTATCCACCTTACCCATCTCAAAACTATGACTCAACAAATAGGACTTAATCCTCTCATACCAAGCTCTAGGGGTCTGCTTAAGTCCATACAAGGCTTTGGAAAGCTTGTAGACACGGTTTGGGTATTTGGGGTTCTCGAAACTTAGAGGTTGTCTTACATAGACCTCTTCCTCAATAAAACCATTGAGGAAGGCACTCTTGACATCCATCTGGTAAAGCTTGAAACCCTTAGAAGCTGCGAAATCAAACATAATTCTAACGGCCTCAAGTCTAGCTACAGGGGCAAAGGTCTCATCAAAATCTAGACCCTCAACCTGGGAGAAGCCCTGAGCTACCAGTCTAGCCTTGTTTCGAATGACTACCCCATCCTCACTTTGCTTGTTCTTGAACACCCACTTAGTCCCAATAACATTGTGACCTCGAGGGGGCTCAACAAGCGACCAGACCTTATTTCTCTCGAAATTTTCCAACTCCTCATGCATGGCATTGACCCAAGACTCATCAGAAAGAGCATGACAAACATCTTTGGGCTCAAAGGTGGCCACAAACGCATAAGCACAAGAAAAAATAAACAAGTGCTTTGTAATTGTGTATTGCTACTATTTGTTATATTGCAATAGACTGGAGGAGGTAGTGTCTACCACAAGCAGAGCATGCAGCATGCAACATGCAACAACTAATACAACTATTGCAGCATGCAACGGCTACTACAAGCGTGCAATTCAAATTTTCCTTTGATCCAAACAGCCATTTTTCCATTCCTATGTTTTGAAATACTGTGGGTTTCCACTTTATACTCCACCATATTTCTGTGTGTGTTTTTTTACCCATCCCTGTATTTTCAATTCCTCTGTTCCAAATAAGCCCTGAAACTTTTTCTTGCTTTCTTCATTCTAAACCACTTAAGAAGCTTTGTGTGAATTCTGAAACCTATTAAAGATGTTCTTTGATTTCTGCCTAAAACCTATGAAGATGTTCTTTAGATATATACTTTAATTTTCCCTAGATACTTGTGTGGAAACTCCAATTTCAAATCCCAAGTGCAAGGGGATCGTGTATCAACTATTACCAAGCAAACTCACATTGATCCCCTCTTTCAAGAAATGCACGAGTGGGTACTGAGTAGATCTTTCATAATTCATAAATATACAGTTAACTATTCTCACCTAATATACAATGAGGAGTATTAAGAATTAACCAAGATATATTGTAATCACAGTATACATTTACCTGTGTTAATTCCATTCTCACCTAATATACGGTGAGGTGTACTAAGAATTTGACGAGATATATGCCTATCTCAAAAAATTTTAGTTTACCAAGGTGTATTTATCGTGAAACACTATTGCGTCAATTTGTAGATGTTACATGAAACACACAAATTATATAAAACTATTTTTTCAGACCATTTTTATTCTTGAAGCTGAAGTCTTTATAATTATTGTTCAAAGATTATGGACAAACTATTTTTCCAAGGTACTAGTTGAATGGCTATGGCTTGCTTTGGATAATAAAATATCATATGATTCATATTACATGTTATAAAAAATGTAGCGAATTATGATAAAAACTATTTGAAGAGATATGGTATTATGTGAACTTTATTTTACTGAAGACAAAAAAATATTGTAATGTACTAAAGAATTATTATGTAGGTAATGTTAATCATCATCTCCCCAATTTTCTAAGGTAGTTGTTGAAAGAGCTTCGGCTTCTAGCCTTTGGTGAAGCTAAAAATCGAATCAAACGCCCAGTTGCAAGAAGCGGCTTCTGGAAGCAGCTTTTGGAAGTGGATTTTTCTAGATCGAACAATAGCACGCACTTGCTGCAGATCACGCTCGTCCCGCCGCCACCCCCTCCCACCCCCACGAGGCGACCGAAGGTTGTGAAGTGCTCGATGGTGACTGGAGGCAAGGAAATGCTTGAGGCAACTGGAGGTGAGGAAGATGCCCGATCTAGGCATCCCTCACTGTGCAGCTGCCAGATATGGCGTCCCTTGACTGCACAACTGCCAGATCTAGCCTACCCATGCAGTTGGCTGCTGTGTCATCACCTCGCCGGTAGCTAGATCTGGCCCCATGGGCCGACTGGCAATGGAGGAAGTGGTAGTGCTGGAGAGGTAGTGGGAGGGGCATCAGTTAAAGCATCGTCTCCCCCATTGTCGATGTGTTGCCGCTTATCACCGGTTATCGAGGAGACAGAGGAGGAGAGAGAGAAAGGTAAGGGGTATTTCAGATATTTGGCAACTCAACCTAGCCAATAGCTCTAGCCAAATTAAACACCAAACTTCTACTTTTAGCCTAGCCAGAAGCTTCAGCCATTTCAAACGCCCCCTAAAAACTAAGAACTGCGTGCATTCTTGCCAGGTTCAACAAAAGTCCAAAAGAATAAAAAACGCAGGCAAGAGATAACCTCTACAGAGGAAACACAAACCTATTTACACGACAATGTAAACAAAGACCATACTCTTCTATTCTTTCTGCACTTGCTGTCCCCAAGGAAGAACATATTCCCCAGCTCTCTCTATTCAAGCTTTTGTATGAGCAGCACAACGATTCCATTGGCCTATTTGCATTATCCTGAAATGGAAGATAACTTCTTATGGGAGAGGTTATAAGATGAATTTTCTTTTCTCTAACTTGTTTAGTGCAAGAAAATAATAAAATATTACAGAGCAAAAGATAATTTGTTTCTGTTATCCTGCAATAACAACAATAATGAATCCATATATAATAGGTAGTAATCGAGATTTTGATCATTACATTGGCTATGAGTCTTTGCGGAGTGTAGTGATAAATATTACTACTGCAGAAAAGGTCATCACAAACATTTTTTGAATCATCGACATTTTTGAACCATTTGTGATAGTCTGTATCACAGACGGTTTCTATTACAAACCTTATGTGATAGTCAACTATCATAGACGGTTTGTAGTTGAAACTACCTGATATCTAATGTATTGTAAACAATTTTGTCGATGAAACTGTTTGTGTGTGTGCGTCTATATATATATATGTATGTATGTATTACAGAGGTTTATAGATGAAACCGTCTATGATATTATTTTGTATTTCTAAATCTATTTCTATTTGTTAGCTAGCCTCAGGAAATGCTAGTCATGCCCTCTGAAGGGCGTGATAAGTACATGTATACATCCAATTTACATTCCTTTTAGAAACAAAAACATCCATTTCACAAATCAATTAACTCAAATGAAATAACTTAACCATGCATGAACAAATACACACATGCACCATTAAATTCAATCTTATTCTGAACAAGTTCACTCTACATTGTGGAACTCTGTCGGAACCCGGAGCAACGACTCCTGGATCCTCTGTGTAAATCGCACTAGTCCAGGATCAGCTAGTGCACACAGCGTACAACAAAGATAAATATCAACCATAATGACATTTACTAACTGAATATGGGCATGAATGCCAAAGTTTACATCAACGGCACATAAGCCAAAATTAAGTAATAAGCAGCGGAAGAAAAACCGAAGCGGAAGAAGCCCACTGAGCCTGCCCACAGGCAAACGACAGTAAGACGTGGCCTATTCGTCCAGATCTTCACCGTAGTTGACGTCTTCCTTTTCTGTGTGGAAAAAGCAACGTGAGTACAAACTTGTACTCCGCAAATCACCCGGGAAAATGCAACATAATGATAAAGGCTTCAATGGAAGGCTTATAGGGTTAGTTTGCATAAAACAGCATTTAATGAAATACAGTAAATAGATTGAAATTGCTGAATTTAATACCGTAGGTAAAAACAATACTTGTAATAGAAATTAATACCGTCAGTGCAGGCTCCGACCATACACCAACCTATCCACGGGCATCCCACCCGGACCATCTTTTCCAAAAGCTCACGTATGGATTCCATCCATCCACACGCTTTCACTGCGCAACTCTGATGAATTCCATCCATTCACCAGATTTCAATCTCTCACGGATTCCATCCATTCGCAAGGTTTTCAATCTCTCATGGATTCCATCCATCCACAAGGTTTTCGAAAACATTTTTGAAAATCAAAAGCTAATCCATGAAAAACTTTTACTCAGCATGCCCATGACCGTGGGCACGGCTATCCAGGATAGATTATACACTCTGCAGAGGTTGTACAGCTTTACCCACAAGACACGATCATCCTTTTGTACCACGCGATTACACACTTCCTTAGGTGTGCGGCAAGGAGTCGTGACAAGGCCTTTACAATACAAAGCCTTCAACCTGGTCGAGCCAACTCTAAGGTTTCACCCCAGTAAGGAATCCACCAGACCGGGACCCCCTCTTGAGCCTAGACGAGACTTCTCATGGCTTCACCACGCTCGCCCAAGTGAGACTTCACATGGCACCAACCACGTTCACTTTCAACCTACAACTCGGCTCAGGTTGGGACTTCACAAATTATTCGGCCAGGGCTGTCCCATACCAGCCATGTGGTAGTACGATTAGGGCTTTGCAACAGTAGCTCACAGACCGGTCCTTAATTGACTTAGGTCCAACCACATACCCCCGTGCACGACAATCAACCACTGCGGCTCCAACCAACAGGGCATGCCTGCACCCACCACTCTAACCAATTGCCTAAGTCTAAACCAGTTTTATATTTGTTTTCAAAATAATTCATAAACCTCCTTAACTCACCAAAGTCAAGAGTACATATCATTTTATGTAAAAAGGGTCATCATTTTATGTGAAAGATATCCCAAAACAAACATTATATCTATGCAGTCTAAGCATTTGATATAAATTCCTCTAGCCAACACTAATGTATTAACTAGAGTTTGAATCTAAGGTGACAAGATATCAGGGGAATTCAATATCAAAGGAGGTAATAACAAGTAGGCAATAACTAAATTTAAAACTGAATTGAAATACACTGAATAAAAATATGCATGCAATATAATTTAAATCAACATAATTTTATTTTGAAAACTGGGATCAACATGATCAAGGAGGGTGACTTGCCTTGCTCTGCAGTCTGGTATGAATCGTCGTCGAATTCTTCCGAAATGTCGTAGTCTACACGCGAAGGACCAAAGCAAATAAATTCAAATAAAATCCAAATAAATCCAAAAAAATATAAAATATATATTGACGGATAGATTATGATTTTAGATGAATTTAGAAGTAAGATTCAATGGATTCGGAGTTCGTATGTGGGAGAACGAATATCTGGAAGTTTTGGACATCACATGAAATGATAACCAAATCTGAGAATTATCTTTTGAATAGTACGATGCCGGTTGGCTGCGAGGTGGCTGGCGAATGGGCAAAATGGAATCCTGGCAATGAGGCGAAGGTGGTGACACAGGTATGGCGGCGAGGAACGGCGGCAATCACCGGCGGTGAGGGAAAAACGGCAGTGACGGCGGGGTAGCGACAACAGCAGGTTGGAGAGATATAGTACCGGGTATGGAACGTGGAGATGTAGGGTGAGCATGGGGTAGAACACGGCATGGTGGAGCTAGGAAAATTATTGGCGAAGCTGAAAATTAATCAGAGACGATACAATCGACGTTTGAACGACGACCGTGGAGAAACAGGAACAACTTGATATCTTGGTGCTCGGTGGAGCGAATCCAAAACCATTTGAAAGGTGGCTACCTGGGATGGTTTGGCACGATATGACGCGAACGGATTGGGGAAATCACCATCGGATAGATAGGGACACGAGATGCCATTGGCGGACATGGCGAGGTGTCGGAGGTGAAAATTTGTGGAGGCTTTTTGGGGAAAAGGAAGGAAGCACGGCGTAGAACGCGGTGAGGCAAGTCTAAGAAAAAATTACGGCATGGGCTAAGGCATACCGGAGGCGACGAATCGACGTCGGGAGTCACAAACGGCCATTTTCGCAGAAAGCTCAATTCCTGACAATTGGCTCCACGAAAAATTAACCAAAATGGTAGAAAAATTTCTTAGAGGCTAGGGCACAATATGACGCGAACAAAAATCGAAGCGCTTACCAAAAAAGGGTGTACGCGCAAAGGTACAGTTTTAGTGTCTGGGCCTGACAAGGTCAACGAGGACTCGGGGGATCTTCAGGTGATGGCGATGGAAGCACGATGTAGAACGCGTCGAGGCAAACTCAACGGTGCAAACGGCTCATCCAAAGGATATCGGATGGTGGCGGAACATGGCGGAGAAGACATTCAACGACTGACGGGTTGACATCGGCGTTCCGGGCAAACGGAGAGGAGTTAGCGGGTGAGGTTTGTGGCGAAACGAAGAGGAGAACATGGGGAACGCAGTGCTCACCTTGGTTTTTGTGGAACATGCATGGTCGACTCGCAGCGAGGAGAGAAACGGCGGCACGGTTCGGCCACGGTGCTCCGGCGATGCTCCGGCGCAGCTCCGGCGAAGACGAGGGAAGCAACATGTAGAACGCGTGAAGACGAAGCCAATGGTGTGGTCAAATATGGCCGGACTCTACTGTAGGCGGCGCAAACGGCCGAAGAACGCCGTTTTGGTGGCGAGAGAAAAATGCCGATTGCGGCGAGGAGAAAGAGAGAGAGGCCTTGAGATTTCAGAGGCTTGGTGAGGATGAGAAGGGGCACCCGGTGCTCCCTTTTATAGGCGCGGAGGTGGACCGGATGGGGAGATCTGCGAGGGAATATCTTTCGGTGCCATGGCATATTCCCGCGAATTTGGTGCATGGAATTGGGGGCTAAGGCCGGGAATGGAAAGCTCTTGATGAGAGGATTCAAATGCATTTTGTTGCGCAAGAAAAGGTTGAGAAAATCTCAAGTTCTAGAAGCTTCAAAATCACGGCCATGGCGACGCTCGTTCGTGCCCTCTGGAGCGATGCGTGAAGACAATGAATAGTGGAGGAGAGAGAAAATAATAATAAAATAATAATAATTGTTTTTCCGAAAAAAAATAAAATAAAGTCTAAAAATTCCAGAAAAATTCACAGAAATTCCTGGAGATGATTTAGACTTAGAAAAAATATTTCCAACTTAAAGTTGGTCTTTTAATGTTTTACAAAAATACATTTTAGCTTTGAAATTGATTTTTTTTAAAAAAAATCCAGATAAATACGGGAAATCCAGATAAATACGCCAAATGCTTCCAAATAATTAATTTGAAATATGATTTTTATAGAAAATCAAAATATCATTCTATTTAATAATATTTTTATGTTTT
The DNA here is from genome assembly GCA_017311315.1 of Dendrocalamus latiflorus. NCBI lineage: Eukaryota > Viridiplantae > Streptophyta > Magnoliopsida > Poales > Poaceae > Dendrocalamus > Dendrocalamus latiflorus. The sequence goes on from CM029667.1 coordinate 17,506,818, forward strand.
TTTTCTAAATTACTTTTCAAATCCGGCGTTTTCTAAAAGCAGAAAATCAGGGCAAATCAAAAATAAACTTTAGGCAACCAACACACTTATTTTTATTTTAAATTATTTAATCCATTATAATGTTTTTTAATAAAAACCTGGGCTGTTACAAACTCCCCATCTTCTCTTATGATTTGAGACATCAAGAAGTACGCACATTGTTCTCAAATTTTTTGGAGCTCGGCCTGTTCCAATGTAGTTATATCGATGGTCACAACCTGTCGGTAGGAAGAACAATATAATGCATACATATAAATTGATAAGTACGGAATAATTATTGTAAGATTGACAAACCTGAGGATGATTAGTCTTCGCGGAACCAAGGAGTAGTTCAATGTTGTAGCAAATATAGTATCCACAGGTGTTGCCTGGTGGCTGCTAGTGGCACTGCAAAAATTTTGTTAGTTTAAGAGACATTACTACGAAGTGTTATTTAGGATTAATGTGCACTAGTGAATACTGAAAAATCTAGATTGTGTCACAGAGCGTTGATCCCTCTCTTAGATTTTTGTATAGTAGCAACATACTTAGTGAATGACCTACGTAATTCTAAAAAGTTAGCCTTAACCATTGCCAGGCAGATGTCCCTCTTAGATCACGGGATGAATGTTCCAATGGCTTGCCCAAGATTCACGACTTCATCGTTTATGGGCATTTGCAGTGGGACAACCTTGAAATTAGCATGAAATGTCCACATTCACTTTTGCAAAACCTGATGCTAGAGTTACACCATGCACCAAGGCCTCGGCACTAGATGGATACGCCTAGCCCCAAGTAGCGTACAAGGCAACATAGACATATCTCACTTGGAGCTTGCACTTCAAAGCCACCTATATAACGATATAAAACTAGCTACTCCAACAGGTCTATCAATGGATTGAACATTCTAGAGGTAATAATTATTAGCAGGATGTCATAAACAGGAAAGTTGTGCTTGCTTTCCGAGGTAGGTTGGTCATGCAACTACTCCGACGGTTGGGGGCTGGCTAGCATATGAGTGACGGCGCCTTCCAATCAAGGTAGGGTTGGACGTGCAGCTACTCTGATAGCATCAATGGTCTCCTCTCTAAGGGATGCACGAATCTCCTCTCGTAGCTGTGCCTCACGCTCAGCTTTGGCTCTCTTTGTACTCTGGTACGCTTCGAAGTCCTTTGAGAATCCAAGTTTTCATGGAACATAAAGACCAAGGCCTCTCATGCGACCCAGGTGCTCTTTGTTTTTCAGGGCCATAGAGGGTATGTCTCTCTCCCTAACTGCTTGGATGAGTCTTGGGAAGATTCTACACTTAGCGTTTTCTGTAAGAGCTCGATATGTCATTTTCTTTCTATGAAGCTATAGAATAATTACAAGCTAGGTAGCTCGATATCTTACCATGCGATTGGACACTTCCTCATTTGTAAGGTTTCAAAAGGAGATGGCCCCCGATGACACTATAGATGACCTCGCTCTTATCCAGTTTCAGACGTGCTCATCAGGGATCTCGACAAATGACGGGGAGGCTTCCCATGGGATTGCCTGCTCATCCTCCTTCCTCCATTGTGGGATTTTACCTGCATATCTAGTGGTGCCAAGTCTGTGGGGTGCGTGTTTTTTGCCTGGAGAAGCCTGTGCATCGTACTTTCACTCCTAAAATTATCTGTCATCTTCTTCGCCACAAACTCTTATCATCACGGTTCCAAAAACGGATACTTCTAGAAGCGCATTAGATCCTTCATGTTTACTTGGTAAGCACACTCTTGAAGTTCTTCCACACTTTGCATGCCACTAGCAATGCGTGTCATCGCACGGAGGTCTGGTGTTCTTCTGGGATCTGGAACAATCGAAAATTTCTGTCACAAGCTCATTTTTCTGATCTTTGCTCAAGTCCTTCCATGAATCAAACGTGATCTCAACCCGTTCCCGTGTAACTATTCTGACCATTCTCTGGAATGCGGACACTACTCAACGAGGATTGAGAGGGGTCCTAAACACATCGACATTTGTGATGGTAAATCAGCCCTTATGCCTTTTTTGATAGTACTCTTCCATGACACTTGGATTTTCTAGAGGACGGTACATTAGACACATAAGGCGACAATGACGGAGAATGAGCGGATGATATCTTATCAAAATAATAAATGTTTAACAGTCTTAACAATTCTAGTAGACACAATTAGCTAACAATGAATTTCTAGAAAATTTTATAACACTAACACTATTCAAGATCAACTGAAATAGAGAGTAGTAGTGAACCGGCTGCCAGTAACAAATGACAATAAGAATCAATTCGAATAGCTCAAGCCAAACAAGGTTATCATTTTAATTTCATAATATGATAATTATCCTTATTGAGCAGTAAAACAAAGCCCACAAGCATTACAGGCAATGTCTCCTAGTACTGAAATATGACATTTCTTTTATTTAAGGAATTATGCTTAAGAGCATTAGCAATTCATATTCGGGATATTGACATCAAAAGAGCATAATTAAAACTTAAGCCCAAGCATTCATCCTTGGGACGCGTATTGACGAAACAACAATAGAGCAAAAGGGATAATTGGTAACTATGATGATGCATTGTTTATTGCTATATCATAAATAGGAAAGAAGAATGTTACATACAACGTGCTAGGGGAGGAGGCGCGCCGGGGAGGAGGCGGCGGCTCGTGGGGAGGAGGCGGCGTGCTCGGGGAGGAGGCAGTGGCTCGTGCTTGGGAAGGAGGTGGCAGACTCAGGGGAGGAAGCAGCGTGCTCGGGGAGGAGGTGCGTTGGGGAGGAGGCAATGGGCTTGGGGGAGGAGACGGTGGCTCGTGCTTGGGGAGGAGGCGGCGGGCTCAGGGGAGGAGGTGGCGGCTCATGCTCAGAGGAGGAGGCGACGGCTCGTGCTCGGGGGAAAGTTGAGAATACTAAGTGTTTGAGTGCACGAGAGCATGGGCAAACCCTAGAGTCCGAATATAAATAGGTTGGACATCATAGATGGTTTTAAATTATAACCGTCTACGATAATACACATCACAGACAGTTCTATGTTAGAACCGTCTGTGATAATATACATCATAGACGGTTATACTTTAGAACTATCTGTGATAAATATATCACAGATGGTTATAAAGTAGAACCGTCTGTGAATCACTTCTTAGTCATATACATAAATGCAAATTCACACACACACACACACACACACACACACACACACACACACACACACACACACACACACACACACACACACACACACACACACACATATATATATATATATATATATATATATATATATATATATATATATATATATATGTAATATATATATATATATGTAATATATATATATATATGCAAATTCACATATATATAACACATACTCATATACATAAATGCAAATTCACATATGTATGATACATTCTCATATACATAAATGCAAATACAGAACATATGACACATAAATATTTTATTCATCATTCTACTTCCTTATTTCCTTTAAAAATTAGCCCTTCATGATGATTGATGCATATGTAGCTAGTTTCGTCATGTTGTTCTTTCTTGACCCTTATGCCATTTTCGAAAGGAAGCAACTCGTCAAGTTGATTGTATTCTTCCTCGTCCACTATATTCTCAACTCTGACAATCCTCCTTTTTCTATGAAGAACTATGTGGCGCTTCTTATTTACCTGGTCGGTTACATAGAAGACTTTAACAACTTGGTTAGTAAGTACGAATAGTTAATCTTTGTATCTGACACGTTCGAGGTCTATGGTAGTGACACCGTACTTGTTGACCTTCACCTGTGTGAAATGGACCCAATGGCGCCGAAGTAGGAGATCTTGAAAAGCACGTAGTCGATCTCCCAAATCTCCTCTTTGAACCCATAGTAGGAGCTCCTCAATCCATTGGTATTGAATGCATCTATGCGAACACCATTGTTTCTGGTTAGTGCTCTTTACACCTTGAGGCTGCATATAGAATGTGTATCCGTTTATGTTATATCCTTACTATGTCACAACTGTAAATGATGGCTCTTTTGCTAACTATGTCAGTATATCACTTGATGAGCTCCTAGTGAGTCACTCTTTCAACCATTAGTTGAACCAACTGTTGTGTTGTCTCGTGATCCAAATATTCGATCGCTCTAGATTCTGTTGCCGAAGCATGTCTTTGTGTTGGTCGATATACGGGGACACTTCAGTTATGTGTTGCAAGACCATGAAATGGGGTTGAGCATACGCATCCATATCTAGAGTGATTGCTTTCCTTCCGATGGTCCCGATATCCTCAAGCCTCCCCTCATAGCAAGATCGAGGCACACCTATTAGTTCAATCAGAGCCATGTAATCATCACAGAACTCAATTACCCCTTTAGTTGTATAACTTTCAATGATGCTACCCTCCGGCCGAGATCGATTCCATACATAGGACTTGAGAATACCCATGAAACTCTCGAATGGGTACATGCTACATAGGAACATGGGCTCGCACATCTTTATCTTCCATACAATGTGAATAATGAAATGGACCTTGATATCAAAAAATAATAGAGGAAAATACATCTCAAGATGATATAGAGTCATCGCCACCTCATCCCATAGAGCATCTAGTCCTTCGGGATCGATGACCTTCCGAGCAATTGTGTTAAAGAAATAATACTGCCTCATGATTGTCTCTAGGATCTTGATTGGAAAAATACTTCTAATTGCAATAGAGAGCATCTGTGTTATCAGTATATACAATCATGAGACTTCATGCCAATTAACTTCAAATCCTACATCGAAACAAGTTTTTTCATGTTGATGGAGTAACCAGATAGAATTTTCACACCATGCAAGCACTGGCACCATTCAGTTCTTTCGGCCTTGGACAGAATGTAACGAGCAGGGGAAAGGTATGTTCGTCCTTTATCAATCTTTGTCAGTGCGAACTCTGGTCTGATATCTATATCAACCAAGTCAAGCCATGTGTTGACACTATCCTTTGTTTCATCATGAATGTTTAGTACAAGACCAATCAAGTTGTCATATATATTCTTTTCTATGTGCATGACATCGATATAGTGGCAAACTTCTAGGTGCTCCCATAAGGTAAGTCCCAAAATATTGATATCTTCTTCTAGATGTTTTTCTCATGAGTCCTCAATTTACGTCCCTTTCTGAGCACAATATCTAAATCCTTAATCATATCATAGACCTCTTTTTCGCTTAAATACCTTAGAGCTGAACTGACCTTTTTCTCTCTGTCGAATTATTTCTTCATCCAGCGGTATGGGTGAGCCTTCCGAAGAAACCTACGGTGACACATATGTATGGTTTTGCACGAGTGTTTTAGCCACACACTCTCAGTATCATATAAGTAGTGAGTACATGTTTTGGTCCTTTTTGTACTCTGGTCCGATAGGTTAGTAAGGACAGGATAATCATTTATGGTATAGAATAACAAGGAGCGTAAAGTGAAGTTCTCTCATTTGTACGCATCCCATACCTGTACCCCTTCTTTGCACAATATTTTAAGATCTTCTACCAATGGTGATAGGTACACATCGATATCATTCTCAGGTTGCTTCGACCCTTGGATAAATATCGGCAGCAAAATATACTTTCGCTTCATACACAACTAAAGAGGAATGTTGTAGATATAGAGAGTCACGGGTCAAGTGCTATGTCGGCTACTCATGTTACCGAAAGGATTCATTCCATTTATACTCAATCCAAACCTTACTTTTCTCGGTTCTACACCGAATTTTGCAAACCTCGTATTGATGTTTCTCCACTAGGTGGAATCAATAAGGTGTCTTAGCATTCCATCTTTCTTATGCTCTTTCAAGTGCCAATGCAACAGTTTTGCCTTTGGATTCGCAAAAAAACCGCTTCAAACGGGGAATTACAGGAAGATACCATGCCAACTTAGCAGGAGATTCTTTCTTCACCTCTATTCTCTCGCCATCATCTGATTGATTCTTACACTTGTATCGGGATGCATTGCATACTGAATATACATGTATGTTTGCATACTCTTTACGGCGGAGGATATAGTCGTTCGGATATGCCTGTATTCTTTCTACTTCCATTCCCAATAGACAAAGAACCTTCTTGGCTTCATAGGTAGTTTTGGGCAACTCATTTCCCTTCGGAAGTATGTCCACTAAGAGACCTAAGTGTACCATGAAACTCTTATCGGATCAACTGTTACTTGCTTTCAATTTCAGCAGTTCAAGCACTGCTGATAACCTCATGTACTTTGACTCGTAGCACATAAACAATGATTTCTCGGAGTCCTCCATCAAGCCTTGAAATTTAATATACTCTCTCTCATCACAATTCTCTTCTGCATCGCGAAGCATCTGGTTCAGATTGTCATCATGCAGCCTATCCGAATCAGAACCACAATCGATATCATCCGGCGGTATATCGTTGACTTCATCAGCGATGTCGTTATTACAACCTTCTGTGTAATCTGCTCTTCACCATGACCAGTCTAACATGCATAGCCTTTTTGAAACCCTTCGAATCAAGTGTGCTTCAATTTGTACTCGGTTCTTAAACATCTTTTGATTCTCGCGATCAATGCATGGATAGTGCATGTATTCTATCCGTATATTCAACATATCCTCCTCGGCAGCTCTTGTCAAAGTAGACGCGTCATTAATATTCTCTTCACTCACAAGGTTCTCAACGTACATCTAGCTTGGGTCCTACACTACGAATATAACAATTTAGTGTTAAATATTGAATTAATTAATTAGTATTATATATATATATATGATCTAAAGTAGCTAAATGTTGCAACAACAATTAAATTGAATTAAGTATAAATAGACTATGAATTGGCTAAACCCTAAACAATGCTAGATATAAATAATCTTCTCTCTACATCAAGTTAAATCAAAACCATCTTCAATTCTCCTTTTATCAAGCTAGATCAAAAATATAATATAATTAGAAACAAATCACTAACCATAGATAGTCAAGAACAAATGGATCTATAATCACTTTCCCAAATCAGTGGTCTTCTTTAACCAAATAGCCTCAAAGTAGCAGCCTGTGAGAACAGATTTGGAATTTAAGACAGATCTGATGAGGACATCCCTTCCATGGATACAACTCATCCACAGCAAGTGTTGCAAAGACCACTTACTCGAGCTTGTGCTCGTCAACTTAATTACCAGGTGAATTCATTCCTAGGTTCATATATTACTGAGAATAGACTGCTACCTAATGCAAGTGATTTAATTGTACTTAGGAACTTGGGAAAGGACGAAGGAAAGGGACATGGAGTCATGGACATGCATGGAACGAATAATGGAGGTCACCACGTCACTTTGGGACCAAGTCAAGCACGAATTCGAGTTGGAGTCGTTCTGGAATCAGATTAGGACTGCTGCGATGCTACCAAGTTCAAACAGGCATAACTTCCTCATACGGACTCCGTTTGGGACGTTCTTATACTTCATAGAAAGCTTATGAAGTCTAATTTCCAATGGATCCCACCACATCTTCAAATTCCATCCGAGCCAGCCGCAATCATCAAAAGAGTCTACTTTGGTTTCTGAGTCTGAGTCAAAAGGGTGCTGCGCCACCACCACTTGGGCCCATGGGCCTTGTAACCCTAGGACGTGCACTTTGGATGCCACCCCTGGTCGTTCTCCCTATATAGGAGCCGCCGCCTCCCTTGCTAGGACTTGGATTTCGTTGAGTTTAGGTTTAGCCATTGTGCAAACTTCTGTTCTTCAGTTGTGTCGGATGACCACCTGTCAAGATAGCTTTTCGGGATCCCAACTTTGTTCTCATCTATGCTTCAATATTATTCACAATATTAGATTGCCTACATCTTATTCTTGCTAGTTCTTTGATTGCTCTCAGGGATTGAACTTCATGTTCAGGTTGATCGCGCTTCCAGCTAGGTCAACAACATCTCGGAGTTAGTTCAGCGACTGCTAAGGCGCAAGCGTCGTCTTACGATTGTAGTTGGATCGTGAGAGTCACCTCCACCCAAAATTGATAGTTATCAATCTCATCGAAAGATCGGGCACCTCGTCTCCATCAAGATCTATAAGGGTCGGGTCTGCAATTAATAAGTGAAATTATCATAGATGTGAGAGACCATGTGGAGGTGTCCCCCATGTTTGTGATGAGTAATTGACTCGGTTTCGGGAAAGTTTAAGTTTGATTTGGTTGGTTCGCGCCAAGTCGGTGCTTGGCGTGGTCTGGTTAGGCAGGACTTGGTCGAGCGCGGATGGACGTGTTTAGTATGCTTGTTCTCTTTCTCGATCGGATGTTCGGGCTATTTTGTGCTTGAGTATGTTTTACTAATGCTAATGATGATTATGTTGTTTCGAGTGGTGCTATGTGACAGTTTGTTTGTCTGTGTGGTTGTAGGACTCGCAGCTAGGTCATGGTGAGGCGTGGGAGGACCGGGACTAGGCACAGGAGGTGTTGAGGTCTAGACGGCCGGAGACGCCGAAGATGATCGAGGCTGGTGAGGCGGTTGCGAGCCGGGAGACGAGGAACCGGAGCTGGAGCTGCCGGAGGTGGACACGACGGGCAACGGCGAGTGGACTGGGACTAGGCTCAGGGAGGCGGAGGTCCAGACGGTCGGATGCCGGTTGCGGTCGTGTGCGATGGGCAACAGCGAGTGCACCGGGACTAGGCTCAGGGAGGAGTCGGAGGTCCAGACGGTCGGATGCCGGTTGCGGTCGTGTGCGACGAGCAATGGCGAGGTGGACCGGGACTAGGCTCAGGGAGGAGCTGAGGTCCAGATGGTCAGGATGCCGGGTGCGGTCGTGCGAAGAGGAAGCTTCCAGGAAGGTGTAGCAAGGGCATTTCTGTAAAATGTGTAAGGCTACAAAATGGAAGCGGTTTTGGTTGAAGATAACGGGTGAAGCGCTGAGTTTACTATTGGGCAAAACAAATGTGAACCCGTTTGTGGAAGCTATAAATAGAGATGAGGGTTAGGGTTTGGTGTGCACATCCTGGTTCCCTTATTTCTTGTGGTTTGGCTCTTGCCTCATTTGTATGTGAAGCAAGTAGTGTGAGTTGGCTGACGTTTCTTGTTTTTCCATTTGAGTGAGTTGCTCAGGATGGAGAATGGGTAGGAGATGAGTTCTTGTTTTCAATGGTGGATGGGTTAGTAGGGCAGCAGTGAGTGTGTTGCTCTCATGTGTGTGGTTTGAGTCTAGCAGGTGAACCATGTAGTGGGATGAGAGGTTGTAGCAACTATGTAATCATTCCTCTATTTATGAAGCATTCATGGTTCTGTGTTCTTTTCTGTGCTCGAGATGCTATGATTTCTTAAGCTTCTTTGAATGATTTGGTTCAGTTCGGTTCGCCTCTCTGTTGTTTCTATTTCTTTTGGGGTTCTAGAGACACTGCTTTGAACTGGGTATTTCTCAAAGGTTCCTTGACCAGTTCATACCTGAGAACATGTCTCTTATTAGCCTTTTCTTTCTAGGAGATCAATTACTAGACACTCTCTGTTTTGCTCAAGTCTAGGGTTTACTGTTTCTGTAAATAGAGGAGCTATGGCTTTTGGTGATTTCGGCTGAGAAGACTCTCTTTCTTTTTTTAGACTTTGCTCTGAGCTGGATATTATCTCAAAGCATTTTGGCTAGCTATTCCCTGGAGCAAAGTTTCCTGAGTAGATTCTTTCAAGAAATGGATTGTTGCTCACTTCCCCTGTTTTGGAAAAACCTAGGGTTTGGAGGCAGGGGACTTTGAGATTCCTTGATTTCCCTTCAAAAGCTTGTGCTCAGATTTGTATTTTCAAGCCTTAAGATCATTGCTTTACTGTTTTCAAAAGTTCATGGAGAAAAAATTTAAGAAACTCAAGAAATTTGGATTTCAGATCTTCCTGCAGACTTCCTTCTGGCAAAATCAGTTTTTGCTATTTTAGTTGATCTTTGTCTGATTTTTCTTCCTCCTGAGGTTGATTTGTCTTTTTGGTTTGAAGTCCAAATATCTTGGCCTGAGAAGAACTGCAGATGCTCAACAAATTTCTAGTATTCTGTTGTTTTCAGTAAAAACTGTGCTGTCTTCTTTTCAGCAGCACCTCTCTTTTCTGTTCAGTCTGTTGTTTTCAGTCAGCTGCAGTTTCCTTTGGTTTGGTCCTCTGTATTCAGCTTTCGGCTGTTCTTCCAGTGCATGCAGTCCTCTGTTCTCTAATCTAAATTCACTTCTTTGCATTTTCGGTAATGCAGTTCTTGTTGTTTTTGCTTTCTTTTTCAGTCTCTATCTTCATCTTTCTGCTCTCTGCATTTCTTTCTGTTCGGTTATGCAGCCTGCAGTTAATCTCCTGCTTTCACTTCTGAATTGCTGTCAACTGCGTGCAGTCCCCTGCTGTTTTTGGTTTGATTTTTGCTTGCAGTGCTGATTTCTGACCGTGAGAAGGCACAACAAATCTGCAATCTGCTATCTCTATTCTGCACTTCTTTGATTCCAGTCTGGCCGATTCCTGAACAGGAGTTTGACTGGTTTCTTCACCACGGTCTGACTAGGGTCAAGCTTTGCTGCCGGCTGTTCCCTACTGCAGCTTTTGTTTTCGGTCAGCTATGGTTTATACTACTTCTTGTCGCCTATTTTTTTTGGAGTGTCTCTTCCTATCTTGGTTGAGCTTTGGCTTTCAGATAAGCAGCCCTAGTCAATTTCAACCGAGAGTGGTCCCTGTTTGTATTTGTTGTTTTCAGATAAGCAGCCCTAGTCGATTTCAGTCAAGCCACTGTCTGTGTTCTTCAGTTACCTGACTGCTTCTCTCCTTGGTCTTGCTTTTCTCCTTCTTTTGCTATTTCATTTTTTTGGTCTTTCTGTTTGGTTCAGTTTTTGGTCAAGCTAGTCTATTGCCTTTTGTTTCTCTTTTGTCGGTCATGTTTTGTCTCTTCCGTGGGTTTCATCGGTCAATCGACAAAAATGTTTTGGCTTCCCGTGAGCAAATCTCTTCTATCTTCATAGCTGCTATAGCTATCGGAGAAGTTTTTGTGGATACTTCAGGGCGATTTTGAAGGCACCATTCACCCCCCTCTGTTGCTATTTCCGATCCTGCAAGATGGTTTTTAATACAAACAATCTGTGATGACTTAATTATCACAGACGGTTTTAATACAAACCGTCTGTGAAGTATCACAGACGGTTTAAAGGAAAAACTGTGTGTGATATTTAGTAATATCACAGACGATTCTTGTTAAGAACCATTTGGGATACTTCATAGACTGTGTTCAACATGGACCATCTGTGATATTACCTCTTTACAGACGATTTTTAGCGCTGGCAACAACACAGACGGTATCTAAACCAAAACCTTTTGTAATTGTATTTAATGCTAACGGTCTTGTTCAACCGTCTGTGATGAGGCGTCTAGTATTAACCTTTTTGTATTAGTATATAATGGCCTACCAATTTGCACACTTAACATAAAACAAAGCATCCTGTATTTTTACACTCAGTAGTGGAATCATCTTAGGTGGTGCTCAGTTGGGCTGAATTTTGGTGGCTTATGGCTGAATTTTCACTATATCTGGCTGAAATTACGCTGTAGTTGATGATGGTTTATTTGATATAATTAAAATTTTAAAAAATTAAAAATAGAAAAATGGGTTAGCCCATCATGTATGATGCAAATGAATACAAAAAAAACTGGCAAAAAGCTAAAAAAACCGAAAAATAAAAAAAGACGAAAGTTAGGAATAGTAAAAAAAAATAAGCCGGAAGCTAGAAGTCCAAGCTCAAATGAATCCATCTCGGCGAGGTTATGATTTCATCCAAAAGAAAATCTTGCATTTAAATAGAGATATCTTAGCTAAGGAGTTAACTTTTAAGTACCAAGGGCAAACCACTAATGGGGACCTACGAAGCCATTATCTTTTTTATTGGACAACTGATTTACCCTCTGTCAACAAATGAATAGCTGATTTTGTAGTTGAAACAACGAAAAGGAGTCACTGATTCTGTAGTTAGCAAAGTGTTCTTTGTTTTTTTTTGGGGGGGGGGGGGTGTTGGCCAAGCACACCGCTCGTGAAGTTAGATGCGGCTGCATATGAAATCCCAGTAGCCTGTAAGTTGTCAATGTCGTCAACCACAGCTAAGCCGGGTTCGTTACATGCGTATCTTCTTGCTAGCTGCGTGGACGCCACCGCCAGCCTCCTCATGTGCACCGCCGTGTCAAGTAAGAGATAAACGGAGGAAGAGAAGACGGAGGATAGATGAGGATTGCGGCTAGGTTTCTGATTCGTAAGTCGTAACGTATGGGATTATGCCAATTGCCACATGCACGCGGCCGGCTCCCCTGGATATGCATGCGTGGGGCGCGCCGCTCGCTCGACGCCGGTGGTCTCTCATCTGGAGACGCTCGGCCGGCCCTGGCCTTGTACGATGCGAAGATTCGATCTGGTTCGATCGACGTTGTGATCCCTGTATGCGTACGTGCCTGCACGTTGATGGGCACATCTATCGCTGCATGGTTGAATCCAGGTTCTCTCAATCTGTTGATTCCTGCTACTAATTTCTCTCCGTGCTATGTTTACGTTTTCTCTATTCTTTCTCCTCTCCTGGTAAATTGTTGGATGTCTAGGGAATGATCGTAAGTGAGGTTAGATCCAGTCTCTTGAGAAACAAATGAGATATGTGCGTTGGACAGAGGGGATCTCGAGGGACACATGCTTTTGACACTTTCCTAGTAAAATCTCTTGACTGTTGTGTGTTGAACTTTTGGTGTTTGGATTAATCAAATCTATCTCACTTACCCTTAATTATTTTTCTTGCCCAATGCTGCAGGTCTGTGGCCATGCAGCTATTCCTTTAAATGAGAATTTGCATCACCATTTATCGATCCTTCCTAGTGCATGCCATATACTCATCCGTCACTTAAATATTTCTATATGGACTACCATTCACAACCTTTTTATGATTTTCTTTTGGCAGGTCAAGAAGTTAATATGAGGTTAACTCGTGTAGGAATGCACTTGTTCATCCCAAAATCTTTTCTGCTTTTACACACAGATTGCAATATCACATCATGCCTCTCATATGTCGTGTGACGGCAACGTGTATACCACAGATCAGGTGCCTAAAATAGCTCTTATCTTTTTCATATACTTTTCCTTCAAGTATCATTATGGATTTATTCACTTTGGCTTCTATAAACTGCTTTTATACAGCTTAGTTTTTAAAAGAAGTGATTTTAAGGTAGGATTTACTAGTCGATTACAATACACATTATAGTGACTGCATTTATATCGGTCAAAATTGCACACGAGTGTCTTTATCTACAAGCTGCTACTATTTATAAGCCAAAACCAAAAGCCATCAGCAAAAGCCAATATTAACACCCCCTACTTATCTATCTTTTGAACATGTAGGAATGCAAAAAATGGTACTGATGATCGTACGAGCCAGTCTAATATTTATCTTCGGTCTGATTCTGGAAATTCAATTTGGGTCTGATGTAGGATGCATGCTTGGAGGCAAAAAACAATGCATATATTAGTGGTGGTCCAAAATCGAAACATTGCTTCAAGGAACTTGACAAGTTACTACCATAAATTAATAATTGTTTTGTGACATCAAGTTTGCTGCTGGTCCAAAAGAACAATGTTGAGTACGTGATATAAGCATGCAGGTTGCTAAGGTTGTTCCTATTAGATATGTATATACCTTAGGGTAATATTTGTAACATGTATATATACATATGGCCTTTGGCCCATTGGTATCGACAACAAGCCTCATTTAAAAGATACGGTTAGGGTTTCCTTGCTGTCACCGCCGCCGCTCTCCCCTCTCTCTCCACCTTCCGCTCTCCCCTCTCTTTCATCGTGCCTGCTGTGCTGCCTCTCATGCACACTGACCTTCTCCTCGCCGCGGGCTCCCGGTCGTCGCCGCTGGTCATAGCCAGCCGCCGCCATTGTCCCCGCACTGGATCACCATTGTCGGCGTCTCAAGCACCAAGGCTCACATCGCAAGGCCTCCTGGAAGGACCCTGAGGGCCGCGTCATCTCTGCCACCACTCACAGCGACGCCGCCTGCGGCATCCCTCTACACTCGGCCGCCTCCCTGTGCACCTCTGGCGGCCCCAAACACCACCACGGTGGGCTTCTTGGCTACCAGCGCCGCCTTCTTGGTCGACGTCTTTGCTACCTTCGCCGGGCGGGACTGTGCCGGCATTGAGGTCGCCTTCGTCTTAGTCACAGCGGTGGCCTTTGGCTTGGGCTTCAAAGCCGCCTTGGCCTTCGGCTTGGTTACCGCCTTGGGTTTGGCAGCCGGCTTGGCGGGTGCCTTAGGCTTTGCTACTGCCTTTGGCTTGACGACGGGCTTGGCTGCTACCTTTAGCTTCCAGGTCGACCCTGCTCCTCTAGCCTAGCCCTGCCCCAACATACCGGATTCAGAAAAACACAGTAGAGAGGGCAATCAAATAAATTCCAAATAGCCAATATTGATCAATGTGGGACAAGATTATTGTCAAGCTACTAGTCATGAACCCTTCTTAATAGTACAGCATCTAGCCTACCAATTTGGTCTTAATTCAACAAACGCTAAGATCGGTAAAATCTAGAAAGAGGTCCTTAGGCTATTTTATACCTTTGCCTTAGCCATATCAATTCATAGTCATCTTTGCATGATTTTCCACGACATCTTCCAAATCTGGGACTAAACCTTTCAATCATCTTAACAAACACATTAATCCCTTAAGCATAGTTTTCATTAATTACCAAAACTATTTTTAGAGGCCTAGATGCTTCAATCTACCCTTTTTGGTAATTGATGAGAACCTAAACAATTTGAGTGAATTAAAAGTTTTCGAATATACATCTAGTCCAAGAACAAGTTGTATATTCTAGATTTTGTCTTTTAATAGCATTTAACTCTTGGAATGAGTTCAAAGGAGATAAGGAGTTGAGTGCTAGCAAAGTCTTCAACAAATAGACAAAAAAATCCCCCTAAATGTGTGCATAGAGACAACAACGAAGACTTAGGGAGGAGTCATAATTCTCATTTCATTGCTAATGCCCATCATACATAGGGCATGTTCATATTGGCTGCAGCTGATGGCTGCCCTGTTCTTTGGGCTTTTGGGGTGACTTGGCTTCTCCAGAGGCCAAAACAAACGAGTCAGTTTCTCCAAGCTGCTTCTCCAAATGGCTTCCTGAGCCCGCCGATGCGTGTATCATCTGTGTCAGTGTCTCCAATGCTCGCCACCATCTCAGAAAGCGCAGCTAAAATGTCAAACCCTGAATTTGTGATTCCACCGCAATATTTCCTGGATCTGTCGATAGTGTTCACAGATATAACGCTGAATCATTTTATACATCACATGAACTATACCAAACACTTATATTACAAACCAACGTTTAAATAACCCATATCGAGTAGAGTTTACAATACGGGTCGATGAGGCCCAATGATTACATTACAAAAGTGGAAGTAGAAGCATGAAGCAAAAAGTGAGGTCACCCTGCCACATACAAGTGACTAGGGGTAAAGGATGCCCTACTATTCTCCAAAAGTTTAGATAATAGATATGCACACAATCACTATCAAAGTCTGCCTAACTGAGACAAGAACTACACTGCTAGAGATTATCCTAGTCTCTATTGTCCTCTTCTTCATCTGGTCCGACTGTGGCATAGTAGGCGTAGTGGCCTTGATCCACAGGTTCTGATTTAATTGAGTGATGGTAAGCACAAACAATTGCGCTCTACGAGCCAACACATAGAATGCAATTATATAGATGCATGGCTTAACAAGAAAGGCTCGAGTTCTTTTATTTGCTAAAAGCTTCAATTGAAAGTTATAGTAGGTAGAAAATTTCTAAGACTTAGCAATTTTGTCTAAACCAGATTTTCTAAAGTGTATGAGAGAGTGCAATAATAATAGTATAGGTTCCATCCACCATATGTTATTTTTGATACCTGGATTCTATCCACCCTTTATAATCAGTAGGTTCTATCCACCCAACCAAAATCAATACTCAGGATTCTATCCACCCTTCGTGTTTTTTTCCCAACCACAAAGATCATTTTATAAATATACTAAGCAATACTAAGCATGGCACTTGGATACATACTTATCAATGGTATATTTACCATTATACCTAGGGCGACAAGGCTTTATGTTCAATGTTAAGAAGTGGGGTATTATTAAGTAGTTATTCATGGAGAATTAACTATGAACTAATGCGAATATAAATTTGCATAATAAAGTAAAGCATGCAATTTAATAATTTAAATCAACATAATTTGCATTCAAAATATAGCTATAAATGGATCAAAGTATTAACTCACTTTATTCACAAGTTGTTTGGTCTTGAAGATCCTAGCTTGACTCAAACTGCTGCTCTTCTTGGGCTTCGTAGTCTATTCAAATGATCGCGTGAGGAATCAAATAAATATCCAAAAATATAAAAAATCCAAATGAACTCGAAAATTCATGATTTTACTTCCATTGAAAAGATCTAGATTTTAGATGAATTTAGAAACAAGTTTTATTCAATTTGGATTTAAAATGAGTGAGAATGGGACTTTCAAAGTTTAAATCAGGAATAAATCCCAAAATAAATAGAGGAGAGAGTCCATCTCGCTGACAAATGGCCCCCTGGGTTTTTAATTTTATTTTATCATTTATTTTATTATTGGAAAAGGCTTTAGAGACCGACAAGTCGGGCTAGATGGGTTTTAAACTGTTTTAGGTTTATTTTCCTAAAGAAATTATATGAGTGATCGATAGGTGGGGCCTTTGGCTTTTAATTTCTTTTGAATTATTTTTCTTAAGGAAATGAGTTGAGCCAGAGAGGAGAGGAGAGGGGAGATGGGCTAGCTGGCAGGGCAAATGGGCCGAGCCCAACACTGTTTTATCCTTTTTCTTGATTTTCTGATTTTATTTTACGTTTGAATTTAAGTTTCAGCTTGAGTTTGAATTCAAAATTTTACCCAATTTTGAAATTGAGTAGGAATTTGATTTGCATTTAGAATTTAATTTTCCAAGGCATGAATTTTGGCTTTTGCTTTAGTATTCAAATTTGAATTTCAAATTTTGAATTGAACTCCTACTTGAGTTTAATTTGGGCTTGATTTGGAAATGGTTTGTTCTTTAAATTTTAAACTATTGGACTTTGATTTCAAGTTTACTTTCCTTTCCAATTTTCTTTCCTTAAATTCTAACTCATGATTTGCCTTAAATGAAGTAAACATCAAATATGGATTTGAATGAGGATTCAAGCTTACCTTAATAGATTTTACAAAGTGCAGAAACATCAGCTCTAAGTAAGTCAGATCAATGCCAGTTCTTATCCTAAGAAAGCTCTGTGCAGCACAGACACAAACTAAGAAAGTATACAGACATGCACATTGTGTACTTCTGAAAGTACAGGCACAAAGCTTATTGCTTGATGCCCATATGAAAAAATTATGTGTAGCAGTAGTTATCCACAGCTCACACCAGACCAAATTAGAGAAACAAATTAAGTACTCACTGTTAGACAAACTAAGAAAAAGAAGATATTTAGAAGAAACAAAAGTGTAACAAATTGTTCCGAACTACCGATCAATCGAGTTTGAAGTTCAGAGCGGAGGAAAAAATTATAGCAGAATACAAAGAGTAAGGACACATCATCCTACAGTTCTTCCAGGCTCAATGCAGTTCTAAAGCAAGCTCAACGCAGTTAACATTGTGCTAAATTCAGGTCAGACTCGATTAAGGCGCCAGAAAGTGCTGGTCACTCGAGGGCAAAACGAAGCGAATCTGATCCGTCAACGAAGCGAAACTGACGGTGAGGATCGACGGGTAGCTGGCAGTGGTCGAAGCAGAACTCCTTCTGGACACCGCAAGTGCAGGTCACGCGCACCACCACCTCGGCACCGGTACAGGCCGCCGGCGAGGTGGGGCCCTCTCTGGCCACGCTGGACACTTCCACCTCTCGCTCCTGTACAGGTGAAGAAGATTCCATCAAGAGACAGATGACCAAAATGCAATCCAAAGAAGCTAATTAAAGAAACGAAGAAATGACAATTAACTGCAAGAATACATGCAGTGTTCTGCAGGTAAATTGGAACTGGAATTAGCAATCAAGAATAATCGAGTTGCACTTTCATGAACAAATTTTGGCAAAGGATTAGCACTTAATCCACACAGAGGAGATCATAAGCTTCAGAGTTCATCACATAACAGTATGTTTGGCTCGATCGACCAAGAAGCCAAGAAACGATCATGTTTGAGTATACTGATCAAAATGTTCAAGCAATTTATGTTGTTTGGTTGACAGAATGTGGGGCGATCAGATTGCTAAACAAGTAAACATCAAAGCAAGAAATGGAAGGGGCCAAATGAACAGGAAAGCAGAGGCTTAACCCGCTTGCTTGAGTTCTCCTCTGACGAAGGCCTTGCCGGCGGCGTGACGAACGTGTAGCGCGACCCGGCCGGCGACCCGTACGGCGAGGACGAGCGGGATGCCTCATTGGAGGTCTTCTTGGCTTCCTGCGGCGATCAAATCGAGAATTGCAACGAACAGAGAAATCAAGAATTGCAAGATGTAGAGGAAGGGTGAAACCACGTCGTACCTGCTTGCCCGCCTTCGCGGGCGAAGTGAAGAACGTGCAGCACGGCGTGGCCGACGACCCGGACAGCATGGAGGAGCGGGAGGCCTCGCCGGTGGCCAAGGCGCCCGTCTTGGCAACCTTCTGCGGCGGCAGGGTGACCTGATGCGGCTCCTCCCACTGCCGCTGGCTCCTGTGGCGCAAGGTCTCGACGCGGAGGTTGCGCCGAGACTTTTTCTTCCTGCCGCCGCTGGACTTGCGCACCGGCGATACCGAAGTCCGCGGAGACGAGAATACGAACGCCGGGGACGCTGGAGAACCTGTGTGCCCGAACGACGGCCCCGGAGAAGGGAAGAACGCGAAGCCGCCGCCCGCAGTGGGGCCTGCGGAGGGCGTCGTCGGCCGCTCCGGCGAAGCCAGGAACGAAAAGCAGCCGCTGGCAGTGGGGACCGTGGGCGTCGTCGGCTGCTTCGGCGAAGCCAAGAATGCGACCCCGCCGCTGGCGGTGGAGCCCGTGGGCGTCACCGGTTGCCCCGGGGAAGCCAAGAACGAGAAGGCGCTGGCATTGGAGCCCGTGGGCGACGGCGTCGTCACCCTGTTCTCCAAGAATGCGAAGATGCTGCCTCCGCCTCCGCCGCTCCCGCTCCCGCCAGTCCACGCGAGCGCCGACGGGAAGGAGAAGTCGCTGGCGGGGGACCCCGCGCGGCGCGACGGCGAAGGCGGCACGGTGGCCGGGGACGGGGAGCGCTGCCGCGGGGAAGGCGGCGGCGATGGCGAGGGCGCGCGCGCGGAGCCGAAGGGGGGCAGCTCAAGCAGCATCTTCTTGCGCGGGGAGGAGGCCGGGAGGAGGCAGCGGCGCTTGCGCCCCGCGGCGGCGCAGGGCGCGGAGAAGGCGACTGCCGAGTGCGAGGGCTCGATGCGGAGCTCGGCGAGGTGGTGTGGCTGCGGCGAGAGGAAGAAGGGGTGGTGGGGGCGGGCCGCCTCCGTCTCCATGGCTGGCGCGCGCGGTTCTTGGTTTCTTGGGTCGTGGTAGTTGGTGTCAAGACGGAAGCGGTTGGTTGGTTGTGGAGGAGAGGTGGGATTAGCGTTATCTTAGGGTTGGGTTTATAGAGGTGCAGTGGAGTAAAATTATTGTTTTTTAGTTTATAATTTATAATTTTTTAAAAAATAATTAGAGTGATTATTATTATTATTTTAAAGCGGTTTATCAGGACAGCTATTTCAAAACGATTTATCGACTTATTGATATTTAATCCTTTCACATAAACACTCATGGTAGAATAAAAAATATAAATCACAGCTGAAAAGAAAGCTGACACCTTGTCACCTTATGTGTTCTGTTGAGAAATTGGGCCCAGGACCAAGAGTCATGGCCCAATATGGGCACCCCACCGTAGGCTATAAATAGGGATTTATACCTGTTCATTCACCTGACCAGGAGTTCTCTCTACTTCTCTGTGTTCAATCTATTGTTCTGTGATTGATTCGTTCTTGTTCTAAGCAGAGGAATCGCTCGAACTGATCGTCAGCGACGGTTCCTCAACATATTCAAAGATGCTGACTGCCGCCGACCATATCTCCGTCTACATTGAGGTTTTTAGTTTTCATTACCATCAGCGCCAAAAGCGGCGTTACAAGATGACCCTACGAACGGTCAGTCCACGACGTCAATGTTGGCTGCCTGCGATGGAGGAGCATGTCCACAGGACCAAGATCCAACGGTCCAAATTTTGACTTAATTTCCTGAATAAAATTAGTTTAAAATCAGTCAGGATTTCATGGATAGTTCATTAGAGATCAACTGTAATTGTTAATGTGGTGGAGCAGGTGTTTGATGATCCGCGGTCACAATGACGGGTATGAATGTCAGAATGTGGTGGCACAACACACACTATCTTGTTGGAAATGCACGTGGAGAACTAAAATCATCAATACAGTAAATGGACACGCATGTGACATGCAGTCGTTGTAGTATAGTGGTGAGTATTCCCGCCTGTCACGCGGTGTCCCGGGTTCGATCCCCGGCAACGGCGTCTCCTTTTTTCTAAATTGTAGTGTACGGTCCGATGACGCTGGGCTTTTCTTGGGCTTTTTAGCGGAGATGGGCTGGGCTCCTTATTTGCCCTACTCGCAAAATTAGGCATGCGGTTTGCCTACGATGTCAAAAAATGTCTCCGGCTTCTCTTTGTAGAGTCCACTGAGCTCAGCCCAATTAGCTTGAGGCGTTACTCGTAATGAGATCATGGGCATATTACGTATCTTATTTCTCTCATTTTTATTTTACATACATATCTCTCTTGTACTTATGCACCACTCACTCCTTTCTAAAAATCACTTATTCCAGCCGCTGCTATATATTTTAAGTTAAAAGTTATCACCCGTAGCCAAAACCAATCAATTTGAATGCCGCCAACTGTCGTAGCCAAAGTCTATCAATAGAAACCAATATAAACGTCTTTTAAGAAAAGAATAAATTAATCCATTTGTTTTTCATTCTACTTTACTTCCGCCATATTTCTTCCTAGCTACGTGCACCAACTCGATCGGTGCATATTAGGTTCGAAAAAAAAAACCGATCGTTGCATATTTCTCCAAGTGCTCCATCCATTTGATGTTCCTGAGCCAACCTAGTTTGTGATGTCCGAGCCGAGGCATTGCCTGACTTGTGCACGCACTATAGCGGTTGCAATTGCACTAGACTTGTGCACGCACTTGTCCGAGTCGAGCCAACCTAGTTCCTGAGCAAACCTAGTTTGTGCACGTACCAGTTGCAATTGCCTAGACCACTGCAGCGGAACTCAGTGCACCACTGCACCATTGAGGGAGGCAGAGAGGAGGGAGGGATTGGAAGAGAGAGAGATCGGGAGAGAGATAAGGAAGAGAGCAAGAAGGGAGAGAGGATGAAGAGCCGTGGCTGACATGTGGGGTCAAGTAATGATGTGGCGGTCTATATGTTAAAATTGATGATGTGGTAGCCACTGAGGCAAAAACCACCCTCAAAATAGGCATTGGGATGTAATTTGCTCCTAAGCTGGAGGATGGGTTCTAGATGGATTCAAACATCAGGGGAAAAAACTGAACTACATAAAAAAAGTTGAAGCATCAAATATGAACTTAATGCTAATACATTAATTCCCAAACACCAAATCACGGTTCCATCATGTTTACCGAATGGTATCTTGATGTGGTGACTAATGCTGGTGTAGGTGCTTAAAGCCTCAGCTATGTGGGTCGAGGACTATGGGGCAGTGGCACGAGGAAGGAGACGATGACTTAGAGCCGGTGGGTGAGCGTCTTAGTGAGTTTAGAGATGTCATTCTTGACCCTACGGCTCAGGGTGTTGGGCTGCTCTGGCTCCTCGGCGTTGGGGTTAGGATTGGGCTTGCACGGTGAGGACTCCTTCAAAGCTAGCCTATCGGCGGAGGTAGGAGGAAGCGTGGTGCCCTAGATGGCAAGGGATCTTGGTCAAAGGGCAGAGTGGAGGGGAGAAGTAGTAGGACCAGTGCTGCATGCACACGTAGGCGGCTCGCCCTTGGTCGGGAGCTGTGCACGCCTCGCCGAGCATGCCGCCTATCATGGAGGGGAAGGGGATGGCGTGCGGTGGTTGGGGAGGGGAAGGGCATGGGGAAGAAAATGAACATGTGGTCGTGTGGTTGGTTTTCGAAGGGAATGTGATGGTGCGATGCGGAGCTGGCTGTGTGAGGAAGGGGTTGTGGCGTAGATCTTTGTGGTAAGATCGGATGGCTACGAAGAGACGAGGGAGAACGTACTGATTACTACTAACTCATGTTTTTAAGGAGTAGAGATGAGTAAGAAGTAATTTTTATTTAGGATTTTTGGTATTCTTGTGACCTAGATTTGATTCTCCTTGATTCAGTGGGCTTGAGTTCAAGAACCTTGTGATTCTTGATTAGTTTAGGTTCCTGATGGTTTGAACAAGTTTTATGCATAATTTGGATGTGTTGGATGAGATTTGGAAAAGTTATTGAGATTTGAGCTTTTGTCCCAAGAGGATTTTAAGCTAGGAAACAAGAGACCGAATATACCAGCCTTGGCCATACGACCATAGTGGTAATAGCCTGATGGTCAGACCGGTTGAAGATGTTAGACCAGTCCATCAATGAAGGTCTAACCAGCCTTTGCTGAAGAGTATTAAATTTGTTGGCTCAAATTTCTAACTTTGTCTTACTAGGTCCAAGTGGTGTAATCTAAATTTGGTGGCTTCATAGTCATTTGAGTAACCTGGTCGGTCTTCAGGGTAGATAAATTTTTCTCTAAAGCTCCGACTTGAAGTCCGATCATACTCGCATGAGCGGTTATGGTGTCCTAGGAAGGGTTTATTTTCTCCGCACCAAACCCAGCGAGTAGATTATTGAGAAGTACAACTTTATCATGGAGGATTACCTTCATCGACTTAGTTTCCTCATGACTTCAAGTCGAGGCTTCAGTGAAACGCTTTATTTTGACCACAGCCTCTACAAGTAGGTTGAAGATGGTTAAGGCAATAGACTAGTTAGAAGAGCTGGTCGAAGGTAAATTTGTTCTTACCTGATAGTCGAGTATCAAGCTATCTATTTCTCTCATCTTTTTCTTTACTGATACGAGTAAGATCTCCGATTACTTAAGATCTCCAATTGCTTTGATTTTCTCTTCGATCTCAGTTTGAAGTTTGCTCATTTCAGCCTCTTCTTCTATCAAAAGAAAAAGAGTTAAAAGAAAGCAAGAAAGATATATAAATAAGTAGTCGTAAGTTCAGAACTTATTGCTTATTTTCTCCTGCAAAGCCTTGATTGCAGAATTGGCTTTTGTGAGGTTTATTGATAAGCCAGTGTTATCCATCTTTAGCCTCTATGTATCGACGGTCTCATTGTCAAGTGTAGCAGCCGAGAACTCTATGTTGAGATTGGACCTACAAAGGTCAGAAATAGACATGAAAGGCTGGATAGAGTGGTCAAAACAGAATTTGACTACATAACCATGCGGAATCGATTGGAATTCACCTGTTTCAAGTCCGTCCAGCTTTACAACTCAGGAAAAATTACCTTATTGACCAAAATCGATTTTGGCTAAAGAGAATTGAAAAAGGATTTTCTTCGACCATCTCTTCTTCTACGACCACCCTATAGTCATAGACCTTTCTACAACCTCTATTTCTCAAGTAAGTTACTTTCACTTGAAGTTGGGGGGCTAGATGATAAGTATATAATAATCCGTTAATCATTACATCATTATATTCTCTGAGTATACCTCTTATTGTTAAGAGAAGATTTTACAAGGTAGTCGTAAGTGTTACTACAACCACTCCTTGGTCGTAAGTATTACTACGACTACTCCTTGGTCGTAAGTCTTTCTACGACCATATTGTCGTAAGTCTTACTATGATTACTCTTTGGTCGTAAGTATTACTACGACTATTTCTTAGTCGTAAGTATTACTACGACTACTCTTAATTGTAAGTCTTTCTACGACCACATGGTTATAAGTCTTATTACGACTACTCCTTGATCGTAAGTCTTTCTACGACCACGTAGTCATAAGATATCTTACAACCACCTCGTGGTAGTGGGTCTTTCTGCAACCAGTATATCCCCGACTAGCTTGTTTACGATGACCTACTTCATCATGGGGTCATCTGATAAGGCGGTTAGAATGTGTGTTTATTCCTAATAATCACACAGGACCTCTCTTTGACAATAATCGTCGCACAACGAACAGACCACTACGTCTCTCTAACAGTAACTTTCATCAGATGGTTATCACCCAAAGCGTTGAGGCGTCTTTTGGCACGGGATAACGGCCACCGCTTCGTCGACTATATAAAGGTTGATGTCGGAGAACAGAGGGGATGAGAAGATATTACATCAGAACACAAGAGAGGAGAGATCAGGAGATAGTGCTAAGCATTTCGCATTATTCTCAGTTGTAAAGATCATTTTGAGCAATAGCTACACAAGGCATAGAGTTATTTTTCTTCCATAAGAAGGCTCAAACCTGTATAAAAATTCTCGTATCTCTACTCTGTATGTTCATACATCGAGTCTTCTAGATTTTTCCTCGAATCCAAACAAATTATACGTAAGATTGATATTAGAACATCGATAGGTATAAAGAGAATATCATACTAATTTTGCATTGGAACATGAATACACCCTATATTTATATACAAGGTCATTAAAAAATACGCCCTATAAACTTAAACAGATGGAGTATTAACTATGTTTCAATAGCTATGAAGAAGAGAAACAAGTAAAATCAAGCGAAGAGCGCGCATAGGACAGTCAGCATACTATGAACTTTGGTAAAAAATAGACCCCTGTAGCACGTAAATACCAAATCTAACCCCCGGAGCACTGTAATTCTGTTTCTAGCCCCTCCCGACCGCACGTTTAATCTGGGGACGACAGGTGGCAATCGTGCGGTCGCCGACCGCATGACTGCATTGTTCATGCGAGTCGTGTGGTCGGCGACCGCATGACTCAATTGGCGCCGCTTTTGCTGTGACTCCGTGAGCCATCCTGAGCATTTATTGTAATTTTTCTGTCTTACCTCTCATAACACACATTGTGGATTGGGATAGTTTTGTTGTTTCCAAGAATGTATGCATGCAATGTGACCTGTTTCCAATGTGGTAGCTAATGCAATGCGCAATCAAAGCCCCCAAGACTTCAAAACGTGCAGGCATGCATGCATTAATCTCCATGGTGTATCTAGTTTTATTTACATTGGACTTGACTAATTAACCAATGGTAGTGTGGTTCATTTAGTATTTATCTTCACTTATATGCTCAGGATGGCTCACAGAGTCACAGCAAATGCGGCGCCAGTTGAGTCGTGCGGTCGTCGACCGCACGACTCGCATGAACAGTGCAATCGTGCGGTCGGCGACCGCACGACTGCCACGTGTCGTCTCCAAATTAAACGTGCGGTCAGAAGGGGGCTAGAAACAGAATTACGATGCTCAAAGGACTATATTTAGTATTTACGTGTTAGATAAGTCTATTTTTAACCAAACTTCGCGTACTACTACAGAAAAGAAAAAATAACATGCATGCACAAGGATGGGCGCGCGTGTCGTTTTCTTGCCTTTTGAACTGCCCCGTCCTTCGCACCGAGTACGCACAAAGTCAGAAGGCTTTTCTATAGAAGAGGGGCTCCATCCACCGTTGATCAAGACTGGTCAACGGTGGATAAAGAGGGTGCTCAGGGTGATGCCCTCTCCCATAGACTAGTTCTCCGACAAAGTCCAGGACTAAACCCTACATATAGATGCTAACCCACACGGTGCGCACGCACAAACACACACTGCTAATTAACAAGCTAATTTAGTGGCTAACACTTGATCAGCAGTTGCAAGCTAGCTAGTAGTAACTAGGAGGCCCAACAACAATGGCAACAATGGTTGAGATCGCACGGAGCGCGCTGCTGAGGCCCCCTCCGGAGACCGCCCGCGGCGGCGGCAAGAAGGCCTCGCTCACCGTCTTCGACCGCGCCACCATTGACGGCTATATCCCGGCCGTCTTCGCGTGGAACGCGCCTGCCCCGACCAACAACGCGCTCAAGGACGGCCTCCTCGCCACCGTCGCGAGGTTCCCGCACCTCGCGGGGAGGTTCGCCGTCGACGACCACGGCAGCAAGTGCCTCCACCTAAACGATGCCGGGGTGCTCGTCGCCGAGGCTACCGTCGCCGCGGACCTCGCCGACGCACTGGCGCACGACGTGTCCGCTCACATCAGCGAGCTGTACCCAAAGGCCGATAAGGTAACGACGTATGTATGAATCGAAGTTTAGCGAAACTTGCAGGTGCAGTGATAGTGACTCGTAGATGGGTTAGGTGCGTGCATCCGTGTGCAAGCTTACGTGGCATCACCTGTCGCGTGTGTTTGGAACAATTAAATTCGTGGAATTACTGAGGATTTGCTATATTGCCGCTTTAAATAGGCATATATATTTAACGATTTACCACTCTAAAACCACGAATCGGTGAAACATAAAGTGGTAAATCTTCGAGTGAGGTAGTAAATCCTTAAATTCCCCAAGAACTGTAGAGTTTCCGAATCTTAAGGCACTGGATGTTGACACGCTTGCATGAATGGGATCCGTTGCAGGAACGTAGTGCGGATGAGCCGCTCTTGCAGGTGCAGCTCACGCGGTACGCTTGCGGCGGGCTGGTGATCGGCACGGCCTGCCACCACCACGTCGCCGACGGCCAGTCCATGAGCGTCTTCTACACCGCGTGGACCACCGCCGTCCGCACCAACTCGGCCGTCCTCCCATCGCCGTTCGTAGAACGCGGCGCCATCGCCGTGCCCCGCAGCCCGCCGGCGCCTGCTTTCGACCACCGCAATATCGAGTTTAAGGGCGAGCACAGCCGGAGCCACTCCTACGCCATTCTCCCCCTGGACAAGATCAAGAACCTCACCGTGCACTTCCCGGAGGAGTTCGTCGCCGGCCTCAAGGCCCGCGTCGGCGTGTGCTGCAGCACGTTCGAGTGCTTCCTTGCGCACTTGTGGAAGAAGGTCACGGCAGTGCGGAACCCGGCGCCGGAGGATTTCACGCAGGTGAGGGTGGCCATGAACTGCCGAGGCCGAGCCAAGCCGGCCGTGCCCATGGACTTCTTCGGAAACATGGTTCTGTGGGCGTTCCCGAGGATGCGGGTCCGGGATCTCCTGTCCTCGAGTTACGCCGCGGTGGTCGGCGCCATCCGCGACGCCATGGCGAGCGTCGACGGCGAGTACATCCAGTCGTTCGTCGACTTCGGGGAGGAAGGCGGCGTCGAGGAGCTGGCGTCGACGGCGGGGACGCCGGGGACGGCGTTATACCCGGACCTGGAGGTGGACAGCTGGCTCGGGTTCCGATTCCATGACCTAGACTACGGCGGCGGGCCGCCGTGCGCGTTCCTGCCGCCGGACCTGCCCATCGAGGGGCTGATGATCTTCGTGCCGTCGTGCGCGGCGAAGGGCGGCGTCGACCTGTTCATGGCGCTCGACGATAAGCACGTCGAGGCGTTCAGGCAGATCTGCTACTCCGTAGACGTCCGTGGACCATATGCGAAGATCTGAAATTTCTCTGCCAGCAGAAGCAAAGAATGGAGCTTGTCTAGATTAGGAGAGATCAAAATAAAGTCACACATGAAAATGTCCCCGAACTTTCATATTGCCACTTTTGTGTAACGATTGTAGCCCTCATGTTTAATTAATGAAGTGATATCCTTCTCAAAAAGGAAAAAAAAAACAAAAGCTTAGCTACATTGTGATGTTCTCTCAAAACAGTGGGAGCAGGAGCTAGGTTCCCTGTAGCTCAAGTTGGGTGGCCTAGTATATCTAATGTATTTCCCCTTCTAGTGTTTTAAGTACTTGTTGGGATCGCAGAGCTCGGACACGCTCGATCCCATTGGACACAACTCACGCGAACACAGCTGGAAGATGGACACATGAACTCAGTGACACGTTCACAACTTGGCGTCTTCACTTTTTGTACAGTCTTTTCTTTACTAAAAGACGCATACGTATATACACCGTCAGACATGTACAAGTGTATTTCTTAGCATATGTATAGAAGACAGAGATCAAGAATAAATCCACAATCTTACAAAGTTCATACTAAAGCATACTTGTATTTGTGTAAATGTGAGCATCAGGATTCCAATCCTAATAGATGGATTTCAACTTTAATGAATGGAGATTTTTTTTTTCTAAATCCCAAGCATTCTAAGTACAAATCCACAATCTTACAAAGTTCATACCAAAGCATACTCGTATTTGTGTAAATGTATGAGTATCGGGATTCCAATCCTAATAGGTGGATTTCAACTTTAATGAAGGGAGATTTTTTTTTTCTAAATCCATAGCATTCTAAGTACAAAACTAATGCAAGCAGTAACGCACGAAGTGCAAAACAACAGCACGATCCGTTTTGCACGCCGCGATCCGTAGGACTCGTGCCATGCACACCAGTCACCCGCTATCAGACATGCAGGCTAACAAACAAAACTCTTATTCACCTACACAGTGCCATGCAAATGCAACTTTCGGTGCCAAACTAAGCATGTATCCTCCAGTTGCAAATATATATTGTTTTAAATATTGATACGGAAACAACTTTAACTATTAATTTCTATAATATTATATTTGTAAAACACAATTAAATTATAATATTATAAAAATATTTTTAGATAAATCTACATATATAATTTTTATATATCTAATTTAAATATTTAAAAATATATTGATAGCCACAGTTTTAAAATTTTGATTACACCTTTGTTCAAAACAATAGATATTTTTTACTGGAGGGAGTAACAAGATTACTCAGCGGTACTACTGTCTCAGTTGGAATTCTACAACTCCCAAGGAAGAATAAAATGAACGTACGTAATGTTGATCCGACCTAGTCAACCAATAATCAAGAAGCGTGATTAACATCTTGTTAATATCCTAATTTGCTCACAAAATGGATTAGATTATATTAGCATGTACATCAATTAATCAACGTCAAATTTTAACCCAAAATTGGCCCAGCATATGCGTCGTAGGCGAACCATTTCCATGGTGCTCTCAACTCTCAAGAGTCAGAAACCAAGGGAGGCGTTTCTGTGTGCTCCTAAAAAGTACAGATTTTTCCACAGGATTGCCATCGATCACTAAGATTTGGGCCAGGTAGTAGCTGAACCAGCAGGGTGTATTTATAGTCGAAGAGTGAAAATGTGATGGTTAGGAACCATTTCTTGGTGGGACGATGGAGTCGAAGGTGTATGACTAAGGTTCAAACTTTGGTGTCTACTTTACACACATACGATGCATTTTAGCAGAAACTGTGAGGATATAGATTTATTCTTTACCTTGTCATTCATGTGCTACTGGGTGTACCAGCGTGTGTACGTGTGCATCTTCTTTGTACTAGAAAAGATACGACAGCTACCCAACAAATAATCAATTACTAGTTTAATATATACGAACAGTTCAACTTTCAAGTCTCCCATTCGAACATCGTGCGATTCCGACATCCTTGATGCATTCCATGTATGTGAAATTTACCACAAAATTTTATCCAGAACTGTAGAAATTGTGGTTCCATTCGCAAAATTATTTTTATTAAAAACAAATAACAAAATTTTATCCTGCAGCAGAATAGCCCAGCAGGGAACTGCAGCTTTGCAATTTAGTCCTTAGTGTTTTCATAAATTGCATCTAGACCGTCACTACTACAGAAAATGTCATCACAGACGGTTCGAAAACATCATCACAGACGGTTTTGTGAACCGTCTGTATTTATGGGTCAGTGATAATCGAAAGTCATCACAGACAGTTTTCGAACCGTCTGTGATAATCAGCTATCACAGACGGTTTTTGAGTAAAAACCGTCTGTGATAGCTGATAATCACAGACGGTTTTTACTCAAAAACCGTCTGTGATATTCCCTTCGACCCCTACATATATTTCTGTTTATTGGCTAACCTCAGGAAATGCTAGCCATGCCCTCTGAAACAGGCAGATCAACATGTACATGCATACATCCAATTCACATCTCAATTCATTTCACAAACATAAAACATCAATTTTTATTAAGATTAGAGTATACCATTACAATATCTCAAAACAACGAGCAGGTTACACAACAAGAACAACGAGTAGGTTACACAACAAGAACAACGAGCAAGTTATACAACAAGAACAACAAGAACAACGAGCAGGTTACACAACAAGAACAACGAGCAGGTTACACAACAAGTAAAGATCCTCTATGCCTTCTCGCCCCTGATGCAACGCATGAGCTGAATGTCTTTGACGACCACCATCGTCGGCGTTGATTGAGCGTCTGCCCGGTTGGCACGAGCTAGATGCTTCTGCGTCGTCTGTAAGGAGTAGGACAGCAAGGAGGAGGAGAACAACAAGGAAGAGGACAGCAAGGAGGAGGACAGCAAGTAGGAGGAGAACAACAAGGAAGAGGACAACAAGGAGGACAACAAGGAAGAGGAGACCAGCAAAGAGGCTGGATTTTGGTTATATTTATAGGGGAGGGAGAGGGGGGAGAGGCGGGAATTCGAAATTTTTGGCGCGGGAACGGAAAGGCGGAGCTACGATTCGTGGGGCTGAGGATCGACGGGCCCAGTGGTCAGATTATCATAGACAATTCTATATATAGAACCGTCTGTGATGAATGAATATCACAGACGGTTCTATATATAGAACCGTCTGTGAATTGGAGCACAAATTTTATATACCGATGCAATATAAACAACTAGTCTGCAAAGATAAAATAGCAAAGGTTTACATAGTTTATATATACTCATTTGAAAGGTTTCGACGAGATCTACAACTTTGCAGTTGAAGAAAAATCCAAATTCCAAAAATAAAACCAAGAAAAAGGGCAAAAACAGAAACCAAAAACTTGCGACGCAGGTTTAGGTCCAAATATGGCCGATTTTCGGGGTCTTAGAGGGCGACTAGCGCAAGCTGGTCATTTTTTTTAGATCGGGCTCGTCGTTAGCTTTCCAACGAGTACAAGAACGTCAAAAACGGACATCGTATGCAAAAGTTATATCCGTTTTACTGAAGGTGTCTCAAAACTGAACCATACTCGGACTTAAGCGGGAAAATATGAAATTTTAAGGAATTGCAAGGCGGGAAACGTATCACAGACGGTTTTTATTATAAAACCGTCTGTGATACTAGAATATCACAGACGGTTTTATAATAAAAATCGTCTGTGATAATCTGGAATATCACAGATGGTTTTTATTATAAAACCGTATGTGATATTCTAGTATCACAGACGGTTCAGCGGTAAGAACCGTCTGTGATACTCCTTTTTCCCGCCACAAATACCACAGATGGCCTCCAAATTAAAACCGTCTGTTATAGTGTAAATCACAGACGGTTTCACAAAACCGTCTGTGATTTGGCGTCTACTATTAGGCTTTCTGTAGTAGTGCGTGGGTTTCCCTCTAGGTTTTCCATACCTAGATGACCGTGTGTTTGCATAAGTGCATTTAGGATCGTTTTAGGGCCTGTTTCAATGTGATGGTTTTTTACGATACTATAGATGCTGCTAATTTTTTAAAAGTACTTAATTTTTTTAAAAATATTATTATATCTTCACGGAAACCACCTCTCCCCCATTCTACTCACAGCCTGAACAACTAGGTGAAAACGGTCGGGGTCTCAATCCTAAATATGGTAACGGCACAGATCTCAATAAAATACTACTCGTTTGACTGCAATCGGTAAAATGTCACTCCTTCCGTTGTGTGGTCTATATAAATTGCCACTATATATGGTCCATTTTTTCCTGCATTTTTGGGTTGTCTTGTCCTTCCCCAGCTTGAGTTGCTTCTTTTGTCCTTTGGCTAGACTAGCGCTCATTCTTGATGTTGGCGTAAGGTCAAAACCATCGTTCGATCCTGGGCCAGTCTAACCAGCGTCTCAACCCTAGCCGTTAAACTGCTATACCTGCAAGCCTAATCACAAAGCAACACCTAAGAGATCTTAGGCCATCTTCCCTCAAAAAACTAGCATGATAGGTGGTATCATTCTCACCCTTATATATTGTGCTCTATCTCTTTTAACAATTGATGTAGGACTATCTCAACAAATCTTCCTATCATATATTGGGTGTGTTCCCCGACAACGGTGAGGTCCCCCTTATACATTGAGTGTTCACATTGGAACCCATGAGGTCTTAAGAGCAACTCCAAGAGATTAGTCAAAAGAAGTATCTAAATTTAGTGATTTAGCTATTCTGTAAAATGAATCTCACCCAAAAAAACAAGACTACTCCAACAGGCTATCTAAACTAGAGGGCGTGCGGTGGGTCGCGTACCCGCGGGAATGGGGCGCAGCGTGCGGGAAGGAAACGCCGACCGCGCCAAGAGGCTGGATGGTGAGCGAGGTAGGCTATCCAAAAATAGAGAGCGAAGGAGGAGGGATGGAGAGCTACTAAATTTGGAGAGTCATTTACAGAGTCTATTGGAGACGTTTTTTTCTCCAATAATAGCCAAATTTACCTTTAAAAAATGATTTAGCTCTTCTCTTGGAGTTGCTCTAAAGAGGTATGCATCTAGGATACCTAAGCTCTAATACCAATTATTAGCATAGAACCATCGGACTACTAAACTAGAGTTCAATCTTAGATCCGCTTAACCAGCATCCTAGCCATACGTCATTGGGCCACTATACCCGCAGCCCAACTGTAGAGCAATAACTAAAGGATCTTGGGTGATTGCTCTGTCTCCTCTCACAACCGATATGGAACTACCTCAACACTTTGTACCGGCACCCAGTACTGGGTTCGAACCAGCTGCATCTAACAGCTGCCGCGCCGGCCGATCCGGTCGCACCAGGCCTACGAGGTCGCCGCGTCGGACGCGTCCTACGTCCACGTTCGTGCGCGGCCTGCTCTCGTTCGGTAGGCAGCAGCAGCCGACGGCTAAGGGTGTGTCGCGCGGCGCGATACGGCAGTAAGAACCGCAGCTGCAGGCGGGGCAGGACCGGCTGTACAACTCGGGGGTGGACGCGTCCAAGCTATAAGGCCATCTACGAGCTGGTCATGCTGGAGATCAGGAGCGCAGGGGCGTGTACAAGGGGCTCACACGCCAGCACTTGATCATGGGCCACTCGCTCGGCGGCAGCCTCTCGTACCGCCGGTCAGCCTGATGCTTTTAATCAGCATGTGCAGGGAGGGGATGGTTGGATCAACGGCGCGCGGCGTGCGGTGCGCTGCCGGTCAGCCTCGTGCGGCGATCCAGCTCGGTTTGATGGGGCTGGTTCGCTGCTTCAAACCCACGGGATACCGGTGTTGTTCAACCATGCACGTACCTAGGAATGAGCTAGTCAAACACAATTCAACTGGGAGCTAGGAAATGGCCTAAACAACTAAAAAAAGAGAGAGAAAAAAAGAGAGACCAGAATGGCATTTATAAGATCACACACGATGGAATAAGTGGGCATTCTACCAATTGCAACCAAGTGACTGGCATTTTGTCACACTCATGAATGGCATTTTGTCAATTTTCCCGGTATTCCCATGTGTTCCACGGCTCGTATGGGCAAGTCTATATGCCCCGTGCGATGCTAGTAGAACACTTTGTCTGGCTGCACATACAGTTCGTCTTCTAGATGTCTTAACTGCATCGCTTGATCTCCGATTTAGGTGCATGAGTTCTGTATCTAGATAGGGGTTCTAGAAACCGTTTTGGGAATGAAAACCGGAATCTGCCCACGTGGTTTCTGGCCCAAAAACCATCTGTTTTTTTTAAATAAAACTAGTAAGATACATGTACGTTGCAACAAAATTTTAAAAGAAGGTAATATATATCATCAAATATGATCCAAATCATACAATGAATATTAAAAAGTGGGTGACAGTACGGGAGCATGTGAAGGAAGCTCTCGATAGGCAGTTGGGTTAATTCTCATTCATAACAACTTTTTAAAATGCAAATCTAAATGCATTCTTCTATAAAACTATAATCAAAAGCTTATCTCTACCATTTTAGCTAAATACACCTCTGATATGAAGAATGCCATGATAAGCAAAATGGCAAACAAAGCAAGTAGAGCAATCGTTAAGTGGCTATACATATTTGCATTCCATCGTGAAATGTCATCTTGCAATCTCAAATAAAAATGAAACAATTCAGTCGGTTGCAGTTATATATCTACCTATCTAACTCCTCTCCTCATTCTCCCCATTCGTTCTCACCTCTCCCTCTCTCTCTCCCCCCTCCACAGGTGGCGTATAGTGGCATGGCATCCAGCGGAGGGCTGCGGTGCTGTGCCCGGTGGTGGCGTTATGGTTGGTGGCAGGTAGTGGCACAGCAGGTGAGCACGATTTGGAATGGTCGGATCCATGTTGGGAGATCGACGGATCCGGCATGTTCATCGCCTCTGGCCACTGGGTTCATCGTGTTCCTTGGCTTAGGGCACCGAATCTGGGGAGACCTAGCCCACAGCCGTTATGTTCGGTATCCCCAATGTTGGCACACCAGATATGCGTCTCTGAGGTCACCGCATTTGGATTGGCTGTCTATGAGGTCGATGTGGCCAAATTCGCCGTTACTGGGATCGTCGCTCAAGATATGCCCTCTCTAACCCCACCGGCTTCACGGTTCTTCCTCACCACCGATGGTGTACACCTTGTCTGAGCAGGTGTACTCGCCTTCCTATTTGTCGTCCATGCCGGTCCATGTGCCGATCATCGACCTCCATGATGTATACTTCCATTCCTATTGTTGTCTACACTGGTGTGCTCCTCTTCTTCGCTGCCAAGTACCGCTCTGCCTCTCTCTTCTTCTTCGTCGTCCTAGTGTAGCATCAGCATGGTGACGTACTTGTAAATTCAAGTTCCATTAAGTTGGTTTTAGTGATAATGACAAATACAGTTGTGTGACTAATATGTTTATTGAATATTACTTAGTCTTATTTGGATGAAAAGGTAAAAAAACATAAGAGGTATACATTCAATATCATATTCTTATCTTATTGCATTCCTTGGATCCAAAATATAGAATGAACTTCACTAAATAAGTCAAACTTGAATATGTGCATATACTTTCACAATACAAACTTGGGATGACTTCATGTGTTGAAGATCATCAAGTCAAGTGGTGGATGCATCATGAGTTGATGCATGTCCAAGAGGAGATGATCATGCGTTGATTATCAAACAAAGTGAAGAACTATTATGTGTTGATGGAGGTCAAGTGAAGGATGCATCATGTATTGATGCATGTAAAAACGATGACCCAGATTGGAGTGTAGATTTGAGTTGCCAAGCTTCAAGGGGATGCACAAGGCAAAGGTATGACTAGCTAGAGCTAAATATGTGTTCTTAGTCTTTTTACTGGTCTTGGTGTTTGGTTGGAAGACCAGATTGCTAGTCTAGGTTGCTGTGCTATTAAGAGAGATTATGTCTAGTAGCTTGAGTCTCATCATGTGTTGATAGCTCAACCTTACCTCTTCTAGCTCTCCTTGGCATGAGGTTTGTATTTGCGAATGCGTTTTGTAAATAGTTGAAACTTATGTGTTGTGTAACATCCCAAAATTTTGTTTTCTTTGAAAACTAATTCCAATTAATTATTTAAAATTTTTGGGATTTTTAATTGGATTTTATTTGGATTATTTGTGAAGTTCTGGAAGAAATCTCAAAATTACAATTTTCATTCTTCCGCTAAAATTCCAAATCTCCAAATTCAAATTCAAATTCCAAAAATTCAAAATCAAATCTCCAAAATTCTGAACCACTAAAAAATGTCTATTTTATTTTTCTGGGCCTGTTGTGGTTACAGACCAAACAGAGAGAAAGTATGGTAGTGGGGAGTTGAGTAAAGGAATAGCTTCGGGGTCCTCCCTGTGGCCTATGCCCCCCCCCCACACACACACACACACACACACACACACACACACACATATATATATATATATATATATATATATCCAAGTGATGAGTGTTTGTACAGTAATACCCTTACACATGAGTGTTCCCCCCAAGGGCACTTATGTCATTACATATGTCCTATTTCGGACCTTACATCCTCCTAACAGGCCTATTGGGCTTAGGTGGGGGCCACCCCTACAACAGGAGCCTCTCATGGTGAAGGGCTTCACGGGCTGAAGCCATGCCACTGAGCACTTTGGCCCCCTCCGTCCCATCGTCCTGTGAACCTTGATGACTTGGACAGTTCGCACGTCCGCTCGTGCTTGCGCGAGGGCTGTCTTCGGGTCCCGGAGCTGGCGCGGCCTCGAGGCCGAAGGCACCGGGCAGGCCGAAGGCTTCGGTGGGGCCGAGGTCCAGGCGTGCCCTACTTCGCGCTCTGGATATTTGCGGGCGCAAGGCGAACTCGGCCGGCTGCCCCGGGCAGCCGAGTCTCGGGGAACGCTCCGCATGATGCAGCGCCAGTGCGGGGAGACGGTTACGTGGCCTGGGAGTGCGCTTTAATGATGCCTGGAATCGCGCCGGCCTCTGTCAGGGGCCGGCTGTCGCGGCTGCTCCGTCTGCCCTGCACTGGGTGAGGGCACGTGTCCGGCTGTGATTGGAGCGTCGTGGGATGTCAGCGTTCCCACGACCACGGCCGTTCGCCTCTTCCCCAGAGAAAGTGGCCACGCGGCGAGAATGCATTGGCGCATTACGCGCTGATCGCCCACCTACCGCCGCCTGCCGTGGTTGCCAGCGGTTGCACTGCCCGATCGTGGGTAGCCGAACCGCTATAACTCTGTCGCTCGATCTTTGGCCTGCGGGGGAGACGGGGGGCTTTATAAGTCGCCACTGTGGGCATGCAACCGTCCCCCTTGGCCGCTTGCTTGCTTGTGCGTTCCTTCCCGCTTTTCGTGTGCATCGTGCTGCTATTCTCGCATCCGTGCTTGCCCGCTGCCGCAGTAGGAATGGCTGCGCGCGACGACCTCCCAGCTAACAAGGGTGCCGCCCTTGACGATCATGCGCGTCGCCTTAGCGAGAGCGCCTCGTCGAGCCAGCGCTGCCTGACGTCCCCACCGGCGGAGTACCGCCTGGTTGCGCGCGACAAGAAGCAAACCAACCATCGTTGGGATGCCGTGAAGAGGTCCAAGGGTCGCTGCTCCCGTGTGCTGGGGCGGAGCTGCATCACGGAGGAGACCCTCCAAACCCTTCTTCGGGAGAAGAAGCTGGAGGATCGTGCCGGGGCTCGTTTGCCCGGGCCTGACGAAACAGAGCCGACCCCGGGGGAGTTGGAGGCGATCGTCTTCGTGGCATTCCTCGATGCCGGGCTCCGAATCCCGGTGACATACTTTGTTCGCGAAGTGCTGCGAACGTATGGGTTGGAGCTGGCGCACCTGACTCCAGCCGCGATCGTTCGGTTGGCCATCTTTACTTGGGCGATGCGGACGGAGGGTACCCGTCCCAGCGCCGAGTTGTTCGCCACCCTGCATGACGCCCGGTGCCAACCGAAGAAAGTGGAAGGGGGGCGTACTCAAACTTCGGCAGCGTGGACTTCGTGCTGAGGCCGGAGTGCTCGCACTTGTTTCCTGCGTTGTCTTCGCGGGAAAAGTGGGAGTCCGGTTGGACACGGCGGTGGTTCTACTACCTCGTGATGAGCACGAGCGGCCTCCGAAGCCGGGGAGGGCCGATATCATTTGACCGCTGCCCGGACGTGACGCTTCGGCCCAGCGACGAGCAACAGGCGCAGAGACTTGCTGGGGTCGCATTCCGGTTCAACATGCGTGACCTCGCCGAGGAGTTCACCATGTACGGGGTATCCCCGCTTTCTTGTAACTGGAAGTACGAGCGGCGGGGGCCCGACCGGAAGGATGGCATCCACCCGGGGGTGTCTTCGCTCCATAGGCCCTCCGCACCCTGTAAGTATCCTCGCCATAGGCCGAATACCCCTTGGTTCGTTGCAAACCCTTACGTGTGATATTCCGCTTGCGCGTGCAGTACGCCGGCTAGAAGATGCGGAACGCGCCGTGGTTGCGGTTCTTGGACCGTACACGGCGAAGGAGCATAAGGCCTGTGAGTCTGCAACTTCCTTGGCAAAGCAAGGGCGGATTAATCGGGTATGCGAGGTTTTGGAGATTCCCATCCCGGAGCGCCCGGTGCCTGCGGAATCGCCGAGCAGTGCGACGGCGGTGGCGCCCTCCCCTCGATGCGAGGTCCAATCGGAGACCATCGCCTTCAGCTCGCCGGTCGTGCCGCCGATCGAGAGCGTGAGGATGGGGGGCGAGGTGGGCGCTGAGCTCGGATCGACCGGTTTGGGGAGGCACGGCACTCCCGACGAGGCCTTATATGGTGGCAAAGCGACGGGCGCACGCCTCGTTGTTCTTGAAGA
The DNA here is from genome assembly GCA_017311315.1 of Dendrocalamus latiflorus. Lineage (NCBI taxonomy): Eukaryota > Viridiplantae > Streptophyta > Magnoliopsida > Poales > Poaceae > Dendrocalamus > Dendrocalamus latiflorus. Next base: position 17,545,130 of record CM029667.1, read on the forward strand.
TGACGCCTCGTCACCTCCTGCGGCAACCGCGGCGTTGTCTCTGACGATGGCTTCCGCGGCCACCAAGGTAACCACGGAGGCTTCGCTTGCGACTCCAAAGGCGAAACAGCCTCGAGTGCAGTCGCCGCCACCTTCGAAGGGCCGGTTCAGCGTGGCAGGCCCAGTGACTGAAGTCCTGACATCTAGCGGGGATGCTCCTGAAGCCGGGGGGGTTGTCGCTCCTCAGGCCAGCGAGGTGATCATGACCCAGGTGGAGGTCGCAGTAGAGGATACTGGAGGTAGGTGCAGTTCGTTTTCCTCCCGCGACTTCGCGAAACTCTCCCCGATTTGCTCGCTTATTCCGTCGACATCAGGCGAGACAAGGTCTCCCAGACGAGGACAAGAATCGAGCAATGGGGGTGCCCGCGATGTCACCGGCCTGGTTGAGCAGGGGACTATGCGCGCCCCAACTGGTGCCGAAGGCGCTGAGGCGGAGGCTATAGGGCTTGGCGTCTCCAACTTCGTCCCTCGGTGGGAGACGCTTTGTGCCTGGAGTGAGGTGGCTGAGTACGCTGGCAGCCACTTGGATCGGCAGGCATTGCAGTCCTGCAGGGGTGACCTTTTGGCTCTCGCGCTGGGTGCCTCGGAAATGAGGGTAACGGTCTCTGTCCTTGCTGCATATCCTTTGCTTATCTAATGGATAACCTTTGTTGTTACGCTCGTGTAGACGCTTGCAATTAGCAAAGCCCTCGAGGAGACCCCCGCGCGCGAGTGGAGGGCATTGGAGGACCAGCTGCGCGTCGCGGACGACGCCAACGTCGCCAAGGACGAGTGCATTCAGGTGCTGATGGCGGAGCGGGACGAGGCTATTGACGACGCGCAGCTGGTGGGCGTAAATGCGAAGAACGCGGCACTGGCCGCACAACACGCGATGAGGAGACCCAGCGTGCTGCGATGGAGGAGCAGACCGCCCTTCTTCAGCGAATCTCCACGCTAGAGGCGGAGAAGGAACAGCTTATTGCCTCCGTTGCTGAGAAGGCGTTGTCCTGGGACAACGCGTGTGCCTCTGCGTAGAGTGCGATGGAGTCTTTGGAGCGGGCCCTTCGGGGGCTTTCCGTGCACGTGGAGGACGCCACTCATGGCCGCCAAGACCTGATGGAGACGCTTGGGCGAATCGAAGAGGGCTCGAGCATCACCCTTCCCGGCGCCAAGGCTTTCGGCACCCACTGCGGCTACATGAGTGCTGGCCTTGCCCTCGCCTTGCTACATGCCGGTGGGTGTGAGCATGTCAATGAGTTGGCGAACCCCCAGCTTGACTTGCCTACCCAGCCCGGGGTGATATCTGATGCCGTTCGCGCCGCCCGGGCCGCCACTCGAAACTTCCATGAGCGGATTTGGAAGTACATCGGGGAGGGCGCCGCAACGGTTGCTTTACGGTGGACGCTGCGGAACGAGGGGGAGGTTCTTCGCTGGCTCGAAGAGGTCCCTCGGCGCAGCGAAGGCGGTGCGGGCACTCGTCGCGGCGAAGATGGTGCAGACTCTTAGGAATAAGTCGAGGTTTTGGCGCGTTCCGCGCCGTGCCCATGTCCGCCTCTGTAATGCAACTGTTTTACTTGGGCTAAGCAACAACTCTCCCATGCCCTTTTTTGTTATGTAATATGTTGTGAGCTGGGGGATCACGCGCCTAGTCGGAGTAGATGCGCGAGCGCTCTGTCCCCTACCCTTCGAAGTGGTGGCAGCGGAGCTGGCGCCTAGTCGAAGTAGACGCGCGAGCGCTCCGTCCCCTACCCTTCGAAGTGGTGGCAGCAGAGCTAGCGCCTAGTCGAAGTAGACGCGCGAACGCTCCGTCCCCTACCCTTCGAAGTGGTGGCAGCAGAGCTGGCGCCTAGTCGAAGTAGACGCGCGATCGCTCCGTCCCCTACCTTTCGAAGTGGTGGCAGCGGAGCTGGCGCCTAATCGAAGTAGACGCGTGCGCGGTGTTCGCGTCTTGTTTATACTCCGTAGAGTGCGCAGGGATGGCATCCGCGTCTTTTCTTTATACTCTATAGAGTGCGTGGGATCGACATCCACGTCTTATTTATACTCCGAAGAGTACGCACTGGGGCAACGCCCATGCGTGCGCGGTGTTCGCGTCTTGTTTATACTCCGTAGAGTGCGCAGGGATAGCATCCGTGTCTTTTTTTTATTCTCCGTAGAGTGCGTGGGATCAACATCCACGTCTTATTTATACTCCGAAGAGTACGCACTGGGGCAACGCCCATACGTGCGCAGTGTTCGCGTCTTGTTTATACTCCGTAGAGTGCGCAGGGATAGCATCCGCGTCTTTTTTTTATACTCCGTAGAGTGCGTGGGATCAACATCCGCGTCTTATTTATACTCCGAAGAGTACGCACTGGGGCAACGCCCATACGTGCGCGGTGTTCGCGTCTTGTTTATACTCCGTAGAGTGCGCAGGGATAGCATCCGTGTCTTTTTTTTTATTCTCCGTAGAGTGCGTGGGATCAACATCCACGTCTTATTTATACTCCGAAGAGTACGCACTTGGGCAATGCCCATACGTGCGCGGTGTTCGCGTCTTGTTTATACTCCGTAGAGTGCGCAGGGATAGCATCCGCGTCTTTTTTTTATACTCCGTAGAGTGCGTGCGGAGGCGGACCTTGACGCTACGTCTTATTTAGAGTCTGTAGACTGCGCGCAGAGGCGAGCCTCCGCGTGTTGCGGGCGGTGAAATTGCGTGCGGAGGCGAACCTCAACGCTACGACTTATTTATACTCCGTAGAGTGCGTGCGGAGGCGGACCTCGATGCTACGTCTTATTTAGAGTTCGTAGACTGCGCGCGGAGGCGAGCCTCCGCGCGTTGCGGGCGGTGAAATTGCGTGCGGAGGCGAAACTCGATGCTACGTCTTATTTATACTCCGTAGAGTGCGTGCGAAGGCGGACCTCGACGCTATGTCATATTTAGAGTCCGTAGACTGCGCGCAGAGGCGTGTCTCCGCGCGTTGCGGGCGGTGAAATTGCGTGCGGAGGCGAACCTCAACGCTACATCTTATTTATACTCCGTAGAGTGCGTGCGGAGGTGGACCTCGACGCTACATCTTATTTAGAGTCTGTAGACTACGCGCGGAGGCGTCCCTTCACGCGTCTTTATTCATGCTCATGCACATTGCACACGAAGGTGATCCTTCGCGCGCTTTTGGTATGAAAACGGGAGAATTTGCATGAACGATGCACTTTATTAAATTCCCGTTTGCGCGGGTGAGTGGTTTCAAGGGTTAAGGCACTAACCGCTAGTCGCTTGCGTCCGCCGAAGCCGTGGGAGGCCCTTGCCCTCGTGTGCTTGAATTAGGCATAATACCGCCGCAGCCTGTCCACATTCAACGTGTGGCGGAGCGTGTGCCCCTCCAAGGTAGCCAAGCGATACGCTCCCTTCTGCAGGGCCTTCGCGACGATGTACGGGCCTTCCCATGGACTCGAGCTTGCCTACCGTCTCCGCGTGGAGTGCCATCTTAAGGATGAGGTCGCCCGGTCTGAATTCACGCGGGTATAGCGAACGATTGCGACCGCGCACCATCTGTCGCGCGTACTTTATGACGTGCTGTGTTGCGCTTGCTCGGTCTCCGTCAAGGAGATCCATGGACAATTGGCGTTCCTCGTCTGGTGCTTGGACGAGGACTCGGCGCGAGCCAGCCTTTATTTCTTCAGGTGTGACCGCCTCGTCACCGAAGAGGAGCTTGAAAGGCGTGAACCCCGTTGGGCGTGTGACCGTTGTGCGAAGGGACCAGAGGACGCTGTGGAGCTCGCCCGGCCACTTCCCCTTTGGTAGCCCGACGAGGCGCTTCTTGATTGCGGCGGCGCCGTTTGCCCGCTCCACCGCCCCGTTGGACTGTGGGTGTCCGACCGAAGCGAACCGGAGGGTGATGCCCATGTTGCCGCAGAATTCTTTGAATGGGGCTGCATTGAATTGCAGACCGTTGTCAACGGTGATCTCCCTGGGCACGCCAAATCGACATATGATGTTCTGCCAGAGGAAGCGCTGCAGAACTGCCGAGGTAATCTTGGCCAGAGCTACCGCCTCCGGCCACCTGAAGAAGTACTCCAGAGCAACCGCGACGAATCGCAGGTCTCCTGGGGCCCTGGGAAGCGGTCCCACGACGTCAATGCCCCACCGCGCCAGTGGCCATACCGGGGGTATGGGATAGAGGCTTATCGGGGACCTGTGGATAGCCCTTCCCATCCATTGGCAACCTTGACAACAGCGCACGAGATCGTGGGCATCCGCGACAGCTGTTGGCCAATAAAAACCCTGCCTGAATGCCTTGCCCACCAGAGACCTTGGTTGGAGGTGCGAGCCGCAGAGACCCGCATGAATTTCTGCGAGGAGGCGCTTTCCTTCTTCGCGCGGGAGGCACCGTAGGAGCGGTGCGCAGACCCCCTTCTTGTAAAGCACCCCGTCGAGCACCTGGAAGGACCTAGCGTGGTGTTACAAACGCTGGAGCTCGGAGGGATCATCCGGTTCCGCGATGCCCTGCAGAAAAGCGAAAAGGGGTTCCCGCCAGTCACCCTGCTGGGTGATCTGGTGGACGAGGGCCGCATCCCGATTATCCTGCGCTATGGCCGCCGCTGGTAGGATTTCGTAAAATGCCCCTTCGGGAATTGGGAGCTGCTGACTGGCAGCCTTGGCCAGGACGTCAGCTTGCTCGTTGCCTGCTCGAGGGATGGCCTTCACCGTGACACTCAAAAAGTGTCGTTCCTTCGCTCGTACAGCTGCTAGGTACTTGGCTAGCTCCGGGTCCTTGGCTTGGTATGACTTGTCCACATGGCCCGCCACTAACCGGGAATCAGTGCGGACGAGGACTCGCCTTGCTCCCATCGCTTTGAGCTTCCCGAGGCCGAAGAGTAACGCCTCGTATTCGGCCGTGTTGTTCGTGGCCGGGAACGCTAGGCGCGCCGAGTACAACAAGCGCTGCCCCTCAGGTGTGGTGATAACGGCGCCCACCCCTGCGCCCGCGACCCCGTACGCTCCGTCGGTGTTAAGCGTCCACACCGGGTCTTCGACTTGGAGGGCGGGCTGAGCTGGAGGGGTCCATTCCGCGAGGAAGTCCGCCAGAACTTGAGACTTGATCGCCATTCGAGAGGCGTATGTTAGGGAGAATGGGGCCAGCTCGGCCGCCCATTTACCAATTCGCCCCGTGGACTCCTTGTTGTGCAGCATCTCCGCCAGAGGGAACGAGGATGGCACCGTTATCGGGTGCGCCAGGAAGTAATGCCGGAGCTTTCTTGAAGTCATGACCAGCGCGTAAGCAAGCTTCTCGAGCTCGGTATATCGCGTCTTGGCGCCCTGGAGGGCTTCGGAGATAAAGTACACTGGCCGCTGGAGCGCGCCCTATTCGAGGACGAGGACGGCGCTGACCGCCGTTGCTGAGGCAGCGAGGTAGAGCAGGAGGGGAGCCTCTGGTGCTGGGGCCACCAGAGTGGGAAGGGTTGCGAGGTGTTTCTTGAGGTCGTTGAAGGCCGTTGCGCAGTCGTCGTCCCAATGAAATCCATCGCAACCGCGGAGAGTCTTGAAAAATGGTAAGCCCCGCTCCGCCGCTCTGGAGAGGAAATGGCTCAAGGCCGCCATGCGGCCTGCCAGCCTCTGGACCTCCCGCGTCGTCTTGGGAGGTTCCATGCCCAGGATAGCGTCAACCTTGCCGGGGTTCGCTTGAATACCCCGCCCGGATACGAGGAAGCCCAAGAGCTTGCCCGCCTGTACACCGAAGACACACTTGTCCGGATTGAGCTTAATGCCCGCTTTCCTGAGGTTATCGAAAGTCTCCTGAATATCCTGGCCGTGGGAGGCGAGCTGCCTGGTTTTTACTACCACGTCGTCCACGTAGGCCTCCACATTCCTTCCTAGCTGGACGGCCAGGGCCAGCGCAACGAGGCGGGTGAAGGTTGCGCCCGCGTTCTTCAAGCCGAAGGGCATCCTTACGAAGCAAAAGGTCCCCACCGGCGTAATGAAGCTAGTTTTATCCTCATCATCCTTGGCCATGTAGACCTGGTGGTAGCCGGAGTAAGCATCCAAGAAGCTCATGAGCTCACATCCGGCGGTAGCATCGACCAGTTGATCGATGCGCGGCAGAGGGTAATCGTCCTTCGGGCATGCCTTGTTGAGGGCGGTAAAGTCGATGCACATGCGCCAAGCGCCGCTGGCCTTTTTGACCAGCACTGGATTGGCGAGCCAGTCCGAATGTTGAACCTCGCGGATGACCCCCGCTCGAAGGAGCTTTGCCACCTCCACCTTGGCCGCTTGCTGCCAGTCGATGGACATACGGCGAAGTTTCTGCTTGACGGGCTTGGCGTCAGGGCGGATTGCAAGGTTATGTTCAATGAGGGCGCGGTCCACTCCTTTGATATCTTTCGGGGACCACACGAAGACGTCTATGTTGGCCCGGAGGACTCGTCGGGGTCGTCCGGCCGTGTCTCATCCACAACCATCGTATCCGCATGGTTACGCCACATGTCTGTCCACGTCCGCTGTGTGGCTCTCCAGTCTTCTGTCGCTCGCCCTCTCCTCGATTGCCTGCAAGTTCATTCAGACATTACACAATTAGTAGGGTAGTGACATTGAGACTAATGCAGTAATTAAATTTGGGGTGTAGTGACATACCGGTGGGTGATATCCGCAAGAGGGCGTCCTAGCATGGGAGGGACCTGCTGGTACAGCCCGAACTGTCTCATGACTCGGTGTGGGCTGTATGGCTCGACGCAGTGCGCGAACACCAAGTGGCAGGTCGTCATCCAGTACCTGTGATCCTGCTCGCACTGAGATGACAACCCGTGGGGGGCCATGTTCGCAATGAACCGTTGAGACCATGGCCACCAGACTACGTCGCCAAACGGCAGAAGCTCGAACCTCTGGTGGAAATCCGTGTACGCACATCTCGGTCTATCCCTGGCCCACCTCAACTGACCATGCGTCCAACGTGTACCCATTGTGGGCGCATCAACGGGGTCGTCGCCACCATCGGGGCCGTACAACTGCGGGATGAGGTCATAAGGGTGCACACGATGACCAAAGGAAGGCCTGCCAACGGGGAACTGTTCCCATGACCACAACTGAAGGAGCAGGTAGCAGGCGGCTAGGACCGGCTCGCTGGCCGCGGTATGCTGTGAGGCGTCACACAAGCCTCGGTATGTGGCGCTAAGAACTGCTGATCCCCAGCTATACTGTGGCTGCTGACCAGGCCAGCCATCCGCCAAGGACTCCGCTAGATGTATGTAGCTAGGCTGCACGGAGTCTCCAGTCGTGCTAGGGAACAAGATGTACCCGAACAGATATAGCAGGTATGCAACGAAGTGCGTCCGCACCGCGGCGTCATCTGCGTCTTCAGGACAGGTCATGTAGCGACGAAGCCATCCATGTGGCACCCCAGCTGCGTTGTCTCGGATCGCATGACCGAACCGGTGACCCAGACGGACCTTCCAATCTGCTGCCTTTGGGGGTGGCACCACAGTAGCACCACGGACGGGTAGACCTGTAATCATCGTGACGTCCTGTAGAGTAACCATCATCTCCCCCCACCGGAAGTGGAAGGTGTGAGTTTCCGGCCTCCATCGATCAACGAGAGCGGAGAGCAGTGGCGCATCATACTGGAACCCATGCAGTAGATCCAACATGCGGGCAATGGGCAGCAGACCGGTGTCCCGCAGTAGTGGGATGTACCGCTGGTCGAGACGCCAGTTCTCTCGGGGGCCCCTAAGGACGAAGCAAGGAGGCCCGTGTGCGTCTCCAGACAACCACACATGGCATCGGTGGTGCTCGTCCCAACGGGGGTCTAGCAGCTCGAACGCCATGTCCTGCCAAAGAAGGATAACAAGTTAGTGTACATTATAACAAAATGTGCAACAGATAACAACATAATTAACAATAAATGTAATGACAGGGAAATGTACGGAATGTACCAAAACATATATACATTGTGCACACGAATATGACCCACACGACAAGGAAACATATGGAATGTGCGAAAACATCCATAACATGGTAATGTGCAAGACATAGCTACATCGAGCCAACAATTCAGCGTACACCTCCTGAATAATACATTACATATCCGCCGTGTTCGCTACTACGGAGCGTTGCTTGATGCCGGCCTGTTTGGGCACTGACTGAGGGAGTGGCCAATCGTCTTGCATAGCCTACACTTCGGGCGCCGAACACGATCCCCTCGCTGGCTCAAATCCATGTCGTTGCGGATGCGACGGATTTGTCGTCTTCCACGACCGACATGCTTCAGTGCATCGTTGGGCACCCACTTTATCTCCCCCGGCCATAATTCCCTGTAGTGCATGTCTACCCCGTAGGAATGGAACTCTGCACTCCAGGTTGCGTACAAGTGCTGCATGTCGTAGTACTTGGAGATGTACTGTGTCGACGCCTGGTTCCATACAGCGCAGGCCGCGTACACATGGGAGCATGGCTTGTGCAGAAGCTGGGGCTTGTTGCAGGTGCAAGATGCTTCATCACCAATCGTGCATACCTGCTTGCGCTCCCCTCTAATGTGACCCATGACATACTTCTGCCTTAGGCGGACCTCAAACTTCCTCCTTAAGCCATCAATGGGCTGAGCAATGTGGGATCGAGCCTTCTCCATCTTCCTGTCCATGAAGGCCTGCATGACCTCAGAGTATTGCTTGTTTTCCTCAAGGTGCTTCTGCGCCATCATGGCTCTATTCACAAAGTACCCGACGGTACAGTTCCAAGTCTCGGCCACGATTGCCGTGATCGGCAGGGATCTGACGCCCTTCAAGACACCATTGTAAACCTCGGACATGTTGGTTGTCATGATCCCATACCTTGCCCCACCGGTGTCGTGCAACAAAGACCACATTTCCAAGTCAGGTGCATTGGCCTGAACCCATTGTGAGAATGCTCCGACTCTTGTGGATCCCCCCTCCACGGCCCCTGCTTCTGTATGCACATGCTTCGTAGCCTCCTGATCGAGCTGTCTCTGCAAGGTGTCGAACTTCCGCTTTTGGTTCTGCATGCATAGCTTCTTGAATATCTTCATTAGGTCCTTGCTACGGAACCTTCTGTGAAAATTCGCTGCAATATGCCTCATACACCAGCGGTTCTTCACATCATTCCACTGGAAGGGGGGCTGCGTCCCATTCTGCAACGTTCGCAACGCAGACAGCAAGCCTGCATTGCGGTCGGAGATAATGCACACTTCAGGGCGTTCTTGCACTACGGCATGCTTCAAATTGCAAAGGAACCAAAGCCAACTTTCTGTATTCTCGTTCTCCACAATTGCAAATGCCACTGGGAGTAACTGGTCATTTGCATCGGCTGCAACTGCGGTGAGAATTGTACCCTTGTACTTGCCGGATAGGAACGTCCCATCTACGGTTAGCACTGGACGGCACCACCTGAACCCTTGTATCGCCTGATGGAAGGCCCAGAACACCCTGTCAAGAATGAAGCAGTTCGGGCCCTCCGTAGGATGGACCCTCTCCTGCTTGTTTATGTAAGTGCCTGGGTTTGATTGTGAAATTTGGTGCAGCATTCTTGGGACCAGGTCGTACGCCTCCTCGTACGTCCCAAACATACCGTCCCAAACTTCGTAGCCCACCGTGTTCGCTACTTCTGCCATTAGAACCTTCGGGTTAATTGACACATCCGCCTGGACGAGGTGCGTGACCACCTCCGCAACATAGGATGATGTCATGTTGCGGTGTCTATGTACTGGGCCCGCAAGCTCGTAACTGTGATCTTGCAGCACCGTTATCCGGAACTCCGTGCCAACGCCCTTGTACCGTTGTGCACGGACTTTGCCACCACATGACCCGTCGACACACTTCACAACGTACGTGTCCGGCTTTGACTTGTGGACCCGATATGTCCGGCTTATGTTGACGGCATGTCTAGCAATAGCCTGCTGGACAGCACTCTTATTACGGAAGCACTGCCCCAAAAACAGTGCGCCCTCGCTGAACCCCCATTCTCCCTCCTCCGCCTGTGGCAGAACTAGGGCTGCCGCTGCGATGTCGTCCAGTCTGGACGACACGTACGCACCTTCCGTGGTCACAACACGACCTACCACCCCTCCAGTTGCACCTTCGCCATCCTCGTCCTCTCCAGAACTGCCTGTGTCAACCTCCTCATCCTCCTCGCTGCCCTCTTCTTCCACCTGGTCCCCAAGATACTCGTGACAGTCAATACGGGTGGCCCACCACCTCTCGTCCACACTTTCGTTGGGCTGGAAATTCTGCGCACGCCTCCTCTCGTCTTCATCACCCACTTCCTCGCCCACATGTTCTCCCGCACAAGCGTCTTCATGACCGCCGGAGCTGAACCCAGGCACTACATCTCCACCAGCGGCATCTGAACCAACCATGGCTGATGATTCTGCCCTCTCCACGAACTCGACATACACCATTGGCCTGCCATATATCGCAGCATTAGGGTTGCACACGACCTCCATGTAGTTTGCCCATGAGGCGTCATTGGTCACCTTCAGAAGTTGCCATATGCTCTCCCTTCCATCATCCACCATTGCGGCATAGACTGCCTCGATCCGTAACTTCTTCCTTGCGGTCTGTAGATCGAACGCTGAACGGACACACCTCCGTAGCTCAGACAAGCTCATGGCGCTCAGACCGGGTGTCCGGATCACGGTCCGCTCGCAATTTGTCAGGTCCGCCCCATACGGCCCATCACGTACGAGACCACTCCCATAAAACACGAACAATTGTTCAATGCCAACCATTGCGTACCTACCATAAGTGCATAATCAACCATTTTAGTACACAGCATGCCAAATTTAATTTCCCATTACATTAATAGTACCTACCCATTTTAGTACCTAGCATTACTAGTATATGTTTTGTATGTGTAAATCTAAAGTTTATTTCTAACTATTTTACTTATAAATCGATTAATGCCAAATTCCCATTACATAGTTTTCTTCCATTCTTTTCTATAATGCGGCTTTCACTTCCGAAATTAGACATAAATCAAAAAATTCTACTTTGTAATTTCATGTCCTAAGTTTATTTCATTTTACAGTACCTTCGTACTAATTTTCAGGTATTTTCATTTTACTATACCTTCATACTACGGTCATTCACTAAGTCTACTAATTATACAAATTGTTTATAATCTAACTGTTGTTGCTATCTCCTACAAATGCTCCAACATAAATATTTACTTCATCAACACCAACACATGTAAGCACAAATGTTCAACAAAACCTCACTACATTACAATACGTAACTTCAACAAAAAATACGACATTATTTACACTACACATACACACTGTGTCAAAGATTGGCTTATAACAACATTAATGATACACGGTTTTGCTAATTACGGGCTAATGACATTCGCAGAAAATTACTTGCACGGGGGCAAAAATTACCTCTTCTTGAAGCTCGCGAGACGATCTACAACTTTTGTATTTGCAAAATCCGTTGATTCCAAACAAAACCAACTCAAAATTTTGAGTTTCCACTCTCTTTTTTCCCTCCCTTCACTCGCTCTCTCACTCTGTCTTCACTTCAACTCCACCGCAAACTGCAAATGAGTTTCTTTGCGCTGCTATTCAACCTCTTTAAGGCTGCTGAATGAGAATACGAAGAGGGGCCATGCAAAGCTCCTACAGACGCGTGTTCACGTAGAGGTGAAAAAAGAGCAGCTCGTGATACATAGCTCTTCTTTTGGCGCTGGTGACGAGACGTGCGGCCCCGCCTTTGATTCGCGCGGTCGGGCAGAGCAAACCCGCGGTCGGAGGAGCAATCATGCGGTCGGAGGGGAGGTCGTGCGCTCGGGCGGGACAGACGCCCGGCCGGGGGGGAATCGTGCGCTCGGGCGGGCCGGTGGCGCGGTCGGAGACGGGTCGTGCGGACTGGTACCGCACGACCCGATGAACAGTGCGGTCGTGCGGTACCAGTCCGCACGACCGGGGCACGTGTCGTCGTCCGGTGGTCTCGCGCTCAACAGGGGTCCAAATCCGGAAATATTTTCGTTCGGGGGCCAAAACGGGAATTTTGGGTGCACAGGGGTCCTAAAGTGTCCAAAATTCAGATAGAATCAAAGGGGAGGCACACGGGCGGCACGGCCGACGACCTCGCCGGCGACCGGCAGCCGGAGGCAGGGCGGCGAGTGGCGGCGGGGGTAGTCGGGGCGGCGGTGCACCTACCGGTGACGGCGAGGAGGCCCGGGGCAGCCGGCGGCGGCGGTTGGAATGCGGGGCGGCCGGGCGGCGGCGGGTTGCAGCCGGGCGGCAGGTGGTTGACGGGCGGCGGCGCGCGGCGGCGCGCGGCGGCGCGCGGCGGCGCGCGGCGGCGCGCGGCGGCGGGAAAGGAGGGGGAAAGGGGAGAGAAAGGTGGTGGGGAGGCTCTTTTATAGAAAGAGAGAGAAGATGAAGGGATCTCAGTTTTGAGAGGGTTAAAGGACGGAAAACGGCTGGTGGATTAGTGGGGGTGATTAAGGCATGTGTTTCCATGCGTTAATCGGGAGTTAAGAGGAAGAAACGGCGGGTTTTCAAGAGCTCTATTTCGGTTTTAATGGTGGAGGAGAGAGAGAGAGTGGGAGGAGGAAGGAGAGGTTGAAGAAACATATGACATGTGGGGTCCATGCGTCATTGAGAGAGAGAGGAAGTGAAGGGGTACGGGCCGTCGGATTTGCGACACGTGGCAAGTGGATGATTCATGGCTTTTGGATGGATATGAAGGGGTAAGTGACTTTGTATGGCTAGGATTAAATCGTGGAGAGAGAGTGATTCAATCTGAGAGCGACACGTGGCAAGCTAGGATTAAATTGATTTTTATTTTCGGAATAAATTTCAGAAAATACTAGAAACTTTATAAATACTTAGAAAATAATAATTAATGTCTAAAAATTCCAGCAAATTATAGAATATTCCTGGAGCTCTTTTAGACTTAGGAAAAATATTTTTAATTTTACATTTTCATTTAATAATTTTATAAAATACTTTTTAACCTTTAAAATTGATTTTTAATTCCAGAAAATTCTCAACAATTAATTAAAAAATTTAGGGAAGGTTGGAAAAAGTAAAATAAACTCTTGGCTTTAATAAAATATTTAAAATACATTTTCTTGCTTCAGACTTTGAAATAAAATCTAGATAACTCCAAATAAGACCCAGAAAATCACTAAAATGCAAATAAAATTTTTGGGATGTTACAAACCTACCCCCCTTAAAGAAATCTCGCCCTCGAGATTTAAACTAGCTAGCAAAGAGATGGGGATGGTTGGCTTTCAGATCTTCTTCTCACTCCCAAGTTGCTTCGTCTTCGGTGTGATTGCTCCATTGAACTCTGCAAAATCTTATGGTCTTTCTTCTGGTCTGGCGTTCGGCTGTCTCAAGAATCTTGATCGGTTGCTCTTGATAGGTGAGATCTTCTTGAAGATCAAGGGTTTCCAGGTCTGCCTGCTCTGCGGGCACTCTGAGACATTTCTTCAACTGAGAGACGTGAAAGACGTTGTGCACACCTGCCATGCTCGGCGGCAAATCCAACTGGTATGCAACTTCTCCTTTGCGGCTTGAGATCTTGAATGGCCCAACAAATCTTGGCGCAAGCTTTCCCCTGGCTTGGAATCTTCTGACTCCTCTGAGCGGAGATACCCTGAGATACACATAGTCCCCAACTTCAAAAGTCAGGTCTCGACGACGATTATCGGCATAACTTTTCTGCCTGGATTGAGCTATCTTCAATCTATCTTTGATCTTACTCACTTTTTCTTCAGCATCTTGAAGTAAGGTTGGTCCCGCATCTTGGGACTCTCCAGACTGTTCCCAATTCAAGGGTGTTCTGCACTTCCTGCCATACAGTGCTTCAAAAGGTGCCATCCGCAAACTGGCCTGATAACTGTTGTTGTATGAGAACTCCGCATAGGGCAATGAACGATCCCAACTATTTCCAAAGTCCAGAGCACAGGCTCTCAACATATCCTCTAACACTTGATTCACTCGCTCTGTTTGGCCATCTCTTTGGGGATGATAAGCTGTACTGAAATTAAGCTTACTTCCTAACTCTTCATGAAGTTTCTGCCAAAACTTGGAGGTGAACTGACTACCTCTGTCCGATACTATCTTTTTCGGAACTCCATGCAAACACACAATTCTAGCCATGTAAATCTCAGCTAACTTACTTCCAGAGTAAGTAGTCTTGACTGGTATGAAATGAGCTACTTTGGTCAACCTGTCAATTACCACCCAGATTGAGTCATAGCCAGATTGAGTTCTAGGGAGTCCGGTTATGAAGTCCATACCGATCTCTTCCCACTTCCAATCCGGTATTGGTAAGGGTTGCAAAAATCCTGCAGGTTTCTGATGCTCTGCCTTGACTTTCTGGCAGGTATCACAAGCTTCAACAAACTCTGCAATTTCCCTTTTCATACTAACCCACCAATATCTTTCCCTAAGGTCCTGGTACATCTTGGTACGACCTGGGTGAATTGAATATGGAGTTTCATGGACCTCTTGCAGAATCGCTTTCTTGATCTCTTGATTATTAGGCACACAAATGCGGTTTTCAAACCAAACAGTCCCATTCTCATCTTCTCATATTCTTTCTGATTTCCTGAATATCTTCATCCACCTTTTGGGCGTCCTTGATTTGATCAGGTAAAGTAGGTTGAATCTCTAAGGCTGAGAGAAAACCTTGATTCACCGGGTTTATACTTAAACGGGAGATTCCTTCCTGCAGTCGGATCTGACCTTCTTTTGACAACACACTATTTGCATAAGACTTTCTGCTTAGCGCATCTGCCACGACATTTTCTTTGCCGGGATGATAATGAATTCCAATATTGTAATCCTTGATCAACTCTAACCATCTGCGCTGCCTTAGGTTAAGTTCTGCTTGAGTGAAAATGTATTTCAAACTCTTGTGATCTGTGTATACTTCACAACGATTCCCGATGAGGTAATGACGCCAGATCTTCAAAGCATGCACTACGGCTGCTAGTTCCAAGTCATGAGTAGGATAATTGCACTCATGTGGTCTTAGCTGCCGTGATGCATAGGCTACCACTCTGCCTTCTTGCATAAGAACACATCTCAAACCTTGACGGGAGGCGTCACAGAAAACTTCAAAATCCTTATGCACATCCGGAAGGATAAGCACTGGGGCTGAAACTAGCTTATTCTTGAGAGTCTGGAAACTCTGCTCACAGGCTTTTGTCCATTCAAACTTCTTTTCTTTCTTCAGAAGCTGAGTCATAGGCTTGGCTAACTCTGAAAATCCTGCTATGAAGCGATGGTAGTAACCAGCAAGTCTAAGGAAACTTCTGACTTCTGTTACTGACTTGGGTGGCTGCCATTCCATTATGGCTTACACTTTGGAGGGATCCATTGCAGTTCCTTCGGCTATCACAATATGACCAAGAAAAGCAACCTCTTTTAGCCAAATTCGCATTTACTGAATTTGGCATAAAGCTGATGTTCTCTAAGCTTTCCCAAGGTTATCCGAAGATGATTCTCATGCTCTTCTTCATTCTTGGAGTAGATAAGAATGTCATCTATGAAGATTACAACAAACTTATCTAAATACTCCATGAATACGCTATTCATCATGCTCGTGAAGTAAGCAGGTGCATTTGTTAGCCCAAAGGACATGACAGTGAACTCATACTGTCCATAATGGGTAGAAAATGCAGTTTTAGGGATGTCTTCCGCACGGATCTTCAACTGGTGATATCCCGATCTCAAATCTATCTTAGAGAAGACACTGGCTCCCTTCAGCTGGTCGAACAAATCATCGATCCTGGGCAACGGGTACTTGTTCTTGATAGTAATCTCATTAAGCGCTCTGTAATCCACACACATTCTCATGCTTCCATCCTTTTTCTTGACGAACAAAACAGGTGCACCCCAAGGTGAAGAACTTGGTCGAATATACCCTTTATCCTTCAATTCTTGAATCTGTTTCTTCAACTCGGCTAACTCATTAGCTGGCATACGGTACGGTCTCTTGGAAATTGGGGCGGTGCCGGGGACTAGATCAATCACAAACTCGATTTCCCTATTCGGTGGCATCCCTGGTAAATCCTCCGGAAATACATCTGGGTATTCCCGTACTACGGGTACTTCTTCTAGCACTTGAAGATGAGTGAGAACACATTCTCCTTCTGCAGGGGTTTCAGGGGAAAATTTTACTTCTACTCCTTGATCATTGGTGAGGGTTATGGACCGGGTAGCACAATTAATCTGACCATTGTTCTTGGCTAACCAGTTCATGCCAAGGATTACATCCAATCCCTGAGATTCCAACACTATTAAGTCTGCTAGGAACAGAATTCCATTTATGATTAACTCTATTCTCGGACACAAGGTCCTTGCTCTCATTTCCGCTCCAGGGGAGAGAACTATCATGGGTGTATTAAGAGAAACCATACCCAACCCATTCTTAACCACAAAATCCAAGGAAATAAAAGAATGGGAAGCTCCGGAATAAAAAAGAACTGAAGCTGGTACTGAGTTTACAAGGAACATACCCAGTACGACGTTTGGTGCAGCCTGAGCTTCTTCAGCGGTGATGTGGTTCACCCGTCCCTTAACATAATTTTCTGGCTTCTTGAACTGTTGACCTTGACTCTGACTTCCCGAAGCATTTGTATTAGCTGCTGCTTGTAGCTTCTTGGGGCAAGACTTGGCATAATGCCTTGTTTCCTTGCAATAGAAACAGGTCACTCCGTCAGATGTAACAGTACTCTTCTGAGCTTGACCACCGGTAGGAGGAACAGAAACTGCCTGATGTTTGGGGCGGTTGACTTGGAAAGTTGGCCGGTTAACTGTTGGCCTAAAGCTGTTTGACTGAGGCTTGAAGGTGCTAGAGTGCGGCTTGAACTGCCCAACCTGAGGTGGAGTACTACGGGGCTTGGGAAAACCTCCAGGGTTAGCCTTTTGCGTAGCCATCCTTCTCTTCCGGTTTTCCATCTCAACAAACTTGCCCTCCTGGCGAATGGCTTTGCTAACCAACTGATGAAAGTCTGCATAGTCACTTGATATCAACTAGACAGAAATATTGTCATTCAGGCCCTCCAAAAACCTTTCTTGCTTGGCTTCATCGGTAGCCACATCTTCTGGTGCGTAGCGCGCCAATTGGTTGAACTTTTGCAGGTACTCATTCACCGTGCGGCTTCCATGATGCAGAGCTCTGAATTCCTTCTTCTTCAGGGTAATGGTGCCAGATGGAATATGAGCCTTGCGGAAACTCTGAACAAACTCATTCCATGCAATGGCCTGAGGGTTGGCATGAGAAGCAATCAAGGTATCCCACCACTCAGATGCAGGTCCATTCAACTGATGAGAAGCAAACAAGACTCTTTCTCGATCAGTGCATTGCAGAATATCCAATTTCTTGCCAATCGCGCGAAGCCAATCGTCAGCATCCATTGGCTCGGTGCTGCTTGAGAAGGTCGGAGGCCTTATCCTCAAAAATTCTGACATCCGGTTTTGAGGAGCTTGAGCTGGTGGCTGTGGAGCATGCTGAGCAGGGTTGTTGATAGTTTGAGCTAACAGTTGAATCAACTGATTTTGATTTGCCATCATTTGAGCCCAGTCAGGTCCAGCTGCTGGTGGAGGTGGAGGGATGGAGACATACTGACTTCCTTGCGCCCCGGTGTTGTTGGCGTTGTCGTTGACATTCCTCCTTGTGTTCACCATCTGCCAGATTCTTCCAGATTTAGAGGAAAGAAAGAGAGAAGACTGGGAGAAGGTCTATGTAACATTCACACCACAGAGCAAGAAACACAACAAAACTCAAGGAACAACCAACCATATTATTTTATTAAATATAACCTTGAGGCTGTTGACAAAGGAATAACAGCTCACAAGTATCGTTCTACAACTTTAAACTTAAACTATGGTTTGCTATGGGCTGTTACTACTACTAGACAGCTGGCTTTTAAGCTTCTTTGGGGGTGGTCCTGTAACAAAAGAACCCTCATCTTCTACACGATACTTGGCCAATTCTTCTTCTGCTGCGTGGAGTCGCTGCGCCATGAGGCTCAACTCCTTCAAGGTGACTTGGTACACGTAGTCCAAAGACTTGGTGTACTGCACCTGCTGAACGAGCCGAGGGTTACTCTCAAATTCTGTCGAGGGGAAGATGCTACTGGGGCTGGCAGGGTACTTGCTGGGGTAGTATCGAAATGTGGTGCGCTGAAGCTCTTGAGCGTAGATGTCCCTCATCTGCCAAATCGCTTCACGAGCTGCATCTTGGACTCCGTTGAAAAAGGTGTCCCGAGGTAGAGGAGCATCAAAAGTGTGAGATGCTTCTTCATCTCCCAGGTTGGCGTAGATCAGCACTTCCACTCTCCAACGTTCTTGATCTCCGTAGGTTCCCAAATATCCCTGGTACACGGGGCGTGCCGTAACACCCAACTCTTGAAGAAGATCCCAAAGATAGTCGGCTAGGTGTCCAGCTAGTATTCCATGGGTGACTTTGGTAGGACGTTCAGCCATCCACAATTTTGAAAAGGAAACGGAGTTAGTCATCAATTACGAATATTTATATTTTAAAAAAAATAGACAAGTGAAGGAATGAAGGAGGTAAGATGTAGAAGAATTTTCAAAATATTACTATTATTATTTTTTTAAAAAAAATAAAGCCTTAAGGTTGTCCATTCTATTCTACCTACGGTCACGTCTCAGGGTCAACATGCTCTGATACCATCTCTGTCGGGACCCGGAGCAACAACTCCAGAACTCCAGGAAAAGCTAGTGCACACAGGTTGAACAGTGATACATATCATGCATGATAACCAAACTTTATTATAAGACAAAAGTACGGACCTTATGGCCAAGTTTACAATAAGGTGGCTTCATGGCCAAACATAAAAGTAAATAGCGGAAGATAAATAAAAGGAGCAGCCCATCCTGCCTGCCCACAGGCGAATAACTGTAAGACGTGGCCTATTCGTCGCAATCCTCAACATAGTCGACGTCGTCGTCCTCTGGCAACAGTGTTTAAGCAAGGTGAGCACATAAAGTACTCCACAAGTTACACCAGGAGATATAACAGATTTGATGCATGCATAAGGGGTTACAAAGGAAGGCATATTATGGTTTATTTGCATAAACAACATCATTGGAGTAAATACAGTAAGTGCAAAAGCTGAATTTAATACAACAAGTAAAACATTCTTTTAATTAAAATAATAACGTTAGTGCAGGCAACAACCTAACACTAACCTATCCATGGGTATCCCACCCGGACCATCTTTCAAAAGATCTCATATGGATTCCATCCATCCACAAGGTTTTCACAAACCATTTGAAAAACAAAGTCTAATCCGTGAAAAACTTTACTCAGCTTGCCCATGATCGTGGGCACGGCTATCCAGGATAGATTATACACTCTGCAGAGGTTGTACAGCTTTACCCACAAGACATGATCATCCCTTTTTGCCACCGGATTAACACACTTCCTTAGGTGTGCGGCCAGGAGATCATGACAAGGCCTTTACAATGATCTGTTGTCAACATAATCACGCCGCCACTAAGGTTTCACCACAACATGAATCCACATGTTGGAGCCCCCTCTTGTGCCATGTGAGACTTCTCACGGCCTACACCGCGCTCACATTCAGCCTATAGCGAGATTAAGTTGGAACTTCACAAATTATTCAGCCAGGTCTGTCCCATACCAGACTTGTGGTAGTACGATAGGGCTTTGCAATAGTAGCTCACAGACCGGTCCTTAACTGACTTAGGCACCAACCACATACCCCTTGTGCCTGGCAATCAACATTGTGTCACCAAACAACAATGCATGCCAGCAAGCACCCACCACCTAACCATTTGCCTAAGTCTAAACCAAGTTTTCATATTTTGTTTGGAAATATTTCATAATCATTAAAGAATACATTTCAAAAGCTTGTCATTTTATGTGAAAAAGGTATCCCACCTAAATCATTCTGAGCATGGCTAAGCATTTCTATAAAATTCCCAGTTAATACTAATGTACTAACTAGACCTGGCCAATGGGCCGTGCTGGGCTGGCACGGCACGGGCCCGGGCTCGGCACGGCCCGTTTAGGCACGGCCCGTTAAGGCCCGTGTATTAAACGGGCCGTGCCGTGCCGGCCCGCGGGCCGCGGCGGGAGCCCAAGCACGGCCCGAGGCCGTGCCGTGCCGGCCCGGGCACGATTAAGGCTAAACGGGCCGTGCCGGCCCGGCTAGCCCGTTTAGCCGAAAAAAAGAAAAATTAAGAAAAATTGTAGAAAATTCAGAAAAATTGTAGAAAATTCAAAAAAAATATAGAAAATTGTAGACATTGTTAATCATAAAAATAAATATTTGCAATGATATAATGAGCTTTATTAATTTATTAAATTACATGGGATGGCTGCCTCATTAAAAACTTTACCAAGTAAAAACTCAATTTGAGAAAACCTTGGTAAAGAAAAAAGAGTACAGCCTATAAAGCTCATTATTGACCACATGTGAAAGAAAAATATTGAAAATCCTATTCATTGCTATCTAAATACAAATTCTCAATAGATTCTTCTAAATATTTATGATCTGCAGTATGTTGGAGTCTTGATTCAGCCTGTTCCCAGTCTTTGACGGTCATAAGTACTTCGACCATCTCGTTGGAGAGACTTGTTCGTCGCTCCTCGATTATTCTTCCGGAAAGACTGAATGCTGACTCCGAGGAGACTGTAGAGACAGGAACAGTCAACACATCCCGCGCTAATATGGATAGCACTGGATATGATACCTTCTGGGTTTGCCACCATGAGAGGATGTTCAACTCCTGCTCGAAGCTGACGCTATCACTGTTGAGATAGCTTGATAGGTCTCCAGTGTTTTGTCGCCTTCCTCCTCCTAACTGCTGTGTACCTGCACCTGCACGAGAACTAGACGAAGAACCAAAAATCTTGCCCCATTGCATAGCCCCCTTAGAGGTGCTAGGGACTACCGGGGGTCTTTCTAAACGCACAGATCCAAATTTATTTTCATATTTATTATATACCTCATATAATTTATCCTTAACTTGTGTATAGTATGAACAATAGTCTAAACCGGTAGCCTCACTTAAAACTTGTAAAACATTTATAAATCCTTGGAGTTTGGCCCTAGGATCCAAAATAAAAGCAAATGCATATAAAATAGGAATTTCGCTCCAATATTTTAAAAACTTAGATTTCATGGCACCTACAGCATCCCGTAGTATAGGATCATTTTCAAAAGCCTTTAGGTGAGTGGCAATTTCAACAATATTATGAACAATCATGGGAGATGTAGGGTAGTATACTCCAGAAAGACAAACTGTAGCTTTATGAAAAATTTCAAGAAAGGAAAATATTTTCTCACCAACATCCCAATCGTCCTCAGTAAGTTCAGGGTCTCTAACTTGGGTTCTACTTGAGGAGCTACGAGATTGATGACTTTGGGTGTGAAGGAAAACAGATACAGTGCTCTTATGTGGCAATATATGTTTAAGCATAAGATAAGTAGAGTTCCATCTAACAGGCATGTCTAAACCAAATTTTCTAGGACGAACATTCATTGCTACGCAAAAACTCTTATATGTGGCTATTCGTTGGTTAGAACAATTAATAAATGAAATTGCATCTCTAAAAGAATTAATACAAGCATCTAATCTTTTTAAACCGGATTTAACAATAAGATTAATAATATGACAAGCGCAACGTTGATGCAATAAGAAAGACTGTGCATAATTATTAAACAAAGGAGTAAGAATTTCCATAGCTTTAGTGTTTGCAGTTGCATTGTCTAAAGTTATAGAAAAAATCTTATCCGTGAGACCAAAATCTTCTACAACTTTAATAATGCTTTCTGCAATATTTTCAGCATTATGTGAAACATTAATTAATTTAAATCCTATAATTCTTTTTTCCATTATCCAGTCATCATTAACATAATGAGCAACAACACTAATATAATCCTCTCTAGCCCTACCACTCCATATGTCGGATGTCAAAGCAATAGAGAATGTACATGTATGAAACATTTCTTTCAATTTATCACGACAATTATTATAATATTTAATTAAATCTCTAGTTGTTGTTTGCCTGGATACAGTACTAAATCGAGGGTTATGAGCAGTCTTAATATATTTTTCGAAAGCATCAGATTCACCAAAATTTAAAGGTAAATCTTGAGAAGCAATTAATCTACAAAGAGATTCCCGAGCTACCTCTGGGTTGTACTCCCACGAACGTACCGAGCCGTCGGGGTTATATTGCAGCTGTGTCTGGCGCATTTGTATTCCTTGCTTTTTCTTGCAGCATGCGGCATGTCGTTGTAGATGACCCGTCCCACCTGAAGATTTTGCAGTCAATTCATTACCACAAATTTTACAAACAGCATACCTCACTTCAGTTTCATCACTTTCGGTCTTGATCTTCTTGTCGAAATCATTCCAAACTATTGATGTACTAGCTCTTGTTCTTTTTGCACCCATGCTTTGGGTTGTGGATGCACTTGTTGAGCCAGCAGAAGATGGATCGATTGGACCCTGTGCCACTGGGGCCGTCGTTTCTTCGGCATCTCCAGTTTGTACATGTGGACCTTCCGCGGATGGATATGCTTGTTGAAACGATTGCATATCCTCCGCCGAGAGGCCGTATTCGGAGAGTTGAAAATCGTAGTTCTCCATTAAATCAAGTAATCAACTGCAAATTGAAATAGCAAAAACGATTAACTTACTATTAAACCTACAAATAATAACAAAAAATTAAACCAACAAATAATACCAAAAAATTAAAATAAGACAGCATTATTACCTCCTTTGTAGCTCTCACAAAAAATTTTGAAGATTTTTGAATTTTCGGAATTTTGCTCGAATTTTGACCAAAATTGCGCTAACACTTTCAGATTTTTCACAGCTAAACCGAGAGAGAAGAATGAGATTTGAGGTGTGGAAGATTGAGGCCGGATGCCCCCCTATTTATAGGAAACATTTCAGATTTTTTTCTGAATTTTTTGCTATTTTTTCCGAATTTTTTACCCCCCAACGGTCACAAAAACGGCTATTTTTTTCAAATTAACGGGCCGACCGTGCCGTGCCGGGCCGGCACGGCCCGTTTAGTGCCATTGGGCGGGTCGTGCCATGCCGTGCCGGGCTGGCACGGCCCGATTTCTTAACGGGCCGTGCCGTGCCAGCCCACCGTGCCGCGCCCTCGGCCCAGGCACGGCCCGCCCCGCCGTGCCGTGCCCGGGCCAGGTCTACAGTGACGGGCCGCGGTGCGGCCCGTCACGGCCCGGCCCATTTGGCCACCTCTAGTACTAACTAGGTTTTCATCTAGGGTGACAAGGCATGTTTGTTCAATATCAAATTTGGCCATATACAAAGGAGATGGGCATAACTTGAATTTAAATCGAATTTAAACTAGATTGAATAAAAGTACGCATGCATAATAATTTTGAAAACAACATAAATAATTTAAATTAGGGGGAGCAGCATGATCAAAGGTGTAACTTGCCTTGCTCGAAGTCTTGCTGCGATTCGTCGAAGAAATACTCTATGGATTCGTCGTAATCTACACGCGAAGAACCAAAAGACAACTCAAACAAAATTCAAATAAAATTCAAAAACTCAAAAAGATTCCAGAAATGGATAGTTCATTATTTTAGAAGAATTTAGAAATTTGAATCACTGATTCGAAGTTCGGACGACGAAGAACGAGCAATTGGAAGTTTGAATGAATTGGAAATTCCAGAAAATGCAAAACCGAGGGAATATTCTCTGGAATCTTATTTTTGGCTGATTTTTGGATAATTTGAGTGTATAACGCGTGGGGCCCGGCTGTCATTGAGTACAGATTTTTATTTTAATAGTATATGACAAGTGGGTCCCGCTTGTCATTGACTAAAGGTGAACAAAAATTTGGCCAAAGCCCAACCAAAATATGCTTTGCCCAAGACTTGAACCCACAACCTCACACGTGCATGCCTTAACCAGTCTCCCCTAGCCAAGTGAGCTCTTGATATTTCATGACAAGGATGCATCAACCATGCCAAACAAACAAGGTGGGAATAAATAACTAGAGATAGAATCAAAGGGGAGGCACACGGGCGGTACGGCCGGCGACCGGCGGCCGGAGGCAGGGAATTATAGAATATTCCTGGAGCTCTTTTAGACTTAGGGAAAATATTTTTAATTTCAGATTTTCATTTAATAATTTTATAAAATACTTCTTAACCTTTAAAATTGATTTTAATTCCAGAAAATTCTCAAAAATTAATTAAAAAATTTAGGGAAGGTTGGAAAAAGTAAAATAAACTCTTTTTGGCTTTAATAAAATATTTAAAATACATTTTCTTGCTTTAGACTTTGAAATAAAATACAGATAACTCCAAATAAGACCCAGAAAATCACTAAAATGCAAATAAAATTTTTGGGATGTTACACTCATGCCTAAGGAAACATGTTGGCTATTAAGATGACTTATCTCTTGTGGGTAAAGCTATATAACCTCTGCAAAGTATAAAAACTATTCGAATAGCTGTGCCCACGGTCAAGGGCGAGCAAGGTGCACTTTCACATGGTATATCTTTGGTTTTGGTTTTAAAGTAAAAGTTTTGATAACTCGAGAGTGGACGAAACTCTCGAAAGTGTGTTTTGGCGGATGGAGCCAGTGCGGGTGGATGGAACCCGTAGTCTTGAACCTTGGATGTTAGAGTCAGTCAACTAGTGTAGGTGGATTGAACCTTCACTAGAAAATTCTTGATAGTTTCTGTTAAAGCAATTACTTTATTAAATTAATGCCTTCAAAAATATTTAATGGTATTTGAAATAAAACATTGCTTTGTGCAAAGGAACCATATTATCCTCCCTTTGTTAAGCCATGCATCTACTGCATTTTTCCCAAGACTTGCGGAGTATTTTATGTACTCACATGCTGCACTTAAAACAAATCTCGAAGGATTATGAAGCTCAAGAAGGAGATTGCGACTACTTCACGTGTGGATACGATGAAGGCTTTCCGGAGTTGTAGGATTATCTCAAGAAGGAGATTGCGACTACTTCACGTGGTCAGAACTGGAGTGGTCGAGACTTGTGTGGTCGAAACCAATATGGTCGAACTGACGTGATTGATACAACTTGGTCAAAGATCGACGTGGTGGCTGGAGATTTATGTGATCGAAGATTGTCAGACCCGGATTTTTCAATCCGAATCCTCTGTGATTCCACCGCACTATTCCCTGGATCAGTAGATAGTGCTCACAAATTACAGTTCTGAATATCAAAGTTCATATCATGCGGAAACGTAAATATAATAGTAGACTTACCCATGGGCCGATTAGGCCGAAATCAATAAATTGCAGCAGCGGAAGAACGAAGCACAAAGGTGGGACCTTCAGGACATGCCCACAGGCAGCCAACTGGAGGTTCGCGACCTAGCCCTTGACATCTTTCATCTTCTTGGCCAGCTTATCCAATCTTGTTGCTGAGGCGAGGTGATTTGATTTCCTGATTCTGAATTTTTGTCGCAAAAGCGAGCATGAGCACTCCGACCCCGTGCTCCGCGAGCCAATACACAGAATGCAAATAAATAGTATGCATGGCTTAACAAAGGAGAGGCTCGGGCTATTTTATTTTGCGTAGAGTGCTTTTGAATACAATTAATTAAAAAGTCCTATGACTTAGCAATTTAGGAACAAATCATAATGTACAAGGAAATGCATTATTAATATCGATTCAGATTCCATCCACCGTTACATGGCATCTGCACCATATAGCAATTTCTTCAGCGTTATAGCCGCTTAACTTACCACTGAGACGACGCCTAGGACAATTCCAAACCAGGGCAGTCCTTCGCCCTTCAAGTTTCCCATTCCCAGTTTCCAATGTTTTTAAAGCAGAACTATATCCAGTTAAGTTCCCATGTCCGCCCATGACCGTGGGCACGGCTATTCGAATAGTTTTGACTCTGCAGAGTTTGTACACTTTCACCACAAGAGATGAATTATCTTTGTTGCCAACATGCTTCCTTAGGCATGAGACCCAGATAATTTATCACAAAGCCTTTACCTTACTCCGATCTAGCTAGACACCACCCACGCTGAGGTTTCACCGCTGAAGGGTTACACCACCACAGTCAGAAGCCCCCTCTTGCGCCGTGCGAGTACAGTACACCCTGTGCCTCACTGTGAGTAAACCAGTACACCCTGGCACCCACTTTCCTCGGTGATATCTGAACTAAATCCTTGCAAGTTATTCAGCTAGGTCGTACCCATTATAGACTTGTGGTTGTACTGTTTTACCTGGGTTGACATGACAAGATTCAGTCCTTAGTGGTATCTGGGCGGTTCTACCACAAACCACACTCTCGTGCACCACTGCACCATACCCCCGAACCATCCGCCCAGATAAATAAGCAATTTGAGGTTTTTGGGAATATAAAATAACCATATCCAACATACACCAGTCATTACCACCATGACTGCCCAACCAACTTTTCTCATGATTAAAAAGTGATGCTTGGGCGCTCTCGCGCCCATGAGTACCTAAACAATACTACGCATGGCATACAATTACGGACTTATTTTCGAAAGGTTACTATTATAATTTGTGCTAGGGCGACAATGTTCACATGTTCAAATAGTTCAAAGGAGGGGTAATATTAACCAAGTACACAATGGGATATAACTAGAATCTTAAATTAACATGTATTTGCATATAACATAACAGCATGCAATTTGATAATTTAAACAAAAGTAATTTGCAGAAAACGTAGGTTCAACATGATCAAAGTATTGACTCGCCTGGCGCGGTTTACCGCGGTCTTGAGCTCACTCAAAGCTATATCATTTGATGGTCTTGAGCTTCCAGTCTTTATCTTTAACTTGATCTCGATCTCGCTTGATCCATTCATTCTTCGGGACTCCAGTTTCTAACTACGCGATAAACGAATGAATCCAAATAAAAGCAAATAACTCAAAAATATCCAAATAAATCTGAATAAACTCAATTTAGTTTTATTACGAGTTAATGGGTGATTCGGTGCTTTGAGGCAAGGTTGGTAATAGCATATGATAACTTGATCTTTTTATTAATAATCTCTTTTTATTATTTTGTTATTTATCAAGGAAGTTCCATGAGTCAGGTTAGACCTATAGACTGGTGTAGAAGTTTAGTGTACAAATTTTATCTGTAGGGTATGCATTCCTTGCAACTCAGGTTATGATAAAGGCAAACTGGACTGATGGATGAGATCTGTACTTATTCTATAAATCTTTTAGTCTAAGGTATTATAACACTTGGATGTCTTTATTAAGTTTTAGAATAATTTCTTATATATCCCTTTTCTTATTAATTAGATTAGGATAAATAGCAAAGGCTCATTATTTATTCATATATGATGATTAAGTAAGATTTAAATCTTTATTAATCTCATTATCATATTTTATGCATCTTCATTCATAGCTAGGCTAAATTTAAATCGAATTAGGATCCATTGGTACTGGCCTTCGCTGGCTACACCTAGTCATGCTCATCATTATTACTTACTAAATCTACATTATGATTTAATCATTGGCAGCATTATCATTTTGTATACACTTTTGGCAAATGGGAGACGTATTCTTTTATGTGGGCTTGATATTAACTTAGTTACTAAGGTGTAGGTTAACGAGATTATTTTTTTGACAATTAATAACCCATGGGTTTCTTTTATTAGACGTACGGAGTTATACCTTGACGTGGTATTTAATAGATGATACTCTAAGAGTTCAATCATCACTTGCAAAATTACATTGTAACACCATTTCCTTTTCGTCCTTAAACGCAGTGCCCTATTGATATTCTGTTATTAATAACTTCGGTATTCCTAGCTACGACTCCGAGATCTTTAGGTGTTTACTAATAGCTACCTATTATAATATCTTTATTTAGCTCTTAGGGTGCAAAACAAATATTAATAATACACCTTACTTTTTATTAGGCTCAGCGTTATTCCCAAATTATATCTATTTACCTGGGCAAGGTTTATCGTATAGGGTCATATTTTTAGTATTGCTACTTTAATTAAGCCCAGCACGGACATTTATTTAATGATAGCTTGTTAAATGGTAATGCATATATTCTATTTATAATCAAGGATATCTTTGTTAGGTTCAAACCTTTAACCAAGCTACTCCCTTTAATTACTAATTAGATTCAAAATGAACACTAATGGCACATATAATTATTAATCCCTAATTGAACATTAAGTAAGTCCATCTATATCCCAATAACTTTTTGCATCTTTTATTAATTATTTTGGATTTTCCTCCTTCACTGTAGTTATCGGCAAAAAGTTTAAAAATCCTAACTCTTAACGCTGCGGCCAGAAGAATAGAACGCAGGCCGCATGAGTGAACGTGCACTGGGCTAGCCACTCGGGCTCGGGTGTTACCTGATCGATAAGGGCGAAGGAACGCAGTTGAGCTGGGCGTGGAGAGGGCTGAAGCAGAGGAAAACTCGGGGCGGTACGGCCGGTGTCGGCGGCGGCGAGGGGCGGCCGGGGAGGAGCGGGTGACCTCCAAAACGCATTGCTTGCGCCAAGGGGAAACTGGTGGAGGTACAGGCCGGGTCCGAGGGGCTTCGGAGTGGGCCGGCGGCGAGCGGCGGCAGCGACTTGAGGAGGGGCTTCGACGCCGGCTAGCTGGGGTGGCGGGGAGGCTTCGGCGAGGGTCGGCATAGGTTCGGGGAGGCGTGGAGGTGCTCCACCGGCGAGTAATCGAAGGGGTATTGGCCGGGGTGGCGGCGGCGGTGGAAAGGGTGGCGGCGGCCGACGGTGAGGAAAAATGACAACGCGCGACCTCTGGCGCACCGGAGTCCGATTCACGCAGTGGGGAGGCGTAAGGGGAGCTGGGACATGCGGTGAAGTGGCCACCTTGGCCGGCGCTCCGCCGGGGATGTGCGAACGGCGAGGAGACTACGGCGGGAGTTGACAGCGCGCGGGGGAAAAAGGGAAACGGGGAGGAAATGGGGTGCCAGATGTGAGGGAGGGCGCCAGCTTCTTATGGCAATGGAAAGGGGAGGAAAACGGTGGGTGGTGCGGGGAAATCCGGGGGCGACAGCCAGGGAAAACAGTGGGCGGAGCTTTTGCATGGGCGCCACGGGGAGGAAAGATGCTGGGCGCGGCAGAGGAAGAAGAGAGTGGCGCGGGCACACGGGGAGAAAAAGAAGGAGCGAGCGGGGGCGCTCGGGAGCGGGGCCCAGCAGGCAGAGGGAGAAGGCGGAGTGGAGAGCGGGGCCGCTTGGCGGTGTCGGCAGGGGGAACCGGCGTCCGGGCCACGTTGCGACGGAAGAAGAGGCATGGGCGGGAAGCTAGGCCGGGCCGCTCAGCCAGCCTGGTTTCCCCCCCCCCCCCCTTTCTTTCTTTTTTTTTACTTGTTGTATCCATTTGCATATGTAATTATATATGGATATACATATGCATACAGGTATGCATATTGATTTATTTCTATTTTTTTTGTATATGTATTTATATATTTATTTTATTCCTATATGTATTGTTATCCACTTGCACATTCATTTGGTATACATATTTGCGTATAATTTCCATATTTATTTTTGTTGCTCTTTTATACTATTGTTTTTAAAATGTAATTTTATATTTTAATAACTCAAGTTTACTTCTCCTAATCTTTTATTTATGGATCATCTTTTCAGATTCTTATTTTAAATTCTAATCCTCCATTATTTGCATATTACCTTTTTGGTATTACTAATGTTAGTTTTATTTCCATGACTCTTAAATTTTTGAAACCTCAACAAAAATTTAGGAAACACCAATGAAGACTCAATTTCAAGAGAATATATTGTAAAATAATTCAAAAGCTTCACTTTTTCAAATTTCAAATTTTCGGGATGTTACAAAGATTGACGTTGTCAAAGATCAACATGATCGACGTGGTTGAGACCTGAGTGGTCAAAACCAATGTGATCAGAGATCAGCGTAGTCGGAGACCTGCGTGGTCGAACTGGACAATGTAGTCAGAGACCTGAGTGGTCGAACCATCCGACGTAGTCAGAGACTAGTGTAGTCGATGATTAGTACTTTTGACCAGCACCGCTCGACATAATGTAATCAACAATCGCATTAGAGAAATTTTAAACACAAAAAGCCCTAACCTGTCGAATCAAAGGAATAGACACCCTACGCACTTTCGACTAGATTTGACCAAGTCCGACAGAAACCGACTACACCATGCAACGACATGGCACGGACCACTCAAACCAAACTCAAACTTTCTTAAAACACGCGTCAATTACTCATCACATACACGGGGTCACCTCCACATGGTCTCTCAAAAATAGCTATATAGCTACTATTGTTCAAACTTTGCATAAATACTATTTGCATACATTTCCCTATGACTTGCTGAGTACTTTACGTACTCACGTCTTTACGCCATTTGTTGATTAGTCATCGAAGAAGACCCAGGGAACACCAAGTTCTACTAGGAAGAGTACTTCGAGGATTATGCAAACTAGGGTGCACTCACCACTCAATTGCCTGTGGGCATGTCAGATGGTTACCACAAGAGTTTTTCTGCTGCAAGTTTATTTTCTATCGTTAAGCCCTGCATGACAATAATTGTAAAACCTTGACCATAAGGTTTGTTGTTACTATTTAATAAAATTTGGTTTATTCATAGCTATTTTGTTGTATGGATATGATTTCATCAATGTTGATGCTGTGTGAACTAGCTACTGATTTTGGGACTAGTTCAGGATACACAAAGGGTCTGAATTTGCAAATTCAGGTCCCGACAACAATTCTCCTTTTTGTAAATAGTTGAAGAAAGTATATGCCATTGTTTGTAGCATTCCCAGTGTATGCGCAATTTAGAAAATATGTATGTAGGTATGCGGTGTGATTATTCTTAGTTATGATCAGTTATATTAGCACCATTTGACACCGGCATTTTATTTTTTTGTTCTGCAGGGAATGACTGCAGGGAACGGGCATGGCACGTTGCTAGAACTATCCTGGGATGGGCAACATTGTTGTGAGTGTGGTCAAGCGATGATGGACCGCCCCCTTTGTTCTCTCTATGAAGCTCGGGAGGATTGGCTTCTCAACGATCGGTACATTCTAGTTCTATGGTAGGCCGGGTTGCTGCCTCTAGCGAGGATGATGCACATTGGACATGCCCAGCAGACGTGCCTGCATAGGTTGTGAGGTCCCACTTAGTTGCGTACTTTCTCTTCATATTCGGATGGGTCATGTTGCCTATGGCTTAGGGAGACTACGCGACATTCGGTTTCGCTGCAGCGAATTACCATGGATCAGAGTTTCCAAGAGGTTCATCATCAGTGCATCACGTATTCACGTGGCACCAGTGCTTACAATTACAGGGGTTTCCTTGCAGTTGTACCTTACGTTAGCCTAACGAAATGTATTTCCCTCCACATGACACCAGCAATTACGTGGAGGACTAGGTGCAGTAGATGTTCAGTGCTCAAGAGATTAGACCCAGTCAATTGTCCGGTACACTAGTTCCTACTTGGCTAGTGGCTACCATCGCAATATGATTTGCACGACGTATGATGCTCCCTGGACTGGCTGACTTTCCCTTAGGACCAGCTTTGTTGCTAGAGCAAGTGGGCAGCAGTCAACCCTTGACCCGATAATGCGTTCAGTGCTAGTTCTTCAGTCCGAACGAGTTGAACTTAATTATGTACTCGTTATACTTTGTTCCCGTTGTAGTAGTTTTAAATGGAATTTATCGATAAGTGTAGTACAAAAAGCACGAGTTTTTGTAGCGGTCCATTCTCAGCCAGCTGCCAAGCTATTACAGCTCGGCAACACACAGACCCGCCACCTGCCGCACTTGGCCTTTTGCTGCCACGCCCGACCGCCCTACTGCATGCCACCGGTCCTGCCGAGCTCCCTAGATGCAACAAGTGATATGTGTCACGTGTTGCGCTTTCCTAGGATATTTTTGTAGAACACACGTTAGGAGACCAAAATTTTTTTTAAAAAAACGTCACTACCGTGCTAAATAGCAAACAGTTCTCTGCGTGATCGAGCATTCAGCACAACGAGAATGTTCCTCCAAGCTATAGCACAGGAGTCACAGAGGTAGGCCCATGAGGACACCACCCATGGGAGGGCCCAGCTGTCAGTCACTTTACGTGGCATTTTTACCGTCCACACTCCCACGCCAATTTTGAAATTTCGAGTCGTTGGGCACCCGGACGCCCCCACCGCAACGGTCTATAGATAAAGCCGTGGCATCCGAACGCTCAAATCCCAAACCAAATCAACGCCCCCTTTCCTCCTTCCCCAGCTCGTCGGAGACGGAGAGAGAGAGAGAGAGCAGCGCCTCGGATCGGAAACCTTCCGGAAGATTCGAGAAGCCTCCCCCGCGCGCGGAGCCATGGACAGGGACAAGCAGAAGCCGGCGCCCGACGTCCCGCTCCTCCTCGCGCTGCGCTGCTCCAGGGCATCGCTCCTCCTCTCCTCCCTCCGCCGGCCCCGTCCACCGACGACCCGCCGAAGCTCCTCCGCCGCGGTGACCCCCGCACCCCCGCTGCTACTCCTCAATTTTCGCAGGATGTGCTTGGTTCCGCCGCTTCTTACTCGTGCGCTTTCTCTCGTTGCAGGATCGCGATCTCCAGGCCGACGGCCTCCTCCGCGCGGAGCTCGCAGCGGCGCGGCGCGAGGCCGCCGGGCACGCTTGGATGTCCGGCGCCGAACTTCTCCTCGTCCTCGCCCTGGTTCCCGTCCTCCTCCTCCTCCTCGGGCTTCTCTCGGCGGCGGCGGTGGCGGCGTAGGGACTGCTTGATCCGCGCGCCGACGAGGTGAGATGCCGCAGCGACCGAATCCGAAGCGTTTGGAGTCGCTTCTCCTTCCTACGCTCCGTGAGTTGCTTCTTCTGCTGTGGTGTTGTTCATAGCTGAGAAGATCCGCTATGGTGTTGTGGTGTTGTGCATGCATGGGTTTTGGTGGTTTCGGGTTGTGTGTGGTAGGTGTTCGATCAAATGGCTGCTCCTGTGTAGATTTGTGTAGAAAGCAGTGCGTTTTGATTGCAAAGTCTTAGTGCGTTTTGATTGCAAAGTCTTAGTGCTCATTGATAGATAAACCCTATGCATAGTCGCACACTGGAAGAGAAGGACGCTTGTCCCATTGATGTGCATGGATGCATTCGTTTTCTGATTGATGCGGCTAGAATGCTAGATGCAGCGTTATGCCTTGCAGTACTTTCGCTGCTTTGCTTTTGTGTGCCATGATTCTTACGAATTGCTGTGGAATGGATTACGCCATGTGAGATCTCTTTTATGAATTGCTCTGGAAAATGGAATATATTGCGCCTTGCTGTGTGGGCAGCTTCAAGAGAATGCATAGCTTTGTTTCTCCAGCATAAATTGTAGGACGACCGGTATGTGCGTACTTTTAAAAACCGGACCGGGCATCGAACCGGAGAGGCCACAAGTTGAACGGTTTAATCCGCGGTTATCCCGTTGAACTGGCAAAAAGTCCGGCTTTTAAAACTATGGGTTTGTTTCCAAAAAAAAGAAAAGAAAAGAAAACCTTGCAGAACAGCAGGGATATGTCATAAGTTGTTCATATGCCTCTTGTCTCTTGCAATGCCAGAGTTAGGCTATGTCTACGTCTAGGATGGATCGGAATCAGCTGGATCCATTGGGGTATGGATTAGGTGAACAGTTTAGCGTTCGGACAATATGTTTGTCTCAAAAATTAGTGTTCATATCCGATCAAACATAGTGTAGTGTATTTACATATACATATTCAAAATTGTGCATGTCTCAAGAATTAGTGTTTCAGATATGTAGTTAATACAGAGGTAATGCAGATGTCATGAACGGCACTGCTAGTGATTAGGCTAGTACTGGACTGTATTTGCCACATTTTACTGAGTGGGGTTCTGCATAAACCCAACTCGTTCTGTAGTCTGAATTGTTCTTATGTCTGAAGAAAAGACGGGATCATTCCGTGTCTACATTGCGCAAGTGTTTGCCAACACCCTCGCCGCTTGCTTTGGAAGTTTTGATTTGATTCTGCCTTGTGTTTATTCTCTAATTTTAGTTCAGCCTCGCAGCTGTTTGATCTGCAGGATGCCTAAAAATCCAGAACTTCAGATGCCTGTTGACTATTGAAGAGGAAGCTACAAATCGTACATATGCTGGATTGCTGTCATCATCTGTTACTAGTTGATCGCACGTGCAAAAAAAATGATAGCCTTATCCAATAGGTAGCTTGTTTCCCATTTGCTTTCTTCCATCTTGCCACCACATTGAAACTGTGATTGGGTTTGTCCGGATTTGGGAGCAATAAAATTGCTCCTCTTCTCGTTGCTTTGCTTCAACTCGCATGCTTTGGTGCCACGGCCTTCTTCGCCCTACCTATGGACATCAAGTAGGCCTACGACAACGACCCAACAAGTAGGTACTCGGCAGCAACAGCAAGATAACTGCCTCCGTGGTCGAGGCACGTCGAGGCGGCGTGGTCGAAGTGCCGTGGTCGAGGCACGTCGAGGCGGCGTGGTCGAGGCACCGTGGTTGAAGTACCATGGTTGAGGCACCGTGGTCGAAGTTCCGTTATCGTGGCTCTGTGGTTGAAGTGCCGTGGTGGAGGCATCGTAGTCCATGTGCCATGGTCGAGGCACCGTGGTCAAAGTGCTGTGGTCAAGGCGTCATGGTCGAAGTGCTATGGTCGAGTAGTCATGGAAGGAGCGGTCATAGTCGAAGTCGAGCGGTCGTACAAGGAATTCTTCGAGGAAATTTGTCTGAACAAAAAACCAAATGTCAACATCAAATTCAAGATAAAAGGGAGATTCTTACCCCCATCGTTTCTAGGGCACTTGTAGTACTCTTTTGCTCTATTCTTCGAGCTCCCTGACACGGCCTAGATCATCTTCATGTGGCACTTTGGGCATGGCACGAGAGGCAGCCCACTGCTAGGCACTGTTGCTGTCAATGACCACTTGGAGTGCGCCTCTGCATGATCCTTTTTCTTGTCCATGGTGTGGCAACGTGAGAGGGAGCAGACACCGTAACCCTAGATGTGCGATCCTTCTTCTTGTCAATGACCACTCGTAAGCTACAGTACCCGATCGGTAGTCGAAGGGTCCGAGTACCGTAGCGATCAAAACGTCCGAGTACCGTAGCAGTCAGAGCATCTGAGTACTATTGAGGTTGGAGATTGTACTCGTAAGAGTACTGTAGCAGATGTACTCTTAGGTCGAGTAGCAGTTGTGGCTCCTCTAAGAAGTTTTTGTTTGCCATTAGAGCTTCGTTCCACAGTATGAGTGATGTCTTTAATAATTCTGCCAAATGGGTTCCTTGTTTGACTTCACATGTTGATTCTTTAGTGATTTTTATTGGAATGCGGAATCTTGAGTTTGTTGTTCTTCCATCTTGGAGCAGAAGCGCTGCAATGCCACATGATTGCCACATGATGCCACTGCAAGTACTATCTTCCCCTCGGATCGTAGCTTTGTCGTAATCGCTTTCCATAGGTATGTTTTCCTAGTACCACTGTAGCCTTTCCACAAATATTTGCTTTCCCAGTCCTTTGTCAATTGATTCCAATATTGCATCGAAGGCCTTTTTTTGGTCTGAATTGAGATTGTTTAGTATGATGAGATGCTCATCCTTTAGTCAATCTTTGTCATAGTTCAACTCTTCGTTTATCAGTTTGTTCCCAAGTTCCTGTAGCTCTGCAGCATTTGGTAGTTCTATGTCTGGATAATCCCTTAGCGACTTTCCCGCTTGTCTCATTAGTTTCTCTATTTCGATCGAGTCATATGACTTTTTTGTGAAGTAGTTAGTTGTAGTATTGGAAAGTTTAGGAGAATTCTTCTTTTGTGCTGCATGTCCTCAGAGAGTGCCTCCCAGGTTGAATCCCATAGATTCTTTGTGTTTGTTACTTCACAATGGGTTATTATTGTGGTGAATAGTTGACGTAGTTGTGTTCCGGATGCCCAGTTGGACTCTTTTGTGTCTCTTATTAGCTTCTTCAGTTTTATCATATAGACTCAGTTTACAATATCAAGTCGATCGGCTGGTTTTTGGTCACCTCCTGCTTTATCTAGCATGTATTGAATCTCGAGCCACTTTGGGTTGCATGTGAATGTTATGAAGATGTCCGGGTATTCAGCCCAATGATAGATTGCCATTGTGTCCTGGACGTTCTGTGCCTTGTTTCTTCTGCTTCCTATAAAACTTGAAGGTAGAATTATCCTCTTTCCAACTTTCTTTGTTCTGGTGTTTCCTCACTCGATTACATCCTGCAATCTACTGTAAAGTTCTGTTCTTAGTTTTCCTTGATTTTTCTTGATCCATTTTAGTCTATTTTGCTCCATGCATGTCCATACATCAACCCAATATTTCAATGATAGATGTCCAGACATCAGGAGGGCCCTTGATTTCTTTGGGCATTGTTGGAGGTAGTAAGCATGGTATTCCAGCATAGTTACATATTCCCTGCCGTATGTAACCCCTTCCTTTTGTTTGTACAGAATTTCAAGTGTAAATCCATCTTCCCCATATGGGAATAATAGTGGGTATTGCATGGACATGAATTTTGGATGGATCTATGATATCCTTTTAGGCACCATATCTTTGTACTCAACAATTATGTCTCATCCTTCGCTCTCTACAGTTGAATCTTTGACCACCAATGTTGCAACCTCGCATGTAGATGGCATGTCGTGCGTCCCATTTGTGGCCCTTTTGTTTATTAATTTGAGCATGGAATCACGGTACTCTTCTTTTTTGAACCTATCCCTTGCCATTCTAAATGATTTTGCTAGGATGTTCTCATCAAGCATTTTTTGCAAGCCGGCTATGATGCTCGAATCCACTGATGATGTCCTATCGCTGCATTTATCCTATTGGCCACCTCATTTTCAGTGTCATAGATGTACATTTGTGTGAAGTGTGGTTTGTTGCCTTCTTCAGGTAAAAGAGTTCAATGTGGTGGTAGTTCTGGCCATGCAATCGAAAAAACGTATGGTCCTTTTCCATTGTTTATTTATTTGTCCACAATTCCTCCCATTGATGTGAATGAAAATATTGAGTTGTAAGATCTGATGTTATGCTTAAAGTTTGTTGAATCATTCCCTGCGCTTTTTAATAGATTCATGAGGTAAGTTGGAGGCTCTTTTAGTGATGACAGACTGATTTTTCCTTGTTTGCAGCATATTCCAAAAGAAGGTCTTTTGCTTGCTCTATTAGATCTTAATATTTATTCATACCATAGTAGTGCATTACAGTATTGCCAGTTGTATGTTGGCTTTCCAAAGTTTCATATGTTGCTATTGCCGTCCCTATAAGTTGTGCTACTGCTGTTAGAGGATTGGATGTTGATTTCTAGGTTATTTTTCAAACTATCTCTTCTTGCACGCTTTGCATCCCTAGTTCCTGAACTTTTGTCCTTTCTCTTCATTCTTAATATTTTTGCGTTGGTTATGCCTGTTTTGTCTGCAGTCTTAGCTCATTTTTTGCTTCTATTAAGTTGTAGTTGTTCTTTCCTCCTTTTTCTAGCTAGTCTTGCTATTTCTTTGGACATGATTATCATTTCTTTGCTTCATAATGACCTGTGAACATATGTGCATGTCAGATTATGATATGTAATAGACTAATTATTACTGTCAAATGTTAATTGTTAACCTTAGTGAGTTGGATCCTACTCATTGGATAGCAATAGTTCAACCTTACAATTACTATTAACTGGATAGAATTTTCTTTATTTCATGTGATTTACTTAAAGTTGCAATATTGAATGATGTTTCTTGCCTGGTAAAGACAAAAGAGCAATGTTTCTTCGAAATTTGATTAATGTCAATTAGAAAAGTAGAGCTCAATCACTATATGAATCAATAGGATCATATCTCTTTTTTAAAAAAATGATGGGATCTAGCAATTTTTTGTAGTATTTTGATCCATGAGTGGTGAATATTTGTTCTGGAGGAAGTCTTTACAATCTGTTGTTAATTACAAAAGTAAATGGAAATTAGTATTGAAAAAATATAATGATTACAATAGAGGTTAAATAAATCTATTAAAGAATAAGCAAAAAGATATGTCGTGATAATGTCTCCTTGATAATTTCATCAGGTAGAGTCTGTATGACGTTATCTATTGAATGATGCAACCATGAACTTCTTTAGACAAACATGATATTATGTCGATTATATGTAGTGTAATATCCGGACTTTATAAGTGTCCTAATATTACAAAAATACTAATTGTATTTGAATAGGAATATTATTAATTGTATTCGAATAGGAATACTTATTATGATCAAATCGCCTTATCCGAATCGAGTTTATCTTAATTAACTCGAGTAAGCCTTTTTCATTTCTCTGTTCGCTGCTCTCTCAAATCTCCACTAACTCATCCTTATCTTCTTTTCTCTCACATCTCCACTAACTCATCCTTATCTTCTTTCCTCTTTGACTCCTCCCATCGATTTGGCTCACGACCATGTCGTGGCCTTAGTGTTCCTAGTTGGCCAACTACTGGTCGGTTAGCTCCATCTCTGGAGTACTGTAGCAGTCGGTAGTCATAAGCTACAGTACCTGGTCGGTAGTCAGAACTGCAGTACCTGATCGGTAGTTGGAACTACATTCCTGGTGGGTAGTCAAAAGAATTCGAGTACTGTAGCGGTCGTAACTACAGTGAACCGGTCGTAAGCTACAGTACCTGGTCTGTGCTCGAAAGACCTACATGGTCGAACACCCGTAGTACCGGCTCTGTGTGAACGGTATGACCGTAGTTGCATCGAAGCCACATGGTTGAATTGGTGTGGTTGAGGCGCCGTGATCATAAGTCGTGGCTGGGCGTTCGAGTAATGATTGTAACTTAAGTCAATGAGTTGTCTGAGCCGTGCGGATCATAGAGAAGATCTCGGACAGTGGCATGAGAATAGGTCCCAGTTGTTAGCTAGTGGAATTAGTAGGTGCGTGGAGTATAAGTCACATGATCGTGTGTGCGTGAGGCTTATTTAAGCCATGTACTTCCTGTTAACCAATGTAAGAGCAGTCGTATGTAAGAGATAAAAGAAAAGCAAGCAAGTTGAGTTTGCATTGGCAAAATTTTTCTCCATGTCTCTGTGTTTGTTCTCGTGTGCATGTGTAAGTTGTGTCCACGTGCTTGCGTGTGTTTGATCCTAGGGGCAAAGCCAACACTTGGTATCAGAGCAAGGTGCAAAGTGTGGAGTTACTTCCCGGTGATGGCTCACCGATCCGTAGCATGTCAACGCGGCTCCATGTGTGGAGTAGCAGTGGCTTTGAGCAGCACAGGTGGGCTACAATGCGTGAGCGGCGTCGATGGTGAATGACATTCTTGCACCATCAACAGCATCATAGTGTAAGATGTCATAAACATGCCAATGTCTAAAGTAGCAGCAGTATTGTCGAAGTGTGTGAGTGAGAGAGATGGCATAGTAGGAGTGTTGCATGTGTCGTTTATCTGTTTGAGCATGTAGGTGTGTTACATACATGCGCATATTTGTGTTATGGTAGTACATGCAGGTAAGTCAGTGTATGATGCATGTGAGTGTGTGTGAGTTTTTGTACTTGTGTCCAAGTTCTCATGTATGTAAGCTCTGATGAGAATCTCCGTCGCTATCAAGATGTGTCAGCAGTGAAAAACAATTGGAGTTGAAAAAGTGGTCGAAGTCACCGGCAGTGAAGAAGTGAAAGACGTCGGCAAGTTGTGTTACTGGTGGCATGGTCAGCAAGAAAAAGGCAAAACTTGAAGCGTAGTCATTTTTGCCCCCCCCCCTGTAGTAGAGAAATTCCCCACTTTGGCCCCCCTCCAACGAAATTCCCCACTTTGGCCCCCCTCCAACGAAATTCCCCTTTTGGCCCCCCTCACATAGCTGTCGACCGCACAAAGCACATGGTGTGGCCCATGAGCGTGCCACCCCTTGCTGGCATGGTCCCCTACCTTGTGAGCGTCTAGCGCGACACCCGGCCATCAAATGTTAAGCAAACATAACTTTACAAGAGCATTAAGTTGCCTGATTCGCTGTCAATGTCAATGAATGGCAGGTCATTTCTGCACTTAGTTCGAAGAGTTGATATATCATGTAAGCCTTCTAGTTTTAACTTTGGTATTTTGCCAAAAAAATGGCTAAATGAAGTTATAGGTTAACATGGGGGCTTCCGAAGGAGAATTCAATTAGTAATGGAGGCATAGATAGATGTTGTGCGCTGCATATAGCAAACGCTCTATTGAATACTAATATAGTGCACACATTTGCTATTTTCTAGATCTCTCAGTGGGCCGCACGTCCGAGGAGTTGGCTGAGTCAGAGAAGTCGGTCCTCTCAGGTATTCTATGTGGGACACTACATTTGTAGGCTACATGTACTCGTATTCTCTTCAGATTGAATTGTGTTTTGTTTGTTAGAGTGTATTGTGTTATACCTAAACACAATTTCCTTACTTTTCCTATTGTATCCCTAATGGGGAGCTCCTCATATACAGCTCGAATTGTTGATTTCCTACTTTGTCCTGAACAGGAGCTCCTCGTATACAGTTCGGATCATTTTGTAAAGTTTTTTTCCTTTGATTTTCCTATTCTATCCCGAACGCCTTCTTTTCTACTCTATCCCCAACGATGGTTTTGTAAAGTTTTCCCCCTTGATTTTCATATTTTATCTCGAATGCCTTCTTTTCTACTCTGTTCAGAATGGGAGCTCCTCATGTACAGTTCAAATTGTTCTGTAAAGTTTTTTCCTTTGATTTTCCTATTCTATCCCGTACGCCTTTTTTTGCTTTGTTGATCTAGATCCATCTCAACCGTTATAATTTAGACCCACATCAATTGACGGTACATATCTTTTTTCTTTTTTGCTCTAATTAATGTGGTAATTTATACTCTTTAAGAGCGAATGTGGTGATTTCTTTGGACTCTGCTTTAATAATATAATAGATACTGTCGTGTTAACTGGTGGTAGGATCGTTGAGCAGGTAACACATGATGCTCAATCATCAGGGCGTTCCTAGGAGAGTTTCTTGGTCGTTGGGTAATCTTGACGCTTGAAGAACCTGTCGGTTTTTTGGGGTGCCTGCGTTGTCAGTATTGGAAATGGCTCAGCTCTACCAAGAGGTCCACGAACATTTCTAGAAGTTGATAGCTGCACCAGCTTTTGCTTTGGCTTTGTCTTATTTTTACGTTCACTGCTCCTCCCGCTGCCTGATGAATGACGCCCCGATTTCAAACCAGAACCCTTTGCAAAATTTACATCGCTGCATGGCAAGGGCACAGATAGCACACTCCGAGGAGAAGGCTCACTGCAGCAGGGCATCGGGCAAGAGTACGCTTGGTAAAGGGCAAGGCAAGTTGTTTTGCAGCCTTGTTGGCAGACCTACTCACACTAGCGTTGGGACTAGAACCAACTCGCCCGCCCCTATGTTTTCTTGCCGCCACTGGTCCGGGCCTCCGGACCGCGCCACGCTCGGGACAACCTCTAGACTCCATCCGCGCCGAAGTCCTCGGGTCTGTACCACCTCCGAAGTGCTCGCGTCCGGACCGCCTCCGAGAATCCGATATCCTTACGTCTAGACTGCTTCCAGAGTCCTGTCCGAATAGCCTCCAAAGTCCCCCCGGGTCCGCGACACCGATTGCGACGGCCTCGTCGACCGAATTTTGGATATTTCTAGCTCTCTCTACCACGTTAATATCAAATTTGACTACCAGACCACCATAATACATCTAGCCCCTTTTCCGACCGCACGACTT
Source organism: Dendrocalamus latiflorus (assembly GCA_017311315.1). Classification (NCBI taxonomy): domain Eukaryota; kingdom Viridiplantae; phylum Streptophyta; class Magnoliopsida; order Poales; family Poaceae; genus Dendrocalamus; species Dendrocalamus latiflorus. The sequence continues at coordinate 17,586,811 of CM029667.1, forward strand.
CGAGAGCGTGACACGTGTTAGTCGTGTGATCGGGGACCGCACGACTATACTGTTCATCGTAGTCGTACGCTCGGGGACCGCATGACTACACTTGTCACGATTTTTTATTTTTTCTGTACCATAAAGCAAATAAAACCAAAAAAGATGTTCACAAATTTTCTGTACCATCCACCGCATGACTAATGTTCTTTTCTGTACCGTCCATCGTATGATTAATATACTTTTCAGTACAAAAAAATTAAAAAAAATCATGAACAGTGTAGTCGTGCGGTCCCCGACCGCACGACTAACATGTGTCACGCTCTCGGAGTCGTGCGGTCGGGAAGGAGGCTAGATTTGGTATTACGGTGATCTGAAAACTAAATTTGGTATTAACGTGATACAGAGAGCTAGAAATAACCAAAATTCTAGTCGACCTGGGCGAGTCCACCTTCCGCGGTTGTGGCTGCCAGGAACAGTGGGCTCGAGGTCGGTCTGCGCGCCGCCTTCGAGCTCCCTCTGGTCCAGGCCTCCAGTCTCCCTCTGGTGTCTAATCCGCTCCATCCATCCGCACCTGCTTCGCCCCGCACACCCCTACGCCGACCACCACTAAGCCCTGATCAACTCGGCTTCGGCTTCTGGCTTCTGGCTTATTTTTTACTATTCATAAGTTTCGTCTTTTTCTGAACTTTTGGCTTTTTGTTGAGCTTTTTTGCCGGTTCTTTTTTTTCCCGTATTTGTTTATATTATACGTAATAGGCTAACATATTTTTTATATTTTTAAATTTTTTAAATTTAATTATGCTAAATAAGGCTCTGTCAGTTACAGTGCTTTTTTCAGCCAGTTACAGTATTTTCAGTCATAAGCCATGAGCTTTTCAGCCGAACCGATTACCACCAGATTGGCTTGATGTGTGTGGTCTTGGGTCGCAGCTGGCGAAGCAACTCTTGGCGTTCACCTCGTCAAAGGAGAGAACTACGTAGCTTTGGTCTCTTCTGTACACCCCTACTCTGTCACTAGACTTGCACTAGCATGCAGCAGGAAGAGAAGAGACCAAAGGAGAGATCGCCCATGAGGGATGCTGTAGCTGAGATGCACAGAATAATTAAGGGCTTGCTATGTTGCAGAAGTATCTAGGCAACGTAGTTCTGAGTGATGTAACAGTAGTGCCATGTGCTTGACCTTTAGCTTCACAAAAAGACAAACATTGGTGAATAATGTTGATTGTTCAGGGAAGCAAGGAGCGCAAGATACGAAAAAAAGTAGTTCGAGTTTATCGAGTATTTAGTGTTTCAGGGATTATAGTAGTAGCCTAGTAAGCCTCTCTGACCAAGGTTGGAAATATCGGTACCTTTATGCATTGATTTGATTTAAAGAGGACGATAAGAGATGTCTGAGGAGAATTGAGAATCATCACCAGAAGATAATAAGTTGGTATCTTGACATCCATAAGTTGAAATAGACTTTGAGCTATCAAGGAATTTATAGAAAGAAGAGTCTTGTGATCGAGAATAATCTCAGACTAATATGTACTACCTAACCTGGATGTCCTACAAAATGTGGGGACATCCTAAGATAATAATTAATACATTTTAGTTCATATGACCTCGAGCTTCATGCCGGCGGCGTTGTGGCCGGGGACACCGCAGATGTTTGAGCGCTTTCCCCGGGGTGGTGAGCTTGTCGGTGGTGCTGCCCCGTTTAGGTGGCAATGGCGTTGCTGGGCGAGTAGGCTCAGAGTCGTTGTTGGAGGCAGTGTAGTGGGCCGGTGAGGTTGGAAGGGTGTGTGCGGTGGTGTGCCTTCGTGGTTCCGTGCTCTTCTGTGGTGTTGGTTTAGGCTGGATCCGTGGCTCATGTCGCTGGATCTGCTCAATGGTGGCGCATAGGCGTCACATAGTGGTTTCTACAGTGGCAGATATTGCAGGGTGCGGCTCGTCGAGGAGTTCAAGGGTGGCTATGCCATGGCTTTGAGGCGTGCAGGACCTCGATGTGTTGGTGGTGGTCTATTTTTTGTGTGGGTAGTGCGTGGGGTGCTGTGGAGGTGCTGGCGAAAGCCTTGCCGGTGATCTTACCGGTCTCGACAACGATGACGCCATCGGACGCCATTTTCCTTCCTGGAGGTGTTGTCATGGTACTACATAGCCCTCATGTTTACTGATCTCCAGGTGAAAAACTAGCCTCGGTGAGGCGGGCGACGTCGGCGACCCTCGTCGCCTCTGTGGAGACGTCGCCTCGCAGGTGTATCTTCACGCAAAGTAGACCAAAGTTTGGATGGCTCATTCGGATGAGGATAGAGACTTGGTTGAAAGCAAGGACGATGAAAGAGTTCTGAAGCTTAGTCTTTCTAGCTTTTTTCATTGTCTTCAAGATGTTTTTAGTGTTGTTTTATGTTCCTCAGTTTTGAGGCTTTGAGCCTAATAGCTCGTGTAACTTTTGGCTGTGTATATCCCTCGTGGATATAGAGGCCGGATATTATATCCTTTATCTAAAAAAATAGTTAATTTACCATAAAAAAAATAGTATATCCCTCGTGAATTTATGTAGTCATAAATTCAAATTTACATTTGAGAAATTTCGGTTACAAACCGGTAACCGCCGGTTTTTTTAACCCTTTTCCTAACTACATTCGGTGCACCATTTCTTATCCGGAAATAAAAGATAGAAATAAAGTTCCTGTGACTATTTTTTGAGCAAAAGAGAGGAAGAGTTAAGAGTCCAGCCTATTTTTTAAGAGTAAATTGTATTTTAAACCAAGTAACTTGCCATTTATTTTAATTTGCACCAGGGTTAACACATACTATCACTTGAACCAGGATGGATCAAATAAAATTTCATTTTACATTAGCCTAACCTTATTTGGCTCAAACCAGCACATAACAATAGGTTGGTATATACAATTTTGATTGCTTAGTTCCTTCAATCTAATTGCCTTGTTTGGGACTGAAATTGATTGGCTAGTGTAAAGTAAAATTTTACTTAGTTCACTCTGGTACAAAGTAATTTTTTTGAAGAAATAGTCATTACTGTTTATTCATATGAGAAGAAATAAAGGTCTAAGAAAAGACCAGGTACAAAAAAATACAACTACAATTGCCCAACAAGACAAAAGTCCATGGCAATCACACTTAATGCCGACAAGGATGCCAAACACAGTTGATAAGCACCACCACTCAACCTAACAAGTGTTATTGTCGCCACCCATCACGCTTACGACTCGGCTGCTCTGACTTCATCGCAGCACACCTTGTGGCAGCATGCATTAACACGGTGACAACCTCACAGCAAAGGGCCTTCGTTGACGAACGCAAGCTTACCAGCAAAACCACACTACCACCAAGACAGCACCGCTCGCCGCGCCGCCCTGACACTAGTGCCACACCAGGAACTAGTAAGAAGAATGGTAGGTCTGGACTATGCACCGAGGTGCGAGGAAAGCTCAACCATAACCAGGGAAGGAAACAACGCTGAGAGGACGATCATCGCCGATGGACAAGCACCAACCAATGCGAGAGCAATGCACACATGGAAAACAAGAAGGATAGGGCAGGTGGTCCAAGGCAACGCCTCCAATGAGGGAACAGCGTCGAAGGCGTCGCCGTCACCCGATCCGGCAAGAGCTGGATCTGAGCTTTTCACCCTAGACAAATGCCACAACACCCTGCGGTGAGTGGGGTACAGCTCTAAGACGATGCCTCCAAGGAGGGAAACAATGCTCGAGGATGTCGTCATTGTCAAATCCTGCTAAAGAGAGTAAGATCTAGGGTTTTTACCGAGAGCATGGCACCACACCACACGGAGCAAGCCCGTCACCCACCACGGTCCGAGTGTGACCGCCTCACAAGGCCGCCTAGCACAAGAATAGCACCGCTCACTGACATCTCCCTCTACCTCCACCAACTAAAAGCCACACAACCCCGCCTGGCCATGCACCAGTTGACCCCAATCCAACACCGAAGCGGGGCACCTGTCGTAGACGATGTCGTGACGGCTTCAACGGTAAGGCCGGCCTCCCCCTGCAGGCCAACAATGGTAGTCGGTTGGGAACCCCACACCAGCCAGTCACCACCGAAGAGCACTACCATTGCGGACCTCCACCAGACGGAAGTGCCAGATCTGGATCGTGAGCACACAACGCCGCAATCCGGGGCCGCCACTCCCATGAAGGGTCAAGCGCTACCGCACTGCTACACACGTCTTCGTCCGCCTCTGCCAACTAGCGACACCACCGTCTGCCAGCCGGCCACAACCCTGCTCGGCCATGCACGGTTGGCCCCCGATCCTACACCAAAGCATGGCGCCCACCGTAGACGATGTCATGGCGGCTTCAACAGTGAGGCCAGCCTCTACCACACAGGTCAACGGTGGCAGCCGATCGGGAACTCCACACCGACCAGTCACCAACATAGAGTGTTGCCATGGCGGACCTCCACTAGATGAAAGCGCCAGATCTGGATCGTGGGTGCACACCGCCGCAATCTGGAGCCGCCACTTCCGCGGAAGGTCAAATGCTATTGTGCTGCCCAGCCCAGCACCGATGCTGCCCAGCCCAGCACCAACGCCGACCACCGAAACCAAAGATTTGCCACACAACCACTACGTTTTAACCACACGCGACCACTATGGTCCGTCACACCGCCACATCGTCTCCAGCTAGATCCGCTAAGGAGGAGGGCAGATCCAACCTGATCTGACGGGAAGGAAGCAAGACCAAACTAGATCTGGGTGGGACACCAAACCCACACCGCCAGCTAACCATGTGGCCCGCACCAGCGCCACACCCACCACCAAGCTCTGCCGCCACCGCCGCTTGCCGACAGCGATGGCGAGAGAGAACATGTTGGTGAGGGGTGATTTTGTGGGGCAACTGAGTCGCCCCTAAGTCGCTTGGGAGCGGCTCAAGAGGCGTGTTTTTGAGTCCACTATCGCAAACAAACGATTTAGTTATGCGGTGCAAAATGCAACTTACTCATTTTTATAAGATTTACATGTCAATATACCAATTATGAAAACATGTGCATTGAGAGAGAAAAAATGATGATCAACTATGCTTTTACGTAATTGACAAACATAGAAAAGGAAATGTATATACGATTAGCCGAGAAGAAATATGTAGTTTTTTTCTCTGGGAGTATTATAGTAATAGCTTAGGCTTAGTACCATATTGATTTTGGTCTAGACTAGGAGTCCTCATGTACTCTGCACATATGGCCCTTGGCCTACAACATCAAGACAACAGTTTTTTCTATAACAACATCGTAATTTGTAGCTTTCATAAAGTAAATGCACGAAGATGTTAGGAGGAAAAGAATGCTGTCTTTACCTTGATTTTCCTGGGAAAAGGCTTGAATTTATTCATTCTTGCCCTTCCCCTTTCCTTATTTAATGCTACATCTCAATACAAGAAGGCAAACAGGTCAATACAGTCGACACCTAAGATTTGAGTTACCTACTTGTAAGAAGATAACAAGTTACATATGACACTCAAATGTTAACAAGCTACATCTGATACTCCAATGCAACAAGACTTTCGACACCCGCTGCAACCTGCAACCACAGAGTGCAAAGGAAAACAATGATCTTATTGACCGGAGCACTGGGTGTTTCATGGAAATCCATAAGAATTTTTATTGGGTCTTTCGTACAGTCTTTCCATCTGGCAATGCCTTCCAATAAGTTATGTTCCGCGTTAAGCTGTTGCACCAAATCAACAGCCTGAAACTTCAATATGATAAAAATTGTGTTCTATCTCAGATCCAATTACAAGATACATTTAAAACAAAATTTAAGGATTTATTAATCAAATTGAGCTAGGCAAAAGAAAATAAAATTTTTAAAAACAGCTACGCAGACTGATGGCGAAGGTCCTAATGTGACTACAAATCTATATAAATAAAAACAATCGATAAGATTCAAGGTATTTCCTCCGTTTTGAGGTAAGAAAATTTTATAATAATTCTAAAAAGAAAAAATCCTTAAAATTCTCAAGGAAAAAGAGAAACATCTCTACCACTTATTTTTGGTGATGTTAGATTATAATGATGCAAATTAATCATATATGTATTTAGAGTTGTATAACAAATGCAATTGTATTTTAATTAGGGGTAGTAGAGTTTGATACCAAAGATAATTATATCATAGCATCTAGCCTCGCAATTTAACGGGTAAATCTCCTAGTTACTCATGAATACAAGCATCTGCTCTCTAAAACAATTTCAAATTGTTCAGAGTGCATGTTTTCTAAAATATCACCAGAAAAGCCAGAGCAAGAGCAAGTTAGCTATAAGCAAACATGCCTTAAATTTAATGAAATGATGTTTCTTAGCCATGATGAACTGCAAATTACATATCACTAAATCTTTTGATGATTAAAATGTTAAACACACCTTGGAGAAGAATTTGACAACACTAAATCACTGGAATGATGCTTCCTTTCTCTTCACCATTTTCATGGATGCAGGCATTAGCACTGATCAATGTTTAATTGGCCATATCCATTAATCCCACAGGTCTAAGGCCTTACAGCAAGCTTACAACAAAATCGACAATGAAAACTCTCGTGCATCTTTTCTGGGTGAAATCAGCAGGGGGCACCCGACCTTACATTGATATTAGAGAATTAAAGATACATAGGTTCTTAGGAAATGCTTTGTGTCAAGCCTTTCCAGATCACCAAATAATACCACACATCATCTAAACGTACACAAAATGAATTTTGCCACCTTTTCAGGTGCCCAAATAATTCCAGGAGTGCTTCCAGAACTTCTCTTTTATTTGTTCTGTACCGCAGCACATCAACTTCCTGTATGCAGTTCAAGGTATTTCTGAATCAGGGACTACATTACAAACGTTTCTGTTTCTGTTCAGAGACAGCTTCCGAGGTCCAAGCTTCCACCCTGGTCACTGTCGGACGTGTTGATTTTAGGTTGACACTTAAACCGTTCAATCCCCCTTTTACCATCTCCGCAAGTGAACTGCCTGTCATATGCAAAAACACTTTCACTTAAACCATTCAATCCCCTTCTACCATCTCTGCAAGTGAACTGCCTGTCATATGCAAAAACACTTTTGTCCTTGGCACAGTTGCATACTATGTGAACTCAAAACAAAAAGGCGTGAAGTACTTTCTTCAGACAGACACCCATATCGGCAGTTCGCTGTGTTGATTTCACGCATCTTTATGAGACTATGTCACTCGGATTCTGTCCTTCAGAGCCAACCACAGGGAAATCCTGTTTCATTACCGATATGTTACGGCAAACATGTACTACAGTTGCATCCTTAAAACACCTCCATACACTGCTATCATCTCACAAAATTCCCTTCACTGACTAAGGGCAGTTTTTGGCTTCTGTCTATCATGTGCCAATTACCTCCACAGCCCTCAAAACATTCAGCTAGGGGACTAAGTGTTATGACCGGGATCACGTATGGGCGCCGGACACGCACACAGGGAGGAGCATCAACCAGCAATTAGAAGGCCTTGGGCCCATAAGACTTTCCTTCATTACGTTATTTCCTTCCTTCATTAGGTTTAATATCTTTCTATCCATAAGCAATAGGATTCAGATTGATTAGCAATCCAGATTGAATTCAGATTGATTAGCAATCTAGATTGATTTGTAAGGGAGGATAAATAGCCTCACCTAGGGATTGAATAAAGCAAGCAGAGCAACTTCTAGTTGCAGGCTTCTCCTACGGAAATCTCCTCCTCTGTTCTGCGTGTGCCCTAGCCTCACGGCTCCCTCACGCCGCCGCGCGGGGCTCAGGCCTCGACCGCCGGTGTTCCACCGTTACTCCCTCCGGAGTCTCCGCCATTCCATAAGCCCTACCAATCTGGTATCAGAGATGCCAGGCGAGGAGGGCGGCAAGCAGCCGAAGGAGCCGTCGCCGCCGCCGACCGATCCCGTCGCCAAGGCTCTGGCCACGCTCACCCAGCAGTTGGCGACTCTCTCCGCGCGCATGGAGGCTCTGGAATCCCGGCCGGCAGCGCCCACCACCGTCGCCTCCACCGCCGGTTTCCCCTCCACCCTTCCCGCCGCCACCACGTCCCCGATTCCCATACACCACATCCAATTCCCCCACTCGCCATCACAGATTCCCAGTATGCTGCCGCTTCCTTCGAGGTCGCCCCTCATGACTGGACTGGAGACAGGGTCCGGCAGTACCAGCGCCGGTCTGGGCGCCCCCCCCCCCCCCGCTTCCACAAGCTCGAGTTCTCCACCTACGACGGCAAGGAGGATCCTCTCCATTGGATCAACCGGTGCGAGCAATTCTTCCGTGGCCAGCGCACCCTGGCCTCGGACCGCGTGTGGCTTGCATCGTACCACCTTACGGGTGCCGCCCAGACGTGGTATTATGCCCTGGAACAGGACGAGGGCATGCCTTCCTGGGAGCGCTTCAAGGAGTTGTGCCACCAACGCTTCAGGCCGCCAATTCGCGCCAATCGCTTGGCGGAACTCGCGCGGTTACCGTTCATCTCCACCGTCCAAGATTACCAGGAGCGTTTTAATGCGCTTCTCTGCCACGCGCCGCAGCTCCTACCAACCCAGAAGGTGGCGTTATTCACTGGCGGTCTTCCGGAACACATTAAGATCGACGTCGAACTCCGGGAACCACGCGATCTGCAGACGGCGATGCACCTTGCGCGGGCATATGAACGCCGCGCCGAGACGACACCTCCGGCGCCGCTGCAGCGACTGCCCCGGCCTCCTCTGCGACCGCCGCTGCCCCTGCCTACGCCGCAGCGTGCCGCCACTGTACCCTCGGCGACGCCGGTGCAACCGCCAGCCCTGACGCCACCAGCACCGTCGGCGTCTGCACTGCCGGCTCCATCCCGGCCGTTTCGCCGCCTCTCCCCGACCGAATTGGCCGACCGTCGACGGATGGGGCTGTGCTACAATTGTGATGAGCAGTATGTCCGTGGCCACAAGTGTCAGCGGCTGTTCTTCATTGAGGTGACCGACTTCTTGGACGACGACACCGCCGAGGACTCCAGTGAGTTGGCAGTGGACACAGCCGCGTCTGACTTGCCGGTGGTCTCTCTTCATGCGATCGCCGGCATTCGCACGGAGGACACCATGCAACTCCATGTCCACATCCAGGGCCACCGGCTCTTGGCGCTGCTCGACTCCGGCTCCACCCATAACTTCATTAATGCCGGGGTCCTACGCCAACTTCAGTTGGCGACGTCGGACAGCGCCAATATGCGCGTCGCGGTGGCCAATGGTGACCGGGTTCCCTGCAAGGGAGTAGCCCGCGATGTCGCCATGAGCGTCGGGCCCGAGGATTTCTCCATCAACTGCTACGGCATCGACTTAGGCGGGTTCGACCTCGTCCTCGGTGTCGATTTTCTCCGCACCTTGGGACCCATCCTTTGGGACTTCGAGGACCTCTGCATGGCCTTCTGGCGAGACAACCGGCGGGTCTTCTGGAAGGGCCTGGGCTCCTTCCGCGACAACGCTATACAGCCGGCCCTTCGTACCATCACCGGGGCGTCTCACCAGCCCCTATTGGACCGCCTTCTGCACCAATACAACTCGATTTTCGCAGAACCACGGGGTCTTCCACCGGCCCGGCCCTATGATCACCGCATCCACCTCTTACCGGGTACTGCGCCGGTGGCCGTCCGTCCCTACCGCTACCCACAGTTGCAGAAGGATGAGCTGGAACGCCAGTGCACCGCCATGATGGAGCAGGGCATCATCAGGCCGAGCACCTCACCATTCTCTGCGCCGGTCCTCTTGGTCAAGAAGGCGGACGATTCATGTCGATTCTGCATTGACTACCGTGCACTCAATGACAAGACTTCCAAGGACAAATTTCTGATACCAGTCGTCGATGAGCTCCTCGACGAGCTCCATGGCGCTCAGTTTTTCACCAAGCTGGACCTTCGTTCCGGTTACCACCAGGTGCGCATGCACCCGGCAGACATTGAGAAGACAGCCTTCCGCACCCACCACGGCCACTTCGAGTTCCTCGTCATGCCCTTCGGCCTGTCCAATGCGCCGGCCACGTTCTAGGCCCTCATGAACGACGTCCTCCGTCCATTCCTCCGCAGGTTCGTTCTCGTGTTCTTCGACGACATACTCATCTACAGTTCGTCGTGGTCCGAACATTTGCAGCATGTCCACCTCGTCTTCGACGCACTCCGCGCTCATGCCTTGCACCTAAAGCGCTCTAAGTGCTCTTTTGGGGCGTCTGCGGTAGCTTACCTCGGTCACGTCATCTCCGTCAACGGCGTCGCCATGGACAGCGACAAGGTGGCCGCCGTCGCCTCCTGGCCAGTGCCCCGCTCGGCCCGGGGACTGCGAGGGTTCCTGGGCCTCGCTGGCTACTACCGGAAGTTCATCCGCGACTTCGGCACGATAGCGGCTCCACTCACAAGGCTCCTGCGCAAAGACGCTTTCACCTGGACGGAAGAAGCGGCCGCAGCATTCCAGGCGCTGAAGCAGGTTCTGACTACGGGACCGGTCCTACAAATGCCCGCTTTTGATCAGCTGTTTATCGTCGACTGCGACGCCTTAGGCACGGGCTTTGGCGCCGTCCTCCACCAGGGCGCCGGTCCCCTGGCCTTCTTCAGCAGGCCGTTTGCTGCCCGCCATCTCAAACTGGCGGCCTATGAGCGAGAGCTTATTGGCCTGGTACAGGCCGTCCGCCATTGGCGACCTTACCTATGGGGACGCCGCTTCCTCATCCGCACCGACCATTTTAGCCTCAAGTTTCTGTTGGATCAGCGACTCTCGACGATTCCGCAGCATCAGTGGATCAACAAATTGTTCGGCTTCGACTTCACTGTGGAATACCGCCCCGGGCGCCTCAACACGGTGGCAGACGCACTTTCACGCCGCGACTCGGACTCCCCTGCGATCCATGCTCTCTCGGGACCTTCATTCCACCTCTTTTACGAGATCCGCGCCGCGACAGCCACCGACGAGGAGGCGGGCCGCCTCCGCCAGCAGCTCCAGGACGGTGCAATTGGGGCGCCCTGGCGCACAGCCGACGGCCTCCTGCTACATGGCTCGCGCGTCTTCGTGCCGGCGCAGCAAGACTTGCGCCATCAAGTGCTCTCCCTGGCCCATGCGGTGGGTCACGAGGGCATCCAGAAGACACTCCAACGCCTGCGCGCGGACTTCTACATGCCTGGCGACAGGGCGGTTGTGCGGGATTATGTGCGCTCATGCCTCACCTGTCAGCGCAACAAGACAGAGACCCTGCAGCCGGCCGGCTTATTGCAGCCCCTCGACGTGCCATCCCAGGTGTGGGCAGACATCTCGATGGACTTCATTGAGGGCTTGCCGAAGGTACATGGGAAATCAGTGATCCTCACCGTCGTCGATCGCTTCTCCAAGTACGTGCACTTCATCGCGCTCGGCCACCCATATTCTGCCGCATCCGTCGCCCGGGCCTTCTTCGATGAGATCGTCCGCCTCCACGGTTTCCCCACCTCCATCGTCAGCGATCGCGACCCGGTCTTCACTGGTCACATGTGGCGCGACCTCTTCAAAATGGCCGGCGTCAAACTCCGTATGAGCACGGCCTTCCACCCCCAGACGGACGGCCAGTCCGAGGTCGTCAACAAGGTCATTGCTATGTACCTACGCTGCGTCACGGGTGATCGGCCTCGCGCTTGGGTCGACTGGCTGCCATGGGCGGAGTATTGCTACAACACTTCATTCCACACCGCGATGCGCACTACTCCGTTCCAGGTGGTCTACGGCCGGCCTCCTCCGCCTCTATAGCCGTACACAGGCGGCGCGGCCAGGACTGACACGGTGGACGCTCTCCTGCGCAACCGTGATGACTTTCTCGCAATGGTCCGCGATCGCCTCCTCCAGGCGCAGCAATACGCCAAGCGCTACTACGACGACCACCATCGCGACTTGGAGTTCGCGGTGGGCGACTGGGTCTGGTTGCGACTCCGCCACCGACCAGCACAGACGTTGGACCCCCGGCCCAAGGGGAAGCTCGGTCCACGCTACGCGGGACCGTTCCAGGTCCTGGAGCGGGTCGGCCAGGTGGCCTACCGTCTCCAGCTGCCGGAAGGAGCCAGACTTCATGATGTCTTCCATGTGGGGCTGCTCAAGCCGTTCCACGGCGATCCTCCATCGACGATGCCTCCGCTACCGCCTATGCACGAAGGTCGCCTGCTGCCCGCCCCGGAGCGCGTCCTCCGCGCTCAGCTTCGCCGCGGTGTCTGGCATGTCTTGGTCCACTGGCGCGGCATGTCCAGCGATGACGCCACTTGGGAACAGCTGCCGCACTTCCAGGAGAACTACCCCGATGTTCAGCTCGAGGACGAGCTGTTTGCGGAGGCCGGGAGAGATGTTATGACCGGGATCACGTATGGGCGCCGGACACGCACACAGGGAGGAGCATCAACCAGCAATTAGAAGGCCTTGGGCCCATAAGACTTTCCTTCATTACGTTATTTCCTTCCTTCATTAGGTTTAATATCTTTCTATCCATAAGCAATAGGATTCAGATTGATTAGCAATCTAGATTGATTTGTAAGGGAGGATAAATAGCCTCACCTAGGGATTGAATAAAGCAAGCAGAGCAACTTCTAGTTGCAGGCTTCTCCTGCGGAAATCTCCTCCTCCTCTGTTCTGCGTGTGCCCTAGCCTCACGGCTCCCTCACGCCGCCGCGCGGGGCTCAGGCCTCGACCGCCGGTGTTCCACCGTTACTCCCTCCGGAGTCTCCGCCATTCCATAAGCCCTACCACTCAGACTCATCCATTAAGCTCACAAAGTCCATGCTGCCCATGAGGTATCATTCCGGCAATCCCCTCTCCTATGCATTTCCACAGCCCTATTTCTTGATGATCTTTGCCCCTAAAGGGGCAGTGGTGCCTTTTCCTGCTCGCGTTGCATATGCACCGAGTCAAAGAACATAAGACACATAATCCTTGATTGGCTAGAAACTATTTCTTGATGATCTTTGCCCCTAGAGGGTTGTAACTCTTTTTCTTTGTCTATTTTCCTTGTACATAAACTTTTTGTTCTTTTCCATACACACACATAGTAGGGGTCTCCCCTACTGTAACTTGTCCAAAAAAAAGTCCATGAAACCCAAAAGGTATTTGTTGTAGGGGTGGCCCCCACCTAAGTCTAGCCGGCCTGTTAGAAGGCTGTAAAGCCCAGAATGTGACATGTATAATGACATAAATGCCATTAAAAGGGATGCTTGGGTGTAAGAACATAATTGTAAACTACTCCCCATATGGATATATATATAAAACTGTCCTGGACATGGGGAAAGCCCAAGCATTGCTCACCTAGCATCTCCACTACATACTCTCATATCTCTGTTTGGTCTGTAACCACAACAGTATCAATTCGTGAATGCACACTACAAATTTCATCAATAAACTACTGTTCAGCAGTTCCAAATAGTTACGAAAATCACCATATGCTCAGGAGAAATGGAGCAATGGCAAGCCAGGCCAAGGCCGTGCATCAAAGAACGGATGCTGGACAAGGCTCTCCCTGAAGACATGCCGCGACATGACAGCATCCTTGCACTCGAGGTCGACGGTCCTCACCGTCTTCTCCGTCACATTGTACACCACAAAACCGAAGAAGCTACCCAGGATGGCATCCCCTCCATCACCACCAGCCACGGGCGCTGAAAGCAGGTACTTCCGGAGCTTCCTCTGGTTCGGCTGTAGATTTGGCATAGTGAATCGCCACGGCACAGCGACCCGGTGCTGGCGTGCCCACTCCCCCTGACCGTAGTCCACAAGGGCCCAGAGGTCGAAACACCCCATCCGGACATCAGACACCATGAGCACCCCGTCCACCTCAAACAGCTTCACGTACTCTCTGGTGCCCCGTGGCGCTGCCATCCTGCGGAACTCCTCAGCCACCGTGTCGAACACCGCCATGCTACCAGTACCCTCCGCCTCCGGGTGCTGCAGCCAGTGCAGGCTGCCTTGATGAACAACTGGCGTCGAGTAGGACAAGGCACCACTACCCTCGGGCACGGGCGCGGCCGGCACACCAAGTCGGCGAGGCTCGGCGGCGCCCGCCGAGAGGACGTAGTACGCCGAGCCGTCCGGCGTCCTGCCATGGCACATAAGCCGGTACTCCCCGGACGGCTGGTGGAAGTAGAACCCGGAGGCGACGGCCCAGCTGCACGGCAACGGAGTCAGTCGCGGGAGGTCGCTCCACCGCCGCGTGGCGGGGTTGCAGACAAGGTAGAGCCCCGGATCCTGCCTGAACAGGAGAAGACCGTCGCAGGAGGCGAGGAGAAGGCAGTACTGTGGGCCAGGCGGCGCCGGCGCCCCGCCCTCGCCGTGGGGCAGGAACTTTGGGTACCACGCGAGGCGCCGGCCGGCACAGCCGGCGGAGACCGGGACCGCGTCCAGCGCAACGTGCAGGGCGCCGCCCGGTTCTTGGAAGGTGGTGTAGGCAAGAACCTCTAGCGGGCGGCGGCGGACGCGGGCAGCGAGGAAGGAGGGGTCGTCGGCGACGCGGTGCCAGCGCCGGCAGACGGCGCGGCAGCGAAGGACGGAGAAGGTGGGGAGGCGGAAGAGGATCTCGGCTACGACGTCATCGGGGAGTTCTTTGGGCTGCTCCATCTTGCTCGACGCTCCCTGGAAATGCCGAATCGGAGGACATCACATCACATCACCGGAGTGTGAGGAATTGAAAAGATTCATGTGTACAGATCTCTTTCTTGCTTTGCCGTGATGGGCTCTCACCCCGCGTCGGGCTCTCGGAGGAAAAGATCGTTTCGTCGGAGAAGTGTCTGCCTGGAGCGCCGGAGCAGCTCGCCGTCGTCGACTCCGGAGATCTGCCAGATGCGTACCTTTTTTTTTGTGTGTGTGTGTGTGCCTTCCCCTTTCCTAGATACCTTCGCCCTGTGCTCTTGGCCTTTTGTACCACGGGCAGTCGGCCACTGCGCCGGGTTTACTCGTGCCGGCCCACGGTGCATTATTATTTATTATTGATCCAACATAAGCACGACATGGTCTATTTAGCTAACGTCGTATCTGGGTTGAGCGGCGGCATATCAGGCTGACATGACAAGGCCTGTTTACTGTTGTGGGCTGTGCTGGGACAGCATAGCACAGCACAGCCTGGCCTGTTTACAATGAGCGTAAATAGGCTGTGCCCGGCCCGTCAAACAAAGCTATTTTTTACTGTTAGAGTGTAAACATTTTGAAAAAATAGCAAAAAAATTCAAAAAATAAAATATTTTCTATAAATAGGGGGATCTGGCCTCTATTTTCCACATCTCAAACCTGACTTTCATCTCTCTGTTTAGCTGTAAAAAATCCGGTAGTGCTTACACAAGTTTGGCAAATTAGTGAGAAATTTATGCGAAATTCAGAAAATTTAAAAATCTTCAAAGAATTTTCTAAGAACTGCAAAAAGGTAATAGTGTTGTCTTATTTTAATTTTTTTGTTATTATTTGTTGATTCAATAGTAAGTTAATTGTTCTTTACTATTTCAATTTGTAGTTGATTCAATGGAGAACTATGATTTTTAATTCTCCGAATTCGGCCTCTCGGCGGAGGATATGCAATCCTTTTAAGAAGGATATCCATCCGCGGAAGGTCCACATCCACAACAAACTAGAGAGCCAGAAGAAGCAACAGCCCCAGGGGTGCAGAGTCCAATCGATCCATCTTCTGCTGGCTCAACAAGTGCATCCATAATCCATAGCACGGGTGCAAAAAGAACAAGGGCTACTACATCAGGAGTCTAGAACGATTTCGACAAGAAGTTCAATACCGATGATGATAAGAATTCGGTGAGATATGTTGTTTATAAAATTTATAGTAATAAATTATCTGCATAATTTTCAAGTGAGACAGGTCACCTAGTGCACTGTGTGCCAGCCAGTACACAGCTTGCACGGGCCATGTAGGCCCGCGTTGGTTGGCTTAGATAATCCTAAGACGATTTTGCTGCTCCCGATGTTTTCATGTGTGTATGACATATGGGCCCGTCGGTTCTCTATCCAAACTTCGCGTCAGTTTCCAAAAAATGAGTTGTGTTTATTTTTCGCTCCAGTTGATCCTTTCCTGAGTTGAAACAGGCTCTTGGTTTTCGGAGGACTTTCAGAAGGTTCATGGACAATGAACATTAAGCGGAGGCAGAGTCCTCGGCCTGGTTCCAAGTAGAGGCTTCACCTCAGTTTCTGCAAAATAGGTTCCAAAATATTTCTGGTTCCATGTTAGGGTTAGCAGCAACAATCCGTAATTTTTATATTTTCTTACCAATTTACCGTAACACTTGGGATGTAAAACACGTATTAAATGAATGCAAACAAGGAGCTAAAATGGTGAAACGGAATATACTGGTAAGCACTCGTCGACAACAATTTTTGCCTTGTTGGCCTTACTAAACAACCAAATTAAATGAGAAGACAAATGCTCTCAGAAGTACTTGTTTAGGACGAAGTAAGGCACCACACCATATTTTCTCATCTTATTTCACCGCTAGCGAATTTTCATTCAGAGATGTCCGTTGATCTTCAGCATTTTTCTCCCTACAAGAATACTATGCACAGGGACTTATAGTCCTGTCAGAAATACAAAATGCGTCGATCATCATCTACCTGGAGAAAAGCTTGCAGGATATGCACAAAATGGCTAGGAGAAACCATGGGCTAACTGTGCGCCCAATCAAAGAGAGTGAACGGATGCAAATAGATCCAATCCAACAGCAGTATATTGAAGCAACCCTAGTTGGGGCGGCGACGCCACTTACAAATATATCCCCTTCTCAAGAGCTTTGCTCCACTCCTCTTTCTCCCCTTCACCCTCAAACCCTATCTACTCCACCTTAGGAGCGAAACTAGAATAAAAATGACTAGGATTCACTACTTCACCCTATATATAACAATATATAGTTTTCAAACAATATTATGCTAAATAGTAATGCGTTTGGTAATTTTTAGCATCAATACTTGAATGAAACCGATGATAGCGTATGGTGATAAAGAAGAAGTGATCGAAATACTTACCAAAATATAAAAAAGCTTGATAATAAATTGATTAGTTGCAGCAAACTGAAAAAATTAAGGACGAAATCACAGACAAAAGTTGATCAGCATTAGTAAAATATATCATTCGATCTCAATGTCTTGTTAAAAGAGAACAAAATTACTTAAAGATTTCAAGTGAAAAACAAGAGAATGATCAAATGTAAGCTAATGCATTATCTTTTAATATTTACGTTCTTTCAAGTTCATAAAACGATGAATCATAACATCATTAGTAACTTTCGTTAATTCTTATTTCTCCACATAGCAAATAAATATATCGTTCATGAAATTATCACCAATTAATTGAAAATTCAATTAGATATTTGTATGCTCAATAGTTTAAAAACAATTTAATAGAAAAATATGTTTAGCGATTTACTTGCTTGATATTACGATCAAACACTGCAATTTTGCCTCTGATTTGCAACGAGCTAGGCTGGTATTCCAAAAATCAAAATTGAAACCCTAAGTCTTAACCCAATAATTCGATAAAAAATCAACAACAATCATCATATTGAAATCCTAACTCACAAATTGGAATAATTGAAAGAAATTCAGAGTAAAGTACATACTGAGTGGGTGGACCTAAACTTCCTTCGGCCGGCGAGGGCGTGAAGCAAGACCAGGGGACGCCAAGGTGTGATGGTAGGCGAGGGCAGTCGGTGGCTTCAATTTCTCCCATTCTCCAACGACCGGTCACTGCCTAGCTGAATGCGGTTGTGCGGCGAACGTGGTGCACATCTTCTGCCCAACCATGCGAAACAAATAAGCATCGAGGGCTATTGCGAGGTGACATGCTTCAGGATCATCAAATGGACGACATGGCCTGTTGTGATCCTCTCTGTTACACTAGCTCAAGGGCTAGCTTGGTCTGCTGGAGTTGCCACATAGAATGAGGAAAACGGAGGCTTCTTGTGAACTACTACTAACTACTAAGAATTTGGGCTACTAGTGCTTCCTTCATTAGGTTTCAAGGAAAGAACCGGGTGCACTGAGTTTAGCCTAAGGGTTCATATATGGATTGAAAGTGCTAATCTTTGCTTAAAAAATTTTTTAGACCCAGTGTTCTGTGACACTGGGACCCACTAAGTAGTTCTGCCCTTGCTCCACCCCCTACCTACCCCCCCCCCCTCCCGGTGAGCTCGCTGGAAGCATGAGGAGAGGAGGACCCAATCCTCTAGCTCTATTAGTAGTATATTAGGTCTCCCTTAGGGCCCTTTCCTCTAGATTTGCTAGTAGTTTCCTTCTATAGTGTGGAGATTTTCTTTGTCACCAAGATTCAAGTCCCCTTTGGCTCTTGTGCGAGTGCGGGCCAGGCGTGACGTGCCGACGTGGTAATCATCCTTACTTTTGCGCGGCCCGG
Source organism: Dendrocalamus latiflorus (assembly GCA_017311315.1). NCBI lineage: Eukaryota > Viridiplantae > Streptophyta > Magnoliopsida > Poales > Poaceae > Dendrocalamus > Dendrocalamus latiflorus. Next base: position 17,605,151 of record CM029667.1, read on the forward strand.
TTGCAGTCATGATGGTGTGTGAGCATAGGTGTGTGCATGCTTTGGCGCATGCGGGCTCGCAGTCCTCATCAGCGCTCCAACATGGCCAGGCGCAAGGCACTTCGGTGGAGCATGGCTAGGTGCACGGTCATATCGTAACTAGATCTCTTTGAAAAATAGCTACTACTAAGTAAACCGTGGTACTACCGCTCAGGGATCTGAGGTACTACTGCTCAGCGATTTGACCACCATGGTACAACCGATCAGCGATATGACTGCTACGGTCATACCACTCCTAGCAGTCTGACCGGCTCCAAGCCATGGTCATACATCTTTCAAAATCTAACAAAAAATATCTACATCTTTTTGGTTGACCCTAGAATTTAATTCTGTCATATACTAAGTGTAATTAGCCATTTCCCATGACTGCATCCAACAAAAATCAATTCCAGAATAGACACATTCCTAGAACCATAAATTCCAATATACCCATTCAAATTTAATAATATATGACTCTATAGAAATATAATGAAATCATATACAACTCTATAGTTATTGACCAAACCTAATTTAATCGTCTTCTAGGCTTAAACCATCAAAAACCACAACATTGCTCGATTATAATGATCTACAGGACAATAGACTTTCAAAGACCATATCTTACAATCTACCAAATGTAATTTAGTGATCTTGAGCGTGTTGGAAAGATTAGAAGGTTATATATAACTACTTAGTACATCACCTTTCCAGATTCGGCCTCCAAGGCCCTCGAAAATCATTTAGATCAAAAATACATGAACCAGAAATACCCTAGTAATGCTAAACAAAAATTAGCACAATCCACAGGGTTAATCACATGTTAATTCTCAAATTAATCTGTGCAAAAGTTCATCTATAGGATATGGTAAAAGTATTAGAGAGTTACCCATGCATTGAAAAATATTTAATAAAGAAAACACGCGAACTTTTCTCCTCTTTGTCAATCTTGCCTTCCTCCCCATCTATCTCTTGGAGCAACCATGGCAAAGTCCTAGGAAAAAATTAGAAGTGGCTCTAGAGAGAGGTGCACCCGCTAGGGAAGGTAGCGGCTAGCCTTTATGGAGAGAGGGGCAGCTCTAGGAGAATCTGAGTATATATAACTCTTTCTTATAGGGCAAGGCTTAGATGGGCTGGCTCATCTAGTCTACACACCTCTAAATTAATTATTATTATTAAATTTACTATTATTATTAATATTACCAATATTATTATTATTGTTGTTGTTGTTGTTGTTGTTGTTTTCTTTTAGTCATAATTGCTAGAGATTTGGGATGTTACATACTAATTATGGTTAAGATTATAAATAATTAGCCTACTAATCGCCCATTAGACTCAAATACACCAAGTATTTATTAAGTTAATTAATTTACAATTAGAATTTAGGAAATTACAGCATTGTTACACATCCTAGACTTCTCTCCTGCTGCTTTGTGCTTCCGAAGGGTACTAGTACTATTGTACTAATTTGCAGCAATTTCTGTAGTTTCTTGAGTCCACCATTCCCAACAAAAAAGATGTTAGTATGATGCGTGAAAGGACCATTGACTTTTTAGATTCAAATCTGGTGTGATCGTTTTGGTTGTGTTCACTGACAATTTGAATCTACTTGGTGTTAGGTATCCACCCTGGTCTGGTAGCAGTGGTGGACTCATGATCAAATTTTAGGGAGGACTGATGAAATTTACTCATTGATTTATCGAATGCAGAGTTACTGATCTATGATAGCCTGCCGTATTGCCTCCTTTTCGTTGCACATAGGAATCTGAACGAATAGCAACACACTGATAATCTATGTAGTAAGGATGTCCCCTATCCCCCCATCCTTCTGAAGACGCAGTAGAATGTCAACGCCAAGAACAGGTCAACCAGGTTAAACCTGGCCATGAGCTTCAGCACTGCCTTGTCCATCTCCTCGATGAACGCCTCTCACTAGGGGCATCTAACCCCGACCACAACCCACATGATGATATCATCATGATGAGCCTCATGAAGGTGGAAACTATTCACGCACTTAACTGATTCTGTGAGTAGCCTCACGTGTAAAAAAAAAGTAGAGGGGAGAGCAATCAGCAACAATGAGCTCTAAAGCCAAGAAGGAAAGCAGAATTATGCCTAATTGGTCAACACTAAATACAGCAAGAGCCAAAGCTAGACATGGCAAGAGCTAATAATCGTAGGAGGCTAAACATGCATGGTAGTAATCACGTGATGCTAAACAAAGTGTTGGACGCATGCATGCGACTGGATCGTATGCATGCACTTGGGCCGTATCCAAATCAAAGCCACTTTTGGCACTATTTCACATCGTATTTACAAAAATATCCGTGTGTGCACCATATTGACAAAAAGGTCATTTCTACTGTCTGGTGGGCGGGGCGGCAGCGCCCGTGAAGCGACACGCGGTGCTACCGCTGACGGCAGGCGCCTGCCACCCCCTCACCAGACGACAGGCAGCCTACCGCCTAGTGGGGGGATGGCAGGCTTGCCTGCCATCCAGTGGCAGGGCGGCAGGTAATTAAGCCGGCTCATTAGCCCCCTTAATTACCTGCCCTAATTTTTATTTAGTATTTGTTTGAATTTTTAAATATATCAAACAAGCTCCAAAATTACAAAAATTTATGTACTATCCCCTAACACAACGTACTTCATAGTGTAATTTTTTAGTATTTTATCCAACGTGAATGTTGCTAAAAAATTCATATAATTTTGATATTTTTATGAGTTTTTACATATAGCAAACGAGCTCCAAAAATTAAGAAAGTTTATGTGAAGCCTCTTGACATACCCATAGTTATTGTGTAATTTTTTGGAAATTTTATGTGGTCCACAGAAATGCTAGTCTGTGCACACTGTACGGCGTTGCCCACTCCCTCCTTCGAACATGTATTGCCTTGACATAACGGCCCCCTCGCCTGCTCCCTCATCCGCACAAATGTTAGTCTAGCCATATTGCCCCATCTTGCCCGCTCCACCGTACGCACATATGTCACTTTTTTCGTGGTATCCGCTGTCGCCTGTGGTGGTGCATGTTGACAATGCGTCCGTAATTTTTGGTGGGAACACACTGGATTCTCTTTTCGCTTGCTTCAAATACAGAGCTCTTGCAATCGCTCATCGCTCATCTAAACTTCGTTACACTTCTTGTAGGAAGAAGAACCTTCTGAGTTATACAGTAACATAGCATGGCAGACACCGAGAGGCCAGTCGGAGCGGGGTCGCCAAAGGAAAACCTTCCCCTGGAAAGGAGGGAGGACTTCGGTCATAACTACTGCTTGATGCCAAACAGGGGGGCTCAACCGGTATGGCCAAAATGCAGACACAGCGAGGACGTGGTCATGCAAGCCGTCGAAGGCCATTTCCATGGCAGATGATGTTTCTTCCGATGCCCACACTCTGGGGTACAATTATTTTGTCTTACTAGTAATAGTGCTTTCATATTAACCCTCCTTTCGTGTAGATAGCAAAATGTGACTTCATCCACTAGATCGATCCTCCCCATGAACACTATGTTGTGAGGTACGTGGGTACACTATGGGAGTGAATCTTAGAGATGGAGGTGTGGATTGACAGTCTCAATGAGGAGAACAATGACCTCCGGCAATAGATGCAGCGCGAGAGGGGCAACGAGGAGGTCATCAATATAGGAAGTTCATATGATCCCACATGTTGTTGCGCAAACCATAGCTGCATATATGCGTGCCACTACAACGACAGCCAGCCACATCCAAGGCGCCCCCACAGCAACACTCCATATGGGTACTACGAGGCACCTCTGCTAGTAGACACGCACAAAGAAGGTTATAGCATGTAGCTCGTGGTTATGTTCAATGTTGTAAAGCATGTAACTGAATGGTGTACACGTCGTTGCGGTTACTGTTTTTTGAGTGGACTGTTCAAATGTTGTGTCATGTGCATTAAGCTAGAGGGGTCGATATGCATTGAACAAACATTATCAAGTACATCTCAAATGGGTACAAATATGAATTAATGTGATACAGTAAAAGATACATGAGATTATAACACTGAGTAGCAACCAGACGAGCTCGGCCTATTGGGGCATTCCTTCAATGAGTGCCCGAAGGTCTTACATATTCTGCGTTTCACTGTGCAGGAAATGCTAGTACGTTGGCTCACATCTATGTTGTTCTGGAAGTGTCGTGTTGTTGGATCGGAAACGGCAACAGAGGGGGGTGAATGTTGCTCTCAAAATTTTGTCCCCCACAAGTACCCACGATCAATTTTTATCTCCGACAGCTATAAGGAGCTATGAAGATGAAGTAGAAGCTCACTGGAGGTCTACTGGACAAACACAAGAAGGACCGACAATCAAAAAGGATCAATTGAAGCTAGCTGACTGAGAGAAATAGACACTGCAGATCATGGTCAAAACAAAGAAAGCAAGGAATCACAGGACTTGACCAACAACCAACTTGAATAGAACATATCATGCACTGCCGAGAAACAAGAACTGCACCAAGAAATTCAAATGCATTTGGCTGAAATTTGCATGCTGAAATCTGAACTTGACAAGATAAAAAGACTACTTGAAAAGGCTGAAAACTGCAGCAAGTAACTTAAATGCACTAGGCTGAAAACTGCATGATAGTAAGTAGCAAAACTGCACCCAAATTGCTGATTTTTGACTGCTGAAAACTGCACAACAGTAGACAGCAAAACTGCATCGAAATTGCTGATTTCTGACTGCTGAAACTGCTGAAAACTAAACTGAAACTTGCTGAAAATTGCAGCCTGAAACTGCTGAAAACTGAACTGAAACTTGTTGAAAATTGCAACCTGAAATTGCTGAAAACTGAGCTGAAACTTGCTGAAAATAACTGCAGTCTGCTGCTGGTTTTTTGTGCTGAAAACAGAGAGTAGTTCAGTCTGAAAACAGCACACAATTAATGTTGAAAAACAGCAGAAATGAGTGCTGAAAACAGCAGAAATGAGAGCTGAAAACTGCAGTCTACAGCCTCTGAAATCAGCTGAAAACAGAGTTTACTGCAGCCACCCGAAAAACTGAAATTGCAGCAAGATTGATTGTTCTTTTCAGGATTTTTGGGCATGACATGAAGTGAAATAGCAAAACAAACCTAGGACAAAGAGAGTTCAGACCAAGACCAAGAGAAATCAAGAAACCCATGATTTTGCCCAAGAACTAGAAAAATACAGAGAGCTGCCCAAAAATTCCAATTGCCACTCCATCTCCAATCCTTTGGACATGAGACTTTGCAGATATGTTAGCAATAGGCATTGGACTCTACAAGCCAAATTTCAAGCCATCTTGAGAAGGGAAACATGAAATGCACTAAAACCCTAGAAATGCATTGAAACTTCAGAGAGGGCACAAAAATCCAAACTGCTCTTGATTCACAAGACCTTTGCCTATGAGATTTTGCAGGAAGATTAGCAATAGCCTAAGGACCTGAGAGTCCAAATCTTAGAGCATCTCATGAAGAAAAACACAAACCACCTCAAACCCTAGAACTGGAGATATGAACAGAGGAGGCTGATGGAGAAAATATGAGAATAGAATTGATTCGCTCTTGGGGGAACCTGACCAAATGATCTAAAGATATCATCCCATCACAGAGCAACTCATTTTGGCACTCCTCAGCAAGAACCGAGCAAAAACTCAAAAACTCAAAAATCACACATGGAGAGCATCGAAGAAAATAAGCAGCAGAGAACAATAAGACTCAAATACCACCACCTCATATTGATAGAGAGGAAAGGAGATACATGATTGATATAAAGAGGAATGATTACAAGGCTCTCAATCCATCCTCTCCCTCTCCCAACTCAAGAACACAAGCTCTCTCTCTACATGAACACACAGAGGGGAGGAGCACTCAAGAATACATCGAAGAGGGACAAGCTTCACAACAGAACTCTGCCTCTCCTACCAACTAAAGCCTCACCAACTAAAGTCTAAAGCCAAAACAAACTCACAAAGCTCATTTTGACTAAAGCAAACCCTAAGACCCTTGGAGTGCATGAGTGGGCATGCAGCCACTCCCTCATATTTATAGCCCTTGGCTAACGGGTCTCCAACCCGTTACGCCCGCTAAACTCGAACAGAGCCCGCTCCCGCTTTTGCAGCCTCGCGAAATTACCATTTCGCCCCTCCTGCACCTTCCGGGAAGCTTCCGCGCTCCTTGTCGTCCAAGCCTCGCAACCACCTCGAATCTCCGCCGTCTTCGACACATCTCGACCGTTCTGACCTCGACACCGCCTGTGTCTAGTCTGGTCACCTCGTGTCTCGCCACGACTCCGCCTCGACGTCCTGCAGCCAACACAGACAAGAAACACATCAAATAGCACCGCTCGATACATGAAAGCACATTAGCACCAATGAAATAGCCCAAACCTGACAAGTCGACATAATATGCATCCTAATCATTTTGACCAGGTTTGACCAAGTCCGACCGAGCCCGATTGCACCACGCAACGTCAGGGTCCGAACCAACCAAATCAAACTCGACTCTCCTAAACCGATGTCAATTACTCATCACACACACGGGATGACCTCCACATGGTCTCTCACGTGTCTGCCAACATCCCTTTGTAGTTATCTTCAACTTTTTGTTGGAGGCCCATTATAGCATGTCCGGCCAAAGATCCCTGTAGTTCATGTCTAAGCCATAAGAGTGAAATTATGCACTCCATGTACTGAAAAGGTGTTGCATATCATAGTACGTTGAGGTATATGCCTCAGACATTTGCCTCATTTGCGCGCATGCCTTGTACACATGCGAGCATGGCTTGTGTAAGAGTGTTGGCTTGTTGCCACATCACCCAGGATGCATGTCTGTTTCATTTTACCCTTGGCATGACTATTCATATATTTTTGCCGAAGCCTTATCTCATACTTCCTCCGGAGGCTATCGATTACCCGGATGTCGTGCATTCTAGCTTTCTCCATCTTCAGTTCCATATGCCTCTGCATGTTCTCATACCATTTCTTGCCTTCGTCTATTTGACGCTTGGCTGTGGTGGCTCTATTGACAAAATAATCAACAGTATAAGTCCATGTCTCCCCACGATCGTAGTGATAGGGAGGCACCACACACCTTTTAGTATGCTGTTGTACACCTCGAACATGTTGGTCGTCATAATCCCATACCTCGCACCATTCATGTCATAAAGAACGGACTATTTTTGTAATTCAGGAGCGTGCTGACGAATCCACTCAGAGAAACTTGTGGCACCGTAGGGTTGCTCTCCCTCCGTAGTTTGCCTTTCTAGCTCTGTCCAGATGGATTCAAACTTCTGCCTCTGGTTTTGCAGACACAATGCTTTGAACATCTTCACAACTTTCTGGTTACGGAACCGTGCGAACAAGTTAGATACAAGATGTCTTATGCACCATCGGGTTCGCACATCATTCCACTAGTGAGGGGGTTCAGTCCCCTGCTGCATGTTGTTCAGCGCGGCCATCAACCCAGCATTGCGATCTGTGAAGACGCAAACGTTGGGTCAATCGCCAACCACCGCTTACATCACGTTCACCAAGAACCAAAGCCAACTGGACGTGTTCTCGCTTTCCACAATGGCAAATGCCACTGGAAGAAGCTGGTCATTTGCGTTAGCTGCGACCATAGTGAGAATGGTTCCCTTGTAACTCCCTATGAGGAAAGTGTCATCCATCGTGTGCACAGGACGATAAAACTTGAAGCCCTCATTGGCCTGGGCTAAAGCCCAGAATAGCTGGTCCAGTATAAAGCAGTTGGGCCCTCTGTTAGCATCTGGACGCTCAAGCTTGTTTATGTATGTGCCAATATTTGACTCGGCTATCTGGTGAAGCAAGCTCGGCGCAACGTTGTACGCCTCTTCATACATCCCATACATAGACTCGATGACCTTGTGCTTGGCTCGTCGGACCTTACTGTAGCTGACTGGATAGCCAACCACATTGACGACTTCTAACATGAGCATCTTCGGGGAAACGAAAATGTCCGCCGCAACTAGATGGCTAATAATGTTTGCCACGTATGCCAAAGTCACATTCCAATGATGGCGCAGGGGCTCGCTGAGCACACAAGTGTGGTTGATCATCATCTTGATCGAGAAGGTCGAGCCAAAAATCTTGGCTCATTGAGCGTTGACCTTTGTGGAGCAGCCTTCCACTACGCACTTCACACCGTAATTAGCTGGGTTGGACCGGTGCACTCGGTACACACGGTTGATAGACAAGGCGTACCATGCAATAGCTTGTTGCACAGTTTTCTTGCTAGAGAAGTGCTGCCCAACTAGGAGGGTGTCAGCTTGAAATCCCCACTGGGACCCTTCTTCATGCGGCAGTACGAGAGAACGTACCGCAACATCATCTTGCCTGGAGGACACATAGGGTGCCTCCGATGACACAATTCTCCCGGATGGACCAGTTGTCTGTTGTCCGTCGTCCTCGCTATCATCAGAGTCTGGGTCAGTGTCCTCATCAGACTCCAACCCAAGTGGCTTGTTTGGTAGATACTCGTGGTAGCCAATTCGAGCTGACCACCACATGCCCGACCCCTCATTCTGCACGAAATCAGGGGCGAGTCTACCCTCCGATACAACACATTTAGTGGTACCATCTTGAAGCTCCGCTTATGGTTCCCCAAGTGTCGAGGGGCCCGGCTCATCAATGTTTCCAGACTCCTGGTGCGTGAAACTTAGGTACACCAACGGCCTCCTATAAATGGCCACCTCGGGCTGGGAGGCAATTTGCATGTACTGCCTCCATGCTGTAGTGTCATTCACCTTCATGAGCTTTTACACGCCATTGGTACAGGTGATCCCCTCGATGGCAAGTTTCATCGACATTACCTCTGTGGCGAACTCTCTTCGGATGCAGCTTCATAGCTCATGAATATTCATGACGCCGAGTCTCTCGGCCTGGAGCACTTTGTATTGGCATGTTGATAGGTCCAACCCATTGGGTCCAGCCTATACAAGACCATCGCCGTAGAACATTATCAAGTATTCCATGTCTGTGACTACCTAAAGCCACAACAATCAGATCCATAGTAAGCGTTACAACAAAAATGATTACATGCATGTAACTATATACAAATAGTTCATTAATTATCGACAATTTGATTACCAACCCGAAAAAAATTACCAGTCTTTCGCCTTGCGATGAGCAACTGAGATGACCGATGACCAACTACGAGAGGTTCATATTTATAGCTGAGCGCAAAGGGAACCTGGTGCACTCAACCCACGAATTAAGGACTCCTCGTCAATACGCAACACTTTTGGCGAGGGGGGACGGCATGGCAACACCGACAAATGTGGAGACGAGGGTGGACGGCACGGACGCAACACGAAGCGGGATGACACGGGCAGAGTGACAATTGTGCAAAGCACGCAGTGGGAAAAAAGATAGCAGCAATGGACCGACATATATGCAAAAGACAGAGGTCATGCACTTCAAAAGAGGTCTGATCATCTCATATCGCTAATTATGATAAAATTATCATGAATTAACATGGAAAATTCAGACCTTATAAAATTTTTACAAAATTACACAATAACTATAGGTGTTTCAGGAGGCTTCATATAAAATTTCTTAATTTTTGGAGCTTGTTTGCTATATGTAAAAATTTGTAAAAATATCAAAATTGTATGAATTTTTTTAGCAATATTCACAATGGATAAAATTACCAAAAAATTACACTGTGAAGTACGCTGTGTCAGGGGACTGTATATAAATTTTTGTAATTTTTGGAACTCCTTTGACATATTTAAAAATTCAAACAAACACTAATGAGAAAAATTAGGGGCCAGCTTAATTACCTGCTGCCCCCGCCACTAGACGGCAGGCGCCTGCCGCTAGCGGCAGCATCATGTGTCGCCTCGCGGGCACTGCCGCCAGCCCACCGGACGGCGGAAATGACATTTTTGTCAATACGGTGCGCATACAGCTAGTTTTGTAAATACGATGTGAAATAGTGCCAAAATTGGCTTTGACTCAGCCGTATCCTACATGGCGATGTATCGGCCATTATACGTCTAACACCTCACCCTATCGCTTACGTTCACTAGCGGCTTCGGCGACGAGAGGTGACAGACCAGACCAAACACGCCACCTCCACCTCCCGGATGGAGCGAAAGGTGAGGACACGCTGCTTGGAGCAGAGCAACTCCGTGGTGCAGATCCTGCGGAACTCCTCGGCATCGGCGGGGGAGAGGGGTGGCCACCGACGGTAGGGGTCGCCAGCTCCACTAAACCCTCGGTGGGTCCGCCCCTGTCTAGTAGCTCTTGTTCGACGAACTATGGTGCTGTGCTAGCTTTCCTGCTGGAACTGGCTCTATTGCTGCTAGCTACTGGAATTGGAACTGATTCTGGAACTGGTGAATTTATGGTTTTAGTGGAAGGATAAATTGGTCTATCTTTCTTTCTTTTTTGCGCTGGTTTTCCAAAATAATAAGCTGATTGACATGTAACGTTGCGGTCTTCAACAAAAAAAAATGTAACCTTGAGACTTATGGCACATTTCATGGGTGTGCCTACTGTTAGTCAATAGTCAAGATCCGGCATCTGGAAGTCACCAACACGTGCAATCTTGAGCTGTAAAGCCCACAGGTGAGTCTGTGCCAAGATCCTATCCAGATGCCCGAACGCTCTCATTTCCTAGCTGCAGCATGCGGCTGACTTCCTTAGAGCAAGTTTAATAGTATAGATAGCTGCTACCTCCAATATATTTCTATGTCATCAAAAGATAATGATGCAGCCAACTTATACAATAAGCTGGCTATAAGAGCAAGTCCAATAATAGAGCCAAGTGTTTGGCTATAAGTCAAGTTATAAGAGCCAAGTTATACAATAATTTGTCTTCTATTTGTCTACAAAATGTTTTTTATTATTATGTGATACCATGTCTCACATTCTCTTTCCTATTCCTCCTCACATACATTTATTATCTGAGCCCACCACTGCATAGGCTCCCGTGCCCAACTTGTTGCTTGCATGAGAGCCAAGCTCTCATCTCTCTCCTCTCTTCTCTTCTCCACATCAGCAAAAATGCTGACTAGCTTGGCTATAAGACCATTATTGGACTTGCTCTAAGTTGTCTTCACAAGAGCTCTCAATCATTTAATAGTGTGATCATTTAATACATGCATGGGTATAATAGTTAGTCCTATTGGTACATGCATGGATAACGTCTCTTTTCCTGTGCTATAGCCTGACTCTTGCATGGGAGTCGGCTTGGCTCTCTCTCTCTCCTTTTCTCTTCCCTCCACATAGGATTATGCTGACATGGATTCCCTTATAGCTAGCACAGTCAGCCTTATTAAACTTGCTCTTAGCTTCTCTGGCCTTCTGTGAGACCCGGAGTAGAAACTCCCGGACCCCCCCTGTGCATTTCAGTACTAGTCCCAGATCAAAGCTAGTACACACAGATAACCAGAAAAACGGTACATTGTCATCCACGATTTATTACAATAATAACTGAAGTATTACATTGGTCATTGCCTTACAAAGGTTCACAGAACCTTAAAACGAAAAATAAACACAGCGGAAGCAAAAAGTAAATTAATCGACCCATCAATCTGCCACAGGCAATTGACTGGGGAAACGAGTCCTAAGCATCTGGGAAGAATCCACCGCATCCACACTCGGCACAGAAGTCGTACTCTCCGGCTTGAGCTTCTTCATTCTCTGCTATTATATTTATAGAGCAACACGTGAGTACAAAAATGTACTCCGCAAGTCTTGGGAAAGATGCATAGATGCAAGGCTTTACAAAGGAAGGCTATATGTTTCTCTTGCAAAAATCAGCATTTTATTTCAAATCTACATAATTACTTCAAAGGCCATTTGATAAACATCTTGTTTTTCATAAATGAAATTAGATAAATAACTTAGTGAAGGTTAAACCACCAACACTAATATCTCAGGCTATCTGCCAACTTTCAAAACTCAGGTTAAACCACCTGATCTGGTTACACCACCAGATTTAAATCACGAGAGTTACACCACTCCCGAGTTTGACAAACCATTTTATTTTAAAATCAAAATCAAACTTCTACCAGGTGAATGCATTCCTTGCCCGCCCTTGACCGTGGGCACGGCTATTCGAATAGTTTTACTCTGCAGAGTTTGTACACTTTACCCACAAGAGATAAATTATCTTAATAGTCAACATGCTTCCTTTGGCATGAGACCCAGATAAAATATCACAAAGCCTTTCACCTACTCCAGTATAGCTAGATACCACCCGCTAAGGTTTCACCACAACTCGAATCCACGAGTCGGAGCCCCCTCTTGCGCCGTATGAGTACAGTAAACCCTGTCCCTCACTATGAGTAACCAGTACACCCTGGCACTCAATACACCACTGGTGATATCTAAACTACACCTTTATAGGTTAGTTAGCTAGGTCGTACCCATATAGACTTGTGGTTGCACTGTTTTGCTCAGTTTGGACAAACACAAGCGTCGGTCCTTAAACGACCAGGGTGGTTCATTCACAATTCCAAAAATTCTCGTGCTAACTGCACCAGCCAAACCTTCCATCCACCCTTGTCAACTTTTCCCTTTGAACTTCATTTTTATTTTCAAATTAACAGTGGTAACATCCATTACCACTTTTCAAACAAATCAATTAACAATGGTAACATCCATTACCAATGTTCAAACAAACCATTCATCAAAACATTTAGCAAACATGCTACTCATTTGAGCATTATTACATTGATTTGCTACGCTAAGCATTTGCTAGTATTTAAAAATTCAACAGATGTAATACTAACTCATTATTGAGTCAAAGGGATATTCTAAGTTGACAATGGTACAAGGTAAACAATTTTCAATGGAAGGTATAACAAATTGGGTATTTAACTAAATTTTCTAAATCAAATTATCACTTGATATAACATAAGCATGCAATAATTTAAAATAACCACCTAATCATTTTATAAATCATTTGAGCAAGTTGATCAAAGAAAACTTGCAAAACATAGGATCAAAATGATCAAAGGAGACTTGCCTTCCTGTGCTGGGTTGAAATTTTCCGGAGCTTGCTCTTGAAATTCTTCGGACAAATCGGTCTCTACACGTAAATTAAGAAATCCAAATAAATAAAATAAAATAGAAAAATTCAAAAATTGAAACTAAATATACCAATTGAAAGATTAGAATTTTAGATGAATTTAGAAACTTGAATGGATCAATTTGGACTTAAAATGAAAAAGTTATGGCTTCCGAAAGATTAAAACTAGGGAAAAAGGAAAAAACCTAGTTTCGGGAATTATTTTTGTACTGAGAAATATGATTTATGACGTCATCAATTTTCGAATTTTCTGAGCGGGAATTATTATTTGAATGACGGGTGGGTCCGGTCTACCGTGAACCGGATCCACGGACCACGGGGTTCGCCAACGTGGTACACCGGCCACATGGCGCCATGCGGGCGCGAGGTGGCGGCCACGTGGCCGTCCACGCGGGCGAGACCGGCCACGCGGGCGCACGCGCGGCCGCACGGGAAGATGGCCGGCCGGCGGCCTCGCCGGTGGCCGGCGGTGGGGCGGCGAGCGGCGGCGGGGTGAGGAGAGGCGGCGGCGGCTTACCGACGGCGGCGGGGAGGGGCGGGCGGTCGGCGGCGAGGGGAGGTGGAAGGCCGGCGGTGGTGGAGCTTGGGCGGCGGCGGAAGATGGCCGGAACGGCGGCGACCGGCGGCGGGGAGAGACGGCGCACGGCGGCGGGGTGGCGGCCGAACGGGAGGGGAGGGGCGGCGGTGAGAGGAGGGCCAAATGGGAGGAGGAACACCGGAGTTCCACTTTTATAGGTGGAGAGAAAAAAAAATGAAAGGCCGGCGGTTTAGAGAGAATTAAAGGGAGGTGACGGCCGGCCATGAGTGGGGATTGATGAGGGCAATTGATTGCGCAAACGCTCGGAGTTTAAAGGGCAAGAAACGGCCGGATTTAAGAGCTCCATTTTCGGGTTAATGGAGGTGGAGAGAGAGGGTGGGAGGAGGAAGAAGAAGAGGTTGAAGATGGATATGACATGTGGGTCCCATGTGTAATAGAGAGAAGAGGAAGTGAAGGGGTATGGGCCGTCGGATTTGCGACACGTGGCAAGTGAGTGTATGAGAGGCTTTGGATTTTATGAAGGGGTAAGTTGTGGTGGATGGCTAAGATTAAAACGTGGAGAGAGATGGATTTCATCTGAGGGCGACACGTGGCGGCTAGGGATATATTGATTTTTATTTTCGGATTTAATTTCAGGAATTACTAGAAACTTTATTAATACTTCGAAAAATAATATTTAATGTCTAAAAATTCCAGAAAAATCATAGAATATTCCTGGAAGAATTTTAAACTTTAATAAAATATTTTTAATCTCAGATTTGAATTTAATAACTTTATAAAATACTTTTTAACTTTGAAAATTGATTTTAAATTCTAGAAAATTCTCAATAATTCCTTAAAAATTTAGGGAAGGCTGGGGAAAATATAATAAACTATTTTTGGCTTTAATAAAATATTTTAAACACATTTCCTTGCTTTAAAATTTTAAATAAACTCCAAATAAATCCGAATAAATCCAGATAAGACTCAAATACATTAAAATAATTAATAAAATTTTACAGAAAGCGAAAATTTGGGATGTGACAAACCTACCCCCCTTAGAAAGAATCTCGACCCCGAGATTCGGAAAGACCGGGAAATAGATCAGGAAACTCTGCTCGAAGATCCTCTTCACGCTCCCAGGTTGCTTCCGATTCTGGATGATTATTCCACTGCACCTTGCAAAATTTGATAGTCTTGTTTCTTGTACAGCGCTCTGCCTCTTCTAAAATCTTGACAGGAAACTCTGGATACGTCAAGTCTTCTTTTAAATCCACCTCTTCTAAAGGTATTAACTCCTCTGGTACTCTTAAGCACTTCTTCAACTGTGATACATGAAATACATCATGTACATTTGACAATTGAGGAGGAAGCTCTAACTGATATGCAACTTCACCTCTTCTGGCTATAACTAGAAATGGTCCGATATACCTTGGAGCAAGCTTTCCACTGACCTTAAAACGTCGCATCCCTTTTAAAGGTGACACCTTCAAATACACATGATCTCCCGGTGCGAATTCCAACATTCTGCGACGATTATCTGCATAACTCTTTTGTCTGGTCTGTGCTATTTTCAATCGGTCTCGTATTAATCGAACTTGCTCTTCGGCTAGCTTCAAGACATCGGGTCCGAATACTTGACTTTCTCCAGTCTCTGACCAATATAATGGCGTTCTGCATTTCCTGCCATACAAGGCTTCAAACGGAGACATCTTCAGACTAGACTGGTAACTGTTATTATAGGAAAATTCTGCATAAGGTAAACTTTGATCCCAACTAACTTTGTTGGCCAATGCACACGCTCTTAGCATATCTTCCAATATCTGATTCACTCGTTCAGTCTGGCCATCTGTTTGAGGATGATAAGCAGTACTGAAATTTAAATTGGTGCCCAAAACTTCATGCAGTTTCTGCCAAAATCTTGAGGTAAACTGTGTTCCTCTATCCGATACGATCTTCTTTGGAACTCCATGCAGACATACAATTCTTGACATATAGAGCTCTGCCAATCTATCTCCTGAATAGGTAGTCTTTACAGGTATGAAATGTGCAACCTTTGTTAAGCGATCCACTATAACCCAAATTGAATCATACCCTGACTTGGTTCTTGGTAGTCCTGTTATGAAATCCATTCCGATTTCCTCCCATTTCCATTCAGGTATCTGCAGAGGTTGCAAAAGACCGGCAGGTCGTTGGTGCTCTGCTTTAACCCTTTGACATATATCACATAAAGCTACATATTCTGCAATTTCTCGTTTCATGCTGGTCCACCAATAACTTTCTCTTAGATCTTGATACATCTTTGTACTTCCGGGATGAATGGAATATCCTGATTCATGTGCTTCCTTTAGAATTAAATCTTTTATTTCCTTTCTCTCCGGTACTAAAATCCTTTTTCCAAACCAAAGAATTCCTTCTTCATCTTCTGAGAATCCAGGTGCTTTGCCTTTCTTCATGTTATCCTTTATTTCTTTAACATACTCATCTTCTTTCTGAGCTGCCTTAATCTGATCTTCTAAAGTGGGTTGGACCTTTAATGTAGACAGAATTCCTTCATTTATCACTCCCAAATTGAGACGCTGAAATTCTTCACGAAGAGTTGACTGACTGTCTTGAATCAACATATTGCTAACATGGATCTTCCGACTTAAAGCATCTGCCACTACATTAGCCTTTCCGGGATGATAGTGTATTCCCACATCATAATCCTTTATTAGTTCGAGCCATCTTCTTTGTCTCAGATTAAGATCAGGTTGAGTGAATATATACTTTAAACTTTTATGATCCGTATATATCTCACACCGATTACTAATTAGATAATGCCTCCACAACTTCAGAGCATGCACTACAACAGCTAGCTCTAAATCATGAGTGGGGTAATTCTCCTCATGTGGCCTTAACTGCCTTGATGCATAAGCAACAACCTTTCCTTCTTGCATTAGTACACATCCAAGACCTTGTTTTGATGCGTCACAATAAACTTCAAAATCTTTTCTAATATCCGGTAATCGCAGAACTGGTGCTGAAGTTAACTTCTTCTTTAACTCTTGAAAACTTTCCTCACAGGATTTACTCCATTCAAATTTCTTCTCCTTCTTTAACAGCTGGGTTAAAGGTCTGGCAATCTTGGAAAAGCCTTCAATGAATCGACGATAGTAACCAGCTAAACCCAGAAAACTTCTGATCTCGGTTACTGTCTTAGGTGGAGTCCAATTTAATACATCCTTAACTTTTCCAGGATCTACAGATACTCCTTCTGCTGAAATTACGTGTCCCAAAAACTCAATTTCCTTTAACCAAAACGCACACTTGCTAAACTTGGCATATAACTGGTGTTCACGGAGTCTTTGCAACACTATCCTTAAATGATCCTCATGTTCTTTATCGTTTTTCGAATAGATAAGAATGTCATCTATAAAGACAACAACAAACTTATCTAAATAATCCATAAATACTTTATTCATCAAATTCATGAAGTATGCCGGGGCATTTGTCAGACCGAAAGACATCACCGTATACTCATATAGTCCATATCTTGTGGCGAAGGCTGTCTTTGGTATATCTTCTGGTCTAATCTTCAACTGGTGATATCCTGACCGAAGATCAATCTTGGAGAAGACGCTTGATCCTTTGAGTTGATCGAACAGATCGTCGATCCGGGGTAAGGGATACTTATTCTTTATAGTTACTTCATTTAAAGCTCTATAGTCCACGCACATACGCTGACTACCATCCTTCTTGTTTACCAAAAGCACTGGGGCTCCCCAAGGTGAAGAACTTGGTCTAATGAAACTTTTCTCTTGTAATTCTTGAATCTGCCTCTTGACTTCAGCTAAATCATCAGCTGACATCCGATAAGGTCTTTTTGATATTGGGGCTGTACCAGGTACCAGATTTATAACAAATTCAATCTCTCGATCTGGTGGCAATCCTGGCAATTCCTCAGGGAAAACATCAGGGTATTCGCAAGCTACCGACACATCCTCCAACTTTTTCCCTTTTAAGTTGGTTAACATAATGTTCTTCTTTGAGCGCATAACTGCCTCATGTCTTATCTGAATTCCGTCAGAATTGGTAAGACTAATGGCACGATTGGCACAATCTATCTGTCCTTTATACTTGATCAACCAATCCATACCAAGTATTATATCTATGCCATCGGAGTCTATTATAATAAGGTTCGCTAGGAACTTTACTCCATTTATAATTATGGTTGCACTAGGGCTAACCAATTTAGTCCTCAATTCTTTTCCAGGAGATTGGACTATCATAAGGTTCTTTAGCATACAAATATTCCAATTATTTCTTTCAGCAAAAGCTTTTGTTACGAATGAATGTGTAGCTCCAGAATCAAATAATATAATTGCTGGTACTGAATTAACCAGGAACTTACCCAGAACTACGTCTGGTGCATCTTCCGCTGCTTCTGCGGTGACATGATTGATACGCCCTCTGTTGAATGGCTGTGGAGTCTGAGGAGTCTGAGGGCTTCCACGTCCTTGACCGGTAGTTGGAGCTCTTGCTGGTGTAGGATCCAGGTTGAAGCGGACCGGGGTTACCGCTTGACGCTTCTGTGGGCAACTGCTGGCATAGTGTCCCATATTTTTGCAATTGTAGCATTGCACTCCTGCAGCTACATTTCTATTCTGCTGTTGTTGGGCTGCATTTCCAGTTCTAGGAGTTTGAGGCAAAGGGCGAGGCGCAGAAATGGGTGTCCTTGGATGACTATGCACTGGAGACCGGTTGTACTGTTGTTGAGTAGGGCGTTGACGGGAACTGCTAGCAGACTGTTGGGCTTGAAACTTCCTTTTCCTAGCATCAAAAAGCTGACGCTGGGCATCTTCTTGTACTAAAGCTTTGTTCACCAGATGTTGAAAAGTAGGGTAGTCATTGGAGACTAACTGAACTTTGAGGTTGGGGTCCATTCCTCCCATGAACCTCCAGATCCTTGCGGCATCAGTCGCCACATCTTCCGGTGCATATCTTGATAATTGGATAAATTTACTCAGATATGCGGAAACACTAAGGTTTCCTTGTTGTAGCTGATGAAACTCCTTCCTCTTCATTTCCATAATACTCATAGGAATATGAGCAGTACGGAAGGCTTCCAAAAATTCTTCCCATGCAATATTCTGGGCATCTTGATGTGCGGCACAGTAGTTATCCCACCAATTAGCAGCAACTCCCTTGAGTTGGTGAGCGGCGTACAGAACCTTCTCATGCTCTGCACATTGAGCCAAATTGAGTTTCCTTTCTATTTCTTTAATCCAATCATCCGCCTCCAAAGGGTCAACAGATCCTGCAAAGGTCGGAGGTCGGGTTCTCATAAATTCCCCAAGTTTAGACTGTGGCTGTTGAACTGGTGCTTGCTGGACTTGATTTTGGGCCAAAGCTTGAAGTAGTTGCAACTGCATGGCCATCATCTGTTCCATGTTTGGAGCTTGAGCTGGCGGAGGTGGAATTGGGGCTTCATTGTTGTTGGGCGCTTGATTGTTGTTGATATTCCTTCTGGTGTTCACCATCTGAAGCTCCATCAAGAAAAGTATAGGTAAGATGAAAGTAGCATAGATAAGATGGTCGGGGCAATTTAACAACATCCCAAAACAACTCACAAGATCAACACAACAGACAGAGAAAAACGCAACCTTTAAATTCAAATTAACTTTTGAAGAATGGCTGTACCACAGATGCACATAGGCTTGGTACAGTCCACTTTATTACATCATAGTAATATAAAACGTTCTAATGCCGACAACTCAAAAGGTAAACTATAGGCTAGTATCTAATCATCCTCAACGATGATGCGCTCCTCTGGCTCCTCCTCGGGGTCCTCCTCTGAATCAGATAAGTGTCTCCGTCCACAACCACGACAGTTGTCCGGCGAACGCGACCGTGATCGACTCTGACTGAAGTCGGATAAACCGGAGCGAGATAGCTGGCGTCCCCGGCTGGATCCTCCAATATCAATGTCGGGTGGCGGACTGGAGCGTCGCACACTCTTCCTCGCAGTAAGTCTAGTGCGAGGTCCCGTAAACTGGGCTGGAGCAGCAACAGGAGCTGGTGGAGTCGGTGTAGTGGTAGCAGCTCGAAGACGCTCTACCTCTGCCTCGGCAGCAGTCCTCGCCTGAACGGCGTCGGCGTGAGCAACCTCACTCTGCAGTAGCTGGGCTCGGAGAGTGTCGGAGTGGTCGTAGCTCGACGTAAGCAGCCTTCGAAGAAGTCCGATCTCCTGCTGAGCTCTGGCGTAAGTCGCTGAAGCTG
Source organism: Dendrocalamus latiflorus (assembly GCA_017311315.1). Classification (NCBI taxonomy): domain Eukaryota; kingdom Viridiplantae; phylum Streptophyta; class Magnoliopsida; order Poales; family Poaceae; genus Dendrocalamus; species Dendrocalamus latiflorus. The sequence goes on from CM029667.1 coordinate 17,624,990, forward strand.
CCAAAGTGTGCTGCACCTGGTGAGACAAGCGCGGGTCGTCTACCACCAGCTGGAAAAGCTCTGGATGAGTCTGTCCTGCTCTCGTCGTCGGGAAGAAGCAAAAAGGTGACTGTCGTAGCTCCTCCTTGTGCCTCCTGCACAACTCCGAGATCGCCAACTGTGCTGCATCCTGGATCGCATCTGAGCAGAAGGTCCGTGGATACTCAATATGACGCTCAATTGGGTCAATCCTTCCGTCTGGAGCGTAAATGAACACCTCCATGCTCCAGGAGTCCGTGCTCATCACTCGCGTGTTCCGCCCTCTGAAGATAGGCTGTTGGGTGTACTTCAGATGCTGCATTAGCTGCCGTAGAAGAGTCGCAAAAGCTCCCTCGCTCTCGCCATGAGAATGATGATCCCACGGAGCTGATGACGATGAACCTGCCATCTACAAGTTTGGAAAGAGGAGAGATCAGTAAAGATTTTTAAATAGTGAAAAGGAGGACAGAAACAAGATACTAAGTAAAAGGAGAGTAGAAGCAAAGAAGCTTATATATTTTTAATATATTCTTTTTTAAACATAAGTCCTTAAAACTTCCCAATACCTAGGGTTCGTCCTACAGTCAAGATGGCTCTGATACCACTTCTGTGAGACCCGGAGTAGAAACTCCCGGACCCCCCCTGTGCATTTCAGTACTAGTCCCAGATCAAAGCTAGTACACACAGATAACCAGAAAAACGGTACATTGTCATCCACGATTTATTACAATAATAACTGAAGTATTACATTGGTCATTGCCTTACAAAGGTTCACAGAACCTTAAAACGAAAAATAAACACAGCGGAAGCAAAAAGTAAATTAATCGACCCATCAATCTGCCACAGGCAATTGACTGGGGAAACGAGTCCTAAGCATCTGGGAAGAATCCACCGCATCCACACTCGGCACAGAAGTCGTACTCTCCGGCTTGAGCTTCTTCATTCTCTGCTATTATATTTATAGAGCAACACGTGAGTACAAAAATGTACTCCGCAAGTCTTGGGAAAGATGCATAGATGCAAGGCTTTACAAAGGAAGGCTATATGTTTCTCTTGCAAAAATCAGCATTTTATTTCAAATCTACATAATTACTTCAAAGGCCATTTGATAAACATCTTGTTTTTCATAAATGAAATTAGATAAATAACTTAGTGAAGGTTAAACCACCAACACTAATATCTCAGGCTATCTGCCAACTTTCAAAACTCAGGTTAAACCACCTGATCTGGTTACACCACCAGATTTAAATCACGAGAGTTACACCACTCCCGAGTTTGACAAACCATTTTATTTTAAAATCAAAATCAAACTTCTACCAGGTGAATGCATTCCTTGCCCGCCCTTGACCGTGGGCACGGCTATTCGAATAGTTTTACTCTGCAGAGTTTGTACACTTTACCCACAAGAGATAAATTATCTTAATAGTCAACATGCTTCCTTTGGCATGAGACCCAGATAAAATATCACAAAGCCTTTCACCTACTCCAGTATAGCTAGATACCACCCGCTAAGGTTTCACCACAACTCGAATCCACGAGTCGGAGCCCCCTCTTGCGCCGTATGAGTACAGTAAACCCTGTCCCTCACTATGAGTAACCAGTACACCCTGGCACTCAATACACCACTGGTGATATCTAAACTACACCTTTATAGGTTAGTTAGCTAGGTCGTACCCATATAGACTTGTGGTTGCACTGTTTTGCTCAGTTTGGACAAACACAAGCGTCGGTCCTTAAACGACCAGGGTGGTTCATTCACAATTCCAAAAATTCTCGTGCTAACTGCACCAGCCAAACCTTCCATCCACCCTTGTCAACTTTTCCCTTTGAACTTCATTTTTATTTTCAAATTAACAGTGGTAACATCCATTACCACTTTTCAAACAAATCAATTAACAATGGTAACATCCATTACCAATGTTCAAACAAACCATTCATCAAAACATTTAGCAAACATGCTACTCATTTGAGCATTATTACATTGATTTGCTACGCTAAGCATTTGCTAGTATTTAAAAATTCAACAGATGTAATACTAACTCATTATTGAGTCAAAGGGATATTCTAAGTTGACAATGGTACAAGGTAAACAATTTTCAATGGAAGGTATAACAAATTGGGTATTTAACTAAATTTTCTAAATCAAATTATCACTTGATATAACATAAGCATGCAATAATTTAAAATAACCACCTAATCATTTTATAAATCATTTGAGCAAGTTGATCAAAGAAAACTTGCAAAACATAGGATCAAAATGATCAAAGGAGACTTGCCTTCCTGTGCTGGGTTGAAATTTTCCGGAGCTTGCTCTTGAAATTCTTCGGACAAATCGGTCTCTACACGTAAATTAAGAAATCCAAATAAATAAAATAAAATAGAAAAATTCAAAAATTGAAACTAAATATACCAATTGAAAGATTAGAATTTTAGATGAATTTAGAAACTTGAATGGATCAATTTGGACTTAAAATGAAAAAGTTATGGCTTCCGAAAGATTAAAACTAGGGAAAAAGGAAAAAACCTAGTTTCGGGAATTATTTTTGTACTGAGAAATATGATTTATGACGTCATCAATTTTCGAATTTTCTGAGCGGGAATTATTATTTGAATGACGGGTGGGTCCGGTCTACCGTGAACCGGATCCACGGACCACGGGGTTCGCCAACGTGGTACACCGGCCACATGGCGCCATGCGGGCGCGAGGTGGCGGCCACGTGGCCGTCCACGCGGGCGAGACCGGCCACGCGGGCGCACGCGCGGCCGCACGGGAAGATGGCCGGCCGGCGGCCTCGCCGGTGGCCGGCGGTGGGGCGGCGAGCGGCGGCGGGGTGAGGAGAGGCGGCGGCGGCTTACCGACGGCGGCGGGGAGGGGCGGGCGGTCGGCGGCGAGGGGAGGTGGAAGGCCGGCGGTGGTGGAGCTTGGGCGGCGGCGGAAGATGGCCGGAACGGCGGCGACCGGCGGCGGGGAGAGACGGCGCACGGCGGCGGGGTGGCGGCCGAACGGGAGGGGAGGGGCGGCGGTGAGAGGAGGGCCAAATGGGAGGAGGAACACCGGAGTTCCACTTTTATAGGTGGAGAGAAAAAAAAATGAAAGGCCGGCGGTTTAGAGAGAATTAAAGGGAGGTGACGGCCGGCCATGAGTGGGGATTGATGAGGGCAATTGATTGCGCAAACGCTCGGAGTTTAAAGGGCAAGAAACGGCCGGATTTAAGAGCTCCATTTTCGGGTTAATGGAGGTGGAGAGAGAGGGTGGGAGGAGGAAGAAGAAGAGGTTGAAGATGGATATGACATGTGGGTCCCATGTGTAATAGAGAGAAGAGGAAGTGAAGGGGTATGGGCCGTCGGATTTGCGACACGTGGCAAGTGAGTGTATGAGAGGCTTTGGATTTTATGAAGGGGTAAGTTGTGGTGGATGGCTAAGATTAAAACGTGGAGAGAGATGGATTTCATCTGAGGGCGACACGTGGCGGCTAGGGATATATTGATTTTTATTTTCGGATTTAATTTCAGGAATTACTAGAAACTTTATTAATACTTCGAAAAATAATATTTAATGTCTAAAAATTCCAGAAAAATCATAGAATATTCCTGGAAGAATTTTAAACTTTAATAAAATATTTTTAATCTCAGATTTGAATTTAATAACTTTATAAAATACTTTTTAACTTTGAAAATTGATTTTAAATTCTAGAAAATTCTCAATAATTCCTTAAAAATTTAGGGAAGGCTGGGGAAAATATAATAAACTATTTTTGGCTTTAATAAAATATTTTAAACACATTTCCTTGCTTTAAAATTTTAAATAAACTCCAAATAAATCCGAATAAATCCAGATAAGACTCAAATACATTAAAATAATTAATAAAATTTTACAGAAAGCGAAAATTTGGGATGTGACACCTTCTCTTTCTAAAGTGACAGCTCAGTTGTTTCCACGGAGACGGGGCAGGTTTAATGTGTTTTGACTACAACTTATAGTTTTTGGGTTATTTGTGAGAGAGTACGGAATAACAGAAACTCGTATACGATTTTGATCGATATAAATAAAGTTGCTATAATATTTATTATAATTAATTCGTAGATCTAGTTCTATGAAGATATTCTATTTAAAAACTAGTTATAGAAGAAAAAGCTGAAAATTAGCTTTTATAATCCAAGAAGAAGAGGCTTGTACAGTTGCACTGCACATGACAGGTGCTTGCTCTAGTGGCTCCTCCCGCAGGCTGCAGCTGTTCTGCGATGCGGTCTTATCTGTTCGAATTGTGCGAGTGCGGCAATCGCAAGTTGATGATAAGACAAGAAGCATCGATCCATAAGGTGGTAGGTGCATGAGGTACTGAATCGACTGTGACTGGGGTTTTTGGTCGGGTACACGCCTCCCTTCCAGTCCAAAATAAAATGTCGTTCTACGGTGTGCAGTCCAACCTTCGAGCTCTGGATATTAATATATTTTCAATGCTTAGATTGAACATTAGATAATAATATGCACTAATTTATCTCAAAAAGAATTTTTATAAAAAATACAATTTTATTATGTTTACAAATCCAGTACTATAGAAATTACTAGTTAAAGTTGTATATTCAAAACGATATTTTTTGACTTAAGACGGTATATCCTTTTTTTAATTTACTGTATTTATTCTGCGAGGAACACTAAAAACTGATTGATGGCATAGTTACAAGATCTATGGCGAAACTATAATGTTAGAATCGACAAGATTCTCGTGAACAACTATATTCCAAATTGCGCTTATCATAGGCCAGCCCAAACACCGTTTGTTGCAATGCTAGTTGCAGTCAGGTTGCTTGCCATCCTTTGTACTCTTACGAACTTCCGAGTCGAATTTCTGGCAAGTCGTCCGATCTACGTAGCCAATATGTACCGTTTCTCTTCTCGATTATCTTAGGCCACCTCCAACGTGTGAAATAACCGGCACCAAGTAAGGAGAGGGAGAGAGTTCTCGGAACCAACTCTACACATGGGAGCACTCAGCACCAATAGAAAGATGTCTAGAGCTGGCAAGCAACAACCAAATATTTCGTGCGCGGTTCTCATATCTAAAAAGCGGTCGTCGCTGTTGTGCTCATGTCCGCCACCGTGCCCACTTTCCGCACGTTCCCATCTTGGCGCGTCATCGTAGAAAGTCATCATCGTAGGTCGATTGACGGCAAACAAAAAAATCATCGTCGGTCGCTTGACGCGCCGCCACCATTGCTCACAAATCAAGATCCACCTCCATTGCTATGAGTCGCTATGTTCGAGGGCATTTATAAAAAGTATATATCAGCTATATGTAAAACTATATTATGTAAGGTTTTAAATGATCTGAAGAAGAAAAAGGAGAAGAAAGAAAGATGTTGTCTAGTATTTAATAGATCTTAGACGGTTGTCTATACCATTGCTACAGATACCTATATAGACAATCCATTTTATAGGTTGTCTCTAATCCTATCTATAAATGATATAGAGATATATTATAGATAATCGTCATCTATTATACTATACATGGCATACAGGTCTATTCTTTTCGGTTATGGTTGATGGTTGCGGTTTTTGTCTACGCTTTTCCAAATGGTGACAGACGGTGCATATAGTTTTGGACTCAGGAAGCTGAAAATCCGCCTTATTTATTTCGATTTTCGAAGAAGCGAAACCAAAAGCCACAAAAGAGGGTGGGTTCTTTTGGGCTGAGTTTATGGCTGTGGTTTATGACTTTTAGATTAAGCTGTAGTGTTCTTTTGAGCGATGACTTATGGCTGAAGCTGTTGCGTTATGTTGGGCTGATGGTTTATGGCTTATTGCTGATTTTGAGACGTAAAGCGTATGTTTCATGACATGCAGAGGACTATGACAAACCCGTAACATATAACCAAAGGTAACAAAGTATTAAGAAATGTTTGTGAACACGTGTGTTAGTGACATACGGGTTAACAATGATAGACAAATGTACATGACCCATTTATTGCGGCTTCGAAATGGAACCATATTACCCTACAACAAGATTGTACGAGATCATTTCCTAGACGCAATTCATTTGCGTATCCCCATTGAGCACCGTCGTGATGTCTGGTTCGTCTGAACTGTACCCAGGCTCTAGTGCAGGGTCCTCAAAATCTGGATTGCCTAACTGCTGGTCAATGATGAAATTGTAGAGGGCCATAGTTGTAGGCATTATCTTCTTTGGTGCTTTGCGTGATATGCAACAATGTTCTCTAGTATACGCCACTTCCACTTCCATACCCCGAACGCCCATTCGATAACATTGCGAAGTGACGAATGGTGGTAGTTGAACATCTCCTTGCATCCATGGGGTGCTGGACCATTGCCGAAGTCCAACACATGGTTCCGAGTGTTCCTGTATGGGGCAAGGTACCCCGTACGGTTTGGGTAGCCCAAGTCGACCAGGTAGTACTTTCCTGTGTAAACAACGATTCAGTAATACTATAGATAATGCAACAATTGCGCACGGTTAGTGATAGAAGTTTTCTGTGTATGTACCTGCGGGAGGGTTCGAGAACAAATGTCTAAACCCTGCCAATGTGTCCATGAGGATGCACGTGTCACGCGCTGAGCCTGGCCATCTAGTGGTGACCCAAGTGAACCTCATGTCGAAGTCGCATACGGCTAGCACGTTCTGACTTATGTACCCATGGCAGTTTGTGTACTGCACCCGTAGAGCATCTAGAACAACTACAGGGATGTGAGTGCCATCTGTTGCTTCGATTACCCCTGTAAAGTGTGAAAAAAGCTAACTGATAGCAAAGATGGGTGGACATTGGTGAAAAGAGGACCATGTGGCCTAATGTTGTAACACCCCAGATCGTACACACAATCGAGACCTCGCCAAGCTTGGTGCTTACAGTTGACCCCAACCTGGCAAACCGATTGCTCGCCACCTTTGTCGGAACCCGGAGCAGCAACTCCTGGATCCTCTGTGTAAATCGCACTAGTCCAGGATCAGCTAGTGCACACAGTGATAACAAAGACAAATATCATGCACAATGACAAACTTTATTTAACTGATTATGGGCCTGATGGCCAAAGTTTACATCAGTGGCACATAAGCCAAAATTAAATATAAGCAGCGGAAGAAAAACCGAAGCGGGAGAAGCCCACTGAGCCTGCCCACAGGCAAACAACAGTAAGACGCGGCCTACTCGTCCAAGTCTTCACCGTAGTCGAAGTCGTCTTTCTCTGTATAGAGATAGCAAGGTGAGTACAAACTTGTACTCCGCAAGTCACACGGAGAAAATGCATCATAATGATAAAGGCTTCAATGGAAGGCTTATAGGGTTAGTTTGCATAAAACAGCATTTAACGAAATACAGTAGATAGATTGAAATTGCTGAATTTAATACAATAAGTAAAACAGTACTTGTAATTGAAAATATTACCGTCAGTGCAGGCTCCGACCAAACACCAACCTATCCACGGGCATCCCACCCGGACCATCTTTTCCAAAAGATCTCGTATGGATTCCATCCATCCACACGCTTCCACTGCGCAACTCAGATGGATTCCATCCATCCACCAGGTGTCAATCTCTCACGGATTCCATCCATCCGCAAGGTTTTCATCTCTCGTGGATTCCATCCATCCACAAGGTTTTCAAAAACCATTTTAAAAACAAAGTCTAATCCATGAAAAACTTTTACTCAGCATGCCCATGACCGTGGGCACGGCTATCCAGGATAGATTATACACTCTGCAGAGGTTGTACAGCTTTACCCACAAGACACGATCATCCCGTTTTGCCACGCGAGTTACACACTTCCTTAGGTGTGCGACGGGGAGATCATGACAAGGCCTTTACAATGCAAAGCCTTCAACCTGGCCAAGCCAACACTAAGCTTTCACCCCAGTAAGGAATCCACCAGACCGGGACCCCCTCTTGAGCCGAGTGAGACTTCTCATGGCCTACGCCACGCTCACTTTCATCCTACGAAATGGCTCAGGTTGGGACCCGCAAATTATTCAGCCAGGGCTGTCCCATACCAGCCTTGTGGTAGTACGTTAGGGCTTTGCAACAGTAGCTCACAGACCGGTCCTTAACTAACTTAGGCCCAACCACATACCCCTGTGCACGACAATCAACCCTGTGTCTCCGAACAACAGAGCATGCCTGCACCCACCACCTAACCAATTGCCTAAGTCTAAACCAGGTTTTTATATTTTATTTTTAAAATATTTCATAAACCTTCTTGACTCACCGAAGTCAAGAATACATTCGAAAAGCTTATCATTTTATGGGAAAAGTTCATCATTTTATGTGAAACATATCCCAAAACAAATATTATGACTAAGCAGGGCTAAGCGTTTGATTCAAAATTCCTCTAGCCAACACTAATGCACTAGCTAGAGTTTGATCTAGGGTGACAAGGTATCGAGGAATTCAATATCAATGGAGGAATTAACAAGTAGGCAATAACTAAATTTAAAACTGAATTGAAATACGTTGAATAAAAATATGCATGCAATATAATTTAAAACAACATAATTTTATTTTGAAAACTGGGATCAACATGATCAAGGAGTGTGACTTGCCTTGCTCTTCAAATTGGTTTGAATCTTCGTCGTCGAATTTTCCCGAATCGTCGAAGTCTACACGTGAAAATAACCCACCAAATTCAAATAAATTCAAATTTACTTCAAATATTTGAATTAAGGCTAGAAATGGATAGAGGGGAATTTTTTATGAATTTAGAAATTTGAATGGGCTAAATCGGAGTTAGGACGAGGGAGAACGAGCTCCGGGAAGTTTGAAAAGAGGAAAAAATGGAAAAAGAGGATTTTTGGAATTATTTTCCTAAAGGAAAAGAATTAATGACCTCAGCATTGCGTCAGCGAGGGATTTTCTTTTTGGGCCGAATTATTTTTGAACGGGAAAATGGGTTAATGCGCCAGCTGACGTCAGCCCTGGAGGTAAACCCCACTGACATGCGGGCCAGGTCCATGGACCGAGCCCACAGAGGAGAGGGAGTGGTGAGGTGGCACGGGTGGCGGGGCCGGGTTGGCGTGGCACCGATGGGGCAGGTAGGCGCCGCGTTGGCGCTGAGGTGGCGCCATGTGGCTGCCACGCGGGCAAGGTGGCCGGCCAGCCGGAGGCGCACGAGGCCGGGACCTTGCCAGCGAGCGGCGGCGCAGCTGCCGGTGGCGAGGGACGGAGGAGGTAGAGGAGGCGCGGGGGAGTGTGGTGGTGGGGGCGGCGGTTACCGGGGTTGGCCGGAGGGCGGTCGGCGACGAGGAAAGGCGGCGGCCGCGTTCGGGTGGCGACGGCGACGAGGCTCCGGTGGCGAAGAGGCGCGGCCGAGGGGCGGAGGGGGTCAGGGGCGTCGCGGCGGAGCCGGGGGTGGTGTCGGCGCAGCGCGGGGGCGACCGGAGTGATGGCAATGGCTCGCCGGAGGAGCTTCGGTGGCGGCGGCGGCGGAAGCTCAATGCGAGGTGGCCGGAGGTGGGTCGGCGGCGAGCGGGAAGGGGCGGCGGCGGCACTCCGGTGCGACGGCGGTTGAGCGCCCGGGAGAGAGAGCGGAGTGGAGGGGAAGGGAGTGTGGAAGGAGGGGAGACCGGTGGGGGTATTTATAGGGGGGAGGTGAGGGGCACGACGCGGGGAATCGCTCACCGAAGTTAGCGCGGGGCGGCGGCGGTTACGGGCGGAATTAGGGGAGGACGGGGCGGGGATGGGGGGATTTCGGGCGTGGGGATGGCGGGGTCGGTCGGGGAGAGAAGGGAGGGGGAAAAGGAAGGGGATTCGGGCGACCGAAGGGCGGCGGAAATGGCGGCGGTGAAGGCGCGGCCGTGCGGGAGGAGGAAGAAGGGGGCGGGGAGGAAGAAGGGGCGGCTGACAAGCTGTCCCGGGCAGCAGCGGGAGAGGGAGCGAGGGGCGGCTGACGGGCGGGGCCCGCGGGGCAGAGAGGGCGAAGAGAGAGGGGAGGCGCCGACAGGTGGGGCCGGGGTGAGGAGAGAGAGGAGCGGGGGCTCGGGTGGCTCTGATGTGGCCGTGTGGCCCAGGGGAAATCGGGCGGCCCGAAGACGGAGGGTGGGGCGGACGGCAGATGGGCCGGGCGCGCGCGGGTGCGGTTGATCTGGGCCGTCCACGTGGCGGCCGGAGAGGGAGGTTGGGGAGATTATTTTCTTTTCTGATTTTTGGGTTTTTCAGAAAAGCACAGAAATTCCACTAAGCCTCAAAAAAATATGAAATAAACTCCAAAAATTCCAGAAAAATTCAGAGAATCTCCTGGAGACATTTTGGACTTAATAAAAATACTTCCAACTAATGTTGGTATTTAGTTTTCATACTTTAAAATACCTTTTAATTTCAAAAATACATTTATGAACTCCAGAAAATCCAGGAAACCAAATAAAAGCCAAATAACTCCAAATAATTAATTTGACATAGGATTTTAATGGAAAATCAAAATATCATTTTATTTAATAATAATATTAGGTTTTCATTTAAATTACTTTTTAAATCCAGCTTTTTCAAAAACAGGAATTCAAGGCAAATCCAAATTTAAAATTTAGGCACAAAATACTTATTTAATATAAATTTTTATTTTAATTAATTTTTAATTATTTATTTATTTTTATTTTACTAAAAAACTGGGCTGTTACACTATTGCTCCACGGTCCCGCCACTGTGTAGATGAATATCACCAATGCCTCTTCGGAGAAAACCTCCGAAGTAGACCGCAAGCCATGGTGCTCTACCAACCAGTCGTGCAAACTGTGGAAACACTCCAGCCCCATCCTGAACATCTCACGACAAAGGTTCGGCTGTGCTAGCTGCTCATCCACCCACTCCTTACCGGTCTAGATCGGTTCCCTATGTGGCCTCCGCGATTCCCTCTATGCTTGCCTCTGTAGCATCTCGAGCACCACCAATTCAATCAGTGGTGGAGGCAACGTGGTGCGTTGGAGTTGGAGCTACTGACAGAGTTAGAGCTGTCTGATATGGCAACTACGCATGAAAAAATAATTAGTGTGCAGACAAATCCAACGAGGGAATCAAAATGCGCTTCTAAACTCACCGGTTGCAGGCTTGTGATGAGAGCTGTAGAGGCCGAGCGATGAAGTGTTGTAGAGTTACGAGGCAAGGCATTTGTAGCAGAAAGGCGAGCATCCCAGCCTACCTCCCATGTGTAGCAGTAAGTCGGGCATCCCAGCCTGGCTCTCATGCGTAGCAGTAAGCCTCTCATGCACAAGTAGCAGAGATTCCCACCAATTATCATGCCCACACTGATATGTTGAAGACAGGTAGCAGTAAAGTTGCATTGCACATGCATACTACTTAAATAGAAAACAACATTGCATAGCCGAAAGTGTCGTGTCTCACATGCACTAGTCTCATGCACAAGATGCAAGTAAGAGGCATTGTCCAGTAGCATTGTCCAGAACATGAACAAACCAACAATTCTCAATAGCATTGTCCAGTAGCATTGCACATGCATATCAATACAATGACAAGTAGTACTACACCAATCTGTGTCATGCACAACAACAACATTGCACATCAGTACTTGAAGTGAAAACAACCAAAGAACCAACAATTCTCAATGTTCAACGATAATGAAGTAGCTAATAAATTGCACAAACAGGACTGTCAGTAAATGGAACGACACAAGCCAATGCGATCGAGGACAAACCTAAGATCGGAAATGCTCACCTGAGAAGAGCATCGACTACATGAGACAAACTACTTGGACTACTCAACACCCAAGTGCGGAGCAGCCAGTCAGCGCGAAGTGCCGGGTCGGTTATCGCCTTGAACATGTCACGGTTGTGCTTTTTCCGCAGCACCATTGTGGCAGCAATCTACACCTTCGAGCCCGTAGGGTAGCCATCTACGATGACTGGGCTAAGGAGCTCCTTAGACTCGTTATGCATGCTATCTTTCTTCATGGTTGTGGCCGCCAATTGAGCCTCGTAGTAGTCGCACACACGCTCCATGCAGTCTGAGAGGTGGTCGCCCTTAGACTGCTTGTTGGAGCATGTGTCCTCGGACTCCATATGAGCGGGTTGCTTGCCGACCCTATGCCCAGCGGAGCTATGGGACTCAACCGACAAGTCTTCCTCTTCATCCGAGCTGTCTTGCGTATGCCTTTGTGACCCTGCCGGTGTATCAACATGCTCGTTGGTAACGATAGCACCGTCAAACATGTTTGCCATTAGGTCCTCGTGTGGTAGTGGCGCATCCCAAAACCGTCTTAGACAACCGAGGGCTTGCAAAACGATGTGCAAGGCGGGGTTAGGACACGTCGAATAGAGCACGACGACACTGCAATAAGGCGGCATCATTCGTACCATCTCTTGCTGTGCCTACCAACTAGAATGTGCAGCGATGCTGCTAGTCTTTGGGTTGATGCCCAAACCTGTGGTGTTGTACTTAAGCATGCGCCACTTTGTGTATAGAGACTTCTGGTTGTCCCAATGGTTCTTGAACTACTTTTGGGTGTAGCACCTTCCTGTGTGCTGGTTGGACTTGGTCATGAGATTAACCTTGCCTCACCGGTTGAGGCACATCGTCTTTCGGTTTCCGACGAGGACCTCTTCATGGCATATCTCAAGGAATACCAAGTGAGCCTCGTCATCCCAAATCTTCACATTGCCAGGCGTAGGATCCATCTAAGGTGCAAACAACAGACAAGGCTATTAACTCTGGCCGAGTGTGACATAAGGGAGAAAACGAGCAATACTGCCAGATTACACACCACTTGCTAAAAAAACTAGCAGCATGTATAGCAATTACATATGTACACTACACATTCAAGAGTCAGGCGTCTAAGCGTAGTACACATTGCATCGAACAGATACTGCATGATCCAGCATTACACAGACACCTAGGATTAAATTCATATGGTCACACATTCGCCTAGTTCCTATGTATTACTGCAATTTGTGAGGCAAGCCAAAACCTACCGCATTCTAGGCTGATGAAACATTTGCGATAATAATAAAACAGGGCAAACAATCCTCACACAGGCCGTGGAGCTTACCTAACGGCAGGTGCGCATGGGGTTCGTGCTGTGCTGGGATGGACTGTAGAAGAGCTTGAACGAAGCCCGGCACAATAGCTTATACAAAGGGCTTCGGCAACGGTAGGGGAGGTAGGAAGCGCTTCTGATAGGGTGTGAGCCATCCTTCGTACCTCCTCAAGCACAGCTTCTGTGGTGCCAGCGTTGGAGATCGTGTTTGAGGACGACCCGGTTTGCGACTGAGAGACCGAGGCCACGCCTCCGACCAGCGGTGCCGGGCCTTGACCAGACGGGGCCGTGGGAGCGTCCACAACAGTCGTCCCCGGGCTCGGCACCACGGGGATTGCCACTGCCTTCATGGATGGGGTCGCCAACGCGGGGGGTTGGGCGATGGGGGATGTCGCCAAGGGGTAGGGGCCAGGGGATCTCCACGACGAGGAGCCAAGGCATAGGGATCTCATCGACGAGGAGGCGAGGCGGGGGGATCTCGCGGAGGGGGAGGTGGGGTAGGTAGATCTCACGGAGGGGGAGGCAGGGCGGGGGGAGCTCGGTGAGGGGGATATCATAGCGGGAGGGGGGGTCCAGCATGGCTGTGGGGGGAGCTTCGCGATAGCTACCTGAGGGGGGATTGGGAGGGAGATGGGCAGACGAGAAAATAATCTGACTTCATAAGCACTATCGTTTGGGATGACTTATGGCTCCACTGACGGAAGCGTAAGCCGAAAACCGTAATCCTCAGCGCATTTGAACCCAGCCTCTAAGAAGATTATCTATTGAGCAACCGTACTATTCCAAATCCAAGTGTGAGAAGCTTCCCACGTGTTGCTCCAACAACAAGGCAGGAAGCTGGAAGTTTCAACCTTTACTAACCCAGGGGTCAAACGGTTTGCTGCAATGCTAGGTGCAACTATGCAATTAGGTTGCTTGCCATCCTTTATACTCTTACGAGCTTACGAGTCAAATTTCTTGAAATACCTCCGATCTACTTAAGGGCCGTTTGGTTGGTGGAACCAAATGGGATGGAATGGAATAGCATCGTACTTCTTTTTTAGGATGGGATGGAATTGGATGGTTCGAGTAGAGTATTTGGTGAGTGGATGAAATGGTCCGAGATTTTGTTTGGTTGAGAGAATGGGATGAAATGGAATAGTCCTTTTTTTCTCTTCCTTTTATTTTCTTTTTTCCTCATCGTTCTTCTTGGTCCTTCTTCCGATCGGCGGCTCCCTTAGTTCCCTTTCACAGCGACCGTGACCCCACTCTCCTTGGTGGCAATCGTGACCTCGATGACCTCATCCCTGCTTTCCTCAGCGGCAACCTCGACTCCATCGATGGCGACCTTGGCCCTGCTCTTCTTGGTGGTGACCTTGGCCCCACTCTCCTTGGCGACCTCAGCTCCATCAATGGTGACCTTGGGCCCGCTCTCCTCGGTGACCTTGGCTCCATCGACAGCGACCTCGGTCCCGCTCTCCTCGGTGCCCGCCGATGGATGACGTCACCCCTCCGTACCCTTCCGACCGCACCAGCGACTTCTCTTGAAGCTGTTCGCGTCTCGACTTGTTCCCGAAAGTCCTCCTCCATGGCCTCACTCACAGCACCCCTAGCCTCCGCCGTCAGCCTTCTCTAGTGCTCCTCCACCTCCAAGGCTGCTTGGTAAGCCTTCCCCAAGCTCCCCTCTAGCTAATGCTCTCCCCACTTTCTTCCCCATTCTAATCCCCCACCATCGCCCCCATTCGGCCCTAGCTCCGGCAGCTCCATGCCGCCGCCTGCTCGCCGTGGTGCCAGTCTAGCCGCGACGTATGCCTTGGTTCCACCAACCAAACGGCCCCTTAGCTAATATGTACCATCTCTTCTCAATTAAGTTAGGTCATCTCCAACTTGTGAAATGGTCAGTATCAAGTAAGGAGAGATGATACGGAGATGTATATAGATAACTTCCATCTATTATATTGTATATGGTCTAAGGGCTTATTCTTTTATGCTGTGGCTGCGGTTGATGACTTTTGTCTATGTTTTTTGAGCTAGTAGTGGGCGAGAAGACAACGATATAAAAGACACATATAATTTTGAATTCAAGAAGCCGAGAAATCGTTTGAAAAAGTCACCCTGCTTATTTGGGTTTTTAGAGTGGCGAAAACCAAAAGAAACCAAGCACAGGCAGGAAGCTGGAAGCTTCGACCTTTACTAACCCAGGGGTAAAACGGTCATTTCGCTCCGGCTGCACCCATTTCAACCCGGGGGGAGGAGTGAAAAACGTCCCTTGCTGCACATCCCTTTCCCAAATCCCCGAGAAATTCCGTGCAAATCCCCCCGAATCAAAACCCCTTCCGGAGAAACAAAACCCTCCTCGATCCCCAGGCGAGCGCGAGAGGCCTCGTTTCGCTTCGAATCCCTCCTCCGATCCGGGCCACTTGGATGCGCGGTCGCCGTGGGTGATCCCGATGGATGCGCCGGCGGAGGCGCGGCGCTTCGCGGTCGTGCCGCAGCTAGGTGAGCGGCCCCCTTTTCCTCCCCGGCCTCCCGTGGCGCGGCTCTCCGTTCGTTCTTTCTGGGTTGGTGGTGATCGTAGTGTTTGGTTCGATCCGATCTGGGTGGGGTGTGCTGGTTTCGGTCAACGCGTGGGTCGTGATTCGTACGGTACGGTTGATTTGGAGGGTGGGGGATGAATTGGCTGTGGTTGCTGAGGAGGAAGCGTTTCTGCTTCTCGAGGACGATTGGGGACTCGGGAGTGGAGTTTTGCTTGGTGCTCTTCCCCCCCTGGGTATGTTGTTTCTAAGGCTGGAGGTACTGGGATGTTTGGTGGTTTATGGTTGCGGCATGGCGCGGAGTTGGTGCGCTGTAATAATGGATTGGTGCAGACCGGGCCTTTTTTCTGGTGTTTCTTTTAGTTCTAGGATCTTGAGCTTCTTGGATGGAATATCTATTGGGAATACTACAGGGTTCTGCAAGGGTTTGGTTTGGAAGATTAGCGCTTCGAGTTTGGTGTTATGGCGAGTTGGGAGATGCATGGATTTGATCGGCAGATGTGCACTACTGGGAAAAATTTGGAGATGTATGGGTTTGATGTGCTCTACCCGCAGTCTGGGTGTAGGACAGTAGGTCTGTTCTTATGGTTGGGGGAGCTAGAATGAGGTTTGTAAAAAGCAAATATCCTTTATGATGTTTTGGTTTGCATATTAATTAATAATGAATCCAGTCGCTGGACTAGGGTTTGGGTTGGGGAATTGAGGTTTAGCTGCGGACACGTGTAGTAGAGCAGTTTGATTTCGGCAGTTGTTTGTGTTGGCCTGTTCAGGTTCAGCAACAGACCTTTTTGTTATCCATTTAGGATGCGGGATCATTGTGGCTTGCAGTTCTGTACTTGTGTGTGCCCCGAGTGTGCTAATGTTTCTTTTAGTTGTCAAAGTTGTAGCTGAAATTCATGGTTTTAGTTGGGAATTTGGGATGAATTTTGTTGCCAGGATAACCTTTTTCTTTTTCTAGAATCTAGAGTAAAGATCCCTTTATTCCAAATGGCAGGGTCATATGTTGTACATTTTAAAGAGAGAAGATAGTTATAGAATTTGTCTCTTTAGGTTTGATATTTTGTGATGAAGAGCTCCCTGCTTCATTTTGAAGTTATTTCATAAGACAAGCAAGTTCACAGCCAGTGGCGAATTGGTTTAACATTTTGCTAAGAGTGTTGTGTCTTGGTGCTTGATTGTGAGCTTATGTGGAGATTCATGCCTTACCAGAAATTCAATTGGTCTATTCTTAAAAGGATCCCTCACTTGGAAACAATTGTACATTGTTGCACATTTTCGTGAGAATTTAAAATAGCTGTATCATTCATGTTCAAGACTGTTGGTTGCAGCTATGTTGCATTGCTTAACTTTTTTGCATGATCTATTAACAGATATTTAGCAGATACTGAAGGAGGCTCAACAACGATGGCTACGCCCTGCTGAAATTTGTGAAATACTTAAAAACTACAGAAATTTCCGTATTGCTCCAGAACCACCAAACAGGCCTCCAAGTATGGGCATATGTCTGCTATATCAAACGTTTCTGCTATTTACTGTGTTTTTACATAGAAGTAATTTTCCTTGGTGAATCACCATAACAATAGCTGATAAAAGATTGTTTTTAAAGCCCAGCAGGTTGAATTCTGATTGCATTCTAATTTATGGAAATTTTCCTTTACTACTTTGAAATTCTGAACTTCGATTTGCAGCTGTATTTTGGTATTGCTAGTTTGTTATTGCACATTGTACTATGTGACTGTATTTCAGCAGAATTTCTATGTGCTGTAAAAGTAGCTAAAACCCGATATGCTAAACCGAGCCCTCTATGACTGCTGGCATAAAACATAAACCAAGACTTAGTAGTGAGCAAATTTTAAAAAATCTACCTTTCATTGACCTGGTCATCCTGGTTATAATGTCCCCATTACATGTGCTTAAAGTTGATAAAACACCTCAATATGTACCATCCTTGGGTGCAATATATCTTGGCAACTGACATCCTTCATGTCTTGCCTAGGTGGTTCACTTTTTCTATTTGATCGTAAAGTACTGAGATACTTTAGGAAGGATGGTCATAATTGGAGGAGGAAAAAGGATGGAAAGACTGTCAAAGAAGCCCATGAAAGGCTGAAAGTAAGTGCTTTAGTTGGAGTTATGCTTGTTGTGCTGTGGTTATTTGTTAGTGAGAATAAAACTGACTATGGTTCATAAATCCAGTCTGGAAGCATTGATGTGCTTCACTGTTATTATGCACATGGGGAAGAGAATGGGAATTTCCAAAGGAGGACTTACTGGATGTTGGAAGAGTAAGTGGATTTCCTTAGGAGACCGTGTATGTTGCTTATGTAGTTGTGCTATGTTATGAGCGGGAATGCCTACTAGAGGGCACATAACTGCACTCACCTGTTTGCACATGCATGGTGAGATTGAATGCATAAATGTAGGTGTTTATATTTGAATATCCTTTTATTTGATTTTGCAGGGATTTTATGCACATTGTCCTTGTACATTATCTTGAGACCAAGGTAACACTGAAGCCTCCTCTTTTTAGCTTAGTGATTAGCTTTGTATCTGCCTTGCATTTATATTCCATTATCCTGTATGCAAGAGTTACGTTGCTTCCTGTTAGGATCTTAATATTTTGATTCTTTTTTTGCAGTGATTTTCTGGCAAATTGCAGAAGTCCTGCTTATAATTTTTTATTTACTAAATACCAAATACTATATTGTACAGTATTAGTTGTTTCAAATATTAATATAGGCCTGTGCTAACATGTTATGTTTAGAAAGCCTTTTAATTTTTATAAATTGTTACTTCTGAATTTTGATGATTGAGATTTATATATCAAGAGAACTCAACTCTAGATGCTTCTTTCTTGCAAAACACACTCTTCATGGACATTTTGTGAGATTGAGGTCTTTCTTCCATTATACCTGTGTGCGCGTGTTTATGTAAAATAATTTTTGGCTTAATGATATCTCCGCATGGCAAATATTAGCAAGTTGCATGTTTTTTCTTACCAATTTTAAATTCCGGAAAACAAAGATTTTGCGCCCCACCCCTAAGAGTTACAGGAGCATGGCTTGAATTGTAATTCAGAGAAGTTAAGGTTGCTTTCAAAACTGGATAAACTTTAAAACCCGTCGTAGCATGGTGCTACGTAAAATGTTGAACTCCTGATTAGGTGGCTACATCAGATTCTATTATTGAATAACGATAATGGAGATGATTGGGGAAAATTCAAGAAAAAAATACTTTGTGTATAGCAATTGTAGTAAGCTGGCTGATAGTGAAATGCAAGACCTGTTGCACATTGAAACTTATTTTCGAAACAAAATACTACTAGTCTACCTAGGGGGTGAAAACAGATCGAATACGAATTAAATAGTGGTGAAACCATATTTGTATTTTTTTAAACGAATACGGATTCAAATTTGAATACGCTTGAATATGAATTGAATGTCATAACGAATACGAATTTAAATCGAATATCTACTCAATTCGATCAGATCAGGATATCCTCATAACTTATGTAATGTGAAGATATTAGTGACACTTTATCCTCATATAGTCATTCGTAATCTTTCTAATCTATTTATTTCACCTTAGAAACATGAATTCACATTGAATTAAAAAAGCTCATGCAACTAATTAGGCATATTGCAATAAAATACTTATGGCTCTGTACGTATTGGTTTCTAAATGCTGATTTTTTACAGTTAATGACTTTTGTATAGTACTTGGCTTTCAAACGGAGTGTTTTTTCAAGACAGGGTTTACTACTTTTTTTTTCTCGAACACGCAGGAGAGCTGCGTATCTTTCATATTAAGAAGGAAAAAAGGGTACGAGAAACCCCAAACAACAAAGACAACAACTCAACACCCCGACACACAGTCACAAAAAGCCCACACAAACTAACAAACAAACACTCTCAGACACAACAAACCCACACACACTCACAAACAAGGGACGAAACGACCAAGGAGCCAAACAATTAGGCAACACCAAGTACCCGCTCAGTCAACAAGGTTATGCTCCTGGCACCCGCTAGACCCCAGAACATTGCTTCTTTGCAGACCGAAGCTAGGACACCTTGCAGATTAGGCGAAGCACCATCAAAGACACACCGATTCCGATGGGTCCAAAGCGACCAGGCTCCAAGAATAATCAAAGAATTAAGACCCTGCCTATCCTGACCAGCGGCTGTCTCATTAGATCGGCTCCACCAAACTTCAAAGGAAGGCTCCGTCAGCTGGGGAGCAAGGATCTGCAAACCGAATTTCTGTAAGAGCTCAAACCAGAATTGCCTAGAGAAGACACAAGAAACCAGCAAGTGATTGATGGTTTCCTCTTCCTGATCACAGAACAAACATTTCTGGTGATGCTGAAGACCCCGCCGAGCAAGACGATCTGCAGTCCAGCACTTATTATGCGCGACCAACCACATGAAAAAACGGCATTTGTTAGGAGCCCATGTTCTCCAAATACGCTCCCATGGGCTGAATAAAATGGCGCCTTGAAAGAAACCCTCATAAGCTGATTTTGCAGAGTAGACACCTGAAGAAGTAAGACGCCAAATGTGCTTGTCTTCTAACTGAGGCTGTAGAATGACCTGAGAAAGAATGTCCCAAAGATTTAAGAATTCTGTGAGAACCCCAACAGAAAGTGCACCTTGCAGGTCACCTGTCACGAACCGGGGTAAACACCACCAAGGAGATGGCCGGATGGCGTCGGTGTAGAACGAGAGGGAGAGAGACTAGATGTTTAGGCGAGGAAGACTATGATAATTCTCTGCTTTATTACAATAGCATGTGGTAGCCCTCTTATATAGACGGCTCCCCCTAACAGATAGAATCTAATCCCAATTATAACTCTAACAGATATAGTAACTAATATCATATCTCTAACTATATCTCTAATACAAGGAAACCAATCTCTAACTCAAATAGAAACCAATCTCTAATTCCTAATAATAATCTGACAGGGCCTTGGGCCCAAGGCCCACACCCCTGACACTACACCCCTCTCGGACATGCAGCTCGTCCTCGAGCTGCTAGACGGCGGCCAATGGAAGACCTTCGACGCCGATGTAGAAGACGAACGGTGGCGGGGTGCTGCAGTGGATGGAGACGACCGACCAAATCCAAACGGAACAAGGCTAGACGAAGTGTAGCGTCTTCGGTTATATAATGCCTGCAAAAAATAGATTTTTTTTCTTGATTTTTTTATTATTTTTTTTCAATTTTGTTTTTCGTTTCTTTTTTTTTTGAATTTTTTTTGGTCTTCACTAGCCGATCGGTTAAAAACCGACCGACCGACACCCCACGAGGCCCGGCGCATCGGACGCATCGATCGAAAGCGGCGGCGGTTCCGGCGATGGCGGCCCCGGCGGCGCGAAGAGCGGCGACGGCTGACGGAGCGGCCGGCCGGAGGCTCGGCTACAGCGGCGGCTCGGGCGGAGGCGGTCCGGCAAGCGGCGGCTGCGACCCGGACGAAGACGGCCCGGGCGGAGGCGGGGGCGGGCCGGCCAGCGGCGGCGAATCTGGCGACGATCGGATCTGCGGCGGCCCAGGCGGCGGCGGATCAGGCGACGGCTTGGGCGACCATGATCGGGCGACGGAAGCAGAGGCGGAGCGGGCGGCCGACGTAGCGGTGACCTGCGGAGCGGCCGACTACGGCGGAGGAGCGGCTGCGGCGGCGGTGGTGGCGGCTATGGCGGCCCCAGCGGCGGCGGCTCTCGGGCGCGTGGAGGGCGGCTTCGAGCGCCAGGGGGGCCTTGCGACGGCGACGACGGCTTGGATCCGGGGTTGCGGCCGACGGCGGAGGAAGATGAGGGCGGCGCAGCGACGACGGCGCAGAGATCGTGCCGGCGCAGGCGGCAGGGGGCTGCGACCCACGGCAAGGGTCGGCGGTCGACGGAGCGGCCGGAGGAGCGAGCGGCCGGGGCGACGCTAAGGACGACCAGCGGAGCGGGCGGCCGGCGGCCAACGGAGCGGCGAGGAAGGCGGAGAAGACACTGCGGCGACCACGACAGTGGTTGAGGCGCTGGATGGAGACGTTGCGGCGATGTGGTCGTCGGCTTCTGGCGGTGGCTGTGGATCTTGATTTTGTTGGAAATCTGATGTTGGATGATGTGTCTTGCTCGTTGTTTCTTGTTGCGCCTCCTCTGCTCTGCGAGCGGCCTCTTGCTGCGCTTTCTCCCGCTTCTTCAAAATCTTCTCAAAGAAGGCATGTATGTTGAAGAAGTCGTTCGCCGCCTCTTTGTCGTAACTAGCCATCTTAGTAGCGCTCGCTTTTATTATGGCTATTGACTCGGCAAGGGGACGAGTTGCTGGAACCATGGTTGCAGAAGTCGTGGGAAGGGATCGACTGCTCTGATACCTGATACCAAGTTGTCATGAACTGGGGTAAACATCACCAAGAGGATGGCCGGATGGCGTCGGCGTAGAACGAGAGGGAGAGAGACTAGATGTTTAGGCGAGGAAGACTATGATAATTCTCTGCTTTATTACAATAGCATGTGGTAGCCCTCTTATATAGACGGCTCCCCCTAACAGATAGAATCTAATCCCAATTATAACTCTAACAGATATAGTAACTAATATCATATCTCTAACTATATCTCTAATACAAGGAAACCAATCTCTAACTCAAATAGAAACCAATCTCTAATTCCTAATAATAATCTGACAGGGCCTTGGGCCCAAGGCCCACACCCCTGACATCACCCATCCAAGTGTTATCAGTAAGAGCCTCCAGTACTATACGCTTGTTGGCTCTTCTTTTGGGCACCAAAACAAAAAGCCTAGGAGCAAGGTCCTCAATTTTCTGCCCATGAATCCACTTATCCGTCCAGAAAAGAGTACGGACGCCATTACCAATCGCAGTGTAGACTGCCATAGAGAAGAAACAGCTAACACAGGAATGAACTTGAACTGGGAAAGAAGACCAAGGTCGGTCAGGTTCTGTTTTCTTTAACCAGAGCCAGCGCATACGCAAAGCCCATCCCAAACGTTGCAGATCTGAGATGCCAAGGCCCCCAAGTTCAATTGGGCGACAAGTCTTAAACCAAGCCAGAAGGCAATGACCACCATTAATTTCTTTTCTTCCCCTCCAAAGGAATCTTCTGCGAATCTTATCAATTTCTTTGATGGTCCATGGGGGAAGATCGACTGCCATAGCAAGATAGACCACCATGGAGCTGAGAACAAATTGTACTAGGGTTTACTACTCGATTGTAGTACAAAATATAATGACTTTATTTACATCGGTCAAAATCGCACGCAAGTCTCTCTCTACAAGCTGTTACTATTCATAAGTCAAAGCCAAAAGCTAATATGAATGGGCCCATAGCTTCATCGAATTCAAATACGAATAGCTCAGATAAAATAACAATTCGGAATTTCGAATGGGAAAATTCCATACCATATTTACATCTATATTTTTTATGCGAATTCGAATATGAATAAGAGAGATTTTGTTAATCCGATGGGAAAATTTGTACCACATTCATATCCTATTGAATACGGTAGTCAAATAATATGGATAATTCGTATCCGTTTTTCATCCCTAAGTCTACCAATTTGTTTATTTAGACAAATTGATTTTCACTCATTCTTTAGTTTGGTTTAAGTAATTTTTCTTATTTCAAATTCTGAAGAAAATTAGTCATACCTGTTCTGTTGGGAAGAGTTGTTTTCCCCCTCCTGTTTTGCTCTTGCAAGATATAATTTTTAGATCCCATTTATATCTCACTATGTGAATATGATTTTCAGGGTGGGAAATCATCTCGTGCTAGGGGAAATAATGACATGCTTCAAGCAGCTGCTGTGGATAGTCCATTAAGTCAGTTACCTTCGCAAACTATAGAGGGTGAAAGCTCACTTAGTGGACAGGCTTCTGAATACGAAGAGGCAGAATCAGGTAGAAATGTCCGGATATCTTCTGTTATGTATAATGACAGTGAAAATACTACGCAACTAAAATAGTTTCACTGATACATATTCCGATTATGCACAGCGTATCTAAAGCAAAATTCGGTGCAGCAGATACTTATTCAGGAGGAGCCGGATACTACTCTTTCACTCAGATGCAGCAGCACCAAAATGGAATTGGACCTGTGATTGATGCTTCTATTTTCAGCTCTTATGCTCCTGCTTCATCCATAGGTAATCAACACTAGAACTAATTTTCTGTGCTTTGAACCTAAGTGCAGTTGATATTAATCCCTTTCATTGTCACCAAAATTTCAGGTAATTATCAGGGATTGCAGCATGCAATGGCACATAATACAAGCTCCTATTCTAGTGATCAAGATAATTCACCTGTGGTTCTGAATGATTCAAGTCTTGGACTTGGAACGAATGGGCGTGAAAGTCAAACTCATCTTCCATCATGGAACGAGGTGATGAAACCGGATAAAGGGTGTGTTCAAATGCCTCATCTCCAACTTCCTGTACCTCTTGAGCAAGGCACTTCCACAGAAGGCCCAGGAGTTGAATATTTGACATTTGATGAAGTATATTCTGATGGACTCAGTCTCAATGATTTAAGTGCTGCAGGTGCTGATGGAGAATCATTCTGGCAGGTATGTTGTGTGCATTTTTGTATGGTGATCAAGGTTCGGAATACCGGCGGTTACCGGCCGGTAACCGCCGGTAACCGTTCTTCCCGGCGGCGACCGGGATTAAAAAACCGGCCGAGATGGAAATTTGAAATTTTTGAATTTGTAGATGGTGGAATGGGTTCCAGGGGGCATTTGTAGCTACTTTGGATGGCTAAGCATATGTTTAGGAACATGTTGGGCCCATGGGCATGAGACTTTTGTGATTTTGTCTATTGCATCATTTGCATGTGAAGAAACAAAGTAATGGTTACATCTTCATTACTTCCCATGTAAGATATTTGGGTGAAAATGTGTTATGAAGATTACGTACTAGATAGATGAACTACTTTAAGAAATAATCTGCATGTGGGAGACAAAAGGCTTGAGATGCTTTTATAAATTTCTAATGGTTACATCTTCATGACTTCACATGTAAGATATTTGAGTGAATTTCAAATATACCAAAGGCCAAGGTTACCATATATGGACATATGGGACAATGCTGAACAAAAGAATGCATGTAAAATATAGTTGTGCTTATACCCTTTCCAATCTGGTAATGTTAAATGATGTCTTGGCTGCTCTTGTGTTGATGTAAGATTGTGGTAGAGTGCTGCTCTGTCAAGATTCTGTAGTGCTAGACTATTTAACTCATATTCATTTCAGTATTCTAAATTAGACAGGCAGTTAGACTTTAGTTGCAATTTTTTTGAGAACAGTAGGGAGAGCCCTCCTGAAATATATATTATATATTATGTGTGTGTGTGTGTGTATAATATAAAATAGTTTACATAGTGACATACAAAGTTCCACAGGAACTAAGGCACAGCTGAAAAACCTATTCAGCCTAACAAAACTGAAAATAACCAACTAACAACAGCTGAAAATCATCAAGCAGATAGAGAATAGCAACCAAATCCGGTTTTTCCGGTTTTCTCACCGGTAAAACCGGTAACCGGTCCGGTTACCGGCCGGTTACCGGCCGCCTCCCGCCCCGAACAAAAAAATGTTTGATAAATTTCATCCGGTTTTATACCGGGATTACCGGTTACCGGGCGGTAACCGGCCGGTTACCGGTACCGCCCGGCGGCCGGGATTCTCCCCGGTAACGGTTTTTTGATCCTTGATGGTGATACACAAATAATAAAAATTTGTAGTTCTGTTGGTTCGTGTGCTACAATAATGAAAATATCAAACAAAGTTTCAAATTGCATACTATTGTCCATATGTTTAACTCCTTAGTCTATAAAAATAAGCATCAATACTTGTCATTCACAACAAATTATGAGATTTTGTTGGAATTCTTTTTGGGGGGTCAAAGAAAGGAGCTTCCATTCAGTGCACATTCACTGGTTACAAGCTAGTGCACATGGCCTCAAGTTAATTCTACCATAATGCTGAATTTGCGGTAGAGTTTTCTATTTTCTATTAAATCATGATAAGTTTTAATTTCTACAATCTGATCCTATTCTTCTGCAGATGATCTTTAGAATTTCTATAATATTATTTTATTACATTGCTTATTTAGAAGATACATGGCCTATTTCTTTTAGTTGTTACGGTGATAATTACTTTGTATGGTCAGAATTCTGCACTTGGCTGTGCCCTCGAGGTGCTTGTATCTCGTTTAATTTTCTTGGGACAGCTATCTAACTGAAGCTTTTGTATCTCAGTTCTCTAGCGCTACTGGTGATTTATCTGCAACAGAGAACAGCTTTCCACAAAATGATGGGTCTCTAGAGGCAGCTATTGGTTATACGTTTTTGAAGACTCAATCATCCAATCTATCTGATATCCTAAAAGACAGCTTTAAGAAAACTGACAGTTTTACACGATGGATGAGCAAGGAGCTTCCTGAAGTTGAGGATTCCCAAATTCAATCCAGCTCTGGGGCGTACTGGAACACTGAAGAGGCAGACAGTATCATCGAAGCATCAAGCCGTGAGCCACTGGATCAGTTTACTGTGGCTCCAATGCTTTCACAGGACCAGCTCTTTAGTATAGTTGATTTTTCACCAAGCTGGACGTATACGGGCTCAAAGACTAAGGTATTGTATAGTTAATGTGTAACTTTTCGTCCATATATTTTTTCAAATCTTGAAGGTCTTGATGATTCTCACTGAAACTAGTGTTCTGCAGCTGCTCACAAAATCTCTTGCATGCCATGTAGGTTTTAGTTACCGGTATATTCTTTACCAATCAAGTCACCGAAAGATGCAAGTGGTCATGTATGTTTGGAGAAGTTGAAGTTGCAGCAGAAATTTCAGCAGATGGAACTCTCCATTGTTATTCTCCTCCACATAAACCTGGTAGAGTCCCTTTCTATATCACCTGCTCCAACAGATTGGCCTGCAGTGAAGTCCGAGAGTTTGAATTCCGACCTAGGCCATCTCAATGCATGGATGCTCCTAGTCCACACGGTGCAACAAACAAAGTTTATTTCCAGATACGTCTTGATAAACTGTTGTCCCTGGGACCAGATGAGTACCAAGAAACTATATCTAACCCCAGTTTGGAGATGATTGACTTGAGCAAGAAGATAAGTTCACTGATGACAAACAATGATGAGTGGTCAAAGTTACTGAAGCTGGCGGATGATAATGAGCTTCTTACTGGTGATCAGCAGGATCAATTTGCTGAAAACTTGATTAAGGAAAAATTGCATGTCTGGCTTCTTCATAAAGTAGGTGATGGTGGCAAGGGACCCAGTGTGTTAGATGATGAGGGGCAGGGCGTATTTCACCTAGCAGCTGCCCTTGGATATGATTGGGCTATGAGACCAACAGTTACTGCTGGTGTGAACATAAATTTCAGAGACGTTCATGGATGGACTGCACTCCATTGGGCTGCATTTTGCGGCAGGTAAGTGATTCAAAAAGTAATATTAGGTAATGGGTTCATATTTCTGTTTTGGATATTGAACTGTCTGGGATGTTGTTTGACCTATGATGCAGAGAGCGGACTGTAGTTGCGCTTATTGCGCTGGGAGCAGCTCCTGGAGCTTTGACAGATCCCACTCCTGATTTCCCTTCTGGAAGCACACCAGCAGATCTGGCATCTGCTAATGGACACAAGGGAATCTCTGGTTTCCTGGCAGAATCTTCTCTGACTAGTCATCTTCAGGCCCTCAATCTGAAGGAAGCCAATATGGCCGAAATATCTGGTCTACCTGGTATTGGAGATGTTACTGAGAGAAGTGCATCACAGCCTGCAATTGGAGATTCATTAGGAGCTGTTCGAAACGCTGCTCAAGCTGCTGCTCAGATATATCAAGTTTTCAGGGTGCAATCCTTCCAGAGAAAGCAAGCAGTTCAATATGAAGATGAGAAAGGTGGGATATCAGATGAGCGTGCACTTTCACTCCTGTCTGTCAAGCCATCCAAGCCAGGACAGTTTGATCCCCTGCATGCTGCTGCATCTCGCATACAAAATAAGTTCAGGGGGTGGAAGGGGAGAAAGGAATTTCTTTTTATTAGACAGCGAATTGTAAAGATCCAGGTATGTTAACTGTATATATCAGAATCCACTGAATGTTCTAGTTTTTCATAACACTCAGTTGTAGTACTCTTGTCATTCATTTGTTCAAATAGAAACACTGTGAAGTTTATTGTTTGTCTGCCACCTGGAATATTGATGAATTGTGCATTGCAAAGACATACCTGATAACAGAACTTCTGGGATGGGATACTAAGATGAATGTTACCATAGTGGGATAGTCTTTATTGTGCTTTACGACTGCTCAATGTGTCTTAATTCACAATGTACTGTCAATTTTGTGCTTTTTTAGAAAATTGTCCAATATGTGTCATTGGCTACTAGCATAGATTCATCATATGCCTGAATTTGCTTTTATACTGGATAGGCTCATGTGCGAGGCCACCAAGTGAGGAAGCATTATCGGAAAATAGTTTGGTCTGTTGGGATAGTGGAGAAAGTTATACTGCGTTGGAGGCGAAGAGGGGCTGGGTTACGTGGGTTTCGGTCTGCAGAAGGTGCAATAGAGAGCAGCAGCGCTGGAACAAGTAGCAATTTGATCGCAGATAAACCTTCTGCAGATGATTATGATTTCTTGCAAGAAGGACGAAAGCAAACTGAAGAAAGGCTGCAGAAAGCTCTTGCCAGAGTGAAGTCCATGGCTCAGTACCCAGAAGCAAGAGACCAGTACCAAAGGATTTTGACCGTTGTATCAAAAATGCAGGAGTCCAAGGTAGTGTCCTGATTTCTTCTTAGAAATTTCAATTTTTCCGCTAAATTTGAGCATTGACTTTGCTGCTTTCCCGCACTTCTATCCAGATGGTAGGCATATACTGTCTGTAGAACACTTGTGCCATTTTTAACTGCTGATATGACAGGCTATGCAAGAAAAGATGCTTGAGGACTCAACTGAGATGGATGAAGGCTATTTCATGAGTGAATTCAAGGAGCTGTGGGATGATGATAATAACCCTGTCCCCGACTATTTCTAGTGTTCTCAACTACTTGGTGGATGCCTTTGTACATCACCCATTTTGTCTTCTCTTCGGTGCTGCTGAATTGGTACACATGCCGATAACCCGAAGTATATGATCATATATGCTTGGGTTCGAATTCAGCTGTGGTTTTTATTGCTATTATGCTATAGCCTTTGCGTACAGTAGAATCTTATCTGCCATTGGAGGAGCCATGTATTTACAGTATGAAACTGATGTAAAAAAGTTCAACATAGGGATTGTATCATCTGAATTATAGGCTGCATGTGTGCAACAGTTAGGAGTTTGAGAGGTCTTCACTGTTTTGACTTAAAAGATTCAGATTGCCTTGTGTCTATTTACATCGTTTTGGTTTGACTAATGCCTCGGACATGTATCGTGTATGTTCTCTGATGTTGCTTTTACCCTCTTGTGAGGGAGATGTTTATCGTAAGATATTCAAGTGTCGTTGGTCACCGGCTTCTGTTTGGGTTAACGGTTCTTTAGTTCAGGAATCGGGATATGCGTCTTCCTTTAGTTCACGGATTATGTCAATGGAACGCCTTCAACAGGCGTGCTCATGTGTATGCTTCCGATATTGAAAGACTTAAGTGTTTGTGTATGTGTTGCTTAGAGACTCTTGAATCTTGAGTAGTGTGTTCATCTCTCTAACGAGATGTGTAATTTTTGTCTTCAGGTGTGTTGCAAGGTTTATTCAACGTAGCATGGTCTAATGCTTTGTTGTAAGGTACTTTCAACAATGCTTCTACTTGATATACCAGTAGCTTATCACATCAAATTTTTGATGACATGGAAGAGAGGAAGAGAAAGCTTTGTTACTGGTACGAGTAAGATGGGCAGAGAATTTTTTCCGCCGCCGGAATTTTCTATTTGCAGACCTAGCTCTCTAGTATAATTTATAAATCTAGCTCCCTCTTGGTCATCTGCCCCTGGTGCCAGGTGTGGCAGGTCACTTGCCCTACGTGCTGGATGTGGTAGGTCACTTGTCCCCTATGCCAGGCACAAGGGATTTGCCTCCTGTGCCATGTGTGGCAGAAGGAGCTTCCCGCACGATTCACCTTCGTGTGTTGTTTTTGCTCCTTGTTTTCTTTCATGTTCAGCTATTTAATCGAATGGTAGACCAGGTTTAAACTTTCTCCTTGTCTCCCTCTTGCACTCTCTCACGCATTCCCTCTTCTCTCCCGTGAACCCTAGAGGTGGCGACGAAAATGACAAGTGTCGCCTACTTAGTACTTCAGGCGTGGGTTGGATCTTCGCCGGTGTTGATTCCAGTCGGGAGAGGCAAGGTGCTTGTAGGCTGTTAGTTACCCAAGTATTTCCGATCTGGCCCTTCTTCTAGGTGAATTTGGTTGTTCTTCGTACAATTTTTATTAGTCATCATCGTTCGTGCATTTAAGAGTATGTTCGTGTGGTCCAAGGCTTAATGAGATGGTACGCCGTGTTCAATGGTCAGAATCCGGAAGTGTACAACAGTTAGGAACACTGTCACGAAGATATCTGTTTGTTCTCGGACGCGAGCTATCGGCGATTCGGCACCGAAGAAGAGGCATTGGAGGCGTATAGGTCATCACTGGGTGAATCAGCTCAGAAGGGCAGTGCGACTGTGCGATACCAGCGCTGTGGAAGTCATGCCATAGATGTGTCGTACCCAACTAAAATCATGGTGATTCTTGTCCAATTATTGGTGATTTTAGCATTTTTGTATGTGTATGTGTTGTCGTGATATGCATTGCTGGTGATAGGATGCAAATGTTGCTCTGTTTGTGATGTCTCTATTGGAAGAAATGAAATAGAATAGCAATGTATGCTGCATTTTGTATCAATTCATGTGGTTGAATGTACAATTTTATTTTGGTCAGCTTATTTGTAGCAAGTGATGTGTTCGAATGAACGATCTAGAACATGATGTGTGAAAGTGTCTGAAATGAAATAAATTAGAATTGGAACATGATGTCTGCAAGCACAAATAGATGAACTGAGTCCTGCCCCATATTGAACAACCCACCTTTTGGATTTACTGAGAGACAAATAAGTTTCTTATCAGCTTGTACTTACTTTTGAGTATGACTTGTGCTATTGCCTTGACTTGTATGAAAGAAAAATTAGATCATTTGATGCCATGATCAAGTGAACTAAGCACATAGATGAACTTAGTATCTTACATGATAATTAGGCTCTTATATGCACTAGAAATAGTTGTACTAACTGAGAACTTAGTCTCTTACACACAAAGCACTGAGTACACTCTATAGCCCTAGAAGCTTTACCAGCTTTGATGTGCATTGTTTTCTTCTCTTTGATGGATCAGCTTTGTTGGACTTGGGAGCAGATTCCTGAGCCATTGTTTTTGCAAAAGCAGAACCAGAAGTGATGGACACATTCACCCTAAACTGAGCACTTGTTGATGCCACTGCTTCGACTTGTTCGGCTTGTGGTACTTCGTACGGACCCAGCAATGCATGTTTGCGCAGCGTCATGACCTGACGAGGCAGCTTTACATGGCAACGTAACCCAACAAAGCAAATTTATGCAACAACAAGACCAAATGAGGTAGCTTTGTACACTGACATGACCAAATGCGACAGCTTTGCGTAGCGACGTGCTGCTACGCTGCTCCAAGATTCATCCTATGTGTTGTTGCCTCATGGACACAAATTTGCACAAACCAAATTGGACTTCTACTGTGTATGCCGCGTTAGCTTAGCCTACAAGTACTACCCCTTGCACGGAGATTTTTCCTGTAGTATGACTAAAGCATTACATCCCTAGTATGGAGAAGCAATGGTAGGAGATCACTCAACTTGCAAAGGCTGCTGCAGCCTAGGACGAACAAGGGGAGTGTACCAGAAGGCCACCTCCCTGAAACGAAGCCCCCTGTAAAACCCTTTCATAGGGGAGGCGTCGCCCTCTGCTAATGCAGGGACGCATGCAAGTTCTTTAAATCCAAGTAGTGGCTGAGCTTGGGCATGCGTTACTTCAAATAGATAGAACTTTTCAATGGTTAGTATTTTGTAAAAATTTTCAACTAGACAAATGTTTAAAATGACTAACCCTGTGAGTTTGGTATTGATAACGTTTTCAAAAATTCCATAGATTTTGATTTATAGACATATGCCTTTTTATTCAAAAAGAAGATCACATAAGATCCATTTAAGGCCAAATTTGCTATTTTATTTCTAAAATAGAAATTTTCACTCCAAAAAATTGGAAAGTATTTGAAATACATATTTAACTACTTTCATTTAGTTTTTCACAAATTTGGGTATTTTAAATAAGATTTTTTGACTTTTGACCAAAGAGGCTCTTGAATAGGCTAAACTTGCACAATATTAGAAGTTTCACTCTATGAATGCCAAATAAAACAAATGAGAATGAAAACCATACATTTACAATATCCATAACTCATTTTGGCAATTAGATAAAATAGTTTTCCTAATATTAATACTTTACCCCTTTTTATGTAAGCCTGAAATATTTAATAAGTTTTGTTATAAAGAAAAACTTCCCCTTACACAAATATCTCTTGGCATTTCTTTCTTCTCCATTGACACACAAAGGATTCTTTTCTATCTTGTCATCTTTTCCTCTGATATTGTGTTTTTAACCTTTTATGGTTCTTTTGTCTTCTCCATGAAGAGTATACACCACTTTAAAATTGATATCACTTATGATGACATTTGATACCACTTGTCAGAATAATTGATACCAAGTATAATTGATTCCATTTGTAAAAACTTGATATCATTGTAGGGGATGCCACTTGTTTTCCACTTGAAGAGATACCACATACTGAAGAGAGCTTGGTCAAAGAAGGATTTTACTCGGTAAGGAAGAAAATTAGATACCACTTGAAAGAAAGAGATGATATCACTTTTAAATTCAAAGATGAATCTCATGCCGAGGTCAAGATGATCGAATGTGCTACCACTTTTAGGGATATACCATTTTTATGATAACAACATCATAATATGATCAGAATAGCATATGGAGTCCGGAAAGTGCTTGAGGGTAGCTAGCAAACATATCAAGGATCAACTTGACTTTGGGGGATCAAAGATAATTGTTGTGGGAAATTGGAAATCAACAATTTGAACAAATTAGCCAAGTCTCTCTAGGTTCGGTCAGACTGGCAGCAAAGATGCGGTCAGACCGTTGGGCACTGGTCGTACCGCTGAGGAGATGTGGTCGTATCGAGTGCAACAGAATGCACGCCAAGGATTGAAATTTTGAGGAGAATAAAGATACCTTTTTATAATTTGCTCCAAAATTTTTCACAAAGAAACATAAACTATTTTAGAGCATCTTCAACTATATGCCAAAGTTAAAACTCTTTTAAAGATATTTTTTTAACAAATTATGCTATCATTTTTTAAAATGAGCTCTTTTTTAATTTTTTTTAAGATTGTCAGAATAAGCATGTAAGGGTGTTTTTAGCATCCATTTGTATGTATGAGTTTGCAATGCCCTTATGAACTAATATATGTCAATAATTTTGGTACATTTGGCAAAACTCACTTAAGTACTAGATTGTGACCACTTATGTCAATTTAAGATTTTGGATGAGTTTAAAATCCAAAAACTTTCATTTGGTTACCCTTTTTGAAAACATTTGAATATAAATAATGTTTAATATAGTCAACTCTAGGTTTTTGGTATTGTGCACTTTTTTAAATTCCTTTAAGAACTGATTTTAGCCCATTTTTGAGTTTAAATCCAAAACAAGATACTAGATTTTTAGTTTTGGTTTTGAAACTCACTTTTGCTTAACATAAGTTTTTCTAAAGCTAAAACTTTTGGAAAATTCTTTGAAATGCATTTGTATACATTTTCAACTAGTTTTTCAAAGATTACTAATAATTTCAAAATTTTGACTTTCGGCTAAATGGCTCAATTTTGAAAATCAATACTAGCACTAAATCAATTTGGCCACTCACCCATTTTGCTCAAGACTGCAATAATGAAATTTTTAATAAGAGTAAGAACACATTTTAAAAAAAAGGATTTTCATGAATGCAATACAACCTACACGAGGTTAGTGGCTAGATACTTCAATGTAAATACTTATTATGGAGATAACATTGGTTTTTGATATGAAATGATCATCCTTAAGCTTTGCTTCAATTTTGCACATGGTGCATTCCACCTCTTCATGTGTGAGCTAAACCTCAAATGTTTCTCTAAGTACATATTAAATATTTAAGTGCATTTTGGTATCCAAAACTTGGTTAGGTCCATCAAGCTTAGTCACAATAGATTTGGGCACCCAAATGACCCTAGTAATAGTATTAGGTGAATTAATACATCTAGCAATCACCCTACATCTCTAACCTTCCTAAGCAAATAATGGTCATTATAGATAATAGGCTTAGGAGTGATACCTTTGGGATAATTCTTACTAAAATATCCCTTTTTTTTTGGTAATTATAGCAAGTTTGGTATTTACTACCCCTTCTTATCTTCTTTTCTTTGATAACATTTGCTTGTCACTTATCTTATTTGGGCACACCGAGGCAACCAAAGAACTTGATATTCTTCATGTGTCTTGTATTATGCCTTGTCTTGTTATTTTCCTTCTTCTTGGAGATGAAGTCAATATCTCTCTTGTCATTCAAGCTTCGTTGCTTACTCAAGATATCATCAAGAGAGGCCTTCCCTTTGTAGCATTTCTCCTAGTCATTGCTCAACTTAGTGACTTGGGCATTGAGCTCTTTATTTTTATCTACAAGGTAAGTCTCAATAAGTATAGAGGAAGTAGAAGCATCTAATTGAGAGCAACAAGCCATGTCAAGCAAATCATCACAAGAGGTGGATAAGCTAATCTTAGATAAAATACAAGAGTTAGGAGCTACACATGACAAATTATCTAATAAATCACATGTAATGTCTATATCCATCTTGGACTTGGTGAGATCCTTCAGAAGGAGAGTATCACGAGCTTCCTTTAGCTTGTCAAAAGAATCTTTGAGAGAAAGAAATTTTTTCTTTAAGACTTTAAATTTTGACTTCTTGCCAAGATACTCATTCAATTCCTCTAGCATATCCATCAACTCATCATAGGTCAATTCATCATTGTCATTATGATTATTTACCTTTTTATTACCTTTAGCCATAAAGTAATGAGTTGATTTGGAGAGGCTTATGGATTCTTCATTGTCGGAGCTAAAGATTGAGCATTCTCTTCCCGACATCCACTCTTCTATGCAATCATTCTTGGTTAAGGTGGACCTTCCATAATTATCTTGAAGTTGTGTCCACATCTCATGAGCATTCTTGAGATTGCATATGGCATCGAATACCTCTATATTCAAAGCACTAAATAAAGCATTAATTGCTTGAGCATTGAGATGTAAGCACTTCTCTTCCTCATTTGTTGGAGCAAGAGGATCCAATAGAGGACAAAAACCCACATTTACAATGCATCATATTTTAGGGCTCATGGCCTTATATTAGCATGATATGCGGATTTTTCAATAATCATAATTTGTGCTATCAAATAAAGGTATCTCACCGAGGTGCACTATATCACTAGTCGCCATCCTTTACTCTCTAGGTGGTGAAGCCTAATAAAATGAGAGACCAAGCTTTGATACTAGGGTGGATAGATGGTTTTAAAATTCCTTTGGCTAAAACTAAGTTTATAATGAGGAAGCGTAAATCAAAATGGTTTTGCATAATTAAGGTCTAAATCAGCTAGTCTCACTAAGTGCACCAACAATCTAAGTTTATGTCAAAGGTTTGCAATCTTAGGGTGACAAACAATCAATTTAACTCTGTAAATATAAATTGCTTGAATGTAAATTGAGCACAAGAAAACAAATCACAATGACACGGTTTCTTTTTACCGTGGTATTCGGAAACTTACCGATCTTCCCTAGTCTACGTTGAGGTAAAGCCCAAACGAATTGGACCGGCTCCACAAATTAAGCCAAAAACCAAAATTCCACTAGAGATAGCTCTTTCCTGCTCCAGATAGGTAAGCTCCAACCTTCACAACACATCGAGTCTTCTCACAACTTTCTTTGAGAAAATCATTGGACATGATGCCTGCAACACCATCTAGGAATTGGCAACCTTCAAGAATAATAAGTCAAGCCCCTTGCTTGGCTCTTACCACATGCAATGAATGCACAAGCTCGAGTCAATACGAAATCCACCTCTAGATGCAACACATGCAATTAGAGACCTCTTTCCTTGCTCACAAGGTGTAACACATGCACAATTGAGAGGAGAATCTCACACTAGCTCAAGAGAGTGAAATAAGTGTCAAAGATTATCTCCCAACTGGCTAAGGGGTTATTTATAGCCCCACCACAAAAACTAGCCATTGGGAGCAAACCCCCCCCCCAGAAAATCAGTATTTGTGATAGTACCGCAGTTATGGGGCCGTACTACCATTTTCCATCATAATAAGTAGAGAAATATCTGTTATTCAACATTTGTGGTACTATTGCAGTTATAAGAGCGGCACCACCTTTTGGCGGTTATACCGCAGGTATAAAAGCGGTACTACCATTTTCAGCTTTTTAGCAAAGACAACACTCGAAAAAATGGTCATAACTTTTGACTCCGATGTCGGAATTGAGTGATTTTGAACTTTATGAAAAGCTTATTTAGAGGGCTACACAACCCATCTATTTGCATGATCTCAAACATGTTAGATCAATACAGAAATTATAAGAGATATAAAGAGTCACTACCTGATAAGAACATGAACCCTATGGATACAACCATATTTGCTCTACTTGTTGTTACAATTACAAGAGCTCCTACGCATCACTTAAATTATGAGGTGAACTCGTTTCAAAGAGATTTTACTTTATTTGATAAAGAACTTATGATATTACATAATGAGAGTTTGTTGCGTTTGTTATCATACACCAAGATTTATGATCAAGATCATGCAATACGTGACACTACACATATGTTAAAACCGAGGACGGTTTTCCATCAAGAAGGGGAGGATGATGTGACCACACCACCAACACGTACGACCATAGCGGCCAATATCAAGAATGAACTAAAGGTGAATTCGTTTCTTCAACTTCAACATATTTTAAATGAGAATATGATGCTACCTAATGATGAAAAAATATATATTTGTAGCACCACATCACTTTGGAACCAATTGAAG
This sequence comes from Dendrocalamus latiflorus, assembly GCA_017311315.1. Classification (NCBI taxonomy): domain Eukaryota; kingdom Viridiplantae; phylum Streptophyta; class Magnoliopsida; order Poales; family Poaceae; genus Dendrocalamus; species Dendrocalamus latiflorus. Next base: position 17,661,690 of record CM029667.1, read on the forward strand.
CAAGGGTTCAAGTTGGACAGGTTTTGGAATCCAATTCGGCCTCCAGATCAATTCGGATTCGGCCTGACAGGCCAACTTCAAACAGCCATAACTTTTGATCCAGAAGGCTTCTCGGGGCTCGTGAGTACTTGTTGGAAAGCTCTTGGAGTCTACTTTCAGATAGATCTGGTCTCACCTCCAAACTCCACCCGAGCAGATCAGAAACAGCAAAACAAGTCACGTCACCTTTCCAATCCGAGTCAAAGTGGGCCGAGGGCCTTGCAACTTGGGCTATTTGGGCCGGTACTGTTCACATGAACAGTACCATGCGCGTGAACAGTAACTAAGAATAATACCACATCCCTTTTCATTAGATAAGTGTGGCTTCCCCCTTCCCTATTTAAGGAGGTCGCACCCCTTTAGTTTTCCTTGGATTTTTCTTAAGAGATTATTCTGCTTAGCAGTTTCGCCGCATGTTCGGTTGAGGAACCCCAACTTGTGAACTTAAATATTATTCGCAATTTCAGATTGCATCTTAAACTCTCTTGCTTGTGTTCTCGATTCGCTTGCAGGAGATAGCCTTCTTGGCGAGGTCAACCGTGTTCGGCACGGTTGATAACCAACGGAGCAGTGGTGTAGTGATTGCGAGGGGTTCGATCTGTTTTGGTCGGAGCCTTTGGATCATCAACGTCGAGATCTCCACAATCGACTTATCAGTACCTCTCGGAAGATCGGGCCATCGTCACATCAGTTGGTATCAGAGCAACAGTTGCCCGTGAGGTAATTCTTGTATCCCTAGTTAGTAGATTGGTTTTTATTTCCTATAGTCCAGAAAAAAAATTGCCCCACAAAAAGAGTTAATTTCCGCTATCTAAACCCCGTTGTGCCTTTCAATCCGTTAGTTTTGGTTTGCTAAATTGAATTTGTGTCCGTCATAGCATTGTCTAGTTGCTGTTCATATCTTTGTTCCATTGAAAATCCAAACAAAAGAAAAAATTCCCCACCCCAAACCCTAATTTCCAAATTCGGCTGATTTTTTCTTTCTCTGCAGCCGCCACCAAAAACGCCATAACTTTCTATTCCGAGATTATTTTTGCGTGAGACCACCGCCATTAGATTCAAAAATTCATTATCCATCTATCTGTAAAATTTCACATCATTCCAGCAAGGCAGTTAAGAGATATGTGCGGTGAAAGTTGACCCAATTATCTGTTTTGAATCTGCAACAGTCAGCAGTTGTGATTTTTGTGCGAATTTCTGTGTCGGGATTCAGACGTTGGCCCCAAAAGACAATCTGTAGAAAAAGCCATCAGAAAACAGAGAAAAAAAGAATCAGTGAAAAGGAGGCATCTGACAAAAAGTTAAGGCCAAAATACCGATGTGCTGTCCAGTGGACAGAAATCTTCAGTTTTCAGTTTTGAGTCAATCCTTGTGTTCTTCAATTCCAAATTGCATTGGATTGAATTATCTTGTATTTACCACTCCTACACATTGCCTAACACTTGATTTTAGCCTTCTTCCATTCTTGGTTGATCAGCAACATAGGCTAAGTGCTAGATACGGACTATAATTCAATTTTATGCAATTCTGAAATTAACTGATTGTTCTCCATTGCTACCATATTGTGCCTTCCAAGCTACACCTACTCTTGATCAGAACAGGTTCCCTCTTGCAATCGTACCCACGCTCGACACGGTGTCACGAACCAGCCACCGGTTGTACCACCTGCTGCATTGGTAAGAACACTTGTAAGAGTGTGGTAAGACGCTTGAGAATGTGTGATTCCACCTTCCACCACCTAGTAGTTGATAGGGATAATACCTTTGTGTTGTCTTTATTTTCTACTAACCATGACAGGTGAGCCGTATGATAATCAAGAGTGTGTTTTAAAGGGAGAGCTCATGCCGCTTTTGGATGAACAACGCACTACCATTACTGAGGACATCGATAGGAAACTTCAAGCTACAACGCGCTCCATCAATGAGAGATTTGCAGCACTCACTGCACGCTTTGAAAGAATGGTGAATCGACCACCAAACAATGGACGCGAGTATGATCACTATGCAGGCCAAGATCTCGAGGAGGGAGATGATAATGAGAGACAAAACCGTGATGCCAACGCTGCATTTGCTGCCCAAGATGCACATCCACGACACCGCCTACATCACAACCGTCACAGTATGGGAGGTAATAATTTTCAGCACTACAATGCTCGTGTTAATGATAAACCATTTGCTACAGTTAAATTTACCATACCATCTTTTGCGGGTACTTATGATGCTGAAACTTATCTAGATTGGGAGATGACAGTTGAACAAAAATTTAATGCCCATCTAGTTCCTGAAGTGTATAGAGTTAGACAAGCTACTAGTGAATTTAAAGATCGTGCTATCATTTGGTGGACTCATGTAGTTAATTCTTGTTTAGCACCTGATACATGGGATAAATTGAAGGTAGCTATGCGTGCTAGATTTGTTCCTCCTGCTTTTAAACATGAAATGCATAAGAAATTGCAGTGCTTAGACCAAGGTCATAAATCTGTCGAGGAATATTATCAAGAACTACAAATAGGCATGTTGCGTTGTAATGTTGTAGAAGATGAGGAGGATAAGATGGATCGTTTTTATGGGGGCTTAAGGCGTGAAATTCAGGATATAATTGATTACAAAGAGTATAACGATATCAATAGATTGTTCCAGCTTGCTTGTTTGGCAGAAAAAGAATTGCAGGGTAGGCAACAAAGGACAAGGAGCGACTTTAGAGGAACATCTACATCGAGATCGACGCCTGGGCAAGCCAAGATAGCCCCATCTCCTGTTTGTCGAGCTGCTGCCCCCTCTGTGAGTAGGGCGCGTTCAGCAGCACCGCCGCCACGATCACGCGCACCCGAGACGAGCAAATCTACTAGTGTGCAAACACCAGCAAAGAGCTCTTCATCGGTTGCTTCCACGGGCCGTACGACGGGTATTGTGTGCCACCGTTGTAAAGGGATGGGCCACGTCATGAGAGATTGCCCAAGTCAGCGGGCGTACATTGCGACAGAAGATGGCGGTTATGTAAGTGCTAGTGATGTTGAGGATGAATATGCTCTTGCAGCTAACCTTGCAGTTGAGAACCATGCCGAAGAGGAGCATAAGCTGATTGAATCACTAACCCCATTGGTTGAGAATGAAGATAAGAAGATGGATGCACTTACATCATCTGAGGAGAGCCAAAAAGGTAAAGAACATGGTGCTATCATCGCTCACGGTAATGATTTGGTGCTACAACAAGATATAGAGCAACCTTGTGAGTATATACCTGCTGTAGTGTACTCTTTTGATGTTCCTTGTGTTGACTTAATTGAACCATGTGCTGATCTAAATTCTCGTAATTTTGCACATGTCGAATTAATAACACATAAAGAAGTTTTGACTAGAATTTCTCCTGCTAATTCATTGTGTTACATCATGTTGGATCTACCTATGAAATTGTCACATGCTATGGAGAAAGTTTCTGAACTTACATGTTCGAAATTCTTGTTTAGTGCCTACACCCCTGGATATAAGTTTAATTTGATTGGAGATTATGGTGTGGAAAATCAATTTCTTGTATATCGAATATGCATAACTTGTGATCACATGGATGAATTAAAACTTGCTATTTGGAACAACAATTCTTGTATGCTGAATCATGTTCAATGTGAGAGGGAAGTAAAATTTAGTACCCATCCAATGCCTATGTGTTCATCTCTTTTTGCACCATCTAGTATGGACAATCTGAATAAAGATGATGAATTATGGCAGAACATACAAATCTCTTCACCCTGGCTAGATGAATTTACTATTGTTCGATTGAGATACGATTATATGGATGAACTTTGCTTGATTCCAAAAGTTGTAGTTTTGTCCATATATGCCACCACTACAAGTTTACGAAATCAAAGATTTGAATTGCATAAATGCTTCACTTACATTTGCAAAACAAGTTGCAATAATTATTGTGTGAGAAATTTTGAATTGCTCATTAACATATATGATTACTCTTGGGTTAATAATACAATGAGCTTTTATGATCATTGCAGTTTTATAACATTAATTGTGCAACAACGAAGAACTGTTAAAATGGATGACATATACATATACCATGCATACACCTTGGCTTCTTTGTTGCCATATTTTCAGCTTATCAAAAGCCGAGGACGGCTTTGTTTGCAAGAAGGGGAGGATGATAAGAACATGAACCCTATGGATACAACCATATTTGCTCTACTTGTTGTTACAATTACAAGAGCTCCTACGCATCACTTAAATTATGAGGTGAGCTCGTTTCAAAGAGATTTTACTTTATTTGATAAAGAACTTATGATATTACATAATGAGAGTTTGTTGCGTTTGTTATCATACACCAAGATTTATGATCAAGATCATGCAATACGTGACACTACACATATGTTAAAACCGAGGACGGTTTCCAATCAAGAAGGGGAGGATGATGTGACCACACCACCAACACGTACGACCATAGCGGCCAATATCAAGAATGAACTAAAGGTGAATTCGTTTCTTCAACTTCAACATATTTTAAATGAGAATATGATGCTACCTAATGATGAAAAAATATATATTTGTAGCACCACATCACTTTGGAACCAATTGAAGCAAGGGTTCAAGTTGGACAGGTTTTGGAATCCAATTCGGCCTCCAGATCAATTCGGATTCGGCCTGACAGGCCAACTTCAAACAGCCATAACTTTTGATCCAGAAGGCTTCTCGGGGCCCGTGAGTACTCGTTGGAAAGCTCTTAGAGTCTACTTTCAGATGGATCTGGTCTAACCTCCAAACTCCACCCGAGCAGATCAGAAACAGCAAAACAAGTCACGTCACCTTTCCAGTCCGAGTCAAAGTGGGCCGAGGGCCTTGTAACTTGGGCTATTTGGGCTGGTACTGTTCACATGAACAGTACCACGTGTGTGAACAGTAACTAGGAATAGTACCACATCCCTTTTCATTAGATAAGTGTGGCTTCCCCCTTCTCTATTTTAGGAGGCCGCACCCCTTTAGTTTTCCTTGGGTTTTTCTTAAGAGATTATTCTGCTTAGCAGTTTCGCCGCATGTTCGGTTGAGGAACCCCAACTTGTGAACTTAAATATTATTCGCAATTTCAGATTGCATCTTAAACTCTCTTGCTTGTGTTCTCGATTCGCTTGCAGGAGATAGCCTTCTTGGCGAGGTCAACCGTGTTCGGCACGGTTGATAACTAACGGAGAAGTGGTGTAGTGATTGCGAGGGGTTCGATCTGTTTTGGTCGGAGCCTTTGGATCATCAACGTCGAGATCTCCACAATCGACTTATCAGTACCTCTCGGAAGATCGGGCCATCGTCACATCACTACCATGGTCTAAATCCAAGGAAATAACACAAACAATCTTAGACCATGTCAAGAGATAATGCATGACCTCTAACAATTTGCAAAATATATTTGTAAACTTAGATCATGCCACAAGGAGTAGGTACATGGACTTCAATCATTTGCAAAATAATTTGCAAAGTATAGTTGTATATTACAAGGATTAGATGCATGAGTCTCAACTATTTGTAAAACACATTCGCAAATAATGGTATCATGCCACGGAAAGCTAGAGCAAGTGGGATTAAGCTATCAATACATGAAAAGACTCAAGCTACTAGATAAGACCTCTATTAATAGTACAACAATTCTATACTAGCAATCTGGTCTTTCAACCAAACACCAAGACTGGTAAAAGAGTAGAAATATATTCTTAGATCTAGCTAGTTATACGTTTGCCTTGAGTATCCTCTTGAATTTTGATGATGCACATCTTAACTTCAAGTCTAGATCATTGTCTTGATATGCATCAACTCATGACGCATCCTTCAAGTGCCTTTCATCAACACATGATGGGTCTTCTCTTGACTTAAAGATTAACTCATGATCATCTCCTCCTTGAGATCTTGATCAACTTATGATCACCTCCTCTTCAGAATCTTGATGTGCATCAATACATGATGTATCCTTTTCTTGATGACCTTCAAATCATGAAGCCATCTAAAATTTTCATCATTATGGGACCTAACCTATTCATCCAACTAATGAAAAATTATAGGCCCACAAATTGATTGTCATTAATTGCCAAAACTCACCCTTAACTCATAATAGTGGGACTAGATTCTCAATCTTTTCCTTTTTAGTATTTAATAACAATCTCAATAAATAATGAGATAATAAGTCAAATATAAAATTGTTTGAACTCAAAGTGCGGTACTACCGCCATCTAAGGTCCAGTACTACCGAGGTGCGGTAGTTTTACTTCATATTTGTGGTCATTCCGCGATGCGGTAGTACCACCAATGATACTCTGGTACTGCCACTTTCCCGGGGAGTAAACATGCTCTAAAATGTACTTTTCTAAAAGTTACATACCGCCAACTAAAGTTCGGTCCTACCGGGTGCGGTACTACTACACATATCGCCAAGTCATACTGCACTTCGGTAGTACCACCAATTACATATTGGTACTACCGATTATTATGATAGTGCATAGTTGGCTTTAGAATTTAAATTTAAATGCATGCATGACCTTTGTCTCAAGCCATATCGATCTTCTTGTCAACCTTAGTGTGCATCTCTAAGTTGTCAAGCAAAATCCGGTGCTAAATCTTTCAAACACTTGATAAACATGTTAGTCCCACATACAAATAATTGAATATGAAGCAATATGAGTATATATAAACTACACAAGTTTTATATACTCAAAGAATATGTTTAATAGTAGAGATCCCTAATATATGTGGAAAGAAAAATATGGACCAATACTATTGAAACAACAAAACATACTAAATGTGTGCATACAAGGATATGTAATAAAAATCACATATTCAAGTTAGACTTTTAGTGGAGTTCAACCTATATTTTGGATTCAAAGAATACAAAAAGATATAAGAATATGCTGTCGAATGCGTACCTATATGATTTTCACCTTTTCATCCAAATGAGACTAAACAATAACATACTCAACAAACAAGTTAGTCTCACATTTAGATTTATTATTAATAAGTTAGTCTCATATTTAGATTTGTCATTAATGAGTTAGGCTCACATTTAGATTTATCATTAATCACCAAAACCAAATTAATGGAGTTTTTGCTTACAGTTGGTCTCCTCACCTGGCATGTGGCGATGCTGGGGGGTTCACCGGGGAAGTGGCATTGATCCAATCCCCTGGCTATGAAGTAGAATCCACATAGGAGCAAAAACTCGGCAAAGTTGCATGCCAATTGCTACTATGTGCCGTGGGATAGCTCTGTGTTGCTTGCGGGGTGAACTGCGTGGAATGAAGCTGTTAGGACACAAATACAAATGGAGGTCGCACTTTCATTTAGTAAAATTATTACCTGCTGCTGCGAACTGGATGGCCCCCATACCCATAGGTGTATGAAGGCTTGGGATTTGCCATGTAGCTGGACTGAAACCATGGGGCTGTATCACCTATTTGATATTGTCCAAAAGTGCGGAACGCAGCTTGCCCCCCTCGTATTGATTGACGGGAGATTTTGGGACAACCTCAAGAGTTGTGGGTTGTGCCTTCCTGCTCTTCGATATGGCCTCCTCCTACCTCCGTGATGAGGATGGTAGCAACATGGAATCTTTGCGTCGCAACTACACGGAACAACACGATTAATCAAGAATAAAGTAGTTCAACATACCGCAACTAAAACTTCATTCTCACTCACTGAGGAGATCTGTTGTGTGGATGATTGGCCACCAACATTGCACCACTGGGTCAACTCGCTTTGACACAAAGATGGAGGTGGCTAGGGCGCACGATGACACTCCATCCAGTGCCTAAAGTCGACGTCGGTGGGCCTTCCACAGCTTATGTTGCGAACGACATGCTTAACATCATCCACAATAGAATTCATGACCTCATGAAGTCATTCAACTCTATTATTCCTTCCCCTCCTGATTTACCGATAGCCCCGCTGCACAACGCTCTACAAACGATCCAGCTGCATGGTTATCGAACAAACAAAATTTTGCTAGTTCAACCTATTTGGGAGGGTGATTTATCTGGTACATGCTTAATATACTGACTCATGATGGCACACTGCATGGTGCGAGAAGAGCCCCAAAGCTAAGCATTCAGCATGGCTTGGAACTACATATCCAACTGGGGGTGCATTTGTCAATCTAGCCTGTGTGTGCGGTATGTACCATTCTAGGTATGTGTAGTAAGTCCTAGTGTCATAAGGCCATGCCTCTTGGAAAATGTTATCAAGGGCAGATTGCCATGCATCTATCCATGGTTACTAAGTCGGTCATAAGTGATCATTCTTGCGGCCCTTCTTTGTCTGCCTAATGTTGGAACCAAACAAATAAATTACTGTACTGACATAAAAAATGAATATAAAATAATGTATCATGCTTACAGATGGCTACACCTCGCAAGCGGTCTCCCTGGAGCTAGGGGATCTCCTGGTGCAACCAAAACTGCCTCATCACCCGTTATAGGTTGGGCTCAACCAAATGGGATAACACTAGATGGCAAGTTGTCCTCCAATACGTCGCATCCTGGTGGCATAGTGAGCTCAAGCCATTCGGCGCCATGTCACAAAGGCATTCGTCCAAGGAGCCCATATTATGTCGTCCTCATGCAACGCCTCAAATTTGTTGTGGAACTCAGGGTTTATCTGATGCGCTCTCTCCCTAGCCCACCCCAGCACTACCACAGTCCATCGGGATCCCATGGTCAGGCCTTCCACGAGATCCTCGTCGTCTACCCCACCGTAGAAATAATCCGTGCGCAGGGAAGGGTGGACTTGGGAATGGAAGTATGACTATCCAACCAAGAAGTGCTCCCACGACCATAGCTACAACAACGTGTGGCAACTCGAGAGCACGGTCTCAATTCCCGTGCGATGCTGTGAAGTGTTGCACAGGCTGCGGTACGTGGTACACAGTATAGCTAAACCCCAATTGTACTGTGGCATGTCCTCATCGTCGGAGTCTACGATGGACTTTGCAAGGTGAATGTAACTAGGGTACACCATGTCCTCCTACGTGCTAGGGAACATGACTCACCCGAACAGAAACAAAAAATATGCAATTAGGTGGCATCGAACCACCTCTGTTGCGTCATTTGGGAACACATGAATCATCACAGCTAGGAGTATGGAATGCCCTTACACCTCTCGGGGATAGGTTGCCTGAAGTGATGACCAAGATGCGTCTTCCAGTCCGATGATTTCGAAGGGAGAACAAGTGCAAAGCCTCACAATGGTAGGGTAGTGATGAAGTTGATGTCCTGTAGTATTACAGTCATCTCCCCCCACTGGAAGTGGAACGTGTGGGTCTCTGACCGCCAGCAATCAATCATGGCGGAAAGAAGAAAGGCATCAATCAAGAGGTTCTACGCCAAGTTCAACATGCGGGCGAACATACTCAGCCCACATGTGCGAAGCCTTCCAACATACTGATCGTCCAATGGCTAGTTGTCCCTCGGTCCCGGTGTCACTAGGGTTGGTGGCCCATTGCCACCGATCCAAGCGTGTCAGCGATGCTGGCCGTCCTATTCCTCCTCAAGTAGAGTTGGTAGATTAGATGCCATTGCTGAAAATAGAGAACACTAATAAGTTGTAAGAAATATGTACAATGCATTGTAAAATATGCACGAACATAATATATTCTGTTAAATATGTTCTATAGGGATGAAAGTAACCTTCGTGCACTCCTGTAATATAAAGTGATGATAGTACGATCCACACAATGACACCCATAAAATAACGAACAATTATAGCCATCAAATAACGTATGTGTATTTTTAAGAAATATGTGCAGTAAGAACGTGCCGTAAAATATGCATTATATGACTGTAAAATATATACCATAGGGATGAAAGTTACCTGCATGCATTACTGAAATATAAAAAGATGGCAGTATGGACCGAACATTCATGCGTGTAAAATAACATATGTGCATTTTTAAGAAATATCTACAGTGTCGTAAAGCATATTGCATTACTGTAAAATATGTTATGCAGGGGAACAACCTTCACGCAACACTACCATATTACATGCAGGTAGTACGCACTGAACAATTATGCATCAAATAATGTACAATCATTTCTAATAAATATATGGAGTTAAAGCATGCCATAAAATATGCATGAACATATTGCAGTACTGCAAAATAATTTTCATGGGGACAACAGCAACATTCAAGAATTACTGAACTAAAAAATGATGGCAACACGAATAGAACAATTGCGATGTAAACAAACGTACGTGCATTTTTAACAAACATAATATCAAGGGGGTGGGGGGGCATTTTTGCAGCAGCATACTACCGTACGTGCATTTCTAAGAAATATGTGCAACTATAGCGGTACGTAAAACATACACGAAAATATTACATTACAGCAGTACAAAATAGTTTCCAAAGGGACAAAGAAAGTAACTTGCATGCATGTAAAATAATGTACGAGCCGAACAATTATGCACATGAAATAATAAACATGCATTATTAAGTACTTAACGATAAAAATTGGATTAATAAAATTATTAAATACCGCAAGCGAGTGAACAATCGATCGATCGGTGAACGAGCGAATGAGCGTTGACGGCCACACGCCCGTTTTAAATAGGCATGAAAATGGAGGCAGCGATGAGACTCGACGACATGTTACACGGCAACAACATGACGTAAAGTTGAGATAAAAGCAAAAAAGAAGAATAGGACAAAGCAATGCGCGACGCTGCACGTGGGCGCCCCCCATCCTCTTGCCATGGCCTCCACAGGGGCAGGTCACTTGCCGCACTCGACACCGGGGGTAGGTCCCTGCCACGCCCAGCACCGGGGCAGGTGCCCAGGAGGGGGTCAGATTTGTAAATTATGTTGGAGGAAGGCTAGTTTTGCAAATAAAGATTTCCAAACAGCCAGCAAAATCTCAGCTGGGCAACCAAGAAAAGGAAAGGAAGGGTGAGGAAGGAGGAGAGGAAAATAAAAGGTAGTTTGACTGGTGGGTCTTATATAATAATTGATTTATTATGGAGTCTGTTAGAAACAATATTTAATTGTTGGAGTGATTGTATCTAAAATTGCTCTCTTCTACCTAGTAACAAGCTCAAGTAACAACTATTAGGAATGCCCTAAATTTCGTTCACCATGACTACACTAGAGGAGAAATACCTTCTTAGACCCATTACTACTCCACTTGGCAGTTTGGCACGCAAACATGACTCTCTCTGCCTTTAAGAATCAAGACTAATATAGGTTCCTCTTTGTTCTTTTTTACTTGATGTTTTTTTAATTTTTTATAGTGTTCATGGTATGACTTTGACTATTATTTTTATAATTTTACATTAGGATATATTAATAAAATTATAATATTATGAAAGTATTTTTAATAATAATTTAATAATATAATTTTTGTACGACCGATATAGATAGTTTTAAGTTTATTGATAATTAAATTTTAAAAAATTTAACGGCACATATTCTAGTAATTCAGTCAAATAAAAGAACAGCCGGAGTATCGTAGACCCGAGAGAGGATCCTTTGACTTTTACGGAGTCTCAGAGAGTGCACTGTATTCTTCAGTTGGGGCATCCGAAACCATTCGATAAATCAAGGGACGATCTGGTCCGGTGGGCGATAAATTGCAAATTTATTGTGTCATATTTAATTTCTCGTATGCTGTGATTCAAACAGTTCGATCTCGACCCAATGGTTTACAAAACCTGTGCAGTCAGTGACAGTGGCGGAGTCAGGATTTATCGGAGCCTCGGGCCCAAAACTAAGGAGGACATAAATCTATAACTAATATAAAATACTATCAGTACCGAGGTATAACAAAAGTACAATACAAATACATAATCAAAATAAAATTTGAATTCTATGTTGAACGATCAACAAAATAGATAAAACATAGCAAAAAGAAGAATATAACATACTACTAGTACGAGGTAATTTTTGCGTAATTAACAAAGATTTGGCACCTGTACCATCCTTCGTCGACTTCTCAAGTGAAGACATCACCTCCATGGAAGTAGGGTTCGCATGAACTAGTACATATTCTCGTTCGATCCACTCCCATGAATCAAATACTGCAAAAAAATATACAAAATCAGTGCCTAAGCAGAAGACATGCAATATGATTTCTAGACAGAGCATAATGTACCTTTCAAAGTTTTTGAATCAACACTTTCAGACTTTACTTCGACGACATGATGCACTATTCCTTGGATCATGAAAAATCAGGGATGAATTGCACGTGATCTAGTGCACACCTGTAAAGTTCTTAGTCAAATTCATCTGTAGGTGCTAGAACGAAAAAAAAAACAAGTTAGTGCATATATGTATGTATTATATGCACTATGAGCACTGCTTGTCTTTTGTTTCGTTCACTACTACTGAATTTGCCTTTTAAAATTTTATAGGCACACACTAAAACGGACTACATCTGTAGCAATGCACTCATGACTTGCTACATTAAAATTGCAGGACTTAGTATGGACACAGATTATGGAAACAAGGTAGATGATGCAGCACTGCCATATGGACTTGTGAACACTACCACCAGAGTAAAGGGAAGACCTTGTTGTTGCCAAAAACTTGTGATTGAAGAATTCCTCAAAAGATATTCTCTTCTCTGCAAAATTGAAAACACATTTTAATCTGATTCTCTAATTGGTATAAACAGATCAAAACAAATAGATGACTTATGAATTTAAAGAAGATCACAAAAACTATTAAATAATCCAAAAGTTGAGCAAATTAAGATCACTGCAGTGAATAAATTAGTTACACACGCCTGCTTTGAAACAAAATAAATTGAAACAGCAGACCCACTTGGATCAAGGTGTAGGAGTCTTGTGCACAGGTCAATTAAATCAGGATATATATCAGCCTCAATATCTGGAGGGAAATTAAGGCCATCACAATTCACAGTCACAAAAGCAGAGAAGCTCACCGGGAGAGCCAGCACGGCAGCACTGGCGGACGGCAGTGAGCAGTGGGGCCGGCGTCGCGGCGGACTGGCGGAGCCGCGGAGAGGAGGCACCGGCAGAGTCGCTGACAGGAGGCACCGAGGCGGGGGGGGGGGGGGGGGGCGGTGCCGCGCCGCCGCTGGCCGAGGCGGAGATCTGCTGAGGAGGCGACGGCGGAGTCGCGGAGATGAGGGGCAGGCCAAGGCGGAGATCTGCTGAGGCGGCCGGCGGGCTAGGCGGAGAGGAGGCGGGGGGGGGGGGGGGGGGGGGGGGCTGGGGGGTGGTGCCGCGGCGGTCGACGGAGATCGGGGGGCAGATACGACTGGAGCGGCTTGCGAGGCCGAGGGCGCCTCTGCGCGGTTAGGGTAGGCCGGTTGTGATTGGGCCGCGGCGGCGTGATGGGCCGCAGGGGCATGATGGGTCTCACTGCTCAGGCCTGCGGAAATAAGCCTCGGGCCCAATTACTATGTAATTGTGTTTTGAGATATACTAACTAAAATTTTGCACTGTTATTTTTTCTGGGCCTCGGGCCGTTGCCCAACCGGCCCGAGGCCCATCTCCACACCTGGTCAGTGACCTAGTCCACATACGCACACCCCCACATCTCCCGCCTCCGGCGAGCGACATGCCTCCGCCTCCTCCCCGGGGAGGGGACTCCTCTGGGGTCTGACCCCATTGAGAGGAAATGGGGACACCGGTCGGATGGCCTCCACGTCTTCCCTCCGCACGAATCTCTGCGCGAGCGCCTCTCCCGCCTTCTTTTCTCCACGCGAGCGCATCTCCCGTCTCACGAGCCGCTTCCTCCCGCTCCCCCCCCCCCAAAACCGAGCTCCCCGGTGTTCTTCCCCGCGGCGGGTGCGAGGGCAAGGAGCATTGGTGGTGGGAAAATGGTGATCTGGGCATCGGAATCTTGGAATGAGGCGGCGCATGGTGGTGGGAAAATGGTGATCTGGGCATCGGAATCTTGGAGGCACCATACAGCTGCGCCAATAGGAGCAATTGGATGAGCTTTGTCAGAATGTAAAAAATTGGCAACCTTTGCATAAATTCGAGGCTATACCATGTGATTAGGGAGCAAGATTAGCACAATTTATAATCTTGGCAGCATTGTAGCGTCCAGGTGGAAAGCAAGATTAGCGCCGCTTTGCTTTTGGAGCTTTCTTTCTTTCTGAACTTACAAGGAAAAGATCAAAACTTTAGCTGCCTCTACAGCAATGGGACGTAGGAATTGTTAATTAATTTAGTTATTATGCATGTCAGTTTTTTTTTGATAAGTTAGTAGGTCAGTTTCTCTTAATATTTAGTAGGTCAGTTTCTCAGTGATTAGTAGTTCAGTTTTTCTTGTAATTAGTGGGTCAGTCTCTCTTTTACAAATGCTATATAAGGAGGAAGTAAAATATGAAAAACTGCAGACTAGGGGCAGCACCAAATCCTCTTGCGTTTGTGCGTGAGATTGCTCAAGTTCTAGCCAAAGCTGAAAGCCGAGAGTATACTCCAACAAGTGGAAATATCAAGGCCTTCGTAGTCCGAGGACCAACGACTCCGCTGTGAAGTCGAAGACTTCGCACGACAAGCGAAGTAGGTACTTCGCACCTCCGCTCCAAAGTCGGAGACGTTGCACAACAAGCGAAGTAGGGACTTCGCACCTGCAGGACTTCGCGCTCCAAAGTCCAACAATTGGTATCAGAGCCCCGTTTCGTTCTAGGGAGCAGCGATGTCAGACTCCCCTTAGCGCCGCGGGAGTGTGCCGCCCAGCCACCGGCGCCGTTCGTAGTTGCCACCGTTGCGACGTGGGCGCGGGCATGGCGGCAGCCAAGGGCATGCGCAGTATGAGCGGCCGATCATCGTCCACCACACTGTTAAGGAGTCATCGGCGTCCGTCCAGTACCCCATGCTGACGAAGACAAACTACCCGGAGTGGGTGGTGATGATGCGCATCAACTTGCAGGCACAAGGCCTGTGGGGCGCAATTGAACCCGACGACGTTGAGAACAGCGAGGATCGGCTGGCACTAGTAGCGATCGCTCGCTCGGTCCCGACGGAGATGCTGAGTTTGATTGGCAGCAAGGAGACCGTGCAGGAGGCGTGGGAGGCGGTCAAGGTCATGCGGATGGGCGTCGAGCGGGTGCGCATGGCGAACGCGCAAAAGCTCCGGCGCGACTTCAACAACATCGCCTTCAAGGAAGGCGAGAACGTGGATGACTTCTCGATGCAAATTGCGGGCCGCACCAACAACCTACGTCTTCTCGGCGACGAGATCGACGAAGCTGAGGTCATTCACAAGTTGCTTCAGGTGGTCCCTGATCGGTTCATGCAGGTCGCGATCTCAATCGAGATGTTGCTAGACATTGAGGAGTTGTCCATTGAGGAGGTCACGGGCCGTCTCCGGTTCGTGGAGCAGCGGCTCGACGCGCGGGCAGCGGCTGCAGAGTTGGGTTCCCGGCTGCTTCTCTCGTCGAAGGAGGAGGATTTCATCTGTCGTCTACGCAAGCACGACAAGGAGGGTGTGCGCGTCGGCAGCGCTGGCGCCAACGGAAGTGGTACGGGTGGTGGCTCGGTCCTGCCACGGCGCAGCGCGCAGCCACCCAAGCGTGGTACCGACGACGCACGCAAGGGCAGTGGCGGCAAGGTCATCGACAAGGATACGTGCAAGTACTGCGAAAAAACTGGGCATTGGGCCCGGGAGTGCCGGAAGAAGAAGAGAGACGAGGCGGCGGCTGCAGTGTTGCTGGCGGAGTAGGGCGGCGACGACGAACCGTCCCTGTTGATGGCCTAGGTGGCCTCTCTTTCACCGGTGCCCGCGTGCCTCCTAGAGCGCACCACACCTGTGCACGTCGGTGGACGGGTCTTCCTCAACGAAGAACACGTGACGGCACAGTTGAGTGACACCGACAACCACACAGGTGGCCAGGACGACGGCGTGTGGTACCTTGACACGGGCGCGTCGAACCATGTGACGGGAAATGACGTGGCCTTCTCCGAGCTGAACCACGACATCACGGGCTCGGTGAAGTTCGGCGATGGATCAATGGTGGACATCCTCGGGCGTGACATGATCATGTTCGCGGCATGGGGTAGGCGCCATCGTGTGCTGTCGGACGTGTACTTCATCCCACGTCTGCGCAACAACATCATCAGCTTGGGTCAACTCGACGAGGTTGGGTGCCAAGTGTTGATCGAGGACGGCGTACTGCGGGTGTGCGATCCGAGGAGGGAGCTTCTCACCAAGGTACGGCGATCGGCGAATCGACTGCACAAGATCACCCTCATGCTCGCTCGACCGATCTCGCTCCTAGCGCACGCGAAATGACGATGCGTGGCGCTGGCATGAGCGGTTCGGCCACCTGAGCTTCGAGGGGTTGAAGAAACTTGGGCGTGGCGGCATGGTGCGTGGGCTTCCGCTGCTGGATCATGTCGACCAGCTGTGTGACGCGTGCCTTGTCGGCAAGAAACGACACTCGCCGTTCCCTCTGGAGGCCAAGTACCGCGTGAAGGGCCGGCTTGATCTCGTCCATGGCGATCTTTGCGAGCCAATCACTCCAGCGACCCACGGCGGCAGGCGGTATTTTCTCCTACTCGTCGATGACGCTAGCCGCTATATGTGGCTGGTGCTGCTGTCGGGGAAGGACGAGGTGGTGAGTGCGATCAAGAAGTTCCAAGCCGGCGTCGAGGTGGAGACCGGCAGGAAACTCCGTGCACTACACACGGACAGAGGAGGCGAGTTCACTGCGGTGACCTTCGGCGAGTATTGCGCGGAGAAGGGCATTTACCGGCAGCTCACGGCGCCGTGCTCGCCGCAACAAAACGGTGTCGTGGAACGCCGGAAACAAACAGTGATGGCCATGGTGCGCTGTCTCCTCAAGGCGAAGCAGATGCCGAGCTCCTTTTGGGGGGAGGCGGTGAGCATTGCCGTGTTCATCTTGAATCGTTCGCCGACGAAGAGCGTCACTGGGATGACACCTTATGAAGCTTGGCATGGCAAGAAACCGGCTGTGCATTTCATGCGCATGTTCAGTTGCCTCACTCACGTCAAAGTTACACGCTCGCACGCCGCGAAGCTTGACGACCGGAGCGTGAAGATGGTTTTCGTCGGGTACAAGCTAGGCTCTAAAGGCTACCGGGTGTACAATCCGATGGGCGGGCGGCTCCATGTGACCCGCGACGTGGTGTTCAACGAGACCAAAGGGTGGAATTGGGAGGCGAATGGTGATGCCAGCCCTGAGACGTTCACCGTGGAGTACACGGTTAGCAGCGTCACCCCGAACGCCCATGAACGCCACCCACGACACCGGTGGTGCTCAAGTCAAGCACTGCACTCCACTGTCGCACATCCCATCGGGGCTTGACCATAGTGACTCGTCAGGGTCCAGTACGTGTGGCTCGGCAGTATCGATGCAATTGTCCACTATGCGGAAACGTCGCGGTAAGAGTGCAGTGCGAGAAATTGTCCACTGCACTCCACCGCTGCGAGAAAGAGCACGGGGTGTGCACACACGGCAAGGGGTGAGGACGTGTGCTCCTGGGTGTGTATGTTGACGATTTGATCCTCACCGGTGCCGACCAAGCTGAAATCGAGTCATTCAAGGAGGAAATGAAGCGCTCGTTCAAGATGAGTGACCTCGGGCAGTTGAGCTACTATCTCGGTATTGATGTCAAGCAGTTGTCCGGGAAGATCACCATGAGCCAAACTGCGTATGCGGCAAAACTCCCGGACAAGGCCAGCATGACCGGCTGCAATGCCGTGCAAGTACCCATGGAGGCACATCTTAAACTGTGTAAGAAGAGCTCCAATCCACCTGTTGATCCCACATTTTACCGTAGTGTGGTTGGCAGCCTCTGGTACTTGGTCCACACCCGGCCGGATATCAGTTTCGCGGTCGGGTACATGAGCAGGTTCATGGCGAATCCGACGACGGAACACCTGAGCGCCGTCAAGCATCTACTTCGTTACATCACTGGTACGCTCCACTTTGGCCTTAGCTACACCAAGGGGGAAAACGACATTGAGCTCAAGGGGTACAGCGACGCGGACATGGCCGGCGATGTGGATGATCGCAAGAGCACCTCTGGTATTTTGTTTTGCCTCGGCAATACGCCAGTGTTGTGGTAGTCACAAAAGCAACCGGTGGTGGCACTATCGTCATGATCTCATCAATACAAGAAAATGAACTGTGGCAGTAAAACAGGAAACTGAAAGCAATAACTAACATATAAAGACTGAAACTGAACGCAATGACTAAACTCTGAAACTGACGCAATAAATAAAAACTGAAATGCATGCAGTAACTAAAAAAATGAAACGCAAGTTTATCATAACTATCAATTCATTCCCTTAAACTTGCGTGCAGTATCAAAGTCGATCATTCCAATCTTTGCACGGAGCTCCTGGAATCTCACTCGCCCGAGCGGTTCCGCGCCACTTGGCAGTGCCCCCCTTCCTCCGCCCGCTCCTCGCCGCCGGTCTCGCGCTCTTCGTCCCCGACCTCGTCTTCTTCGGCGACTCCGCCTCCCCCGCCGCCGATCGCTCCCCGGCCTACCAGGCCGCCTCCGTAGCCGCCGCCATGGCCGCGCTCCCCGGCGCCCCGCAGAGGTACGCTGTCGTCGGCGTCAACTACGGCGGCTTCGTGGCCTACCACCTCGCCCACGCGTTCCCGGCAGCAGTCGAGCGGCTGGTGCTCGTCGCGGCTGGGGTGTGCCTCTAGGTGGCCGACCTGGCCTCGGGGCTCTTCGCCGTGGAGGATATCGCGGAGGCTGCCAGCCTGCTGCTGCCGCAGCGGCCGGAGGATCTGAGTCTGCCGGCTGCCAAAGTTCATGCCGTCCTGCTTCATCAGGGACTACATCAGGGTAGGTAATTCAGTGACTTACCAACTAATTTTGCTGCATTTTGTTGAGCTGCAATGTTGTGTGGCTGCGATTGTTCACTCAGGATTATCTGGTTGGATGGGAGGTTGGGGTGTTAGAACTTCCAACTTGATCAATAATTGCTAGTTGTAGCCCTATAAATCGAAGTACGTGGGAAAAATTTCATGGGTGTACCTCAGTACCTGTATTTGTCGATTTGTTGCATGCGAGGTGATCTTAATTAGTTGCAACATTTGACAGTCATAGAAATTCAGTAATTAGTTGGTGTAAGCTCTAATTGATCTAAAAAAATTGTTTTTTTTTCTATAGGATTTGATGCTTCTGTTTTTCATTAGCATTATAGGCTAAGGTCAATTCACCTAAAGAATCATTTTTTTTCTGTAGTATCAGGGTGGGTAATTGAGTGACTTACCAACTAATATAGGTGCATCGATTTTGTTGCAATGTTGCCTGGTAGAGATTGCTCACTGCAGATTGGCTGATTGGATGGGCGTCTGAGGTGTTAGATTTTCCAATTTGAACCATGATTGCTACTGATATTGGTTGATATTTTTTTTGCAATTGTTGTGCTTTTAGTTGCGACATTCGATAGTTAGAGAAGTTCAGTAATTCATTGGTATAGGTTTTGCTCTAATCCATATTCATCTAAATAATTGTTCTTTCGTCTATAGGATTCTACGCTTAGGGGTTTTGATGGCAATATCGTTGCTGGTGTAGTGTGTGATGTACTAGAAACAGTTTCTTCACCCTTGGGTGAGGCCATTTTAGAATGTTAGTGATAGATTTTTGATCAAGTAGTTTAATACTTGTTAGTATCGCCATGAGTGCACATCTGAATAGGTCAGCTGGAGCATAATGGGGGATAATCTTTTGAATTTGATGGATTGCGGTTTGAACAATTGATATGTTACTTTTGGATATTGCAACTTGGGCATTTTTGGAAATGCATTGGATAGTGTTGAAATATTTTTCCTTACAAAAATGGGCATTATGATGAGAATTTTAGAGATAGCATCTTTCCATGTGAACTTACTGGTTAAACATTGACTATTTTGCTTGAACCTGCAACAACAGATGGTTCATATATTATACTGAACTGAACATATGGATCCTAGAAAAAAAATCTCACTATTGATGGACATAAGAACCCATAAGTTGCTCAGCATTTCCTTAATCATGAAAAGACTTAACATTTTTTATTCTCTAACAATTGGCATGATTATGCATTGAAAATATCAGTACAATATCCATTGATTTTTATTATGTTCTTTGAAATTCACAAACTTGTTTTCTTACTTCTAGCTATATGTAAAGTTCTCTTGTACCTTCGAATGTCTTTCTGCAATCTGCATCTTTATAAGAATAATCCTTTGCAACATGGTCTTCTACACGAGAAGAGTTCACAAAAAGAATTTGAATATATTCCATTATTCCTCAAGTGATAAGGGATTTAAGCATGAGTGAAAGTTGTAAAGGTTAAAAGTTGCCTGATTACTCTCGAAATGGAGCTGTTCTAAATCTAAAGGTTAAAAGTTGTCTTGGTGTGAAGGGAGGATATAGGTTAGAAGAAACTGGGTTCCTCTGCTGTTGAGACTTGAGAGCAAAACATATGAATGCTCCACTCATTGTAATAAAAAAAAATACAATTGAGATGAAGTGCAATAAATCAGTAGGCTTCTATCCTGTGAGAAATACAATTTATCTTTCACGGTTGATCTTGACTGTTAAAGTGTTTAGATTGTGCTGGACTGCTATCTTTTTTTCGTCCATATACGTTTAACAGTCTGATAAGAGTATATCAAGATATCCCTGTAGAATCATCATTGCATTCCCTGCTGTTAATAGGTTAATGCCATCGATTTTGTTATTATGATAGTGCTCACAATGCATACAAATTGAGGAAAATGTATATGTATTAGTTCATTTTATGCACCTGGAGTAAGATTCAAATGTGAGCTGCCCATATCCAGGGTGCTCCTATAGGTTTGTACTGTTAGACATGTAAATAATCTAGAGTCTAGGATGCTATTTGCATTTTACCCTGTACATGTATTGGGCCTCAGGCCTCTTTGCAATATGTTACAACCTTTACGACTGCCTCAGGATATCTACGACCACCTAGTAGCTGCTATGACCACCTCTTGCAGCATGTACGACCATGTTGAATAGGCTACAACCACCTCCTGTGTCATTACGACCGTTTTGCTTGTTCACCGACCACATTGACAGTCGTTATGACCACGTTGTGATCTTTCCGATCACTCCTTGCTGCTCCGACCACGTAGTCGTAAACTTTAGCTGAAGTTATGACTACGTTCACCGCCGCTGCGCTTGCCTTCCTTCGACCACGATCGATCACCGTAGTCGTAACTCCTTACGACCACGCAGTGATTCTATCGACCACGCTAAAGGCTCTGTCGACTGCTATGGTCGTAACACCATACGACCACGCCTTCCTTCCCTGGTCGCTTACGACCACATCTTCTCGCTGTGGTCGTAGCGCTTACGACCATGTCTTCTGCTCTGTGACTGTGGTCATAACTTCTTTATGACCACGTCTTCAACACCTGTGGACACCTCCGCTCGTCGCCGTGGTCGTAACTCCGTTTACGACCACGTCTGCGATCCTCCGTTCGCCGTGGTCATAAGTCATTTATGACCATGTCTGCGAACACACGATGAACTCGATATTCGATAGTTTCCCAGAGCCAAACCGCTCTTTCTTCTCTTCTTTATTTTTTCTCTCGATCACACCGATCGCTCTCTCTTGCCTCTCGATCACACCGATCGCCTTGGCCTCAACTCTTACCCTCTCGGTTACATGGCTCTGCCTTTTATACCCTGTTCTATGACTTCGACTTGGGTTCGACTATGACTATGACTTGAACTCGGCTACGACTATGACATAGACTCGTATACGACCACGATCAAACTCGTACACGACTCCGACCACTTGCATGCGACCATGACTACGACCACGACTACCGAATGTGGTTTCTAAACTAAAAAACAAGATTACAAATTCTAACACAATACAACAAGCTTCATTCTTTCATGTTATCAGAGCAAGGTTAGGTTAGGGTTCCGGCCGCCTCCGCCGTCGGCTACCACCGATGTGGTGGATACTCCTATGGCGCTTAGTGCTCACCTTCGGTCTACCGATGGCGAGCCTCTTGACAACCCCATTTGTTACCGCCATTTTGTCGGGAGCCTTGTCTACCTTGACATCACTCGCCTTGACATCTCTTACTCAGTTCACATCCTGAGTCAGTTCGTTTCTGCTCCTACTCAGCTACACTACAGTCACCTTTTTCGTGTTGTACGATATCTTCGCAAGACTATCACTCGTCGTCTTTTCTTTCCTTGCTCCAGTTCTTTGCAGCTTTAGACATACTTTGATGCGACCTAGGCTAGCGACCACTCTGATCGTCGGCCTCTTTCTGCGTATTGTGTTTTCCTTAGTTCCTCTTTGATTGTCTAGAAGACCAAAAAACAGACTGACGTTTCTCGTTCGAGCGCTGAGGTTAAGTTGAGAGCCATGGCATCGTTGGCAGCTGAGATCACTTGTCTTCGGTGGCTACTTGAGGATTTCGGTGTTTCCACTTTTGCACCGACTTCTCTCTTCTCAGACAGTCCGACAATACTAGCGCGATTAACATTGCTTGAGATCCTGTAAAGCATGAGCTCACCAAGTATATTGAGATGGATACTTCATACATGCGATCGTAGGTGCAAGACCAAGTTGTTGCTCTTTAGTATATACCTTCGGAGATTCAGTTAGTAGATTTCTTCACCAAGGCATAGACTAGATCTCAGCATAGCTTCTTGTTAAAGGTAATGCTAGTGGTAAGGCAGTATTTGGTTACCGCAGATCAAGGATCTGTTACAGGTAAGTCCTGATTGTATTCTACCTTCCTGTTAGAGATAAGATTCTGATTGTAATCTGCCGCAGAGATGTGATTGGAAAGTCCTGGCTATAGATAGAATAGATTGATTCTGTTGTAACAGTTAGAATTAGATCTGCCAGGCTTCCTCAATCTCCTGCAGCAGTATATATTGTACTAGATGGCGTTTCAGCCATGTATATATAACACGCAGGGATCGGTGGTGATCCTTAACCCCAAATAACATAACTTTTCATGGTATCAGAGCCTCTCCTCAATGGCGAGCTCATCTACCCTTATGGCCGCCGCCTCTCTAGGTCATCCTGTGATAGAGAAACTCACCAAATCCAACTACACGCTGTGGAGAGCTCAGATCCTTCCAACGATTCGAGGTGCAAGACTTGTCGGCTACCTTGATGGATCGGCATCAGCACCAGCAGAAGAAATCATCACCAAAGATGGAGAGGAGATCAGAGTCTTCAATCCAACTTATGATCTGTGGCTCGAAAAGGACCAACAAGTCCTGGGCTACCTACTCTCCTCTCTCTCACGAGAGATCCTCACCCATGTCGCCTCCAAGAAGATTGCCGCAGAAGTCTGGAAGGCTATTGAGCAGATGTTTACTGCTCAAACCCGTGCGCAGGTCGTCAATACGCGCATTGCCCTAGCAACAACAAAGAAGGGTCACATGACAGTTGTAGAGTATGTTGGGAAGATGAAGGCTCTTGGAGATGACATGGCAGCCGCTGGGAAGCCGCTTGATGATGAAGAACTAGTGTCGTACATCCTTGTTGGACTCGATCTGGAATACAACTCAGTTGTGACCAATATCACTGGGCGATCTGACTTAGTTTCTGTCGGTGAGCTTTATTCTCAACTCCTCAGTTTCGAACAGAGGTTGAATCTTCTGCAGGGCAATCAATACCAGCCATCCATCAACTCTGCGATGCGCGGACAAGGTGGATTTCATCCTGGCTTCCAACGTGGTCATGGAGGACGCAATGGAGGCCGAGGTCGCAGCAATAGAAGCCGGCGAGTACCTCAATGCTGTGGGCGCATACGTCGCTCACGAGCTCTGATCAACGGGATGCAGTGCTACAGCTCGGTCGCCGGAGCGCATGCAGGCCACCTCGTCGCCGGCCGAAGTTGCTGTGTTGCAGTCGTGAAATAAAATAAAATAGGGATCCTTCCAGTCTGTACGTGCTAGCAGAAGCTGCATGCTGGCAGGATCTGCTGCATGCGATGGATGGAAACGATCCTCCTCCCTGTGAACGTGTGTGCCGTCTTTTCGTTACTACTGATTGTATGTGCGTCGTGTGGTCTGTACTGTTCTTTGTAAGGAATAAAGGTCTCGGGAACTAAGTATTTCCTTGAGAAACAACAACTGTTCAGAGCTTGTTCGAATTAAGCACCGACAAATGCATATATATGCATGTCCATATTTAAAATAACAGTTATATATATATATGCTATAATTTTTAGACGTCTGAGAATTTTAGTGAGATGGGAACAGTGATGACAGTGGGGTGAGGGAAGAAGATAAGGTGGTTGTCCAGGACTCTTGAATCTAGATCTAAAAATGGCTGAAAAAAAAGTGACCGAGGAGAAAGCAAAAAATCAGGCACAGTCAATTCCATGGTCCATGTTCCCAGCATAAACAAAAAGGCCACACCGCGAGTCCGGAGTCCGCACCGCACCGCATCGACTCGCTATCTCGCTCACGCTCTCGCACCGCAGCAGTGAAGATCCCTAACCCTAGCCACGCCGGCACAACCACGAGCCACGCTGCGTCGCCTCCACAGCATTGGGGGCAAGCCGGCACGGCGGCGACCAGCGGGCGCCTCCCTCCATCCAGATCTAGTGCCTGCGCACTTGCAAGCTTCTGCAGCAGTAATCCAGATCTAGTGCGTGGGCAAATTTCTGGTAATCAATGGAGGCCGAGGTCGCAGCAATAGAAGCCGTGGCCGTGGTGCAAGCTTCAGTAATACTAACCGAGGTACTGCAGATTCAAATGCTCCTCGTCCTGTCTGTCAACTCTGCAAGAAGAAGGGGCACACTGCTCCGGCCTGCTGGTATCGCTTCGACGAGAATTATGTTCCTGAAGAGAAGAGTGCGTCTGCAGCAGTGAACTCTTATGGCGTTGACACCAATTGGTATACTGACACCGGTGCAACAGATCATATTACGAGTGAACTTGATAAACTGGCAGTTCGTGAGAAGTATATTGCTGGTGATCAGATTCACACGGCAAGTGGAGCAGGTATGGATATTCATCACATTGGTCATACTATTGTTCGTGCCCCCTCTCATAACCTTTATCTCAATAACATCCTTCATGTTCCTAGTGCTAAGAAAAACTTAGTTTCAGTTCATCGCCTTACTTCAGATAATCAAGTGTTTCTTGAATTTCATCCTACCTTCTTCTTGATTAAGGACCAGATCACGAAGAGGGTTCTTCTCAAAGGCAAATGTGAGGGAGGACTTTACCCTCTCTCATCCATACCTTCGGCTGGTCCCAACAAGCAGATCTTTGGAGCAATAAAACCATCCTCTTCACGGTGGCATAGTCGTCTTGGTCATCCAGCGTCTACAATAGTGCAGCAGGTTGTTAGGCTAAATAATCTTCCTTGTTCCTTAGAGTCCAATAAAGAAACTGTTTGTAATGCTTGCCAACAAGCAAAAAGTCATCAATTACCTTATTCCAAGTCCTCTACTGTCTCTAAATCACCTCTAGAGCTAGTCTTTTCAGATGTCTGGGGTCCAGCATGTGAATCTGTAGGAAGGAACAAGTTCTATGTCACTTTTATTGATGATTACAGCAAATTTGTGTGGATTTATTTGCTCCGTTACAAATCTGAAGTTTTTCAAAAGTTTCATGAGTTCCAGCAGCTTGTTGAACGGCTGTTTGATAAGATCATCTCGATACAAACAGATTGGGGTGGTGAATATGAAAAACTCAATCCTTTCTTCAAGCAAATTGGCATATCTCATAGAGTTTCCTGTCCCCATACCCATCAACAAAACGGTGCTGCTGAAAGAAAACATCGGCACATCGTTGAGGTTGGTCTTTCCCTTTTAGCTCATGCATCCATGCCGCTTAAATTCTGGGATGAAGCCTTTGCTACAGCCACATATCTGATTAACAGAACCCCTAGCAAACTTCTACAATTCTCAACTCCTTTGGAACGGCTATTTAAGATCAAACCTGATTATGAAACTCTTCGTGTCTTTGGTTGTGCCTGCTGGCCTAACTTGCGCCCATACAATACTCGCAAGCTCCAATTTCGCTCCAAACAATGTGCATTTTTAGGCTATAGCAATATGCACAAGGGTTTGAAGTGTCTTGACATTCAGACTGGCTGTATCTATATATCTCGCGATGTAGTTTTTGATGAAGAGGTTTTTCCCTCTGCAAATCTTCATCCAAATGCTGGTGCACGCCTTCGGTCTGAAGTGCTCCTTTTTCCTTCCCTTTTTGGCACTATCGATCACGGGGGTGCACAATCAAATGATCAATGTAATGAGTATTCTGATAATGATACCTCTACTAATCTGTCTCCTGCTCTTGTTTTAGACACTGTTCCAAAGTTTGTGCAGCAGCAGGTTGAGCAGCAGACTCAGGTTGAGCAGCAGACTGTGCATCAGCAGGTTGAGCAGCAGCAGCAACTTGATACTCTAAGTCAGCAGCAGCAGCCTGTGCAGCAATATGCATCAGTGCCCAAGCCACCTGTTACTCAGGTGTACAGCCGGCATGTCAAAATCCTTCCACACACACATATGTTACCCGATTCTCAGTCTTCACTGGACAGTTTGCCGCAGCCTCCTGTGACTGCGCATGAACAAGCTCCTGAAGACCCTCCTGACAGTTCGGTGTTGACACAAGGTGTGGTCTCTTCATCTCAACATCGACCTATTACTCGTCTCCAGCAAGGTATTACAAAACCAGTGATATTTACAGATGGTCGAATAAAATACACTGATGGGAGGATCAAGTACGGTTTTCTTGCAGAGAATGGAGAACCACAGAACTTGGAAGAAGCTTTGCAGTCTGGATACTGGAAGAAAGCCATGGATGAAGAATACATGGCACTATTGAAAAACAAGACTTGGCATCTTGTACCTCCTAAGAAAGGGATGAATTTAATTGATTGCAAATGGGTATACAAAGTGAAGAGGAAAGCTGATGGAACAATTGATAGATACAAAGCTCGTTTAGTGGCCAAGGGCTTCAAGCAAAGGTATGGAATTGATTATAAAGACACTTTTAGTCCATTAGTTAAAGCTGCTTCAATTAGACTTGTCTTGTCTATTGCAATCTCAAGAGGATGGAATCTTCGCCAACTTGATGTAAAGAATGCGTTTCTTCATGGCGTTCTTGAGGAGGATGTGTTTATGAGTCAGCCGCCAGGGTATGAAGATAAGAGAATGAAAGATTATGTGTGCAAATTGGACAAGTCGTTATATGGATTGAAGCAAACTCCTAGAGCCTGGTATTCCAGATTAAGTGAGAAGTTGATGCAACTTGGTTTTCAACCTTCAAGAGCTGATACATCATTCTTCTTCTATAGAAAAGGTGATGTGATCATTTTTATGCTCATCTATGTGGATGATATAATTGTGGCTAGTTCATCAGCTAAAGCCACACAAGCTCTTCTCAAAGATCTTCAAGGTGAGTTTCCACTAAAAGACTTAGGAGATCTACATTACTTTCTTGGAATAGAAGTGAAGAAGATAGATAATGGAATTCTTCTAACACAAACAAAATACACTGCTGATTTGTTAAAACGAGTTCAGATGCAAAGGTGCAAACCAATGAATACTCCTATGTCCACTGCTGAAAAACTGTCATTAGAAGGAGAAAAGTTAAGTCCTGATGATAGCACAAGATATAGAAGCATAGTTGGAGCTTTGCAATACCTAACCTTGACAAGGCCAGATATTTCCTTCTCAGTAAATAAAGTATGTTAGTACCTAAATGCACCAACAACTGCACATTGGACAGCAGCTAAAAGAATACTCAGGTACTTGCAACATACAATGGGGTATGGACTGAAAATTACTAAATCTCCTATCTAGTTTCAGGATTCTCAGATGCAGATTGGGCTGGATGTTTAAATGATAGAAAATCCACAGGAGGATTTGCTGTTTTTCTAGGAACCAATCTTGTGTCCTGGAATGCAAAGAAACAACCTACAGTCTCTAGATTTAGCACAGAAGCAGAATACAAAGCAATAGCAAATTGTACAGCTGAAATAATGTGGATTTAGACTTTTCTAAAAGAATTGAGAATTTCTAGTTCTCCTGCAGCTTGACTATGGTGTGATAATCTTGGAGCAACCTATCTATCTGCCAATCCAGTCTTCCATGCTCGAACTAAACATATTGAAGTTGATTATCACTTTGTTAGAGAGAGAGTAAATCAAGGATTGCTTGATATCAAGCTTATTTCAACAAAAGATCAGATTGCAGATGGTTTCTGTAAAGCTCTACCCTTCCAACGCCTCAAAGATTTCCGAAGCAATCTCAACTTAATAAAGCTGTAATTGAGAGGGGATGTTAAAGGTAATGCTAGAGGTAAGGCAGTATTTGGTTACCGCAGATCAAGGATCTGTTACAGGTAAGTCCTGATTGTATTCTGCCTTCCTGTTAGAGATAAGATTCTGATTGTAATCTGCCGCAGAGATGTGATTGGAAAGTCCTGGCTATAGATAGAATAGATTGATTCTGTTGTAACGGTTAGAATTAGATCTGCCAGGCTTCCTCAATCTCCTGCAGCAGTATATATTGTACTAGATGGCGTTTCAGCCATACATATATAACACGCAGGGATCGGTTGTGATCCTTAACCCCAAATAACATAACTTTTCACTTCTACCTCTTCACACTCAATGTTGTTGATCTACTATGAGTTTGAGTGGGTGTTAGACATGTAAATAGTCTAAGGTCTAGAGTGTTATTTGCATTTTACCCTATACATGTACTAGGCCTCAGGCCTCTTTGCAATACAACAAGCTTCATTCCTTCATGTACAAAATAGCTTGAGGGGAAAATTGACTAGATTTATACATCTTTTGTGTGCTTTAACATAAAGAAAATGGTCACTTAATTAATTCTGCTAAATGTATAGTAGCTTATTACATTTACTGTGTGTTAAAATGCAGGTTATGTGCACCGAATATGTAAAAGAAAAGACTGTGTTGTTGTATGCTTTGATCAATGGTAGGAAGCTTTCAGACCTTCCTAAAATTAACCAGGTAAGGATTTGCAGTAAACACAACAGTCTCACCTTGTTCAATGGGCCTACCGCCTACACAATTTGATGCATGGCAGCATCTTGCTGATCATCTAAGGTGTTGTTTTCTTTACAATTTAATAATATCTTTTTTGCATATTGTGTTAATTTGCAGCAAACCTTGATAATTTGGGGAGATCAAGACGGTGTCTTTCCATTAGAACTTGGCCTACGGCTGAAGAGGTCTGTCTAGATACAATTGTCATCACATGCAATTCTTCAATTCTGTATCATGATCCAATGAACTTTGATATAAATTCAGACACTTGGGGGATACGTCGGAACTTGTCATTGTCAAGAACTACGGCCATGCCATAAACCATGAAAAGCCAGCAGAGCTTTGCAGACTTATAAAGAATTACATCGCTGATCCCTCAGTCAAATATCGAGATGACCACAAGGTACAAAACTACAAACTCACTGTTATAAATAATTAAATATTAGTCCTTGTCGAAAATCTGCTGCGCATGATATCCACTGCACATTCTTAAAGCGCTTAGACTGAAAAAAATGCACCTATATATGAATTGAATAACCCGTATATCATATTGTTTGCTGGCTGAGTAGCCTCTCGACATTTCTGAGGAATTTGCTCCCTTGGTTCACAGTTATCATGGAAGAATGCTATAAAAAGATTTGCTGGTTGGAGCCTGAGGAAGGTGGACTCTACCCAACCGCTGCTATAATATACACAACGAAATACATACACTGACTTGTACGATGCCAGATATTCGATTTGATGATTGTGATACGCATTTTGTTCAAATGCTGACAAGTCACAACATGTAAATTTTTACCATTATATGTACGGCCATTCTGTAACATCCGCACTTGTTTGCAATGCGATTGATTGTGCTGCTTATATGTGACAGCGACAATGGACAACACAAAAAACGACCATGGGATGGATAAAACCTAGGGCTATACGTGTTAGTGCACCCGACCTATGACACGAGCCATATTTGGTACACTGGGACACTGGGCCTATTGTCCGCCCAGTGCCCAGTGTATCACCACAACCAACTAACCGGATTGATACACTTGGGGCTGATCGACACTTGCGCGTGTTAAGTCCAAACAGGCGTGGATTGAATTACAAAGACTCGACTCAGCGAGAAATTCGCGTGCACGTTACATAACGGTTACGGAATATATCGTTTTAGAACGTGCGCGTCCAAACTTTTAAACATCGACAACTAATCTCTACTCGTTGGTTCGTTCTTCCTCCTCTCTTTTCAGCCGTCTGATCAAAGATTAGCTGTCCAGATTCGCATGTAGGTAGTTGTTCCGCTCCTCGTAGAAAAGGTTGGGCCGCACTCCTCTTCTCTTCCCCCGCATCCTCCGCCTCCGGCAACCACTCCACCTCTTGTAACCCGCCGCATCCTTCTCTCTCCCGAACCCTCATGACACGCCTCCTCCTCCTCAGCGCTGCCACTAATTCCTTCCCCGCACAACAGTGTCTAGTCACAGTCCCTAACTTCCCCAGCAGTGCCGCATCCCCCCGTCGCCACCTCCCCAACGCATTTGCCTGCCGCCTCCTCTCCCCATCCGCCCGTCTCTGCCTTCCCACCTCCACCTCCCGCAACCGCCGCCTCCTTTTCTCCCCTGAACTCTCGTGCCGCGCCTCCTCCTCCTCGGCGCTGCCACCAATTCCTTCCCCACGCGGCAACGTCTGGTCGCAGTCCCCCCAACTTCCCCAGCAGCGCAGCATCTCCCCGTCGCCGCCTCCCCAACACATTCGCCCACCGCCTCCTCTCCCTATCTGCCCGCCGCTGCCTCCCTACCTCCACCTCCCGCAATCGCCGCCTCCTTCTCTCCCTCGAACCTCATGCTGCTCCTCCTCCTCCTTGGCGCCGCCACCAATTCCATCGCCCCTCCAACCAGCGGCATGACGCTCAGCGACAGTGGCCGGTGGATTGGAGAGAAGGGCACTCGGCGATAGCGGCCAGTGGATCAGAGAGAAGGGCGCTCGACGATGGCGGCAGTGGCTTCCTCTTCCTACACCTGCCCACATGGCTCTCCCCCCGCCGCCACTGCCCAGTGGTCGCTCGCTCGGTGAGCCTCTCTACCTCCTCCTGCTCTTTGCTTGGAGCTTGTCGCGCTATCTAACGATTTTGGTCTCCCAAGCTGGTCGTCGAAGTCGGTGCCGTGGTTGAAGGGGGCCATGGCCGAAGTCGAGGGGCCATGGTCAAAGTCAAAGCCATGGTCAAATGGGGCCGTAGCCAAAGTCGAAGATCAGTGGTCGAAATCGAAGCCGTGATCGAAGGGGCAGTGGTCGAAGTCGAAGGGCCATGGTTGAAGTCAGGCCGTGGTCGAAGTCAAAGAGTCATGGTCGAAGTCCAAGCTGTGGTCGAAGGGGACAATGGTCGAAGGGGGCTGTGGTCGAAGACGAAGGGCTGTGGATGAAGTCGGTTCGCGGTTGAAGTCGAAGGGCCGTCGTTGAAGTCAGGTCGTGGTCGAAGTCGAAGTATCATGGTCAAAGTCCAAACCGTAGCTGAAAGGGACAGTAGTCGAAGGGGCAGTGGTCGAAGTCGAAGGGTCATGGTTGAAGTCCAAGCTGTGGTCGAAGGGGACAGTGGTCGAAGTCGAAGGGTGTAGGATCGGAAATGCCAACAGAGGGGGGGGGGGTGAATGGTGCCTTCAAAAAGCGCCCCAAAGTATCCACATATTTCTTCTCCGATAGCTATAATAGCTATGAAGCAAGAAGACAGATGTCTACTGGAAAACCAAAATCAGACCGACAAAAGAGTTTGAATTAAACTTGGCCAAAAAGGCTACAAACCAACAATTATGTTTCACAGGTCAATGAAATAGAATTATAAACCAAGAAACAGTCCATGCAGTGAAACTTGAGCAAGAAACAGAGTTTGACTGAAACTCTGAAGATTTAACACTGTCGAGACTTTAGAAGATCACTTGACCGACAAAAATAGTGAACTGAAGACACTGCCGACAATAGAAGAGAGAGACAACATTGGGCTTGCAAGAAATGAGCTGTTGAAAAAGCAAACAGCCGAACAACAAAAAGACTAGCAGCCAGACACTGGACCGAAGTTAGGAGAAGTCAAAGCTTCATTGTGAGATCGAATGACTTTTTGCTGTAAACGAAACAATTGAAACCAGCTTCAGAGCAGCCGAGAGCAGCTGTCCGACAAAACAATCTCGACTACAACCAAAACAAACACAGTGAACAATTGACTTCAGGAAGAGAAGAGACAACCAGAAAAAGCAAGAAGCTGTTTGCCGACCGAGACCAAAAGACTGAAACTTGTTGGTAGTGAAAAACTGAAAACAGAGAAGTAAATGTTCTGACCGAAATGCAGATTGAAGTCTTTAGTGCAGACTACAACAGTTACTTGGACTAAAACAAAGTCGGCCAAATAGCTATCGTGAATAGATCGATCCTTTAACAACCAGCTCCACAGTGATGAGCAGTTCGGCAGAGATATTGACAGAGCAGGGAATGCTTTTGACTGAAAAACTGAAGCTCTGAAAAATGAAACATCTGATGAAAACAGTAGACACAGTAATTACTGTGTTGCTGATCCAAAAAACAGAAGAAGTCGATTAAATGCTGCTCTTCTCAGGTCGATTCAGAGAGACTAAAACTAAACAACAACTCGACCTCGGGAGACTATAAGATGCAAACCAAGATCAATTCAGTTGAACAAGAGCACAGACAAGGCAAGAAACCGAAATTTGAACAGCAGACCAGAGAATAGGTTTGAACTTCTTAGCCTGAGAAACTTGAATCCTTTGCTCATGAGCCTTTAGATTTTAGCAAGGAAATGACCTCAGATTGAGTAAAGACAAAAGTCTAATACAGACTTTCTCCCAAACCAACAAGAGTAGGAGTCCCCTGCCATCAAAACCTAGAAAAGTTAGAACAGAGGAAGCTCTAGCGCAGAACAGAGAAATGAAATAAATCTTTGATTTATCCTTTTGCTCTTGGAAATGGATTGGCCAAGAGTCCTTGAGGCTAATTTCCCAGAGAGAGCAAAAAGATGCAGCTACTCAAGCAAAAGTTCAGCTCAACCTCAATACATAAAGAAGAACAGAGTCATCTCAACACATAAAAATCAGCTCAAGAGTTGAGGAGACGACATGAATGATTGCATTGAGAGGAATGATTACATGATTGAGTGTCTACCCCATTTCATACCATCTTCTTCACTCACACACAGACACACACAGCCAGGCTCACACACAGTTCATGCCCTGAGCTAAACCACACACGCAGAGAAGAAGGAACACAACTCTACTGCTTTTTTTACACTCCTGCACTGCCAACTCCCAATGACAAAATAGAGGAGCTCACATCCTCAAATAGCAAATCAAGAATTGCAGTCCAGAATGCACTCCCAACACCTCACATAAAGCAAGGAGCCAAAACAACTGGGATTGGAGGGAAACCAAACATGCCTCCTCCAAACCCTAAACCCTCTCTTCCACTAACAGGTCTCCAACCCGTTATCTTCAACTGAAACCGCTTCCATTTTGCAGCCTTGCACATTTTACCGAAATGCCCCTGCCGCACCATCCTAGAAGCTTCCTCTTCGCTCGTTGTCGACGCCTCGCAACCACTTCGAGTCCTCGTCGTCTTCGGCATCTCCCGACCGCTTTGACCTCAACACCGCGCATGCCTAGTCCGGTCATCCATGCCTCGCCACGACCTCGCCTCAAAGTCCTGCAGCCATCACAGACAAGAAACCATCGCATAGCACCGCTCGAAACAGTATAAACAAACATAAGCATCAGAGAAAGGTACTCAAACATGAAAAACCCAAATCGACCGATCGATAAGAGGAATAAGCGACCTAAGCACGTCCGACCGCATTCGATAAGTCCAACCGTACTAGACTGCGCCATGCACCGACTTGGCGTGAATCAACCAAATCAAACTCAAACTTTGCAAAACATGAGTCAATTACTAATCACAAACATGAGGACACCTCCACATGGTCTCTCAAAGGGTCGTGGACGAAGCCGGTCCGCAGTGGAAGTCGAAGGGCTATGGTCGACATCAGGGCTATGGTTGAAAGAGGCTGTGGTTGAGGGGCCGTGGCCGAAGTCGAAGATTTGTGGTCGAAGTCGAAGCCGTGGTCAAAGGGGGCAATGGTCGAAGGGGGAAGTGGTCGACGATGAAGGGCCATGGTCAAAGGGGACAGTGGTTGAAGTTGAAGCCATGGTCGACGTCAAAGGGCCGTGGTCGAAGGGGACAGTGGTTGACGTCAAAGGGCCGTGGTCGAAGGGGACGGTGGTCGAAGGGGATGGTGGTCAAAGGGGGAAGTGGTCGACATTGAAGGGCTGTGGTTGTCGAAGGGCCGTAGTCGAAGGGGATAGTGGTAGAAGGGGTCAGTGGTCGAAGTCGAAGATCCATTGTCAAAGTCGAAACCATGGTTGAAGGGGGCCATGGTCGAAAGGGGAAGTGGTCGACGTCGAAGGGCCGTGGTCGAAGGGGACAGTGGTCAAAGGGGGCAGTGGTCAAAGGGAGAAGTGGTCGACATTAAAGGGTTGTGGTCGTTGAAGGGTCATGGTCAAAGGGGATAGTAGTCAAAGGGGGTAGTGGTCGAAGTCGTAGATTCGTGGTTGAAGTCGAAGATCCGTGGTTGAAGTCGAAGCCATGGTTGAAAGGGGCCGCGGTCGAAGGGGGAAGTGGTCAACGTCGAAGGGTCATGGTGGTCAAAGGAGACAGTGGTCGAAGGGGGTAGTGGTCGAAGTCGAAGATCCGCGGTCAAAGTCGAAGATCCTTGGTCGAAGTCGAAGCCATGGTTGAAGGGGGAAGTGGTCGGCATCGAAGGGCCGTGGTCATCAAAGGGTCGTGGTTGAAGGGGACAATGGTCAAGGGGCGCAGTGGTCGAAGTCGAAGATCCATGGTCATCGTTGAAGCTGTGGTCGAAGAGGGAAGTGGTCAACGTCGAAGGGCCATGGTCGAAGGGGACAGTGGTTGAAGGGGGCAGTGGTCGAAGTTGAAGGGGGTAGTGGTTGAAGTCGCAGTCATGGTCGTAGTCGTTGCGCCCGTGGTCTCGGTTGCAGTGGTCATGGTCGTAGTCGTAGTGCCAACCCAGAGGGCACTTGCTGGTTCATCCATAACATCCACCGCTACGAGCTCCCCCTCCAGTTGGACATCCCAATCGCCTACCCCCAGGTCACCCCTATGATCGAGCTCCCTACCCTTGACGGCAAGACCCACAAGATCTCATACTCCCCATGGATTGTAACATGCTTTTGGCCACGAGGTGTGATCGACGATTTCCGATTTATGACCATGAGTCGGGCGATAGGGCATAAGCGCACCAGAGGCCTACCAAGTACGACCACCAGCGATGGTCGACCACTCCCGACCTATGATCACGCGCGATAGTCGATGGCTTCTAACTTACGACCACGAAGTGTGATCAACGGCTTCCGATTTATGACCATAAACACTAGTCGATGTGTTCCGACTTACAACTACGAGGTGTGGTCGATGTCTTCTGACTTACGACCATGAGAGCTGGTCGATGTGTTCTGACTTACGACCATGGGGTGTTCTCGATGGTTTTCGACTTACGACAATAAATGATGGTCGTCAGCTTCCGACGTATGACCACAAGCCATTGTCAAAGGCTCACGATTTAGGACCACGATCGATCATTGACCGCTGCCAACTTACGACCATCAGTGATGGTCGATCGCTCCCAACCTACGATCATGCACGATGGTCGATGGCTTCCGACTGGCGACGACGAGATGTGCTCGAGGGCTCCCGACCTACAACCACGAGGTGTGGTCGATGTCTTTCGACTTGTGACCACGAGGTGTGATCGACGGCTGCCGACTTACTTGACGTATTTAAAACTTTTAGAACATGTTTGTATGTATATTCTAAAAATTTTTACCACCCGTGAGTTTTAAAACATGTAGTATGATAAATTTTAAAAATCCATAGCAACGCACAGGCATTCAGCTAGTATACTTAAAACTATTTAGATTTGTCACACGGAAATGTTATAAGTGAATATCTACTACTTAAAAAAAGGGAGTTAGTGGTGGTGATTCATCTGCTCCTTCCAACTCCTCTTGCAGCTCCTTAAAAAATCTCTATCAAAAACAGAAAAATAATCTACTAAAAAAATATAAATTCTACCACCCTAAAAATTCTATATCAAGAAAAAATAATAGAGCTCTATCGGATGCACGGCAGAGCCGAGGATGAGGAGGTATGACACGGTCGAGCGTGTGGGCCAGGCAGGCCAATCCTAACAATATCGACTCAGCATGCTGAAATAATATGATTTTTTTATCCCTAGCAAAGCACGGACATCTGGCTAGTTTATTATTAGAAGTGCTTATATGTTATTGTTTTATTAATGTATAATACAAAAAAGTAGTAATTATAAATATGTTTGTTGGAGATTGTATCGATATCTAAACTGATAAGTAGAAATGAATATACTGAGTACTTCCTCTGACATAAATATATGTTATTTGGACATTGATATGGTCTACAAAACATCATTTTAAACACTAATTTTTATAGTAATGTATTTATAAAATCTAATACAACTATAATATTATAAAAGTATTTTTTGAGATATATATATATATATATATATATATATATATATATATATATATATATAGTATAAATATTTGAAAAGGTATTGATAGTAAAAGTTTTAAAAGATTAGCCATAAAACATATATATATTTCTTACTAGAGGGAGTTGTATTATCGTTGGTAATCCATGCTTACTGTGACTCCAAATACTTTTTCTCGAGGATCCACCCTGCGTCCCTGCCCATACATTGCCTGTAAAATTTTTGCTTTTTAGCCCAAAATTTGAAAGTTTTTACATATGAACCCCTGGAGAAAAGTTTTGCAAAAATGGACCCTTCTCTCGGCGCCAAAGCATATGGCGCCCAGGGTACATGTCACGGCGCCATATGCTTTGGCGCCGTGAATTGACACGTCGGAGCCAGGGTGGCATAGCACGACACCAAGGCCCACGACGCCGTGATATGCACCTATGGCGCTAAAGGCCGTGGCGCCGTGTTCTGACTTAGCCAGTCAAACGTGGTCGCCGTGCTTGCTGCAAGTCCACCTATCGCGGCGCCAAACATGCGAGCGCCGTACATAGCTAGCACGACGCCATACCC
Organism: Dendrocalamus latiflorus; assembly: GCA_017311315.1. Classification (NCBI taxonomy): domain Eukaryota; kingdom Viridiplantae; phylum Streptophyta; class Magnoliopsida; order Poales; family Poaceae; genus Dendrocalamus; species Dendrocalamus latiflorus. The sequence continues at coordinate 17,698,834 of CM029667.1, forward strand.
TTTGGCGTCGAGATGTGTATATACGGCGCCAGACTGTTTGGAGCCTTTTTTGGCGCCAAACACCCTGGCGCCGTATATACACATCTCGACGCCAAAGGGTATGGCGCCGTGCTAGCTACACCTGACAAAAAACAGCAAAACAACAAACTTTTCTGTAAAACATATGCACATACAGACATACGCATACATTCGCACATGAAACATCTGAAAACCTAAATAACAACATCGTATAACTATCAATAAGTCTCAAAATACCACATAACTATACAAAAGTCTCAAAATATGACATAAGTCTGAAAATATCACATGTCTATAAAAAATCTCAAAACATCACTGCCTCTTGGCCTTCCCCTTGCCCTTGGCTAGAGCATCACTCCCTGGAGTATACGTGCTCGGGGGACGAGCCGAACGACGAGGCCGCTGCGAAGCCTGAGTAGACAGTGCGTCAGGCATCTACGACATCCCAATCTCGTCGTGGGTAGATGCCTCCTCGTCCTCGTGCTCCTCCTCGACGTCATCACCCTGCTCCGCCTCGTCGTCGTCGTCGTCGTCATCGCCCTGACTAAAAGTCGGAGTGTGTGATAAGCTCCTCGTGGACTGGCGTCTGCCGACGTGTGATGACGACGCTGCATCGGCTGAGCGCTGGGAGGCCGGTGGTACGATCACGTCTGAGCGTGTGCGGCAACCACACCGACCTGCCGCCCGACTGAGGCGACGTCGAAGTCTCTGCAAGTAATGAAAAGTCATAATTGCATACATGCTGAATCGATATAACCTAACGAATTATCTTCGTACCTGCAGGAAGTCCCTCAGGGGGTGGCTCTCGCTGTCCAGGTGGCCGAGAACCTCGTCGATCTCACGCACCGAGGTTTGGAGAGAAGTCCCCTAAAGAAATAAGTAAACATAAGTGCGAGATAAACGTATGGAACCAAAGTATTGCAAATATCATGCTTTCCGTACCACTCGATCGAGAATCGGAGCGGCCTCGACCACTGTGCCCTCCCTCGCACGCTTGTCGTACGCAGTGTCCTCGTCCTCGGACGAAGCGAGGTCCGCGTAATCGACATCGGTCCACTGCTGCCTCAGCCTGTAGCGCGTGGCAGTGTGGTACCAGGACAAGTAACCCCGGAAGCTGGCGTTACTGTGGGGGGTACTGTCCGGCTCGCAGTTGTCCTCCATCTTCCTCCACCATTGCACGTACTGTCGGTGGTGATCAGCAAAGTCTGTCACCTTTCGTTGGCGGACCCTGTCGATCCTGTACATATAGCAGATGTCAACAATAGTTGTTAGTACGAACCAAAAGAATTTTAAATTGTTACTTACTTGTGCAACTCAACAGAAGTCGACATCCCCTCTAGGGGGAAGAACTGCACGAGGCCAAACTGCCGCGCAACTCTATGGGGGAGGTGAATCTCCACGGCATAGAAGCAGATCAGCGGACACCTCATCCTCCAAATATGGGAGTCCCTGCGGCACATGGTGCTGAGCGGTAGCGCTAGAACCTGTGGCTCGGAGTAAGGCTCCCAGGACACCTAGTAAGCGAACACACGATTAGCCATGTACAAAAACCAAGAACTGTAGAATAAATAAATGCAGTACCAATTCCTTACCATCGTGGGAGACAAAGTGTCAAACTCGTTGCTGAAATCCACGTACGCCCGCTGAGTAGTCGCGAACGGGACTGACACTGTATCCCACAGGTACGCAACAGTGGGGCCGAGGTCATCCACACCCAGTGGATGCCAAGGTTGCGCCTGGAACACTCGAGGGCGCCCCACTGGAATGCGTGTCCACATCCACACCTAGCAAGCGAACATACGGGCAGACACACGATTAGCCATGCACAAAAACAAAGAACTGTAGGAAAAATAAATGCATTACCACACCTGCAGAAGGAAGACGCAACCACCGAGCGTCGACGTGGGCGCCTTGTGTCTGCAGGCCTCGCAAAGCTGGCGGTAGAGGAATGCGAGGACCGCCGAGCCCCAGCTGAACTGTCCAGCGTCCCCCCAGTCCTGGAGGCAGTGGATGTACATCCACGAAGCGGCATCCCCCGTGGCGTCCGGGAACAGCACTGCCCCGAACATGTGCAGGACCCAGGCGCGGCAGTGGTAGGTCACCGTGGCGTCGTCCGCAGCAGCAGGGCATTCGCCAAAGGTATTCCGCAACCATCTAAGGTGGACCCCCGAGACGCGGCCTCGCCTGGCATTATCTGGGGCAGGAGGCAATGGCGTGCCCAGGAAGGCCTCCACACGTGCCCTCCAGTCATCAGACACCGCCGGGCCGATCACCGGTTGTCCCCTGATGGGAAGTCCAAGTATCATCGCCACGTCCTGCAGTGTGACGGTCATCTCCCCACAGGGAAGGTGGAACGTGTGTGTCTCTGGCCTCCACCTGTTAGTAGTACAAGGAGAAAAGAATTAGTTACGTACGTAAGAATATAGAAGCGAAAATAAATAGACCCGACAGAGAAAATGCACCTGCCGACAAGTGCGGTCAAAGCTGCGGGGTTGAAGACCGGCATGCCCCGCCGTAATAGGTTAGCGACCGTGTGAAGCCCAGCACGGCGCAGCAGTGGGGTATAGCGGTCGTCGTAGCGCATCAAATGGAACCCATCATGGGTTCGAGGACGAAGTATGGGTATCTCCTGAAAATTGCTATAAAAGTTAGCTGCGTGACCATCAAGTTGAACACATGTACATTTCGACCACACACGTACCTGGCCGTAATTAGTGTAATTGACAATAAGTTGTCTTTGCCACTTGAATTAGAATGCAAATCTAAATTAGGGGTGGTGGTAAAAATATAATTTTGTAAATATAAACAATAATCAAAGCTACTAAGGGTTAGGTGGACATACAATCTTGCACATGTTGACATGAAATCATCCTATTTGGTATATGAAACCCTAAAAACCTAAAACCAAACACAACCATGTATAAATAATAATCAAACCCTAAAACCTATCCAAATACACAGTACTTCTCTTACATTACGCAAATCCATTGCAAACGTACCCTAAAATCGCTCATAATTGAACTAATTTCATCTAGGGATTCAAATCTTGCCCTATGAAATGTACCTCAAATAATCCATATCTATTGCAAAAAATCAAGGGAGGGGAGAGAGTTTACCTTGCTTGCCCGATTTGGAAGCAAAATCGCGAGATTAATCGGTGGATTTGAGAGGATTTAGAGGGGGAATAGAGGGGGGCGGCGGCGGTTTACTGTTAGAACAGATGAGCAGTGAGGGGGAGCTGGGGGCCGGGGGACGCGCTCGGGCTTAAGTCCCGACGCACGGCGCCACGGCCTTTAGCGCCGTAGGTGCATATCGCGGCGCCGTGGGCCTTGGCGCCGTGCTATGCCACCCTGGCTCCGATGTGTCAATTCACGGCGCCAAAGCATATGGTGCCGTGCCATGTACCCTGAGCGCTATATGCTTTGGCGCCGAGAGAAGGGTCCATTTTTGCAAAACTTTTCTCCAGGGGTCTATATGTAAAAAAGTTTCAAATTTTGGGCTAAAAAGCAAACATTGCCTCCTCCAGCTACCCATACCCTATTTGCACCATATAATAGCCCCGGGATTCCCTGTGGGCCAATCGAAACCTGCCACTTGGAACATAGATTCTCTCCGCACCAGCGGAAAGGGAGTGACGTCTAACGTGGAATACCTCGATTTGAACAGGAAAGTTTGTGATTGCGACTTAAGTGGTTGCAATTTGTGGCTTGGAAATTAGGCCATGGTTATTCACGCCGAAGATTCTTATATGCATGTGGTTCCTGAATACTGGTTACAATCACAACGTGTCTTGTTCATTCGAGAGTTTTTGGCTCTTTTAGCGGCTTTCAGACCTTATAAATATGACAGTCATCATGTAAAATTTACAAAAATAGTGTATTTATCACATGGCTACCGTTCGGTAGCCCCGGAGGGCGACACGTGCCCTCGGCTATACAGCCACTGTGCGGCCGCCTCCTCTGCTGCACGGCCACCATGGTGGCCGTTTGGTTAGAGTAATTAGTGCTAATGTAATTGTAATTATGATTTTTATTAGGTGTATTGCTTGTTTGATTTTTTACACATAACAGATAAGCTTCAAAAATTATGAAATTTTATGTAGAGCCTTCCGACACAGTGTTCTTGATTGTGTAATTTTTTTCACAGTTTTATTCATCCTAAATTTCACTCAAAATTTTGTTGAATTATGTTGTTTGTGGAATTGTTACATGTAGTAAATGAGCTAAAAAAATTATGAATTTTTGAAGGATCCTTACACAGTGTACTTGATTGTATAGCTTCACTAGAGTTTTACATGTTTGAAATTGTCTTAAAAATCAAGTGTTTAGGCTCGAAAAACTGGATTTCAGTTTTCCGAAATTAGGATTTCATGATTTCATATGACTTGGAATGTGAAAATTTAGTACGACATGACTATTCTATGTCACCCTATCACTTCAGGTAGCCATTTGAGTTAAGGTTTCATGGTTAATTTTTATTCAATTACGCAAGGAATAGGCAGTCCTAAAACTATTATTTTGCATGTTACATAAATCTTTCATACAGAGTGACATAAACATCCAGACCATGTACGAAGTAAGCCTTTAGGAGATACGAAAAGTATGGCGGTAGGACTAGGGGCTATTATAGAATTTCCTGATCTACTGCATGGACCAGAGCTATTTGCCATTCCTTTCGACTTCGGCATTGTAGTCCTCACCAACCACCCTAGCCTTAGCTGCCCTTTCGTGCTTTCTCTCGCGCTCCTCCTCGTGAACCTCGCGCTCTCTGTGCCTACGCACCTCCATATGAGCTTGCGCCTCCTGCTGGATATGCTCGCTATGCTCTTCAGTGCGCTGTCGCTTCTCCCTTCTCTCGCAATCCGTCTCGGCATCCTACTCCTCGCAGGTGAGACGTCACTGGTCATGTGGATGGATCTCTCGGTCGATCCATTTGCAGAATACGCATAGCGAATCTAGAGACTACGAATAGATTGAAGAGGTAGTTAGTGCATGCTTTGAAGAGAAATGCAAGGGGAATATACTGTAACTGATACTTACCGGCTAGCAGTACCACCCCATGTTCCAACATCGGTTGGGGTAGTCCTAGGTGTAGTTAGGGCAACTGTAGTAATGCATGCCCAGGTTCAGCCACTGTTTTGACTTGAAGAACTTGCACGTGTCTCTGCACCAACAGAGGAGCGGTGTCTCCCTCTCAGGCGGGTCTTGTAGTGAATGCTCGGTGGGAATATCGTTGTAGGGGTTGGAGCTACGGGGGGCATCATTGCTGGGAGGTGGCCTCCTGGTATGGGTGTTTTTCTCGTCGTGTGCTACAGCAGCTCTTGCTAGTCGCCTAATCCCCTCCCATTGCCTTCCCATCTGAGCGTGGTAGTGTGGTACTCTTATTGCATGAAAGACCACTGCGGAAGGGGTAGTACTTATACACCAAGCTGGCACAGTGAACGCGATAGAAGTCCAATTAGGTTGATGCAAATTTGCATCTACGAGGTAGTGGCCCTAAGGAGGAATCTTACTACAGCGTGCATCACGTCGCTGCGTGAAGCTTCCTCGTTGGGTCATTTCGCTGCACGAGGCTACCTTGTTAGGTTACATCAATCTACAAAGTTGCCTTACTGGGCCATGATGTTGCATAAAGCTGCCTTGTTAGGTCATGTCGGTCTGCAAAGCTGCCTCATTGGATCACATCGGCATGCAAGGCTTTGTTGATGGTTCACATTCGCCACGCAAAGATGCTGCATTGGGTCCGTCACACACACACACACACTATGGGACAATGCATGAGAAACCATATCCAACATATCTAGGTATCATGCAGGTTTTACCGTGCATAAAGAAACAAGGTGGACAATGCATGAAATTACGACTTTGAATGATGACCAGATGAGCTCGGTCTGTTGTGGCAACCCTTCATTGAGTGCTCGGAGGTCTTGCATATCTTGCACTTGATTGTGCAACTAATGCTGGTATATTGGCTGGCATCCATGTTGTTTTGGAAGCATCACATCTGTTGACGTCCTTTCCCAGTTGTCTTCATGTCCTTGTTGGGGGCCCATTACATCATGTTTGGCCAATGATCCTTGTAGTTCATGTCTGACGAGAATAGAATAATCCTCAAATTATTGCGTCACTATATTCCTTGAATATACCCCTTATTAGTAGGGGATAAGTCCCTCAGGATAGTCGTAAGTCTTACTACGACTATTCCATATGGTCGTCGGTCCTTTTATGACCACGTAGTCGTAAGTCCTTTTACGACCATGTTGTCGTAAGTCTTACTACGACTACCTCACTAGTCGTAAGTCTTTCTACAACCAAATAGTCATAAGTCTTACTGTGACTACCTCCTTAGTCATAAGTCCTTGTACGACCACGTAGTCATAAGTCTTACTACGACTACCTCCCTGGTCGTAAGTCCTTTTATGACCACGTAGTCGTAAATCTTACTGCGACTACTACCTAGTCGTAAGTTCTTCTATGACCACGTAGGTGTAAGCTGACTTGTGAACACTTTATAGTCGCAGACTTTCCTGCGACCAACTTATCTCAGACTAACTTGTCTACGATAAACACGGTCCCTGTCTGACAACAACCGCTACACGACAAACAGCCTTATATATCTCTTTGATAGCAAACTTCCGTCAGGCGGTTATCATTTGAAGTGTTGAGGCATCTTCTGGTGTGGGACAACAGCCGTTGCTTTATTGTCTATATAAAGGTTAATGTCAAGGAGAGAGTGGAGGGCATTCGGATCGAAGTAGGAGATAGTGCTAGCCATTCACATAATTCTCTATTGTGATTCCTCTTTTCAGCAATTAGCAATCATACATGACGTAGGGTTGTTATTTTCTGAGGAGAACACTCGAACCTGGATAAAGTTTCCCGTGTCTTTACTCTGCATGTGCATACACCGGGTCTTCTAAGAGTTTCCCTAATCCAAACAAATCATACGTAAGATCGATATTAAAACATCAATGTTAGCGTCATTCGTGGGCATCCTTCTTCTGAGACTCCGGTAATTTCCTCATTGGCAAGTTTCTCTTTTTCCTCCTGATGTCCTCATAGCAGATGAATGGAATGAGGAGAACTGATTCGACTTGGCCGACTATGCGAGTATCGACAAGTAGAGCTTACTTGCTTCTAATAGTGAATGTCTCCTTGGAGATTCCTCTAGTGATCCTGGAGACGCCACCGTCGGAAAGGCTGACGAGGGATCAAAGTCCCCCTAGTAGTACGCCCAATGGAGGACTCGTCTCCCCCAAGCGGCAAGGGTCAATCCGACCATGATGAGGACTTGCAACGTGATGATGGGTCTATTCCCAAGCATTTGAGTCCCACGGCGTTGCCCCATGCAGTTTTGAAGAGCCCCAAACCTTGCCGATCGGGGAGCACATCGCCAATTCCTAGTGGTGACTCTCCGGACGACCTAGCGAAGGCCATGGGTGGGCACACTCTGTGTTCATCTGTATTATTGCAGGGAACAGATTAGGCTGGGGACGGTTATAACCCAGACTTCCCCTACCTAGCAGAGTTTACTCCAGGCCATGAGATAATCTTGCTCGATGATTCTTCGGACTAAAACTTCATACATCAAATGGACTGAAACTTGGAAGCCTATATCGATGATGTGGTCGTAAACAGTATCAAATGGCTTAATCATGTTTCAAACCTGCAGGAGATCTTCGACAATCTGAGAAAGCATTGCTTAAAACTCAATCTTGACAAGTGCATGTTTGGAGTTTCCTCAGGAAAACTGCTCAGATTCCTTGTTTTGGCAAGAGGTATCGAAGCAAATCCTGAGAAGATCAAAGCCATCGAACAGATGTGCCCTCCAACCATGAAGAAAGAGGTCCAAAAACTCACTGGGTGCATGGTGGCTTTAAGTCATTTCATCGCACGACTTGGAGAAAAGGAAATTTCTTTCTTTAAGCTTTTGAGGAAACATGAGGGTTTCGAGTGGTCGAAGAGGCCAATGACACTTTTGAAGATGTAAAGAGATACCTTACGAGTGCTCCTACCCTGGTTTCTCTGAAAACAAGCGAGACACTCTTAGTGTATCTATCCGCCACACCACAGGCAGTAAGTGTTGTACTGGTTGCAGAGCGCAAGTGCGTTCAAAGACCAGTATACTATGTAAGTGAAGTTTTACATGGTCCTAAGGAGATCTACCCTTAGGTCCAAAAACTTCTCTATGCCCTACTCATGGCTTCAAGAAAGTTGAGGTATTATTTTCAGGCACACAAGATAATTGTGTCGTTTCAGTTCCCTTTAGGAGAGATCCTCCATAATAAGAAAACAACGGAGCACATGGCTAAATGGTCGGTCGAGCTTGGGGATTTTGACCTCCATTTCTTGTCTTGAATAACCATTAAATTCCATATCTTGGTAGACTTTATCACCGAATGGACAAACCCTGAACTTGTTCAGGATCCCCAACAGTACGATTCCCACGACTTATGGACAATGTACTTCAATGGGTCACTTACATTAAGTGGCTTAGGGGCTGGGGTGGTCCTGGAATCTCCCGTGGGAGAGACCTTAAAGTATTTCATCCAATTGCTCTTTCCAACAACTAACAATGTCACTAAGCATGAAGGTTTGTTGGCTGGCATACGAGCCGCTAAAGCGCTCGGGATTTGATGAATACTCATGAGATGAGACTCTCAACTAGTCATGAATCAGGTCAGAAAAGAGTATCAATGCTCGAGTATGATCATGTCTCAGTACTTGTTGGAAGTACACAAGCTTGAAAAGCATTTTTCGGTTTTGAGTAACAGTATATTCCTTAGAAGGATAATTTTATCGCAAATAAATTGGCTCGGATAGCTTCTTCCCGATCACAGGTACCGCCAGGGGTCTTCCTGGAATAGCTCCCGAAGCCGTCTATGGTCGAAGCATCAGAGACAATCCCTAATGAGATAATCTCTCTAGAGTACAAATAGACGTGGATGGATCCCGTAGTAGATCGTCTTGACTGTAAGGCCAGGATGTATACCTTGGTCGATGGAGTACTCTATAAAAGGGGTACTCAGGGAGTTCTCATACGATGTATATCACAGAAAGAAGGATTAAAACTCCTTCATGACATACACGGGGGCATCTGTGAAGCACATGCTTCCTACAGAACACTGGTATGTAAGGCTTTTCGACAAAGTTTGTATTGGCCAATAGCCCTCAGCGATGCCAGAGATTTGGTTAAGAAATGTGTACAATGCCAGTTTCATAGCCAGCATATACACCAACTAGATTAGACTCTTCAAATGATTCCTTTGTCTTGGCCTTTTGCAACCTGTGGTCTTGACATCGTGGGGCCATTCCCAAGAGCGCTAAGGGGCTTTGAGTTCCTCTTCGTAGCTATTGATCGTTTACAAAGTGGATTGAAGCTGAACCAGTAGCTGGGATAATAATGGAAGTTGCAAAAAGGTTTGTTGTAGGGGTGGCCCCCACCTAAACCCAGCAGGTCTGGTAGGAGGTTATAAGGCCCAGAATAGGCCATGTGTAATGACATAAATGCCCCTGAAGGGGATGATCAGCTGTAAGGGTATAATTGTAAAAGCACTCCCCATGTATGTATATATATGGAATACAGGCCATGGGGAAGACCCAAGCCATTACTGATCTCCCTCACTCTCCACTACCATCTCTCTCTCTGTTTGGTCTGTAACCACAACAGTTGGCGCCGTCCGTGGGGAGGGACAGGAGCAAGCCTGAAGTTCGAAGGAGGATGGCACCGAAAAAAGCTTCGTCGGCGGCGGCGAAGGGGAAGAAGACGGTTGGGGCGGAGCGTCGCGTGAGTACCAGGGCTTTGGCATCGGCTGCCGCGGGCGCGACGGTCGAGGATGTTGACGCTCGCGCTGCGGCGACCGACCCCGCCACTGGCGCTGCGGCAGCCGACCCCGCCACCGGCGCTGCGGCAGCCGACCCCGTCACCTGCACTGCGACGACCAACCACGTCACCGGCACTGTGGCAGCCAACCCCGTCACCGGCGCTGCGACGACCAACCACGTCACCGGCACTGCGGCGACCGACCTCGCTGACGCAACAGCAACCAACCTCACCGCTTTCGCCGCGACGCTCGCCGGTAGCGCGGACCGGGCAGTTGGAGGTAGCCACAACGGAGCGACCGGCAGCTCGGGAGCTCGCGACGCGGTCGTGCCCGCGCCGGTCCGTCCGCTGGGCGTGCCGGCGGCCCCGCCCGCACAGGCGGTGCAAAGCGCCCTGCTGGCGGCCCTCAAAGCGTTCCTGCAGGAGCTGGGGGATCTTCGCGGGGCTATCCGAGACATACAAGAGGCTCAGAGCCAGCAGGCCGCGCCGGTGATCACGCCAGAGCCCACGCCGGAAAGGGCGGACAGCCGCGACGCCCCCACATTCAGCCGCATCCCGCAACGGCGCGTCGATCCGAAGTCCCCGCTTTCGGCAGGACTACAGCAAGCGGCGTGGCCCGAAGACTTCAAGTTCCCCAGTGTCATCGAGCCCTACAAAGGCGACACAGACCCCCACGAGTTCGTGCGCGTATACGAAACCGCAATCGAGGCCGCGGGCGGAGACGACACCACAAAGGCAAAGGGACTCCCCCTTGCGCTGCAAGGAGTGGCGCTCTCCTGGTTTTTTACCATAGAGCCGAACTCCATCTACGTGTGGGAGCAGATCCGCGACCGTCTTCACAACAACTTTCAAGGAAATTATGTCGAGCGGGTCGACGCGGACCAGCTCTTCGCCGTGAAGCAGAAACCTTCGGAGAAGCTCCGGGACTACTTCAAACGCTTCGCGAAGATACGTTGTCAAGTCAAAGACGTTAACGAAACCACAGTGGTCAACGCGGCCATACAGGGCCTTTGTCCGGGCCCAATGGCCGAGTATAACGCGCGGAAGCCAATCAAGACAGTGACGAAGCTCTTTGACAAAATGGAGGAATACGCCAGGGCGGAAGAGGACGCACGGCGACGACTCCGACACCAACCAGGCCGGTGCCTCGGCAAAAGCCGAAGATCCGTCAAAGGACGGTTCTTCGAAGGGAAAACGTAAGCAGGAGTCGTCCAAGGACGCGCCCGACCGCAAGGACGCCCCGCACAAGGAGCCGTCCGATAGGCCCAAGCGTGGCCAGCAGAAGTCGCGGTGAGGCCGATACGTCCTCGACATCGAAGGCGGTTCCGACGACAGCGCTCCCGCGGGTCGGGGCGGTCGGGGGCGCCGAGGCCGGGGACGCGGCCGTGGCCGGGGCCGCGACGATAGAGGCCGGGGAGATTACGACGACCAACACCAGGGGCTGTGGTGCGTAGTCCACGGTCGCGGAAACCACGACACGCGCACATGAACCTCTATTGCGGCGCTCCGCGACAGCGTCACCAGGGACAGGAACCTGGAAGCACGTCCGCCCGTGGTGGCCCACGTACAGCACCCATACGAAGCCCCCGTGCATATACAGGCGCAAGGAACGCAGCCCCACGAGGGCCCTCTGCGGATCCAGGCCCACGTGCAGCAGCCTCAGGAGGGCTTTCTGCAGCTACAGGCTCCGGAGGCCACCCACCGCAGGGTTATCAATGTCATCTCCGGAGGCTCCTCGGTGGAGTTCACCTCGGCACAGCAGCGGAAGGCTTACGTGCGGAGGCTACACCACGTGGTGGCGTACCCAGCGCAAACACCGCCGGACTGGGCACAGCAGGAGATCACGTTCACCCCCGCCGACGCCCAAGGAGTGGAGCTTCCTCACCACGATCCCCTGGTCGTCCGGGTCGTCGTAGCGGGATGCGACGTGAGACGCGCCCTAGTTGACGGCGGCAGCTCCGCGAACATTCTGTTCGCGGCAGCCTTCGACCAGATGGGGATCCCCCGAAGCCGCCTCGGCTCGTCGGGAGTCCCGCTGCAGGGCTTCGGCGGACAGCCTCTACGGGCGCTCGGCCAAATATGCTTGCAGGTCTCTTTCGGTCAGGGCGACAACGAAAGGGTCGAGGACGCGACATTCGACGTCGTCGATCTCCCGTACCCTTACAATGCCATACTGGGGCGTCCGGTCCTCAACTCCTTCGAGGCGGTACCGCATCACGCCTATTTATGTATGAAGCTCCCGGGGCCACGAGCCATCATTACCGTTCGGGGCGACCAGGACATGGCCCGGCGTATCGAGCACGGCACCAGATGTCCCCGTCGCGGCGGGCAGCGGCACACCTAGGATCGGCACCGACGTGCGAAGGCCCGCGGCGCCATCCGGGGGCGACTTCGCAAGCCCTGCTGATAGTGCAACTACTAGAGGCTCCGGCCGTGCTGAGCACAAACGGTTAGTGCCCCCCCCGTCGTATGTAATCGCTTACCCGCACAAACGGGAATGTAATAATGTTCCGTTTGTCGCCAACATATTATCGCTGTGCAAAAATACGCGACAAGCACACGCGGAGGCCTCGCCTACGCGTGTACTCCCGCACTATAAACCAAAGACGCACGTTCGCGTGTGCACTCTCCGTAGCCAGGGGTACAGGTATGAGTATAAACCAAAGACGCACATTCGCGTGTGCACTCTCCGTAGCCAGGGGTGCGGGTATGAGTATAAACCAAAGACGCACATTCGCGTGTGCACTCTCCGTCAAAGACACGGACATGAGTATAAACGAAGACGCACGTTCGCGTGTGCACTCTCCGTCAAAGACACGGGCATGAGTATAAACGAAGACGCACGTTCGCGTGTGCACTCTCCGTCAAAGACACGTGCATGAGTATAAACGAAGACGCACGTTCGCGTGTGCACTCTCCGTCAAAGACACGGGCATGAGTATAAACGAAGACGCACGTTCGCGTGTGCACTCTCCGTCGAAGACACGGGCATGAGTATAAACAAAGACGTGTGGGGGGACGCCTCTGCACGCACTCTACGGAGTATAAATAAGACGCGGATGTTCTCCCTGCGCACTCTACTGAGTATAAACAAGACGCGAACCCCGCGCACGCCAGGGACTTCGTCCATGTGCGTACTCTCCGGAGTATAAAAATGACGTGGATGTCGACCCCACGCACTCTACGGAGTATAAATAAGACGCGGATGTTCTCCCTGCGCACTCTATTGAGTATAAACAAGACGCGAACCCCGCGCACGCCAGGGACTTCGTCCTTGTGTGTACTCCCCGGAGTATAAATCAGACGTGGACGCCGATCCCACGTGAATCTTGCGCGGCTGCCAATCGCGCACCTCAGCGCGTTGAGGCTCGCCTTCGCACATCACGGGAGGTGTACGCAGAGGCTGGCCCCAGCGTCGGCGCGCACGTAGATTATGCGATACACCAGATGCTGCCCCCACCTCGGGGTGGGGGGACGAAGGTCCGCCTTCGCACGCGCCAGTCCACGAGACTTTAAACAGGCCGTCGTGCGAAGGTCCGCCTTCGCACGCGCCAGTCTACGGACTCTAAATAGGTCGTAGTGCGGAGGTCCGCCTTCGCACGCGCCAGTCCACGAGACTTTAAACAGGTCGCAGTGCGGAGGTCCGCCTTCGCATGCGCCAGTCCACGAGACTTTAAACAGGTCATCGTGCGGAGGTTCGCCTTCGCACGCGCCAGTCTACGGACTCTAAATAGGTCGTCGTGCGGAGGTCCGCCTTCGCACGCACCAGTCTACGGACTCTAAATAGGTCGTAGTGCGGAGGTCCGCCTTCGCACGCGCCAGTCCACGAGACTCTAAACAGGTCGTCGTGCGGAGGTCCGCCTTCGCACGCGCCAGTCTACGGACTCTAAACAGGTCGTAGTGCGGAGGTCCGCCTCCGCGCGCGCCAGTCTACGGACTTTCAGCAGGTCGTAGTGTCAACAACTGCCTCCGCACGCGCTAGCTCCATGGAGTACTCAACGCGCGAACCCCGCGGGCGCATTAGCACCCGGGCGCCGAGCAGGAGGGAGCGCCCGCACGGTTCACACTCACGGCGAACTTGAAATGTGGGGATCCCAGCTCCGCACAGCACAACCGCGCATGTCCTAATTATCAGGAGATCTATATATCGGGAAAATCTTTCAAGTACAGAGGCCCGCCAACATCCCTGCCGCTCTAAGTAGCTATTCGGCAGGCTCGTCCTTAATACGCGATAAGGACGGGGTTCCGCCGGAAGAAAGTCGGCTCGCCCAAAAGTCCAGCGACTCTTCGGCCCTTCGCCAGCGTCGAAGGCGTCGCCGGGTCGCAAGGTCGGCCGCAAGAAGTCAGCCCCAGCAAGGAAGCTGCCCGGGACATAGGCGAAAGTCAGAATTTATGAAGCAAGCACGTACTTCATTCACAAAAAGAGGGGGCATTACAATGCACGCCTACACCTAGGCACCACGGCGTCACACCTGCGAGTTCCCGGCGCCTTCGAAGGCATCAGCGCCGCCCTCGTCGCGTCGAGGGACCCCATCCAGGAATTGGCCGAGGCTCCCCTCCCCGTAAAGCGACTTCCGGAGTTCGACCCGCGCAGCGTCTACCCCAACATAATCCCAGATCCGTTCATAGAAGGGCTTGATGGTGCGGCGAGCGGAGCGGACGGCGCCGGACATTACTCCGGCCCCACCGGGCATCTCCAGCTGGGAGTCCTCTAGCCCGGCGACGTGCGGGCAACCGCGGTGTTGCAGGAGCGCGCACACCAGGCATGCCGATGTGTACGCGCAGAGGTTGCCGAAGGTCATCGCAGCGCCGCGCGCGACGTTGGCGGCATCTCCGACCCAGCGGAGGGTCCGCAACAGCTCCTCCGGACCGAATGCGTGGTCCGGCATTTTGGCCACAAGCCCTTGGAGTTGGCTTTCCAGCGCTTGCATGGCATCCCATGCAACCACCGAAGCCTCGCCAAGCGTTCGGTCGCGCTCCGCTAGAGTCAAGGCGAGTTCGCCTTTCTCCTTCTCTAGCGAGGCGACCTGTTGCAGAAAGTCATCCCGCTCTGCCGCAAACTCCTGCTGCGCAGCCTCCGCGGCCGGCTCCCGCGCCGACGCAGCAAGTCCTTCGGCGTGCGCCTTCGCTTCGGCGCACTCCACTTCCAGCTGGCGGATGCGGGCATCCTGGGCAGAGCGGACTCCCGAGGCTTCGCGTAGCTCCTCCTCGGTGGCCCGCAGCCTATCCTCAAGCGCCCTTTGGGCACGAGTATAGGCTGTTTGCAAGGCCTGCCCCAGCACAAGTGTCTGCAGAATGGAAAGACTCAGCAAGCTCAGCCGGCCCAGGCGTTGTCGTATGAGTACTTACCCTCACACCAGACACCTCAAAGGCGTCCCCGAGGCGCCCCGCCTCGTAGGCCTGCAGCGCCTGCTGGTCGACGCTGGCAGCCACGTCACCCACGATCCCGCGCCATGCCCTCAGCGTCTCCGGGGGAGGCACGAAATCCGTGGGGCTCACACGCGCGGAGGTCCCGTGTTCTGTCAAGCGCTTTTTCTCCGGAATGAGCGACACTGCAAACAGGGATGCAGGTGAGCACCGCAACGCATAAAAGAATACATCAGGGTAAGCTAAGCCACCCTACCTTCGGTAGCGGAAGGAGGGCTTCAGGGACCCGCCCCCTACTCCCAGACGGGGCTGCGGTGGCGTAAGCCCCCGCAGAAAGCATGGTCCCGCAGCGAGCAGAAGCCTCCATGTTCGGGGCCGGCGACGACCGTTCCTGCACGGCGGGCGGCGTGGCCAGGGGGGCAGAGGGCGTGCACACCGCAGGGTCCTCGGCATCTGCATCGGAGTCCCACAAGCTTCTGATACCCGTCGCCACGACGAATCCTCGCGGCATCCGGTGGAGCTCCGACCGTACACACGGCCGCTTAGCCGGGGCAGGCAGCAGCGACACCGCCCCTACAGTCACTGCCGGCGAGGCCCCCGCGGCTGCAGCACCCGGGGGCGAAGGTTCCGCTGTGGCAGTTTCCGTAGGGGGCACCTCGTCTTCTGCTGCTGCTGTCGAGGAAGGCAGCACGGCTCCGTGCGCCCCCACGGAGGGCGTCTCCGGCACCACAGCGGCCAAGGTCGAAGGCTCCACCTCAACATCGCCGGTCCGCACAGATTCTGTCTCGGCGACTGCGGCGGGTGGCGAGACTTCCCCTCTTCGGCTGCTCACGGCAAGCCCGCCGTCCAGGGCACTCGCCGAAGATCCCTCGCCTCCGGCGTCCGCGCCATCCAAGCCTGAATCGGCATACTTCGCCGAATCTGACTCCACGTCTGTCGTGCCCTCGGGAGCATCAGCGGCAACGGTAGCAGCTGCCGCACCAAGCGCGGCAGACGCCCCGCTTCGGCCCCTCTTCCGAGACGGCACCTTCTTCTTCGCCGCACCTTTGTCCGGAGCGGCACGGTCCGGCACGGCAAGGCCTAGGGCCTCGCACACGCGATTTATTCGCCCCAGCCCCGCCTCGGCGGTGGCGGACGCGCGCTGATCGTGCTCCCTGCCGGTATACGACCCCAGGAATACGCGCGCGGCCTGCTCCGCCTCCTCCAAGCTAATCCCTGAAGCAAAAGAGATAACATCAGCATATAACGCACTTCACGTGAATAGAGGAGAGACACGGTCGAGGCTTACGAAGACCGGAGGGTGCCGGCAGCAAGCAGACCGACGGCGAAACGTTGTCGTCTCGACGCTTCTCGGCGGCAAGACGCCAGTCGAGAGCAAGCGGCGCCACGCCATACATCACGTACTCTTCGGCGAGGTCATGCATGTTGAAGCGGGCGGCCACGCCTACGAGCTGCCGGGCCCTCCGCCTGTCCTCATCGTCGAGCGTCCGACCGGGCGAGGGCTTGAACGCGATCGGTTGGCTCGTGCACTCAAGACCGCTCCCGCTCTCCACACGGTGGTAGAACCACCGCTTCATCCAGTGAGACTCCCACTTCCCGTGAGTAGATTTTGCATGGAAGAGCTTGCTGCAAGTCGAACGAAGAATAAAGGTGATGCTGCCGAAGCTCGACAGCGTCCCGTCCTTCTGATCCTTGGGCTGGCACCGGGCCTCGTGCAGGTAGGCGAACAAAGAGGCGCTGGGCCAGCACGCTCCTGAGCGCAAGGCCCAGCTGTACACCGCGAACCGGGCCACGGCATTCGGAGTCAGTTGCGCCAGCTCCACCTCGAAGGTCCGCAGCACGTCGCCCACGATCGCCGCCGCCGGAATGCGGAGCACCGCGTCGAAAAAGGCAACGAATACGACCGCCTCCGACCCCTCGGGGTGCGGTTCCCTCTCATCGGCGGCGGGCAATCGTACCGCCTGGCGCTCCGACAGCTTCCCCGCGCGCAGAAGCCCTTGGATCGTCTTCTCGGTCATGAGCGACGGGCCCAGCTTGCCGGAGAACGCGCCTTCCTTCTCCGCCGCCAGCCACCGCTTGTCCGCCACCGCCGGGTCGCGCTCTTTGAGCGTGTACTTCACCTCTAGCGGTGAAGATCGCCGGCGAATGCCGCAGCCACTAGCCGCCTGGCCACGCTTGTCGCCAGACGCCATCGGTTCCCGCAACAGGAGAATAGCGGCGAAGAATGTTACGGGAGTATGGAAAGCGATGCAAGCAAGAAGGGGGCGTACAACTACGGGAGCGCGGTCACGAGGGCTACTTCAAGCCGCCTCGCCCCAATACCGAAGCGTCGCGACGGTCCGCGTACGGGACGCGACCGCAGACGCACAAAGGCCCGTCCCGCACACTTCCCCATAACCGAAGATGAAGGGCCATGACCACAGCGCCAAGGACCGTCACAGCACGACGCTCCAGTGGCCTCCTGCCGCGTGCCAACCCCCGCACGAAATAGCTGAAGGCCAGGTGTCGACGGCTCCAGCCGCCATTAAAGGCGCACTAATGGACCATGGGAAAACAACAGCTTCGACGCCGCACCATTCATCGACCGCCCCGTGTCCCCCTTCCCTAGGGAAGAGGTGAGCAGCCGCGAGCACGCAACCGTCCACATCCCGCCGCGCACTAGTTATAAGCCGCCGCGTGTGCTGTGCACGCCGAGGCGGGTCGCACGGTACGGCAACCTAACCCTGGCAGACCGGGGGCCGGCGTGATTCCAGGAACCTTTACAGCGCAGGACCATATCGTGAGATCTCAATCACCACATGCGTGGCGGTGTTCGCGGTGCGAGGTTGCCAGCTCCGTTGCCACCCGTTCGAAGGGTAGGGGACGGAGCGCGCACGTCTACTTCGGCTAGGCGCAAGCTCTGCTGCCACCCGTTCGAAGGGTAGGGGACGGAGCGCGCGCGTCTACTTCGGCTAGATGCCAGCTCCGCTGCCACCCGTTCGAAGGGTAGAGGACGGAGCGCGCATGTCTACTTCGGCTAGGCGCAAGCTCCGCTGCCACCCGTTCGAAGGGTAGGGGACGGAGCGCGCGCGTCTAATTCGGCTAGGTGCCAGCTCCGCTGCCACCCGTTCGAAGGGTAGGGGACGGAGCGCGCGCGTCTACTTCGGCTAGGCGCCAGCTCCGCTGCCACCCGTTCAAAGGGTAGGCGACGGAGCGTGCGCGTCTACTTCGGCTAGGCGCCAGCTTCGCTGCCACCCGTTCGAAGGGTAGGGGACGGAGCGTGCGCGTCTATTCCGACTTGGCACCATTCCTGCTGCGTCGACGTCGACACCTTGATACCGGCGGGTCCCCGCTCTAGCTAAGGTACTTTGCCGCCCGCCTCGGCCCTGCGCCGGGGAATAACGGCAAGCCGCCGCGGGCCAAGCAACCTCGGCGGCAGCCTCGACGTGACCTAAACCATCAAGGATTCAGGCCTCTGGGTTCTTCATGTTTTGGGAGCGCAGCGGCTGGTGTGCGGCAGGTTTTGACAGGTTCTCGTAGGCAGATAAGCTTCAGTACATCAACGTTCCTTAACGATGGCCCCAGTTGGCACAGTTAGCGGACAGAGATGACCTCAAGCATATCTGCCTACGAGAACAAGTCAAACCTTGCCATCTTCATACGAGAGCGCGGCGCGCGCGTAGGAGGCCGTCTTCTCGATCGCCACACCAGCCTGGCCGCGGCTTCGGCCTGGACCCTGCCTTCGAGAAACGGACCCGCACGCGCGAACGGCAAAGGCGAGGGTCATGTCCTGCAAAGTCTGCCTCGTTCTCCTTAACAGGCCACCTACAGTGCATCAGCATTTTTCAAAATGATGCGGGCGGGCTCCATCAGGAACACCGGCTGTAGGTAGGTCTGCTAAGGAGAACAGGACAAACCTTGCCATCGTGTGCGGAAACGCAGCGCGAGGGCAGGACGCGCGGCTGGCCACCGATCACCGACGCTGACCAAGCTCCTAAGAAAAATGGACCTCCATCTGTACATCAACATTCCCCAAGCCGCTCAGCGGCGCTAGGGAATGTTGATGCACGGAAGGGGCCCATTTTAGGGGAGCAGCTTCTATCAAAATACATGCAGGAACAACGCCGCGCCAGCGCCGTATATATACCCCATCAGCAGGGGAGCCAACCGGCGGAAGTCCAATCGGCAGGAGTCCAACCGGCGGAAGTCCAACCGCCGGAAGTCCGTCGTTACATAAATGGTCACGACGCCTCAAGGCCCGCACCGCGCCAAGCACGCTCCACCACGTGGACGGCCAGAAGAACGAACGTCGCAACGCGTCCTTTATCACTTAAGGCGTAGGCAGCGGCCCAGGAGCCCGCTACGCTTACCTGCACCGGCGTAACGCCCCCGACGCAATTCGGCTAGGCGCCAGCTCCGCTGCCACCCGTTCGAAGGGTAGGGGACGGAGCGCGCGCGTCTACTTCGGCTAGGCGCCAGCTCCGCTGCCATCCGTTCGAAGGGTAGGGGACGGAGCGCGCGCGTCTACTTCGGCTAGGCGCCAACTCCGCTGCCACCCGTTCGAAGGGTAGGGAACGGAGCGCGCGCGTCTACTTCGGCTAGGCGCCAGCTCCACTGCCACCCGTTCGAAGGGTAGGAAACGGAGCGCGCGCGTCTACTTCGGCTAAGTGCTAGCTCCGCTGCCACCCGTTCGAAGGGTAGGGGACATAGCGCGCGCGTCTACTTCGGCTAGGCGCCAGCTCCGCTGCCACACGTTCGGAGGGTAGAGGACGGAGCGCGCGCGTCTACTTCGGCCACAGCCGCAGCCCCTGGTCAAGTTCGGACAAATTCACAGGCCGCAGGGACGGAGGGGGCCAAAGGACTCGGCAACATGGCTTCGGCCCTGTGAAGCCCTTCTCCATGAGAGGCTCCTGTTGTAGGGGTGGCCCCCACCTAAACCCAGCAAGCCTGGTAGGAGGTTATAAGGCCCAAAATAGGCCATGTGTAATGACATAAATGCCCCTGAAGGGGATGATCAACTGTAAGGGTATAATTGTAAAAGCACTCCCCATGTATGTATATATATGGAATACAGGCCATGGGGAAGACCCAAGCCATTACTCATCTCCGTCACTCTCCACTACCATCTCTCTCTCTGTTTGGTCTGTAACCACAACAAGGTTCTTGATGAAAAGTGTAATTACTCGATTTGGAGTCCCAAGTCGGATAATTACATACAACGGTAACAATTTTCACATGCAAAATTCCACAAATTTTGCGATGAATTAGGCACCAAATTATGTTTCGCTTCAGTTGCCCATCCTTAGAGTAACAGGGAAGTCGAGCGTGCAAATGGCCAAATAATGCAAGGAATTAAAACCTGAGTCTTTGACCAGCTAGTAAAGCGCACAGGGGTTGGGTTCAAGAATTGCCTTCAGTATTATGGACGATTCGCACGATTCCGAGTCAGGCGACAAGTAAAACTCCTTTTTTCCTAGTTTTCGGGGCTGAAGCCATGCTTCCTCCAGAACTAAAGATCCAGTCGGCAAGAGTCGAGACTTTAGTGACTCTAACCAAGAGCAACTTTGAGCGGATGACATCAACCTGCTCGAAGAAAAGAGCAATCAAGCCTTAATTTGTTTAGCAGTCTATTAGTAGGCCATGCATAAATACTACGATCATAAGGTCTAGCCTCACAGCCTTGCTGTAGGTGACTTGATATTGAGAAAAATCCAATCCCAGTCTAATCGGAAAAGATCCATTTCTTCAAACACTTTTTGTCCAAATGGCTCTACTTCTGGATCAGACGGGACGCCTCCTCCAAAGAGCAGGTAAAGTCATGCACGATGGGATGTAAGTTCAGGTTTCAATCGCACGCCTTGAGTTTTGCCAACGCGTAGCTCACAGCACCCCTACTGCATCCCTGATCGACCTTGCTTGATCACATTCAGAGGATCAAAGTGCTTTTCCAAAGTTTTGGCTTGTAGTGCAATCATACTCGTGTGAGCGGATGTAGTCTCCTCAGAGGGAATCATCTTTTCTGCACCAAACTTACTGAATAGATTGTTCAGAAGAATGCCACGGTCTTGAAGGTTCGCTTCATTGACTTCGCTTCTTCCTCACTACAAGTCATTTCCTCAGAAAGATACTTCATTTCTACCATGGACTCTGCAAAAGGGTTAAAATTGGTCAGGGTAATACTCATTATAGTCGTGAGCGTTCCTATGACCATATGGTCGTAAGTCTTTCTACGACCACGTAGTTGTAAATCTTACTGCGACTACTACCTGTTCCTAAGTTCTTTTACGACCACGTAATTGTAAATCTTATTGTGACTACTACCTGGTCGTAAGTCCTTCTACAACTATGTAGTCATAAGTTTAACTGTGACTACTCCTAATAGCTGAGTATCAAGCAGCTTTATTATCTTGCCTTTTTTCCTTGCTAATATGAGTAAGCTCTTTGATCACTTTTGCTTTCTCTTCGACCTCAGTGACCAGCTTACTCGATTCAATTTCTCTTTCTGTTAAAAAGAGAAAGATAAAAGAAAGGCCAAAAAGATGCATAAATAAATAAACTTAAGCTTCAGGGCTTACTGTTTATTTTCTCTTCCAAGGCTTTGACAGCAGAGTTGGCTTTAATGAGGCTTATTGATAAATTAGTGCTTTCTTGCTTTAGCCTTTGTGCATCAACCTTCTCATTCTCGAGCACATCAGCCAAGAACTCTGTGTCTTGCCAAGACCTATAAAGGTTAAAGGTAGACATGAAATTCTAGTTATGTGGTCAAGACAGAATACGACTACATAAGTTAAGAGACTTACGATGCCACTGGTCTCTTGGAGAGTTTGATGTTCTCTTGTCGTGAGAGCGTTAGCTGTCTGTGGTACTCAGCCACGATAGCCATGTCTTCTAATGCTCTCTGGATAAGGAAAGGCAGTGAGAAATAAGAAGAGGCAAAGTATAAATATTCGTGTTGTCAATACTCACATTCATACTCCTACGAGCAAAGTTTATGAGCACCTGCCTGGAACCTCTGAGTTGGTCGAGCTCTTCAACCCTGCTGCACCACACCTTCTCAATATCTTCGTCATCAAAGATGTACTCCTTATTTGGAAGATGTTTCGAGTGTGGAACTCGGATCTGAGCTTGACCAGAAGAAGATTCAACCACAAAGGGAGGATTAAAAAAATGAGGAGAGCAGGTTTGATTGTTCTTCCTCTTTTTCTTCTTCTCCAACGCCTTCTTTTGCTATGACCACTTTAGTGGTCATAGTCTTTACGGTTTTGGCCGCAGCTTTTGTTGCTGCAGTGGTCGTTTCTTCGACCACCTTCTCCACCGTCCTTTTGATGGCAGGCAAAGCCATAGGAGGCTTCTCAGGAGAAGTGTCCTTAAGCAATGAAGAGGCCAAACTACAATGGCAAGAAATGAATCAGTAGTTGAAAAGGCAAAGATAAAATACAATACATGTACTTGCATTCTTATACCTTTGAGTCTTTACTTTCAACACAAAATTGGAAGAAACCCCCCCTAGAGAGTGGTTTCTTCGATTTCTTTTCCATAACCATGTCTGGTTGTAGGAGAATGAGGACCTCCTTGACCACATCTGGTTGAGAGTCTTAAGCCCCTCTGGCCACGTCTGGTCAAAGGTCTATAGCAAGGGTTGTTGTTCTTTCCTTCTCTTGTCCCTCCTGATGGTCAGAACCAACTTCGATCATCGGAATGATCTCTTTCTCGATCATAGGTTTTGCTGATGCAATAGTTTTCTTCACAAAAAACACAAAATTCTTCCAATTTATTTTTTCAAGATGCTTAATAAAGCCTTTGGAAAGGCCAACTAAGTCAGTTTTGATGTTATAATAGAAATGTACCTTGATCGTAGGGGTCGATTGCTTCAATATGGTTGCCCCTGTTTCACATGCCGCACTTGTATCTGCAATAAATTACTGAATAGGAGCGCTCGAGGCAGTCGGACAAAGAATTTTAAGGTGGATAGCAACAACTGTGCTACCCATTTTCTTATCACCTGAGTTAACTAGTCGACACCATTTGGCCAGAGGAGACTTTATTTTTCTACTCCTCCACCGACCACCATCAATTCGACCTGCTGGTTGTCTTGACAGAAGTTCATACCTACGCTCTGCAGAAGAAGAAGATACCACTTGGCCATGCTCTACTACTAAGAAGTCTTAAAGATGAAGTTGATTTTTAGATTACCTTTAAATGTTCTTCCCTCTCTTTGGTAGAAACATCCATCGAAATACGAGGAGCCTCTACCTCAAGCGATGGAGTCTTCTCATAGATAGCCTTGACTTGAGAATTGATTTCCTCCAAATCAAAGTTTGAACAAATAAACATGATAGTTGATAAAGAGTATTTAGAAGATGTAACCTAGTTACGAATACGAGTACTAGTATCACTTACCATTCTTGTAGTCCCAGGTCGAATCTGAGACTCCCAAGCACATCCACATAGGATGTCCTCGACACTTCAACGGACTAATACGACATTTGATGAAGTCCTTCTCCACATGCCAGCCCATAAGCCCCTTGTCTCTCAGCTTCTTAATGGCTGAGATGTAGGGGGCTATTATTGTGATGTCTTTGGGGCTGAGTTCCAAAGACTATTCTTCTCGGCGGCCTTCCCGACAAAGGAGAGGCTGTCTTCACTGGTAGTCTCTCGATAGAACCATCTCTTCTTCCATCCCAGTCATGAAGATCAGGTAAACATGGGGATGTAAAGCTCCGTCTTGCCATCATGGAGCTTCAATCCACAACTTCCAGCAATCCCTATTTGTCAGCTTATCTCGTAATAATACCGAAAGAGCTTGAGATCCGCTGGAATACCCAAATATGCCTCGCATAGGTATACGAAGACACTGAGCATTGTAATTGAATTGGGAACCAAGTTCACCAGTTCAACCCAAAAATACTCAAGTACAGCCGTCAAGAAGGGATGAGCAGGGAGACGAAGACCATACTCACAGTACGCCTAGAAAACCGGAATATCTCCGATTTGTCTAGTTGGCCAGCGTTGCCTGGTGGCTTCAATCCATCTGATGAAGTGTCGTGGTGGGATCTTCTCTATAGTGTCTAATGCCTATTATCTTGGCATGATCCATCTCTTATTCAGCCTAAGTTGATGAAGATTTCATTATTCTTGTGGATGATTAGAAGGGGTTTGTGTGAGATTGAGGGAGATTATGGAGATTGATTGGAGGTGGAGAGCTTGAATGAATTAGAGCAAATGGGGAAAGTGAGAAACCAAAGGTTAACCCCAGTAAGTTTTTTTATAGCCAATGTGTCGATTACTTCTTTCAAGAATCGAATGTTCATCTTGGGAACCGATTTGATGGACAGATCGAGGGTAATCGAATGCATTTTCTCTTTCTGATGTCTATCTGTCTTCACAACTCAAGCTAAATTACCAAATCAGCCAAGCCAATTCCTGGTCGATAAGAGTCACGAAGAGTTTTGCTTTCGACCACATCTTTATCGACAACTTCGCTTGCTCGAATAAGTTACTTTCACTTGAAGTTGGGGGGCTAGATGACAAGGATAGAATAATTCTCAAATTATTGCGTCACTATATTCTTTGAATATACCCCTTATTAGTAGGGGAGAAGTCCCTTGAGATAGTTGTAAATCTTACTGCGACTATTCCATATGGTCATAAGTTCCTCTATGACCACGTAGTCGTAAGTCCTCATGTAGGCGATGGCAGACTCCTACTCTAGCACTCTACAAGAGACCAGATAGCTCTGGATGTTGCTCACATCCAATTATCAGCACTCGGACACTCTCCAATCCCAGCTTGCCAGGATGGAGACTACTCTCACCTTCACGGAGCGACAGAGGATAGCCGCCAAGATAGAGTTGGAGCCCATTCGGTCTTCAGCTTCTTACACCCCATCATTGCTAGCACCAATGCTAGAACTAGCATCAGTTGTCTGTCCTTTGCCTCTGCCAGATCTAGCTGCCAGCGGCTCAGCACCAGCATGACATTTGATACCCCCACCAAGCTTATTACGTGCAAGAGAGTGCATCCGTCGCCCACCATCGATGCTTAAGGACCTAGCTGAGGACGTTGCCATTCCTTCTCCCATTCTCACTCATGCTCTAGCTTCAGGTCACTAGACTTAAGTCACAGTCGCTCCTGTTCTCGCTCGCCAGGGGATTGTTCCACCTGTAGAGGAGACCACCCTTCAAGAGAGTAGTTAGTTGTAGCTTATGATAGCTAGTGGTGCTTGCTAGGCAGTCTTTTGGATTGCAAGAGCCCCTACTTTCTCCTCGCCCCTTTTGTACCCAGTTATTAGGCGTTGTGTATATAATGTATGACTTGACAAAGCCTTTATGCCATTTCTAAAGTCATCTAACATCTAACCTCTTTTGTAATGAACTATATTAAGTTTCTTGATTTTTATTGCATTGCTTCTCTTATTTAATTGGTTTTCTATTGTGCCTTTAGGGGGCTAGTGAACCCCCATATATGCTTTCTCCCCCTTCTGGTCTTAAAGTCTTAGTTGTTTTTCAGATGGCACCTAGAAGAGCTGCTATTCGTGGAAGACACCAAGCTGCATGATCTGCATGTCGTGGAAGAGGCCATGGCCGTGGTCATGGTCATAATCTACCACCTCCACCACCAAGACCTCCAACAATGGAACAAGTGATGGCTCAACAAATGCATATCCGTCATGCATTGCTCACCAATCAACAAGTAGGGGTAGCTAGTAGGAACTCCAAGTTGGCTGATTTTCTGAGAACCAGGCCATTGACTTTCTCATTAGCTAATGAGCCTCTAGAAGTAGAGGATTGGCTGCGAGATA
Source organism: Dendrocalamus latiflorus (assembly GCA_017311315.1). Lineage (NCBI taxonomy): Eukaryota > Viridiplantae > Streptophyta > Magnoliopsida > Poales > Poaceae > Dendrocalamus > Dendrocalamus latiflorus. Next base: position 17,724,821 of record CM029667.1, read on the forward strand.
CAAAAAAGAAGCTCAGACTAGCACGTTGTTCAGATAAGGATAAGGTGGACTTCGCCACCCACCAACTCAAAGGTGCCACAACACCAAGGAGGGAAAACTACCTCGCTATCCGTGGAGGGGAAAGTCCCTTGGACAATGACTCCGAAGCAGAAGAAGAAGAAGAAGAAGAAGAAGAAACTCTAGCAGCTGGAGCTCAGCAGGAAGGGCAGCAGCAACAGCAACAGCAAGAACAAGCCAATGAAGAGGGCGATGTAGAGGAAGATGAAGAGACAACACCAGTCAGATCCGCCATTCCATGGGCTAAATTCAAGAATGCCTTCCAGCAAAACTTCATGCCCATTGGAATCATAAGGATGAAAAAGAATGAATTTTGAACTCTGAAGCAGGGGAATATGTTTATTAATGAGCATCTTACTAGGTTTAATCAATTGGCTCACTACGTCCCAAAGGATGTTGCAGATGAAGAAGAGAAAATTGATAATTTCTTCAAAGGGATGCATGAGCAGGGTGCAGTTGATCCTCCATGATTAGCCCATCTTCCACCATTTGGTTAACAAGGCCCTCATCCTGGAGAACGAAAGAAAGATGTTGGAAGCCAGCCACAAGAGAAAGTGGGCATCTCACAAACCCAAGGCAGTTTCTAGTCAAAGCCAATACATCAGGGCAACCCCTCTTTCCGTCAAGTGACACCTTAGCACCCAAGGCTCCAGCTTTAGCGCCACGATCCAGTGGGAGTGTAATTTGTGTGCCCTACCCTTTAGGATAGTTTTCATCAACAAACCTAGTGGTTAATCTGCATTGGTTCAATTGCGGTGCAAAAGGGCACTTTGATAATAAATACTCAGATTGTCAAGTTACACCGGTCAAGTTCAACTTGGGAGCCACCCCATCACGAGGAAATCATCAGCACCAAGCAAGAGCTACCAGACACCTCAAGCCTCGCGAACTGCATCGACTCCAAATTAGGGCTGAGTCAACCATGACACAACAAAAGATGCCCAAGATGCCTCTGGAGTGCTTATGGGTACATTTTCTATTAAGTCTGTACCTACACAAGTTTTGTTTGATTCTGAGGCTTCGCACTCTTTTATCTCTGGGAGATTTGTTGAAAAGGACAAATTCTCAACCTTTAGACTAAAGATACCTGTGGTACTTAGCTCAAAAGGATGACCCCAAACTGCTACTCTAGTAAGCCCAAACGTAGAAGTCACTATGGAAGACTTTGGTTTCGTAGCAGAACTATTGGTGTTTCAATATCAAACATTGGACATCATCCTAGGGATGGACTGGTTAGCCAGATATGATGGAATGATATACTGAGCTAATAGGAAAGTAGTGCTCACCAAATACCCTAGGCTAGCAATAAAGGTTAGTGTGGACCGCCCCTCCCAGGATTGCTATAACATCCTGATTTTTAGAGTTTATTTGAAGCTTTCAAAATAAAATTCACCACTTAGATTTTCTTGGAATTAAATAAAGCTTAAAATGAATATTTATTAATTAAAAGAATTCAATATGACTAAGTTATACTTTAATTATGGTTGGAAGTATTTTATTTGGGTTCCTTGTGCTTCAAGAATTTTCTGGAATTTTCACGATTTTATTTGGATTTATTTGCTATTCTCTAGAGCTCAAATGATTTTATTTAAATTTTTGAAATAAGAAAATCCCTTGAAAATCCCAAAAGGCCGTATGGGCCGAAGCCCACTTCCTTTGGCCCAATTCTCTACCGGCTCAACTGCTTTGCCCTATGGCCGATGTGTGTCAGTCATCTGCTGCTCGCCCACACGCATCTGTGCCATCCAGCCCAGCCATCCACCTCATTAGCCACCACCGCCTCCGTTCGTGGGCGTAGCCGCTCGTCCACCATCGACGCTTCGTCTTCAGCAGCCAACCGCCACGTGCCACATGTCCCCTTCCCAGCTGTCCGATGCACACTCGTGACCATCCGATTGGATCCACACCGACTCTTCAATCCGACGGTCAGGATTCATCCATGTGGTCCTTTGGGAGCCGTTACATCATAGCGTCGCTTCACACCCCACGCCAGATGATGTCATCAGGATGATGTCAACCCTAGCCAAGTCATCCGCCCATGCTAGCTGCCACCTCAGCCCTAGGAGCCATGTGTCTTGCCACATGTGCACCACGTTAGCACCTGAGCCATCCCATGTGCCACGTCAGCATGCCACGTCAGTTGCCATGTGTCATGCAACGTCACCCCTGCTATGTCAGCTCTAAAGTGCAACCTGTCTACCACGTGTTTGCCACATCAGCCCTAGATGCCACGTTAGCAAGCCAGTTGTCCAGAGCACTATTCTATGAGTCGAGTTAACCGTAGACTTGCTATGCCGTGCACCGAGTTCACAACACAGTAGAATTTCCTAATTTTCAGTATTTTTTTTAGGTTTAATTTTCCAAGGGCCCGTTCTTCTCCGTCTTAGCTTCGATTGACCCGATTATTTTTTCTAAATTTATCTAAAATTGAGTTCTATCTTTTCGTTCTAGTTTTAAAAATTTTGAGGTTTATTTAGATTTTATTTGATTTTATTGGTGCCATTTTCACATTCTCTCTCGTTAGGTAACATCTTCGAAGGAGTAGAAGCCGAACCAAAAGACCAAGAGCAAGGCCAAAGAAAGTCCTATCATTCGATCATGTTGAACCTAGTTTTTAAATCTATTATTTATTATTTTGTTTTAAATTCTGATACATTGCTATTTGTTGGTGCCCAGATTTTATAATCTGGGATCCTCTGTGATTAAATGCACTATTCTCTAGATCAGTAGATAGTGCTCACAGTTACAGTAATGGACATCAAAATACATATCATGCGGAAGCATAAATAAAATAGTAGACTTACTCACGAGCCGATTAGGCTGAAATTAATAAATTACAGCAGCGGAACGAAGTACACAGGTGGGACCTTCAGGACATGCCCACAGGCAGCCAACTGGAGGTTCGCGACCTAGCCCTTGACACCTTCATCTTTTCTGCCATCATGACCAAGAGTGTTGCTGTAGCGTAGTGATCTGATTCTTGCTTCTGGATTTCTTATGAGAGCGCGTGTGAGCACACTAACCACCGTACTCCGCGAGCCAATACACAGAATGTAAATAAATAGTATGCATGGCTTATCAAAGAAGAGACTTGGGTTATTTTATTTGCCAAAAATCGCTTTTGGTAGCATTATTATTATTATTTCATGGTGTTATGGTTGCTACCTAAACTCCACCCAACGATTACCATAATTGACTTAATCCACCGAAGATACACTTTCTTTATTGGCTGCTGTCTAAGACTCCAAACAGCGAGTGACATCATTTAATTAGTCCACCGATCTTACTCTTTCTAAACTGTTCACTATCTACGACTCCAAACAGTGAATATCATCAATTATACGATCCACTAATCAATCGCTGACTAAATCCCCAAACAGCGAGTATCGTATTTATATAATCCATCGATCGATTGGTGCCTAAAACGCCAAGCAGTTAGCAACATCATTTATCTAATATCATTTATTTTATCCACCAATATCTTTTGTATTCTGAATCCCTAACAATCCAATCCTTTTTGTTATTGATCCATAGCCATAATTTGCTCTTCCAACAATCAACCTTATTGTTCATTATCCATCTCTAACTAATTTACTAGTATACCTCCATCAAGAATATCATTGATCAAGTCTACGCATCGCTAGTATATATCCACCAAGAATATCATTGATCAGGTCTACAATTAACTAGTATACATCCACCAAGAATATCATTGATCCGGTCTACAATTCACTAGTATACATCCACCAAGACTATCATCGATCAAGTTCGTACTCCAGTAATTGTCATCATACCTCCAATTTCTTAAAAATTCAATTCAACCATTTAGTAATCGATCAAATCCTATTAATCCCATTATCGCCAACAGCTTCCAAAAATTTTATAGTTGTTATCAGTGTTGTAATCCAACAATTACCCTTGCAATCCCTAATTCTCCAAAATCTTTTAATTATTTCATCTAGCCAATTTATTCAGGCTACAATCCAATGATAATCCAATTCATTCAATTTGCACTACCCATTTATCTTCCCAGAATCCACACTATCATTTACTGTAGAAATCGACACGAAATCTACCCATATCTTTATGTGTTTACTATCGACATCCATTCCATTTACCCACGACTCTATTTATCCTTCCGGATATTTCATCTTGTGAGAAGTATTACCATTATTTAAGAAATGTAATACATAGAAATTTCCTGAGACCTAGCAGTTTCGAACGAAATCATAATGTTCAAGAAAATGCAATAATAATAGCGATCCAGATTCCATCCAGCGTTACATGGCATCCGCACCATATGCTAACATTTCAGCATTATAACCGCTTACATTACCACTGGGACACACTCAGGACAACTCAAATCAGGGCTTTCCACTGCCCTTCCACTTTTCCATTCCCACCCACAAAGTTTTTTTTGAAATAGAACTATATCTGGTTAAGTTCCCATGTCCGCCCTTGACCGTGGCCACGGCTATTCGAATAGTTTTGACTCTACAGAGTTTGTACACTTTCACCACAAGAGACAATCAACTCGTTAACCCGCATGATTCCTTAGACATGCGGTTGAGTAGACCATCACAGTGACTTTTCAAAGTATCTAGTCCCTTCTGTCATCTCACCTTATGGGAAACTGCCCACTTGCGGTGGGTCCCATCTATGCGTGGGATGTTCCCCACAGTTACTAACGCAGCCGGGCTCCACTTCCCGCAACGTTAGAACAGCTGGGAAACGTCACCCTACACCGGTATCCCTTAGGGCCCCCTTGCCTGTGCGTATCCACTTCTATCCACTACCAGTGAGATGAGTCCGAGGTTTCGATAAGTTTACTTAGCCAAGTTGTACTTTACAGACTTGTGGTTGTACTGTTTTACACAAGAGGTCATGACAAGATTCAGTCCTTAGTGGTATCTGGGCGGTCTACCACTAACCCACTTTGTGCATCCACTGCACCACACTCAAACCCTCGAACCATCCGCCCAGATATTTAAGCAACTTGAGGTTTTTGGGAGCATAAAATATCCATAACCAATTATACCAGTCATTACCACCATGACTGTCCAAACCAATTTCTCATGATTAAAAGTGATAATGATGCTTGGGGCATTTCAGCGCCCCTTGTATCTATGCAGTACTAAGCATGGCGTATAATTACGGACTTACTTTTGAAAAGTTACCATTATAATTTTGCTAGGGTGACAAGGTTCACATAATCAAGCAATCCAAAGGAGGTGTAATATTATTCAAGGCAAACAATGACATATAACTAGAATCTTAAATTAAACATGTATTTGCATATAAAATAACAGCATGCAATTTGATAATTTAAATCAAAGTAATTTGCGGAAAATGTAGGTTCAACATGATCAAAGTATTGACTCGCCTGGTGCGTTTTACCACGGTCTTGAGCTTACGCAATGCTTTCTCTCGAGCTTTTGGTCTCTATCTTCACTTAGAGATTGATCTCGCTGGATCCATCGAATCTTCATGACTTCCAATTTCTAACTACACGGCAAACAACTGAATCCAAATAAAAGCAAATAACTCAAAAGATCGAATTAAATCCGAATACACTCAATTTAGTTTTATTATGAGTTAATGGCTGATTTGAGTTATTTGAGGTAAGGTTGATGGTGGAATACGATGACTTGATCTTTTTATTAACAATTTCTTTTATTATTTTTGTATTTATCAAGGAAGTTTCATGAGTTAGGTTAAACTTATGAATTGGTGTATTTTGTTGAGTGCTAATGTTCAGGGCATATGATATATGTATATATATATATATATAAGTAAAATTAATCTTTATTGCATGTGGATACTTAACCAAAGTCACTATATTTTAATATCTAATTATGACCTTTCAATTGAAGGTATTCTGAGGATCAATTGACATTTTTATTTTATTGTTTAGCTTAGCATCTGACATAAGTTAATATTACCTAAATCCTTGTTCTCGTAAAGCCAAGCCTGTTATATGGGATCCTATTTCAATAGTGTTATCTAACTAAGTCTACCTCTGAGATTCTAGTAATGGCGGCATGATAGGTTAGGGCACATATCTTAATTCTAATTAGAGAAATCTTTAAAATTTCATTTTTATGGGTAATCGTATTATTCATTTTCCTTAATCGTAATCTTGAATGTGTCTTTAATTAGGATATTTATTAACTTTGGACTTTAAGCTGAATCACATTTTATTCATACCTCTATTTAATAATTAGACCTCAATTAACTATTCTGGCTAAATTAGTTGTTCATATAGCAAATAGTCAGATATTAAATATTAGGTAATCTCATCTTACCTCCTAACTAAATTTGCTACATTTCCTAGATTATTTCCAAATTGTCCAAGGTTATCACCAAAATCTCATATGAGCTCTAAAATTCTTGATTTTAGTTCTATTGGATAGATCTTGAATTTAGATGAATTTAGAAATTTGTCTCACTTAATTTGGAGTTAAAATGATTAAGTTATGCCCATTTAAAATTCTCAGTTCAGTTAAATCCAGAAAATATTAAAAATCTGACAGGTGGGTCCCACTTTCTATTTTTAGACTTTACTTTTATTTTTATTCTATATATATTGTGCATATGACAGGTGGGACCCGGCTATTATTCAAATAAAGGGGACATGGCCCACCTGTCAGTGAGAGTTGCATATATTACCCCAGCATTAGCATTTTATGGAGGTCATTAATCATTGAGTAATAGTCATTAGCAGTAACCAGCTCTTGCCTGTTCATTAATTAAACTCATTTACCCCTAATAAATCTTGTATTACTCATTAACTAGTTTATAAATTTGCTCTACAGAATTTTTCTTTTCTATTACTACTCGGCAAAAACATCAACTAAAATCCTAATCTAATATCGCAGAGGGGAGTCGAACTCGGGCCGGCGGGGTGGGAGCAAACGTTGCTAGCCACCCGGCCACTCGGTCTTTCGTGACTCACCAGAGGAGCGATGGCAGTTAAGCTGAGGGTGTGGTGTCCCAATCAGAGGAGCTTGGGGCGGTGGTCTGGCGGCGGCTCGTTGCCGGTGGGTGGCGGTCGGAGGGAAGCCAGGGAAGACTAAAATGGTTCGCCAGGAGTGTGGGGATGCCGTACGAGGTGGCGACGGGGACCGGGGTGCGTCGAGGCGGGCCGGCAACGTGTGCGGCGGCAACTCGGGGAGGGACTTTGGCGCCGATGAGCTACAGCCTACGGGAGGCGCGGGGAAGGCCGGGGATGAGCTCACAGCACTCTGGAGATGGCGCGGGAGGAAAGAATTTGGTTTTGGCGGTGGGATTTGGCGGGAAGCTCGGTGACCGGCGATGGAGAAGAAAGGGGGCGGCCGGCGAGCTGGGGCAAGGAGGGCTCAATTCGGCGAGAAGGAAGGAAGATTGGGGCAGGGAGGCGGCGGGGAAGGACCGGGCGACGGGGAGAGGACCGCTGGTTTTTGCCTGGTGCAGGGCTCGGCGCGTGGAAGGCTGCTGCCGAGCGGCGCGGTGATGATGGGGAGTGGCACAGCGCAGAGATGATCACGTGGCGAGGGAGAGCAAGAAAAGACTGCACGGGCAGCGCTGCAGGCACGCGTGGAGAAAAGAAAGAAAGCAAGAGGGAGGAGCTGGCGCAGGCGGGGAAAAGAAGAAGGAGCGGGCGGGGGCACTCGGGCCACGCGGTAGAGGGAGGGGAGGCGCGTGCGGGGGCACGGGCCCGCGGGGCCAGAGAGGAGCCGGGTGGAGAACGGGGCCCGCATGACTGTGTCGGCAGAGAGGAGAGGTAACGGGCTGGCGAGCGGGAGCAAAGGAAAAGGGAGTTGGGCCGGGCCAGTCGGCCGGCCTGGCCTCCATTGCTTTTGTTTTTTTAGTGCGTGTATATTTTCATATGTATATTCAAGTATATATACATATATATAGTATATATATTTTTATTTATTTCTATTTTTGCATATGCACATATATATTTGCATACCTATATATATACATATTATTTATTATTATTATTTTTTAATTGTTTATTTATATAAGTATATTTCCTTCAGGGCTATTTTTGCACATATACCTTTTTATGTTTTTGGTTCATTTGCTAGGCCTTTTGTTTATATATTTGTATATGTTTTGATTTATTATTGTTTCATTTTATACTATTATCTTCAAAATGATATTTTATATTTTATTAACTCAGATTTCTCTCTCCTTAAATCGGATCATCTTTTCAGATTCGTATTTAAAATTTTGAGTTTCCTTTATTTGCATATTCCCATGTATGGCATTACTAATATTGATTTCGTTTTTGGTCTTTCTTGAATTTCTTTAACTTTTTGGGAGCTCAATCAAAATTTAAGAACACCATGAAAATCCAAACTCAAATAGAATATTTGACAAAAATAACTCAAGGGCTTCATATTTTCAAATTTAAAATTTCAGGATGTTACACTATTTTAATACAAACCTTTGTACCTGGTACCTATGGTTCGACATGATTAATCCCTCCTTGATAACTTGAATGCCATGATACCATTATCACCATAGGATGGGAATTTATCTAATGATACAGTACTAGTTGTCACATGGGTTGTACATTTAAATTGCTTAGCCATACTTGTAGTACGTTGGGTTCACGTCACATACTAATTAATTAATTTTAACATAGTGAGATACTGAATCGTGGTGGTCAACCACAATTATAAAATTTGAGTACCATGACATGGGTTGTGTCATTGGTGTTGGTTATACAAAATAGATTTCACTTGGGTGAATGATCGTGCAGTAAATAGAGAAGTGTGGTCAGCACTTTTGGGATCTGAATGTTTCACCTGGGCAATACTTAAGGACATAACTTTATGCGCCATTGATCCGAGCCCCTATCGTACAACCACATGTGCAGTATGGGATGGACCTAACTAACTAATTTGTGATGTTTCAATGTTGGTTTCACCATCGATTTGTGAAGGGGTGTCGGTCAGATATTTCCCAGGGGAATAAGAGTGATTTGTTCGACTAGGTGGTCAGCCTATTTAATCGTGAAATCTTAAGTGGGCAAATCTAGGTTGAGATTGAGCATTATAAAAACCTTGTTGTGATCTTCTTGGTCGACATGCCTAAGGCAGCGTGTTATACCGGTGACATTACGAGATGATCATACCATGTGGATAAAGTTGTATAACCTCTGTAGAGTGTAAAACTATTAGAATAGCCATACCCTTAGTTATGGACAATGTTTAGTGACTTCACATGAGGGTTAGGTTTTTCATAAAATCTTGGTTGGTTGGGAATTGAATGGGTATTTCACTTGTGGTTCATTCAATCCTTTGAATCATTAATTATTTAGTTATGTCCTTTCCAAACATGCACTTTCAATCAATTTATTGTATTTACTCCAAACTATTGTTTTATGCAAAATAACCATTCAGCCATCTTTTGATAAGCCTTGCATACTATATTGCATACTTGTTACAAACAACTTGATGAGTATTCTATGTACTCATGGCTTTATCCATACTTGCTTAGTTGAAAAAAAGAACCATATCAGATAGAAGAATTTCAAGGAGGTCTCTTCGACTACTTCATGGATTAGAACTTTGCTTCCCAGTTAATTGCCTGTGGGCATGTCGAATATCTACTACGCTTATTTCTATTTTTCACTGCTAGTTTCTTAAGCACTTTAGGCTATTTTCTATAAGCTTGGCCATAAGGTCGCAACTCTGATAATTAATTAATATTTGAGTTAACCGTGTGTATGGTTGATATTTCATCTATGTTTCTACTGTGTGCAATAGCGTGATCTTGGACTAGTGCAGAATACATGGAGAGGTCTAAATTTGCATATTCAGATCTCGATAGTAATGCAATATATCACCTTGAAGAAATGCCTGCAGTTCAAGAATACCCAAAAGTCTTTCCAAAGGAATTACCTGGCATGCCACTAGACAGAGATGTAGAGTTTGTGATCAATCTAAAGCCGGGGACTACCCTAATTGTTAGAAGACCTTACAAAATGACAGTAGACAAACTTGAAAAGTTGAAAACACAAATTGAAGACCTTCAAGAGAAAGAATTCATTAGACCTAGCTCATCTCCCTAGGGTTCCCAGCACTCTTCGGTAAAAAGAAGGATGGCACCGCCAGATTGTGTGTGGATTACAGAGCCCTTATTGATGTAACCATCAAGAACAAGTATCCCTTGCCCAGAATAGATGACATGTTTGACCAGTTGTCCGGAGCAATAGTCTTCTTCAAGATAGACTTAAGGTCAGGCTACGACCAGGTCAAAATTAGCACAGAAGATATTCCTAAAATAGCTTTTACCACCCGGTATGGCCTGTTTGAGTATACTATTATGTCATTTGGCTTAACCAATGTTCTAGCCTATTTCATGAACATGATAAACAAAGTATTCATGAAATACTTGGATAAACCTGTGGTCATATTCATAGATGACGTCTTGATCTACTCTAAGACCACCAAATAACGTGCAGAAGATCTGGGAGTAGTCCTAGAGACACTCAAAGAACACCAATTGTATGCCAAATACAATAAGTGTGATTTCTGGTTGTACTAGATCCATTTCCTTGGACACGTCTGGAGGAGTAGCAATTGACCCCTCCAAAGTAAAAGTAGTTTTGGAATGGAAGTGGCCTACCTCAGTCGCCGAAGTGTGTAGTTTTCTGGATTTGGCCGAATACTACAGACGCTTCATAGAAGGGTTTCCATGATATCCAAGGCAATGACTCACATGCTAAAGAAAAAGAAGAAGTATGAATGGACTGATGCCTGTGAAAAGAGTTTTCAAGAATTAAAGAAAAAGTTGACCTCAGCCCCTGTGTTAGTCTTGCTAGACATACACAAGGACTTTGAAGTGTATTATGATGCCTCATGCATCCAGACAACTCTGTCCTCATAAGGATAACTATCCAACCCATGACTTAAAATTAGCATCAGTAGTGCAAGCTTTAAAAATTTGGCGGCATCACCTGATTAGGAATCATTGTGATATATACGGATCATAAGAGTCTCAAGTATATCTTCACCTAGACCTACCCTAACCTCAGGCAAAGAAGGTAGTTAGAATTAATCAAGGATTATAATTTGGATATACACCATCACCCAGCGAAAGCTAATGTAGTGGTCGAAGCTCTAAGTCGTAAGCCCTACTGCAACAATATCATGATACAGGAATTGCACCCTGAGCTCTACAAGTTATTAGAAGCCTTTAACCTACCTTGGCTTTAAGTTGCTCCCTGTTTAGAGGAGCTTAAACTTCCGGTGTCTTTAAGTTGTGAAAACTTTCCCAAAACAAGGTCTAGGTTAATTAATTTTTTTAAAAAATAATAATAAGTTGCTCCCTGTTTAGAGGAGCTTAAACTTCCGGTGGCTTTAAGTTGTGAAAACTTTCCCAAAACAAGGTCTAGGTTAATTAATTGTTTTTTAAAAAAATAATAAGTTGCTCCCTGTTTAGAGGAGCTTAAACTTCCGGTGGCTTTAAGTTGTGAAAACTTTCCCAAAACAAGGTCTAGGTTAATTAATTTTTTACTTAATGTTTCCTTGCGATTTGTTTGCTGGTGATGGATCATGACTCATGCATGTGCATGGCTGGCCAGAATACAAATCTGAATAGCATTCATCTGAACAAGACCATGTGAAATGCAGCCGTGCAGATCGATTTGATAATACAAGGGAAAGATGCACCAACCGGTTATCATAGGAGATATCTGCAAATATTAAGATGGCATGTTCGTTTCAGAATTTTAAAAAATATTGTATGCAACCTACAGCTATACATTAATTTCCAAACAATACAATTCTAAAGTTTGCAGATCTGTATCTTAGATTGCTCCTCTGTAATTCAAAAGAATTCCTTTTAATAAGTTGCTTCAAAATTGCAGACCATACTGGTATAAATTCAAAAATCAAGAATATCGTTCGGCATGCAACATTGCACCTATTTGGAGTCATTAGAGCAACTCCAACAGTAGCCCTCAAAACAGGGCCCCTACTTTTTATTTGAGGGCTCTCCCTACTTTTGAGGGCTCTGTTTTTTGGGCTACACTCCAGCAGGAGCCCTCAAAACAGGACTCTCAAATTCATTCTTAGAGGGGATGACACATAGGACCCACCTATTGAGAAACCGTCGCTGGCGACCAGTCCGAGCAATTCCTCTGTTTAGAACAAGAACGAATCAATCACAGAAGAATAGATTGAACACACAGAGAGATAGAGAGAACTCCTGGTCTTTCTTTATTGCTTTCATTCATGTGTACATAATGAGGGGGGTCTAGGTCCCTATTTATAGTCTATGGTGGGGTGCCCAAATATGTCAGGACTCTGGCCGTGGGCTCAGTTTCCTAACACTCCCCCTTGGGCACACACCCAACATGCTCATGCCTCGTCAAAACTCCATAAAAACCCAGTGGGAAAAATTTGGAGAAATAGTACATGATACATGTGATGCTGCGATGCACGAATTGCCTCATTAAAAACCTTGGTCGAGAAACTTCATGGAAAACTCGTCAAGGGAAAAAGAGTACAATTCACCCAGATTCATTTGGTCTGCAGGACTTTATTCTTTGGGTACTTAATCTTCATGATCAAGATTTATTAGTGGGCTTGTGAGAATTCTCCCCCTGAATTCTGCACTTCTCTAAGTCTCATCATTCCGATTCCACGCACGCACCTTTCAAAGCTAGATGCGGGGAGTGACTTAGTGAATAAATCTGTGAGATTTTCACATGACTTAGTATACAGTGCTTTAATCTCGTCCATCTTTTGCAATTCATGTGCATAGAAGAACATGGGGTTGATATGCTTTGTGAGACGACTCTTTGCATAGCCCGTCTGCACTTGTGCAACGCAAGCTGCATTATCTTCATGGATAATTGTGGGGGTTCACACAATGTTCATTTTACATGACTGCTGGATGTGGTGGCGGAGCCAAGCGCACTCTCGTGCGGCTTCATACAGTGCTATAATTTCTGAATGATTCGTCGAAGTAGCTACAAGGTTTTGCTTAGACGATTTCCAGGAAATTGCAGTTCCACCACACAGGAATATATAGCCTGTTTGTGACCTTGCGGTATGCGGGTCTGACAGGTACCCAGCATCTGCATAGTCAATCAAGTTCAGATCTTGATTCTTTCTGTAGAACAATCCAAGGTTCTTGCTTCCTTGGAGGTATCGGAAGGTGTCCTTTATGCCCTGCCAATGCCTTTGGTGGGCTCTGCACTGTACCTTGCTAACAGGTTCACGGTAAATGCAATGTCCAGTCTAGTACAGTTTGTTAAGTACATGAGTGCTCCCACTGCACTCAAGTTTGGGAATTCCGGTCCAAGGACTTCCTCCCCCTCTTCCCTAGGTCGAAAATGATCTTTTTCTTGCTGTAAAGACCTCCTGATCATCGGTACTTTTGATGGGAATGCCTTCTCAAAGCCAAACCTTTCAAGCACCTTCTGGGTGTAGGTCGACTGATGTACCAAGATTCCTTCAGGGACATGCTCAAGCTGCAGGCCTAAGCAAAACTTGATCTTGCCCAAATCTTTCATTTCAAATTCTGACTCCAGGTAGGAGCTTGCTTCTCTTATATCTTCTGCTGTCCTGATGATATTTAGATCATCTACATACACAAAGATTATACAGAATCCATTCTGGGATCGCTGTATAAATACACAAGGACAGTCTTCATTGTTCGTGTAGCCTTTCTTGCAGAGAAAGTCGCTCAAGCGATTATACCACATTCTTCTAGATTGTTTCAATCCATACAGTGACTTTCTGAGTTTCACACTGTACAGATTTCTATTTGCTTTGTCTTGGTTAGGGAGAAGATATTCCTTCAGGACTTTCATATAAATCTCCGAATCCAAGTTACCGTAAAGGTATGCAGTCACAACATTCATCAATTTCATTTCCAAGTTCAAGTTCACTGCCATTGAGATCAAGTATCTAAAGGTGATTCCACTCATGACCGGGGAGTAGGTTTCTTCATAATCAACTCTAGGACGTTGAGTGAAACCTTGGGCTACCAGCCTTGCTTTGTATCTCACTACTTCATTTCTTTCATTTCTCTTTCGAACAAATACCCACTTGTGCCCAACGGGGTGTATGTGGGGAGGTGTGCGGCATACGGGCCCAAACACCTCTCTTTTATTCAGAGATAGCAATTCAGTTGCTATTGCCTTCTTCCAATCTTCCCAATCTGATATTTTCTTACATTCAGCGAGCGATGTAGGCTCGGAATCAAGATCGATGATGGTGGCAATTTTCTTTGCGAAGTAGATATCGATATTAGCTGTTGTCCTATTCAGGGACTCTCCCGTGTGCACATAATTTATAGCTATTTCTTCATGAGTTCCTTCTTCTGGAGCGATTGCTTCTGCTGGAGCTTTACCTTGCACATTGCTTCTTTCAATTGCGGTGGCAAGTCCCTTTAGTTTTTCGGCTCCGATGTGTGTGCACACATCCATGCCGATGGGGATGTTCAGATCCGGTATGCCCTTTTTCTGAAGGTGTCATACTTGTGCCAGGTCTCAACTGGCTCCCCTTCTCATTCTAGGGGACTTCAATGATTGGTTGTGATAAATCCCTCTTATCCTTTTTCGCCAGGTGTCCCCGGTTAGTAAGGATTCGAGGAACTGGAGTTCTCGTCCTTTATTATTTTTTCTGAGGCCTCTGGACGAGATTAGGGATACCTTCTGCTTTCTTTGGTATTTCTACCCTCTCCGGTGCAGTGCGTGCTGGCACATGCGACTTAATCACGCTCTTCAAATCACTTGCAAATCGATTGTCTTCTGGACTTCTATTGTTTCACTAGTGCGCGAGTCATGTGCATAAATTCCCGTGGCTTGCCATGTAATGTCTTCTGGACTTCTTTAGTGTACGGGTCATCTGCATGGATTCCCGTGGCTTGCCACGTAATTTCCCGACATTCTTCATCAAGGGGTTGATTTCCTCCCCTAATGTTGGGAAATTTTCAGTGCTGACCTTTGCGCTGGTTGCATAGGCGGATGGATGTTGTAGGCCAACGGTCTAAAATTGATGAGATTCATTGCATGTAGGACTGTGTGTCCCAACATGTGACTGGCAAATTACAATTATGCAAGAGGGGTCGGGCAATAAATGTAATTCTTTTAATTAAAGCCTCTGCCAGACCGTTCTGGGTATGGACATGCGATACCGAGTGCTCAACTGCAATACCCATCGCCATGCAATAATCATCAAATGCCTTTGAATTAAATTCTCTGGCATTGTCCATTCTGATAGACTTAATGTGACGATCAAGGAACGCATTTCTGATGCGAATGATCTGCGAGATCAATTTTGCAAAGGCATGGTTTCTTGTGGACAACAGACCCACATATGACCACTTCGAGGAAGCGTCAATGAGCACCATGAAATACTTAAATAGCCCTGAGATAGGCTGAATGGGACCGCAATGTTTCCCTGGATGCGTTCCAGGAATGCAGGGACTTCATCCTGCACTTTCAGAGTGGAGGGTCTAGTTATTAGTTTCCCGGTGGCACATGCAGGGCACACAAAATCTTCATGATTCGGGAAATTCTTCACATTAATATTATGCCCTTGGGAGTTATGAATTATGTTTCTCATCATCCTAAGACCTGGGTGGCCTAATCTGTCATGCCGGAGACAGAATAGTTCAAAGCTTCTAAATACCGTCTTTAGGACAGTGTACGCTGCAGGCGCCTTAATGTTGGTATAATATAGCCCAGTTTCTAGTGAAGGAAGTTTTCTAGTACCCTTTTCATTCTCTTTGCGCTTCGTAATGAGCAGGTATTCCTGACCGTACTCTTCTTTAGTCTCAACGTGGAAACCATTTGCGCAGATATTCTTAAAACTTAGGAGAGTTCTAGTCGATTCTGGGTACAATAAGGCTTCTTCAATGACCAAAGTTGTGCCCATTGGAAGTATAATTGTGGCTCTTCCGGAACCGATTATACATGCATCGCTTCTGGCGATTGTCGTAAGGCTGCCAGTGCTCTTACAAATCGACTGAAAATATTTAGTCTCTCTTAAGATGGTATTCATTGTGCCGCTGCTAGCTAAGCACACTTCCTTAATAGGGCACCACACGTGTTCTAATATAGGGTATTTTATTAATATGCATGAGAAGGCAATCAACACATAAATAAATAAATACGTCAATATCAGAACATATCATTCCATCATAAACTAAATAAATGAATGAATTCTTCAAATATCATCCAACCATCACGAGAAGATAACAATTCTTAAGTACCATCTATGCAAATTCTAACATATTGTTCTACACAAAATAAATGACAATTAAAATCGAAATGCATTCAGTGCACTGGACTTCTTCTGCTATTTTCTCGGGGTGACATTCTCTTCAAGAGAAATCATGACGGTGGCTGCTTCTAGGTCAAGAGGGGTGTTGCTGTCGTAATGGTCTCAAACACCATCAGCGCAGGCAGCTGCTCAGAACGCTCCCCCTCAACCGATGCAGAGTGGGCTTCATGTGTCCTTTGCCATCCCGTTTTGGCTTGCTAGCCTTATTCTCACGTGGAGCATCTGATTTGCCTTTCTGGGCTGCGGCCTTACCCTTCCTTCCCCTTCTTTTCATTAAGAGCATTCGCACCTTTTAGCTCCTGGCATTGGCTTCACGGCCAGCGGAGCTCCCAGGTGGCTGAGTGATGTAGTTCTTGCAGAGAACTTCGTCCTGAGCCTCCGCAACCTGCATCATATCAATCAATTCGGCATATTCCTTATAGTCGTCATGACGATAATTGCATGCGGATCGTACTGCATTGGGGTGGAAGGTGGATAGGGTTCTTTCGATCTTCTACTCATCCGTGATCTGCTTGCCACAGGGTTGAAGATTGGTACAAATCCTGTGCAAGGCAGAATTGTACTCCCGACCGTCTTACAATCGGCAAACCTCAGTCTGATCCACTCCTGCTCTGCTTTGAGGAAGAATAGTGTACTTCAGCCTCTCAAACCGCTTCTTGAGTGCGGTCCAGAGTGCTAGTGTGCTTTTCAACGCCATATACTCATTCTTGAGAGTGAGGTAGAGGTGGTACCTGAGAAAATGAAGTGCCTGATCATTCTCCTCAGGTATGGGTTAAGCGTCATTCAGTCCGCCAATCCCAATAGTAGCGCGGAGCTTCTTGGCTCCAAGCACAATCTCGACATTGGATGCCTACGTCAGATAGTTTTGGCCTTGCTGGGCCAACTCCTCGAAATCCCAGTTCGTGATGCTAGTCATTTAAATGTGTATAAGTCTACTGCTGGTAGACATGCACGGAATAATTACCGCGGGTAAATAAATGGTACAAAATATTCTCGTAATGTTCCAAAATTTTCCGTGCATTTTCTATAAATTTTACTGCTAATTTCAGTGATTAAAAGCAATTTTCAGCAATTACAATTAACCAAAAACAGTAAATAAATACAGAAAATACAGAAATAATAATGGCATAAATAAATAAGCTTCAAATGCTAAAAATAATTCAAAATTCAGATTCCCGAGGCCCTTTTATGCAAGAATATAAATTTTCAGTGAATTCTGCAATTTCTAGGGGTTTTACGCAAATTTTCAGTTCAGAGAAAAATTCGCGCAATTTTCTGATTTACCGAGGGGTTTGCTGCAACATTCTGGACCCGCTCGTAAATTTGAGGGCTTATACGTAATTTTCGGAATTACGAGGTTTTTTCTGCAAGATTCGGGACCTAAATTAAAGAATTCGGTAATATACACGAATTCGGGGCCTTCTTTGCAAAAACACCCACTCCTTCTACCGGCCGGCCTTTTGCCCTTTCTGGCCCATCACTATTGAGCCCCCTTTTTTTTCTTTGCCCGGTTGGCCCAAGTCCTCCGCCGGCCCATTAATACTCCCGGTGGCTAGGGTTTACCCTAGCCACCTCATTGCTTTGCGGAGGCTATTCCCGAGCGGGATGCGGGGCTATCGGGAGCGGGCGGCCCGGAGGCGGCGGCGTGCGCGGCTACACCCACCGGCGGCGGTCAGGGCGCGAGAGACGGCGGGCTCAAGCGCTGCGGGTGGGACCGAGGCATGTGGCGGCGCGCGGAGCTGCTCCCTCCGACGACGACCCGAGATACGGCCCGGGTCGGGCCGACGGCGTGGAAGCCAAGGGGCCGGCGGCTGCGGGCTGCGGTCGGGGCTAGCGGCCAGGCGGTGGTGGCGAGCAACCTCGGGCCGGCGGCCGCATACGGGCGGCGCAGGAGCTCGGTCAGCGAGCTTGGTCGTGCGGCGGGTTGGAGGAGGCCGTGCGCCGACGTGGGAGCGGCCGGACGCCGTGCGGCAGCGCGGGAGGGGCCAGCGCAGAGAGGTGGTGGCGGCCGGCGCACGCGGGAGGTCGGCTACGGGCCGGCGGCTTCATGCGCGACGGCATCGCTTCGTGCGGGGGCGTGCGCTATCCAAGGCCGAGCAGCGACGATGGCGGCTCGCTTCGGGCAGTGACAGCATCAGCATACTCAACGACAGCGGCGCCATGCGGTGGCACAGTCTGTGTGGAGCGGCAGCCCCAAAACCGAAGCAAAGGCGTCGGCACCGGAGGCCCTTGCTTGGGCAACGGCCCGTACGGGGGCGGTCGTGCTCTTCGGCCGGCGGCGGCGCCGTGCGGAGCGGCAGCCTAGCGACTTCAGGTCGAGACTGGTATGCGCACGCGTACGAGTGGCAGCCGAGTCAGCCGGTGAACAGCCGCAACGGCCGTGCGGGGCCGGAGGCAGCATCTCCAGCGACACTTCTGGGTGGCGCACAGGGAGAAGCCAGCGGCAAGCTAGCGGTCTACTCGCATGCAGTGGCCATGCAGGGCTGCTCGTGCGTTTTTCTCTTTCTTAGCAGATGTCATGTAATACCCGAACAGAAAACATGCAAAATTTATCGTTTCTAATCTACGATGCAATCAACATCTACCCCTTTTCACAATCTACCGATCGACATTATGCCGGTGACTTCCAGTCTGCTCGCGGTAGATTAGGGCGGATTTGCATCGTTTCTGATCTACAGTGCAATCAACATCTACCCTGTTTCACAATCTACCGATCGGCATTGTGCCGGCGACTTCAAGTCTGCTCGCGGTAGATTAGGGTGGATTTTCACCGTAGAGATTCAATCTAGAACGCGAAAAGAAAATACAGATTCGAAAGCGATCTAGAAAATTCAATCTGTGCTTTGATGATTACCTCGTTCACCGGAGCGAAGTCGTGCTGATAACGTGTTGAGAAACCGTCGCTGGCGACCAGTCCGAGCGATTCCTCTATTTAGAACAAGAACGAATCAATCACAGAAGAATAGATTGAACACAGAGAGAGATAGAGAGAACTCCTGGTCTTTCTTTATTGCTTTCATTCATGTGTACATAATGAGGGGGGGGTCTAGGTCCCTATTTATAGTCTATAATGGGGTGCCCAAATATGTCAGGACTCTGGCCGTGGGCCCAGTTTCCTAACACCACCCTCATCCTCATCCTACTTTTGAGGGCCGAGGGGCAAAAAACTCACTCCAGCAGGGCCCCTACTTGAGCCCTCAAAAGTAGGGGCTTCCTCCAGACCCACCAGGAATGAGGGCTCGAGGGGGAGATTTGAGGGCCCCCTACTTTTGAGGGCTCAAGTAGAGGCCCTGCTGGAGTGAGTTTTTTGCCCCTCGACCCTCAAAAGTAGGATGAGGGCTCAAGTAGGGGCCCTGCTGGAGTTGCTATAGCTAGCTCATTTTGCCAGCGTCAGCAAGGAAGCTTTCATTGAAATATTGTTGATTAGATCCACGACTACAGAAAGGAAACTGATCCTTGCTCATGTAGACTGAATCTCACAAGAGATATGCTAGCTCTTTCTGATGCTGATTGATCATCAAATCGTTTTGTGCTACTGAACATCTTTTCTCCCTATATTGAAACTGTTGATGTACCTTCCAAGTTCCAACCATGTGCTGCAATCATTCATGTGGCAGACCGAAGCAAATATGTACAGCACACAAACACAAGACAATTATGTTAAACGTTTGATTGGTGACCGTACAAATGGAATTGATAGATGATAGACCAGAAAAAGATTTCCACTGGTTATCGTGGGCTGTTTACGGATATAGCACAATAGCAACTTTTTTTTTTCAAAAATAGCCTCCGATTGCCCCTTTTTGCAAAAATACTCTCCCTATGTCACCTACTGTGTCTCCCTTGCTCGGCAGGACGTGGCAGCGCGCACGAGCATGGCAGCAGCAAGCGTGGCATGGCAGGCCGGCACATAGACAGGGCTACCGAGCCCCCTGGCTCAGTAGCTCTTACAAATCACCCCGGCTCAGCAGGAGCAGCTGAGTTGTCCTGGCTTGGCAGCTCTATTGCCTAGCCTCCAGGGTTTAACCTTGTGTATTTGCACTATCGATTGTTGTACAGATATTTAAGTAGGCCAAACTTGGTGAAATTTGGACAAAATATCCAAAGTAAATATGATTTATTCTAAGTTCAGCAAGTAATCAGGGAAAGAAAAGTAGGTTGTATAGACAAAATATCCAAATACATTACTAAAAAAATCATATGAATGGACCACATGTGGCCTGACACAGCCCTAGGGGAAAAATGTGGAATCGTATGACACCCACATGGCATGCCGATTATCCGGGCAGTGTGGATATGGCCGGTTGTCGTGATAGTGGCAGGTGCAATTGCAGTTTGGGTTGGCGCAGTAGCAATATGGGTAGTAGTCGCTGCCAATGTGCATGACCTCCTTGTTGTTCCTCTCCCTGATCCTCTACCTTCAGTGTTTGTCATTGTTGGTCATCTAAGTCTGGAACTCCTCTCACAACTCCACTAGGAGGACATGCAGTTTGTGAATGTAAACCTCGACGGGTATTAGGTACAATGGATCCACCCACTCAGTGAATTTATAATCCGCTGTTTACAACCAAGATGAGGTAAGTGCAAGTGTTCTATGTGTGCAAGTATACGTAGGTAAGAAACTATTCACTATGAATAGAGGATAGTGAAAGAATTGATTTCCTGGGTGCATGTGGTCATCACAACCTGCACCATCATGTCGAGGTTGCGCTTGAATTGTGGCCAAGGCTCGGGGGTGTGTGGGCAGTCACGGAGAGGATTTCTAGGGGTGCATGATTGCCTGGTTTTGAGTGGTAGGTCAGGGTTAGGGGGTTGGGGCTTCAGGGGGCCGTAGATACTCGTGTCTTCGAGGTAAGAGTCACGGCCTTGAAACCCAGCATATGCTTGCCATCCCCTCCCATGCCTTGAGCTTCTAGTCATATCTGCCATGTTTTGTTGGCGTAGTACAATTCTGACATGTAAGATATAAAAGGATGTTTGAGTGTCTGTACTATCAGTGTCCATACAAAATTCACATTAAAAGTTACATAAAAAGAATGTGGTAGCATTAGGACTAAGCTTAATTTAAAATGCACATACTTTGCATTGATGAATTTTAATTCATTACGAGTTACATTACAGAAAATGACAGCGTTACAAAAAATGAATGAGTACATAGGTGGTATAAATCAATAGGTCTATGGGGCAGTCAACAAAGTGGGCGTTCGAGCAATTCCTCATGGAATGCCCCACTATCTTGCATAGTCTACACTTGCATGGCCTTTGCTGTTGGCCACGTTGGCTGTCATCCATGTCATTGCAGATATTACGTGGAGGACTGCCATCATGCAACACACGCGGCGTAGACATGGGAGCAAGCCTTGTGAAGGAGCATCGACTTTTTGCATGTGCAGGTCGTGACTTCACCGATGGTGCACACATGCTTAAAATCACCTCTTGCATAGCCCATGACATACTTCTCCCTCAAATGAACCTCGAATTTCTTTCTCACACTGTCTGTGGTTCGAGCAATGTGTGAACAAGCATCGCTATTTTCTGCTCCATGTACGCCTGTATGACTTCTAAGAGTTACCTCCCTTCATCCAGGTGCTTCTTCTAGTAACGAAGTAGTTGAGGTGCGGTTCCAACTCTCATTCATGATTGTAGTGATCGGGAGGGAGCGTACATCCTTTAGCACACCGTTGTACACCTCTGACATGCTTATCGTCATAATCCTGTACCTCACATCATCCGTATCATGAAGTAGGGACCATTTCTCCACGTCTAGGGCATACAAGTTGATCCATTGGATGAACTCACCTATTGCTACGGGATTGGCCTGAGCTGAGGCTTGTTGCGTTCCCTACAACTCCCTCATATACCTAGAGGTTTCCTCATCAAGCTCTTGCCATATTGTGTTGAACTTGCACTTCTGGTACTTCATACACAGTTTCTTGAACTTCTTTGTCAACTCTTTGTAGCAAAAATGGGTGTGGAAGTTCGCCGCCAGCTGTCTTATGCACCAGTGCGTGTTCACATCGTTCTATTAGAAGAGTGGTTGAGTCCCTTACTGCATGGTGCTCAGCCCCAACAGCAGCCTGGTGTTATAGCTCGTGACAAGGCAGACGTTGGCCAGTCTTCGACTACTACTTGCTTCACATTGCCCAAGAACCACAACCATCTATCAGTGTTCTTATTCTCAATAATTGCATAGACCATTGGGAGTAACTAGTAGTTTGTGTTGACGGCCACCACCGTCAACATTGTACCCTTGTACCTACCAGATAGGAACAAACCATCCATCTTGAGCACTAGACGATAATACTTTAACCCCTCAATTGCTTGTCGAAATGCCCAGAACACCTGATCAAGGATGAAACAATTGGGGGCCTTCGTAGGGTGCGCCCTCTCCATCTTGTTTACGTATGTCTCGAGATTGGCTTTGGTAATCTGATTTAGTATTCTTGGCACGAAATCATTGGCCTCCTCGTACATGCCATACATCCCATGTATGACTTTCCCCCTCGCCCGTCACACCTTAGCGTAGCTCACCAAGAAACCAACTAGCTTCACGGCATTGGCCATCAACAATTTCAGTGAAACTGTGACGTTCGCAACTACATAGTGACTTATCAGGCTGTTGATGAGTGATGAGGTCATGTTGCCGTGCCCATGCAGCTGCTCCACAAGCTCACAAATGTGGTCCTTGACCACCATTAATGAAGAATGTTTCACCACATGTGAACCTCTATGCATGGACCTTCCCGGGACAAGAGCTGCCACGCCCGCATAGTTTTGGCCACCCACCCACCTGCCGAGGCAGGGAAGCTCAGTAGCTCTGCTGAGCCAAGGCAGCACCTACCGAGTCTGGGGAGCGCGGCAAGAGTTGCTAGGGGGCTCGGCAGCCCTGTTTGCCATGCTCGTGCGTGCTATCACGTATGCCTACCCTGTCCTGCTGAGCAAGGGGGGCACAAAAGGTGATAGGTGTCGTGTCATTTGCCACGCCTTCTGAGCTCAAGAAGGAGCTATTTTTTGTAAAAAAAATAGACGTTGGGGCCCATTTTTTTAAAAAGGTTTCTACATAGCTATATCAATAAACAGTTTGTTATCATGTATGTGCTAGAGATCTGTAAGAAAAAAAAGGAAGAACAGATGACACGCCGTTCTTTCTGTGGCTGAACTGATCGATCGGTGCACCTTCTCTGGCGAATCTATCCCCTTTTCTTTTCCAACTTAGTCTTTTGAGGATTTTTCCAATTAACAAGGTAATGCACATTTTGGGAAATTTCACACAAAATATCACTTAGAGATATCTGCATCTAACATGGTGAATATGAAAAATTGGTGAGACTTCCGTGTAGAGGAGAAAGGTCGTGGATACCAGAACTAGAACCAAAACTGAAGGTGCAGTTCTGATTTCTCGGCGAAAACTAGTTGATTTTCTCTTTTTTACTTTTTTCTGCTAAATTTTATTTTTTTGTTTTTTTTACAAAATTGAAGTTTGGGTTATACACTAGATGTAATAAGTCTTTATTTTGGTATAGAACTTGAATTGAAAACATGTATTTTGAGTGGATTGGTGAACCAAAACCTGGTACCAAAAATTAAATTGGACTGGCCCTTTTTTCGAACCCTACAGAGGAGATTATTAGTCAATAGGAGAGACTCTGGTACATTTGCATACGTGTTTAATATGCACTTCAAAAACATTTTCCTCACCATCCACAGCTAATTGTACTAATTAGTTGGGAGAAGTAGAAAAATATGTAAAAGTAGAAAAGTTTTGAAACTTTCTTTAACTAATTAATTCAGATATGTTTGTACAGCCATACCCTACTTAATTTACAGAAAGGCTAATAGTAGACGGCAAATCA
Source organism: Dendrocalamus latiflorus (assembly GCA_017311315.1). Lineage (NCBI taxonomy): Eukaryota > Viridiplantae > Streptophyta > Magnoliopsida > Poales > Poaceae > Dendrocalamus > Dendrocalamus latiflorus. The sequence goes on from CM029667.1 coordinate 17,749,029, forward strand.
CAGACGGTTTTGTGAAACCGTCTGTAATGTAAACTATTACAGACGGTTTTAATTTGAAGGCCGTCTGTGGTATTTGTGGCGGGAAAAAGGAGTATCACAGACGGTTCTTACTGCTGAACCGTCTGTGATACTGGAATATCACAGACGGTTTTTATTAAAAACCGTCTGTGATAATCTGGGATTATCACAGACGGTTTTTTATTAAAAACCGTCTGTGTTGTGTCGACTATCACAGCCGGTTGTTGTTAAGAACCGTCTGGGAATGTTCACAGACGGTTTTTCACAAGAACCGGCTGTTATGTCCCTTTGTCTGTCATATTCTAGATCAGAGGTTAATATATAAGTACACATTGCTTCTAATAACTTAACTACAGAACTACTGAGACAAGAGGTCACAAATTAAAGGCAAATTTATTAATTTCAATTAGAGGCAAATTTATTACAAAAGTCGCACAGGTAAAGAGTTTCCCAGATTGTATTCTTTTGGACTTCGTAAGCTTCTTCTTCAACTTGGGGACTTGGAGGATCAGCCGCTAAATTCTCGAACGCCGTTAAGATTGCTCTTGTCCTCAACACTTCCTCGTGCAGCCTGGGCAAATGATCAGCAGCATCCATAATGTCGTACAGGATAGCATGAAAAGATTCCTCAGAATCTGCCGTTTCTGCTTGATCGGCAAGGCTATCCATCAGTCTCTGCAATGCGTGTAGAGCTTCTTCCGCATTGCGCACATTGTGGAGAATAACCAGGGTGAGGGCTGTTTCCCTTTCTTGAGCGGCAGCGAGACGCCTCCGTCGACGGCGGAGGATCAGGTCAAGCTGACGGATGCAAGAAAGTCGGGGAAGGAGAGCAGGGCGGGTGCGGAGAAGCTGCTCCAGATGCAAATTGCTGGCCGCCTGTGTAAGGTTCCGGCCGAACAATTCGTGATGAACAGATGAGAGGAAGGAGATGATCACAAGAACAGTAGTAGAAGCCATGTTGTATTAATTGTATATTGTATTGTACGTACGTAGAAGCTAGCTAGAGACCTGGATTAGGAGCGCATATTTAACCTTTAGCACAAACGGTTCGTATACCCAAACATGAATGATATAGACGCTTCGTATAATGATCGAGAGACGTTAATTAGACGATCGAAACACGAAGCGTTCTGGCATCGAAACACGCGCGAAGCGTTCTGGCATGAAGCTTATCACAGACGGTTTTTTATAAAAAACCGTCTGTGATAATTTATTATCACAGACGGTTTTTAGTTAAAAACCGTCTGTGATAATGACTAAGGCATTTATTGCGCTGCTCAGACCGCATCGTCTTCATTTCGATCCAGATCTAGCCACTGCTGCGCACTTTTTCACTCGGGAGGAAGCTAGAGCGATTTCAGGCCAGTTAATTTGGTGGGAAGAGGCAAAGATTGAGCTTTGAATTAAGATTCAGACTTTCCTGGTTGCTGTAGATATGGTTAGTAATGAAATTTATTTATTTTTAATTGCATTAAAATTTAGGTGTAAGTGATCCATGAGTGGTTATTGAAGATGGTTAATTAATTTGCAAAATTGTTGGTTATATAATAGCTATTGTGTTTGTAATATGAATTGAGCTAGGAAATTAAGTCTCAATATAATAAATGTGGCCGGTATATATGTAGTTATAATTAGTTATTCTAGATTTTAATACTAAGTTGTTATATATGTACGTAACGTAGGACCGAAGTTGGATGTATGCCGCGAGCCGTGTGAGTGAAGAGTACATTAATGGCGTTTCTGCTTTTATAAGAGCCGCCGAGGAGGATATGTTGAATAAGGGGGTGGAATATATGTGCTGTCCATGCACTGACTGCGAGAATTTGAAGATGTTTAAAAACTGAGGGCAAATTGAAGCGCACTTGATTCGGAGGGGTTTCAAAAAGGATTATACGTGTTGGACCAGTCATGGCGAAGTGAATGATCATATGCCGCCGGATGACATCGCCGGTGAAGTGAATGATATGCCCCGGATGACATCGCATGTGAAGTGAATGACATGCCGCCGGCTGATGTCGATTGTGGCTCGGATTCGGATAGGTTGCACGATGATAATCTGGATCAGATGCTTCGCGATGTAGAAGAGAACTATGATGAGAGAGAGTATGTTAAATTCCGTGGCTTGATGGAGGACTCAGAGAAACCTTTGTACACGGGCTGCAAGTACACGAGGTTGTCGGGCGTGCTTGAACTGTTGAAATTGAAGGCAAGCAACGATTGGTCCGACAAGAGTTTCACGGCGCTGCTAGGTCTTTTAGCGGACATGCTTCCGGAGGGAAATGAGTTGCCTAAAACCACGTATAAAGCCAAGAAGGTTCTTTGTCCGTTGGGAATGGAAGTAGAAAGAATACATGCATGCCCGAACGACTGTATCCTCTACCGTAAAGAGTATGCAAACATGCATGTATGTCCGGTGTGCAACACATCCCGATACAAACGAAACAATCAATCATATGATGGCGAGGGAACAGAGGCGAAGAAAGGACCTCCTGCTAAGGTGGCATGGTATTTTCCTATAATTCCCCGTTTGAAAAGGTTTTATGCAAATCCAAAGGAGGCAAAACTGCTGCGTTGGCACTCGGAGGAGCGCAAGAAGGATGGAATGCTAAGACACCTTGCTGATTCCTCGCAGTGGAGAAACATCGATAGGAGTTTTGCAGAGTTCGGTGCAGAACCAAGGAATATAAGGTTTGGACTGAGTACAGATGGAATGAATCCATTCAGTAGCATGAGCAACCGACATAGCACATGGCCCGTGACTCTCTGCATCTATAACCTTCCTCCTTGGTTGTGTATGAAGCGAAAGTACATTTTGCTGTCGATACATATCCAAGGGCCAAAACAACCTGGGAATGATATCGATGTGTTCCTAGCACCGTTGGTGGAAGATCTAAAAGTACTGTGGAACGAAGGGGTACAGGTATGGGATGCATACAAACGAGAGAACTTCACTCTGCGCTCCTTATTGTTCTGCACCATAAATGATTATCCTGCCCTTGGTAACCTATCGGGCCATAGTATAAAAGGTGCCAAAGCTTGTACTCACTGTTTAGATGGTACCGAGAGTGTGTGGCTGAGACACTCACGCAAAACCGTCTACATGCGTCACCGCCGGTTCCTTCGGAGGGCTCACCCATACCGCAAGATGAAGAAACAATTTGACGGAGAGAAGGAAGACGGTTCAGCTCCAAGGCATTTAAGGGGACGCGAGGTTTATGATATGGTTAAGGATTTAGATGTTGTCCTCGGAAAGGGACGTAAATTGAGGGCTCATGAGAAGAACACCTGGAAGAAGAGATCAATATTTTGGGACTTACCTTATTGGGAGTACCTAGATGTTCGGCACTGCATCGACGTCATGCACGTAGAAAAGAATGTGTGCGACAGCTTGATTGGTCTCTTACTGAACATCCGTGATAAAACAAAGGACGGCGTCAACGCACGGCTTGACTTGGCTGATATGCACATCAGGCCTGAGTTAGCACCGACATGCACTGATAATGCACGAACGTACCTTCCCCCTGCGTGTTACACTCTGTCCAAGGCTGAGAAAACAGAACTGTGCCAGTGCTTGCATGGTGTCAAAGTTCCGTTTGGTTACTCCGGCAACGTGAAGAAACTTGTTTCGATGCAAGATTTGAAGTTAAATGGCATGAAGTCTCATGATTGTCATGTGCTGATGAGACAGATGCTCCCTATTGCAATTAGAAATATTTTGCCGATCAAAGTCCGAGAGACAATCATGAGGCTATGTTATTTCTTTAACACAATTGCTCAGAAGGTCATCGATCCCAAAGGACTAGATGCTCTGCAGGACGAGGTGGTGATGACTCTATGTCACCTTGAAATGTATTTCCCTCCTTCGTTTTTTGATATCATGGTCCATCTCATTGTTCACGTTGTGTGGGAGATAAAAATGTGCGGGCCCGTATTCCTACGTAGCATGCACCCATTTGAGAGGTTCATGGGAATTCTCAAGTCCTACGTACGGAATCGTTCTTGGCCGGAGGGCAGCATCGTCGAAGGTTATGCAAGCGAAGAGGTCATTGAGTTTTGTGTCGATTATATGGCTCAGATTCAGCTGATAGGTGTCCCTCAATCTCGTCATGAGGGGAGGCTGAAGGGTCTCGGAACTATCGGAAGGAAAGCAATCACTCCAGATATGGACATGTATACTCAAGCCCATTTCACGGTGTTGCAACACATGACTGAAGTGGCGCCTTATGTGGACCAGCACAAGGGTGTGCTTCGGCAACAGAATCCGGAGCGGCCGGATGTTTGGATCATGAGGCAACACAACCGTCGGTTCAACCAATGGTTGAAGGAGCAAATCGCTAGGAGCTCGCCGAGTGAGACGCTGACATGGTTGGCAAAAGGGCCGACATTTACAGTTGTGACATGGCAAGGATATGACATAAATGGGTACACATTCTATACGCAGTCTCAGGATGTCAAGAGCACTAACCAGAACAGCGGTGTCCGCATAGATGCATTCAGTACCGATGGGTCGTGAAACTTGTACTATGGCTTCATAGAAGAGATTTGGGAGCTCGACTATGTAGTTTTCAAGATCCCCTTATTTCGCTGCCGTTGGGTGCATCTCCCATAGGTGAAGGTTGACAAGTACGGTGTCACGACCGTGGACCTCCAACGTGTCGGGTACAAAGATGAACCATTCGTACTCGCCAATCAAGTTGTTCAAATTTTCTATGTAACCGACCCGGCAAATAAGAAACACCATGTAGTTCTTCATGGAAAAAGGAGAATTGTTGGAGTGGAGAATGTAGTGGACGAGGAGGAATACAATCAATTTGACGAGTTACCTCCTTTTCGAAATGGCATAAGGGTCGACGATGAACAACATGACGAAACTAGTTACGTACGCATTGATCATGACGAAGGGCTAATTTTTAAAGGAAATAAGCAAGTACAATAAGAATGTATATGTGAAAATGTGTGATGTAGTCAATTTTGAGATGTATATGTGAAAATGTGTGATGTAGTCAATTTTGAGATGTATATGTGAAAATGTATATGTGTGATGTATTTGAGAATGACAAAATGTATCAAGAAATACACTGTGCGAATGCAGCTGGTTGGTGTTGTATATGAATGCAGCTGTTTGGTAGTTGATATGAATGCAGCTGTGTAGTTATTGGTGTTGTCTTAATTGCAACAGCCGGCAAAGGCTTATCACAGACGGTTCTAAATTTAGAACCGTCTGTGATAACATATCACAGACGGTTCTAAGTTTAGAACCGTCTGTGATAGTAAACTATCACAGACGGTTTTTAACTCAAAATCGTCTGTGATATGTTATCACAGACGGTTCTAAGTTTAGAACCGTCTGTGATAATCTTCCTACATATACCCTCTCGCTAGGGTTTTCCGTGTGTGCTGCAGTTATTCGATTAGATCTAAATCCCGAGCCTGTCGTCGCCGCCGCCTCCCCGAGCCCTCGCCGGCTGCCTCCCCCAGCCCTCGCCGGCCGCCTCCCCGGACGAAGACGTCGCCGCAGCCTCCTCCTCCTCCGTCGCCGCCTCCCCGAGCCCGTCGCCTCCTCCTCCATCGCCGCCTCCCCGAGCCCGTCGCCTCGTCCTCCTCCGTCGCCGCCGCCTCCTCCTGTGTCGCCGCCTCCTCCTCCTCCGTCGCCGCCGCCTCCTCTTCCTGCGTCCCTAAGGTCACCAAAACCGTAAGGTCATCAAATCCCTCCCCGAGCTTCATGCTTACTGTTAGTGTTTAGGGTTGATGCTTGATGCTTCATACTGTTATGGTTAGTTGCTTAGTACATATTTAGGGTTGATGCTTCATGCTTACTGTTAGTGTTTAGGGTTGATGCTTGATGCTTCATACTGTTATGGTTAGTTGCTTAGTACATATTTAGGGTTGATGCTTCATGCTTACTGTTAGTGTTTAGGGTTGATGCTTGATGCTTGGTACATATTACATTGGTACATTGTTTATTGCAGTAGCTTTATTAGTTTGCTATTTGGTACATATTACATTGGTACATTGTTTACTGCAGTAGCTTAATTAGTTTGCTATTTGGTACATACTACATTGGTACATTGTTTACTGCAGTTGCTTAGTTTACATTGGTACATATTACATTGCTTGTTGTGTTAGTATATAGTATATAGTACATAGTATATAGTTTGAAATCATTTGGGTCCCCCTTCCCTCTACTCCTCTCCTCCCTTCTCCCCCTTCCCTCTACTCCTCTCCTGATCTCTTCCTAACATTGAGCATCATGTATCACTTTTCTTGCTTCCTCATCTTATCATGTGCAACCCTACAATTTGAGAGCACAAATTAACCAATCAAGGAAGAGTATATGATCAAAGGGCATGAAGCAAGTAACACATTCTAGTGTATCCGGATAAAGAAATCTTGCGATTATTGCAAAAGATACATTGACCATTTGGGTGGAAAGAAATACATTGTGTCGTCAGGCTCATGACTGCCAATTTGAAGCATAGCGTAGCATCCGAGGCACATCCAAGGCCTACAGCTGTGTCTTGAAGAATGCCAAGAGCTGGTCTTCAGATGTGGCATTCCTCAAACTATAAATTATGAATCTTATTCTCATAACCCATCTGAATACCAGCTCTTGGCATTCCTCAAGACACAGCAGCAGGCCTCGGATGTGCCTCGGATGCTATGCTATGCTTCGAATTGGCAGTCATGCGCCTGACGAAATAGTTGATCTTTCCACCCAAATGCTCCATGTATCTAGACAAAAAACAGCAAATGAAGCAAGTGACATACTATAGTGTTCCCGTTCAATGAACCGGATACACTAGTTTGTGTCATTTGCTTCATAGACCTTTGTTTAGGGACTTTGCTATTTGGTTTATAGTTTTAGCAACTAAAGTAGGTGCTAGGATAGGCACTTTGTTTAGAGACCTTGTAGTAATAGTATTACAAAATTCAAGGAAATTTTAGTACAGAAGTTCAAAAAAAACAAATTCCCAGATTCTTCGGTGAGCAGCCGATATAGCCGACTTCTTCGGTGAGCGACTATCCATCTGCTTCTTCCCACTCCTTCTCTTCATCTCTGATCTCTGGATCACGTACGCCAGTAGCGATGATTCAGTTAGATGAATCATCGCTACTGGCGTACGTGATCCGGAGACCAGAGATGAAGAAAAGGAGTGGGAAGAAGCAGATGCATAGTCGCTCACCGAAGAAGTCGGCTATGTCGGCTGCTCACCGAAGAATCTCGAATGTCTTTTTTTTGCACTTTTGTAATAAAATTGACTTGAATTTTGCGGGAAAAAGAAGGACTTGATACATTGGTACATTGGTAAGATAGGCACATCACCCCCTCTCTATGTCCATATCACCCCCTCCCTTCTCCCCCTCCCCTCTACTCCTCTCTTGTCTTGCAATTCAATATGATTACTTTCTCATCTTATCTTAATAGACCCACAAAATGAGCAACATGTCACCCGCGCATTCTTCAACATCATCGCCGGAGGCGTCCGCTCCAACATCAAGACGCCAAGGAAGAGGGCTATCAAAGAAGCCTGAGGGCCGACAGATCATCACAGCGGTGAATGCATCTGGGTCCCTATCCTTCCTCAAAAAGCAGTAAACGCATTCCGAACCATGGTCGGAGTAGTTGCACGAGAACGAATTGAGATCACATACAATTCGTGGAAGAACGTGCCTGACACTCGGAAACGTGAGCTGTGGACCGAAAATTTGGCATCGTTCGAGTTCCCAGAAGAACACCTGGACGCTGTGCAACAACAAACCTACAAAGCGGCGTGCAAAGCATGGAAGAACTTCAAGAGCACGCCTGTCAAGAAATACGTGGAGACGGACGAAACGCCTGTTCATAAATACCCATTCCTGGAACCACAATGGGAAGAGTTCAAGGCGATGAAAACGACCGAAGATTTCAAAAGTACAAGTGTGGCGCACAAGGCCCTCCAGGCAAAAAATACACACCCTCACAGACTTGGCACAGCTGGGTATGCGGGTAAAATCGCGCAGTGGATGAAGGAGGATGAGCTAGCAGCTGCACAGGACATCGCCCCGCCGTTTTCCAATATCCCGGACGACCGCGCTCGAAATTGGATTAGAGCAAGGTCATCTACAACGACATCAGGGGACATCACCTTTCGAAACCCTTCAGACCAGCAAGTGACCGAGCGCCTGGTAAGATATCGATCGAACTACGTAGCTTGTAATTACTCCACAACTTCGTACGAATTGAAATGACATGTCGTGCTCTTGCAGGAAGAGTTGTTTTTTCAATCTACCCTGGGATCATTCCAGGGAACAAGGGAGAATGATATGCTCTCCGTGGCCCTGGGAAACAAGGAGCACCCGGGCCGTACGAGAGGCCTTGGGCTTTACGTTCCTTGGAAACATGGTTTCCAAGATGACTCTGACATGTATCGGCGCAGGAAGAGAAACAAAGCCGAGCGTGACGCACAGCTACGAGAAGAGATCAAGGAATCTCTTAAAGAGGAGCTACTGGGTTCGATGGCTGATATAATCAGAGATGAAGTGCGAAAACAGACAGAAAGTCAGCAGGCCGCCACCGCCGCTCCTGTGCTAGCTAGCCCGCACAACCATCCGAGTAGCTGCGCGTCCAATCCGACGCAAACCCAGTCCAAATTTCCTGTGGACGACATCCTGGTAATAATTATTACCTCTCAAATGCTTGCTCCATTGGTAGGCCTATTCGAGTAGCTAATTTTGTATCGTTATGTAGGAGCCTACGACATACAGGCTCCAAGTGAGATATGGCTCCATTCCCTTGTACGCTGCTTGGGGCCAGGCATATTCGTCTGGTATCGGGGCCATGGTGCACGGTCAAGCTTTAGCGCCAGAATTCGCAAAAGTTAATGTGGATGGTGTGTATGCCAATTTTGAGGTGGTCCCGCTACCGAAGCCCCCCAACGACGAGATCGTGAATCTAGGACAGGCCATTGGAACATTCATCCAGTGGCCCAAAACCGACATCTCCCTGGAGGCTTCTTCACCGGTGGCAGGACCAGAAGTGCAGTGCGAACCACAGCAACTTGCACTGGTGCCATCTCCACATGGGCAGTGCGAACCACAGCTACCTGCACCGGTGCTATCTCCACGGGTGCTATTCTCGCCAGAGCAACTTGCACTAGTGCCATCTCCACACGGGCAGTGCGAACCACAGCTACCTGCACCGGTGCTATCTCCACGGGTGCTATTCTCGCCAGAGCAACTTGCATCGTCTATACCATTACAGTCGACTAGCATAAAGTCGACCCACAATCGAGGCAGTGGCCAGGGCAAATCAAAGACGAAGGATGATGACGATTTCCCGTCCATGCCATTGGCCCGCAAATTCGTGCTAGCTCAGCCGATGGTAGTCCAGGAAGAGCTCCAAAAACTAGGACTTCATTGCCAAAGATTCCACCTTTGGTATATGGAAGAGTCCAATAAGCCAGAGGCAGAACGGTGCTCAGGTATAATTGTCAAATTCAAGCCGGAACATTTCTTGCACGAAGTTCAGGACTGTGTCTTCGCGGTGACCTTTGATGATATATTTGAACTTTTCACGCTCAACGCTCTCGACGCCTCACTCGTTCGATGCTGGACGCTGTAAGTCTGTACAATCACAGTCTCTGTTCACGTAATACCGATATATGTCACAATTTGTTGCTTTCCTATGTTATATATAGATTCATGCTGATCGAAGCTAGATCATCGAAATCACAAATTGGTTTCCTGGACCCACGCTTGGTCGCCATTGATACCATCATCGAGAATGCATCCTTCGTCGAGGACTATATTACAAAAGCACTGCTGGCTCACCAAAATAAGGAATTTGTTCTTATGCCATACAATGAGAAATTCCATTGGATTTTAATTGTAATTATACCAAAATGGAACAAGGCTATATACCTTGATTCTCTAAGTAAGAACAAATCCAAGTACACAGCTATCGCCCGAATACTCGATAGGTACGTACATTGTACATTGTACTCTTTCTTTCCTTCCGAATAACTAATCTAACTTTTTCGAATAACGAAGGTCGTTCGCCACATACGTTCAACAAACACGTGACTCGACGACAGGGGCCAAGGCCTTGAAACATGATCGCAAGTTTCGGGTATTCGCTAGCTACACATTAATTAATCATATACAACACATAGTAGTAATGCCACTTGATTTAACACATTATATTTTTTGCAGTGCCACCAGTAGGAGCCGGGCAACACGTGTGGATACTACGTGTGCCACCATATGAGACTACTCCTCGATTCCACCAAGATCACTAATTCTAAGGTTTGTCAATCTTCCCACATTTATTTCATACATGTCAGTTTTATATATGCGCGCGTTGATATTCCTATCGACAGGCTGCGTCCATCTCTACATCTGCATTGACACAGCAGGATTTTGCAAAAATTCGAGGAGAGCTCATTTGGTTTTTGTGGTCAAAAGTCGTAAGATCAGATAGAGAGTTCCACTGCCCAGAATGATTTTTTATTGTAATTCTAAGTGCAAATACAGTGTAGATCTTTTACAATTGTGTATTTGTTAATGGATATTTTATTTCAACTCAATGAATTGATTTGCGAAATGGATGCTTTATGTTTGTGAAATGAAGTGCGTTGTCAATTGGATGTTTTATGTCTGTGAAATGAATTGAGATGTGAAATGTATCTGAAATGAAATGAGATGTGTGAATTGTATATGTTTATGTCTGTGATTATCTGCTTGTTTCAGAGGGCATGGCTAGCATTTCCTGAGGCTAGCTATAAACAGAAATAGATTCTGCTGGGGGGAGGAGTATCACAGACGGTTTTTCATTAAAAACCGTCTGTGATTATGCGATATCACAGACGATTTTTCATTAAAAACCGTCTGTGATTATCCGATATCACAGACGGTTTTTAGTACAAAACCGTCTGTGATATCGGATAATCACAGACGGGTTTTAATGAAAAACCGTCTGTGATATCGCATAATCACAGACGGTTCAAAAACCGTCTGTGATAACTTGGATTATCACTGACCCATAATTTCAGACGGTTCAGAAAACCGTCTGTGATGACGTTTCTGAACCGTCTGTAATGTGGATTTCTGTAGTAGTGTTATCATGTGTTCGCATACATTATTTCATGCTTATTATGCCGCACACAACCTTTTAATGCATTTTTATTGAAAATATCGCTTCATCAATTCATTTAAAGTAGATGGATCATGTAGAAAAAAAAGGAATGTTGTTTACATATTTGTCTGATTATCTCATTTCTAAAATTAATTGAGCGCAAACTGAGCTAAAATACATGCATGCCACATTATGGGCTCGATGTAAAACCAATACTGAATTGCGTTTTCATTTCATTTTTTAGAGTACTTTAATTTAGTATAAGCACTATATATTTTAAACCAATTCTTCATCCAAGCTAAAAAAGAATAAAAACGAAAAACATTCCATACATGTACTAAATTAACGTATAAATATATAGTTTCACATTATGCCTATTTTAACGTACCTGCATGTCACTCTTAGTGAGGTTACACATCGTAATGAATGCCATATTCCCGCATGCATGTGTCCAAACTAATAATTCTTGCTAGAGTTGAAAACTGATCAAATACGAATCGAATTAATAGTGGTTATGCCACATTCGTATTCATGCCTTAAACGAATATGAATTCAATGTTGTAGTGAATATGAATGGGAATTGGATACTTACTCTCAATTTGGACGAATTCAAATTTCCTAAAATATAATGGAGTTTTGCACGAGAAGTTCAAACTCAAAGCATCTACGAATAGCGTTCCAATATATGGAATTATATGTCAAACCCCCACAAGCAACACGGTAACACAACATACACAAAAATGTTAGTAGGCTAGATGATGATATATAGAAATAAAACATTTAGATGCGGATATTATCCATGTTCAACCTCATTTTCTCATATCACATGCGAATTGGTATCACACAAAAAAATATACGAATTCATATTCTTTTATAATATGTTGCTATTTTTCTTATGACATTTAGTGCCATCCAGATACGGATGTCGCATAAAACGGACTATCCAGATTCGTTTTACACCCCTAATTTCTTACGCTCCGAGAAACACACGCGTTTAAGACCTTGTATTTTTACATTAGCATTTAGGTCCACATCCCTCTATTCATCGTATTCAAGTGATATATAAAATTGTGAATCTGCTAATTTACTGTGTCGGACCACGGAGTGATGACTCTAGATCCTCTGTATAAATCATAGTAGTTCAGGATCAGCTAGTGCATACAGCGGTAACAATGATACATATCAAGCACAATGATAAACTTTATTAAATAAAAGATTACAGCTTTATGACCAAAGTTTGCATCAATGCTCATTAGCAACAATAGTAAAGAAAATAACAGCAGAAATAAATAAACAATGGCGAAGCCCAAAAGCCTGCCCACATGTAGACGATAGTAAGACGTGGCCTACTCATCCTAGTCCTCACCGTAGTCGAAGCAGTCCTCCTCTGAGTAGAGATAGCAATGGTGAGTACAAAGTTGTACTCCACAAATTACACAGAAAATACAATAATAATGTAAGGCTAACAAAGAAAGGCATATATGGTTATTTAAGCATAAAGCAATATTTAAGGAAATACAATAAGTAGATATGAAATTATAGAATTTTAATATAATAAGTAAAAAAGGTAATTTAAACAAAATAATATCATTGGCACAGGAATCAACCTGACACCAATCTAACCATAGGCTTCTCACTTGAACCATCTTTCTCCAAAAAGATTCCTCATTTTCGTCTAAAACTATTTTATGAAAAACAAAGTCTAATCTATGAAAAACTTTACTCAACATGCTCGTGATCATTGGCACGCTATCCAAAATAGTTCATATACTCTGCCGAGATTGTACAACTTTACCCATAAGATATGATTAACTCATGTTGTCGGCCACTAAACGCTTTATTAGACGTGTGACTGAGTAATCATAACAAGGCCTTTACAAAGTAAAGCTGTCAACTTAGCCACGCCTCCACTAAGGTTCACCCCAGTACAAAATCCACTAGATCAGGGCCCACTATTGTGCCATGTGAGATTTCCCATGGCCTACGCCATACTCACATTTAGCCTACAGCGAGACTCGGGTTGGGACCTGCTAATTAGTTAGTCAGGACTATTCCATACCAGCCTTATGGTAGTACGATAGGACATTATAGTAGTAGCTCATAGACCGGTTCTTAATTGACTTAGGCACTTCCCCATACCCCTTGTGCCTAGCACCCACGTTGAGCCACCGAGCAACAACGTATACTTGCAAGCACCCACTACCTAACCATTTGCCTAAAATCTAAACCAAGTTTTATATTTTATTTTAAAATATTCTATAGACTTTCTTGACTCACCGAAGTCAAGAATACATTTTAAATGCTTATCATTTCATGTGAGAAGGTTATCACAAGCCCAAAGTTATATCTATGCATGTCTAATCATTTGTTACAAAATTCTTTAGCCATACTACAGTACTAACTAGAGTTTCATTCTGGGGTGATAGGGAGTAGGAATTTGCAATGTCAAAGGTTTCATAACAGCTGGGTATTAACTAAAGTAAAACAGAAAATGAAATACTGTGAATAAAATTAAGCGATGCAATATAATTTAAAACAAGGTAATTTTATTTATAATCTGGGATCAAAATGGTCAAGGTGTGTGACTTACCTTGCACTACTGACTAGTGTGAATCATCGTAGAAGTATTCTTCTGAATTGTCGCAGTTTATACGTGAAAAAATAACCCACCAAACTTAAATAAAATCAAATAAACTCCAAAAACTTGAAAACATTACACATTTGAATAGATCATAATTTTAGATGAAATTAGAAATTTGAATGGGTTCAATCGGAGCTAGAATGAAGGTGAATGGGCTCCTAGAAGTTTAAATTCTAAAGAAATAGGATAAAACGAATTTTTTAAATTATTTTTCCAAAGGAAAAAACATTTATGATGTCAACATTGATTTTATATTTTTTACCTCATTAAGTTTCTAAAGAAAAATCTAATTTATGACGTCATGCTGATGTCAGTCCTTATTTTTAGATTTGCGGCCAATTTATTTTCCTAAAGGAAAAGCTATCCAAGGGACTGACATGTGGGCTGGATCTTCATGGATTGGGTCCATCGACTAGGGAGGAGGCTATGGTGGTGTGCGGGGTGATGTGGACGGCTGAGGCTGGCATGGCGCCCGCATGGCCTGCCACATTGGCTTAGGCGCTGACGTGGCTTGCCGGCCCATGGTGTTGTGTGGCTCCCAATGGTCGCTGACACTCTGACGCATGGCAGCGGCCGGTGAGCGGGCCGTGAGAGAGAGGAGAGTGAGGGAAGTAGTTTTTATCTTTATGCATGGCTCGGGGATGCATGGAGGCATCCAACAGCGAGGTTTGGACCACCGTTGAGGGGGAGGGTTCCGGCGGCGCTGCTCGATGGTGAAGTGGTGGGGAAGGTCAGCAGCGGCGAATGGAAGCCCTTGGTTGTGATGGAGGGGTGCGAAGGGGCTTGGGTTGGTGGTTATTTCTCGCCGGAGTTCGAGAAGGCTAGTGCGCAACATAGGCGATGAACATACACTAATACAAAAAGACATATATTAGACACCTTATCATAGACGGTTACCAAAACCGTCAATGTTAAATACAATCATAGATGGTTTAGGTTTAGAGACCGTCTGTATTGCTGTCAGTGCTAACCGTCTGTGAAGAGATAATATCATAGACGGTTCATAGTGAACACCGTTTATGAAGTATCACAGATGGTTCTTACTAAGAACTGTCTATGATATTGCCAAATATCATAGATGGGTTTTTATTTAAACCGTGTGTAATACTTCATAGATAGTTTGTATTATAAACCATCTGTGATAATAAAGTTATCATATATGGTTTGTATTAAAAACCGTCTGTGATATGTTTCCCAGCTTGCAATCCCCTAAAATTTCATAATCTCCCACCTGAGTCCGTTCCGAGACACCTTTAGTAAAACGGGCATAACTTTTGTATAATATGTCCATTTGTGATGTTCTTGTATTCATTGGAAAGCTAATGATGATCCCGATCCCAAACAATCACTCACTTGTGCTGGTTGCCTTCTATGGTCCCCCAAAATTGGCAATGTTTAGCATCAAATTTGCGTTGCAAGTTTTCAGTTTCTGTTTTCGCCAAAATTTTCAATCTTCCCTTCAGAATTTGGGGTTTGCCTCAATTGCAAAGTTGTAGATCTCATCGAAACCTTTAGAATGAGCATATGTAAGATAAAGAACTTTGCTATTTCCTCTTTTGACACTAGCTATTTACATTGCATCGATATGTATATTGTCTTTGATAATTATGTATCACAGACAGTTTGTTGTTCAAACCGTCTATGCTAGTTATGTTTCACAGACAATTTATGGTTCAAACCATCTGTGATAATTATGTTTCACAGTCAGTTTGTGGTTCAAACCGTCTGTGATAATTATGTCTCTGACCACTGGGCTTGTCGATCCACCCTAACCCAATCCCAGTCAATAGAACCCCACCAACCCCCACCCAACGGATCGTAGCCACCTCTCCATCCCCATGCCAAAATTTTTCCAACTGCCACCTCTCCCTCACCTATAAATATTCACCCGAACCCATCCCCTACCTACTGCATGTGCTCAAAATCACTCCAGCCTCCTCACCATCCTCCTCCTCGATCCCGACCCCAATGGCCCTTATGAATTAGATGGCACGTAAATCTTCAGGCAACAAGGCACCACGAAAGTAGCTAGCTACAAAGATGGCGCTCAAGTCGACGCCTGCGACAATGGGCGTCAAGGACATTCAGCTCACACGCTGCTAGGATCTCTGCTTCTTCTATGTTCTTGCTATGTTTAAGAGTTGGGTTCGTAGGATTAGAAGATGTGTTCTTGCATGTTTAAGAGTTGGGTTTAGGATTAGGAGATATGTTCTTGCCATGTTCTTTCTGTGTTAGATGGGTAACCTGCTCGTTATCTTGTGATATTGTAATGGTGGATTCTAATCTTAATGAAAATAGAATGTGCTACTATGTTTGCTGCTGTATTTGCTTGTTTAGGGCAAAGCTAACATTTCCTGAGTCTAGCCAAGAAATAGAAAAAATTTTAGGTATAGAATGAACTATCGTAGACGGTTTTGTGGTATAAACTATCTCTGAAGGACTATCACAAATGGCTCGAACTAAAAACCGTTTGTGCTACTTGCACATCACAAATGGTTCTAGCTACCAACTATCTGTGATGGACAAGTATCACATACAGTTCTAGCTACCAATCGCCTGTGATACTCACCCATCACAGATGGTTAGTAGCTAGAATCATTTGTGATGTACGAGTATCACACATGGTTTTTGGTTAGAGCCGTCTGTGATAATATCATTCACAGACGGTTCTTAATACGAACTGTCTGTGTTGTGGCTTATCACAGATGGTTCAAAAACCATCTGTGATGACATGATTTATTACTAACCCATAAACTCAAATGGCTCATGAAACCATCTGTGATGATATTTTTGAACTATCTATGATGACCTATTATGTAGTAAGGGGAACTCGGGAGGGGGATTTGGAGGTTTGGAGAGGTAGTGCGGAGTAGGGCAGAGCCGATGGAGGTATTTTATAGGGAAAGGGAGGGGAGGAGCAGTGAGTAATCATTGCCCAATGAAGGCGGTGGCAGGCGGTGGCTATTGCTAGGAGATAAGGATGGGCAGGGCGAAGAAAGAGGAGGTGGGCATGGGGAAGATGGGAGGTGGTGCGGAGCGTGTGGGAGAAGAAGCGGTAGAGGCGGTCATGAGCAGGAAGGGTAGCAGCGATTGCGGGATTAGAACGGCCATGGTGGCACAGCCAGAGAGATGAAAGGTGTGGGGATGGCGCGAGGAAGAAGTTAGGAGGGGGAAGAGAGGGGCTGACGGGTTGGCCCAGGCCACCGATGGAGGGCATGTGGCGGCTCAGTGAATCCGGGCCCTCGCGTGAGGAAAGAGAGAGAGAGGGAGAGAGACAGAGAGTGGTAGGGATAGGCCGGTGCGGGCGAGGATGAATCTGGGCCATCCACGCATTGTCCCACGAGAGAGGGTGGATGTTTAAATTTTTAATTTCGCTTTGATTTTTTAGAAACTCTGAAAACAATTAAAAGGCCTAGAAATCAGCAAAAAGCTCCAAATAAATCTCAGAACATTTCTAAAAGTTCTAGAAATTACAAGGAACTCAATATAAATAAAATAAACTTAATTTGACCACAATTACATATTAGTTTTATTAGTCTTTACTCTTGGCCAAATTAAAAGAGGGAATAAATTTGAAAATTCCAATAAATTCCAAATAAAATTTGGGATGTCACAAACCTACCCTCCTTCAGAAAATCTTGACCTCAAGATTTGGATAGGCTAGCAAAAGAGATGGGGATGGTTGGCTTTCATATCGTCCTCTCTTTCCAAGGTGGCTTCATCCTCTGAATTGTTGCTCATTGCACTTTGCAGAAATGAATGGTCTTCCTTCTGGTCTGACATTCTGCCGTCTCAAGGATTTTGATTGGATGATCTCTGTAAGTGAAGTCTTCTTGAAGATCAAGAGTCTTAAGTGCTCCTGCTCTGTAGGTACTCAAACACACTTCTTTAATTGGGACACATGGAAGACGTCGTGTACTCTAGTCATGGTTGGTGGCAACTTCAACTAGTACTCGACCCATGAACCTCGGTGCAAGTTTACCCTTAATTTGGAACCTCTTGACTCCTCTAAGAGGGGACACCCTAAGGTAAACAAAGTCACCCACTTCAAAAGTCAGGTCTTGATGGTGATTGTCATTATATCTCTTTTGTTGTGACAAGGCTATCTTTATTTTGTCCTTGATCTTCCTAACCTTCTCTTTAGCATCTTAGAGTAGATTGGGTCTAGGGTCTTGAGATTCCTCTGGTCAGTCCCACAACAGTGATGTTCTACACTTTCTTCCGTAAAGGGCTTCAAAGGTGCCATCTAGAGACTAGCTTGATAGCTGTTGTTTATAGGAGAACTCAACATAGGATAGGGCATGATCTCAACTTTCCCCAAAGTTCAATGCACAAGCTCTCAACATGTCCTCTAGCACTTGGTTGACTCACTCAGTTCGACCATCGGTTTAAGGGTGGTAAGAAGTGCTGAGATTGAGCTTACTCCCTAACTCTTCATGAAGCTTCTACCAGAACCGAGAGGTAAATTGGCTTTTTCGATCTAACACAATTTTCTTGGGGACTCCATGAAGACACACAATCCTAGACATGTATAGCTTTGCTAACTTGCCTCCAGAATAGGTAGTCTTAACTAGTATGAAGTAAGCTACCTTGGTGAAGTGATCTATTACCAGTCATATGGAATCATACTGAGTCCTAGCGCTACAAGATGACCCCCCCCCTTTTGCAACGCATATATGCGTTGCTAAAAGTCCATATATGCGTTGGTGGGGTCTATACCAACGCATTTATTATGCGTTGCCAGAAGTGGCGTTGCTAGGGTTTGTTGCAACATTTATATATGCGTTGGTAACACCTACAAATAACCGTTGCAAAGTTGCAACGGATATTAATGGGCTATGGCAATGCTTATATGTGTTTCTACCAATCGCGGACGAATGACTTCTATAGTTCGTAGCAACATATAGATTTGGATTGCTGCAACGCCTATATGCGTAGCTAGAATAAACCATCAATAAACAATATTGGAAATTATTTCAATTTGGAGCCAAATAAAGAGATAATGCATATGCAATTTAATTGAGAAATTAGAGACCATCTCACACATGATAAATAACAACAGTAAGCCATATATTAAAAGCAATTTTTGCATTACAATAAGTACCATCCACGTAATCCATGGAATAATGTTTTTGTTCAGAACACATGTTCATATGGGAATAAAATATAAAACACAAAGTAGTCCTATAGAATGCCACCAGCCGTCCAGCCCTCCATTCTCATATTCAGTCTATCTCATCCATTTATCTTCTCGATCTACAATGAAAATTGGAGTATGTTAATGCGACATTTAGGATTAAAAAAATTTTATGGGGCAACAGGATAACACCATACAAAAGTTGAAGGCCACGCTATAGAAGCTCCAGATACATCTCCAATAACCTTGTAATTCTTGTATGGTCGTACCAATGGTTCATCTTGTGTCAATGGAATACTAATACGCACCATCCAAAATTCTTTGCCTAGCTGAACACCCTCAATTTTCTGTGTTGGATCACAACTTACTACTGTACCAAAGGCACATCCTTATTTTGATTTTTCATGCTCTTTAAGAATACTTTTGTGCCAACCTAGTTCACATATAAAAGTGTGTGAATAAATAAGTACACAATGGAAACATAGTACAAACATTAATTAGACACTCATACCGTCACTGAATTGTCAGCCGGCGAATTTGTAGTACCACGCTGATATTTATGCAAAATTATATTACGTGGAATATTAGTTTGTAGTTAAATGAATTGTTAGGAAATAGGAAATAGAAATTCTTTTTGGAAGATGTGTCTTATACACTAGCAAGTACAGCTGCACTAGCTCCTATTGACATCTTCTTATTCTGGAGCAGATAAAAAGTCACTGCAGGTTAGCTAATAATTTGAAATTTGCATGTAACATTAATATATTGCTAAGAGATTATTTACCTGGTAATAAGATGCTTCATGATTTGAGCAATTGGAAGATGTTTCCTGGTCCACAACCTGTAATATATGCTAGTTTGATTACAACACTTTGGTCATCAATTTGATAAACTTCATAACAAAAGAAATGACACTGATCACCTTGGCTGTAGTATACTTGTTTTTGTCCAATCTTATATCATTTTGGTTTGATTTGGCCTATAATAAAATCCTAAATAGTAGTCAATTTGTGCAAAGTGTATGGGTTGCTAGAAATAAGTATATGAATTAACCTTATGTGCAGCAGAAACTCTATTAGCTTGTAGTAATTTTTCATGACGGGCATTAGCTTCCTTGCTCTTCAGTTAGATGCAACAAACAATCACAATAGGTGACTTTTAGTACTATACAATGGTAACAAAATAAAATTGAATTATTGAACCATAAATCTAGTATAAATGAATTTGCATGTTATATAATGTCAAGATGTACTAAAATCTCTTTGTTCTAGCATGACACACAAGTCAGGAGATTTAAAAGCAATAGATGTAGCATTGGTATCTACAAATAATACAAACATAATGAATTGCTTTTCATCCATGTTAAGTTATGTGCACTAACCTTATCTTCAGTAGAATAATATTTGTAGTGTGGCTGCTCGGCATTAGTAGTTTGCTCCCTCTGTAATGGAAAAGAATAACTAAATATTTTTGACACAAATCTGGTTTGAAAATCATGCCCATTCAATCATACCGTTACACAATTCAATTGATCAACCATGCTAAATTCTTCACTTCGAGGGTCACTATATACTCGCTATTGATAGACAAAAGATAATGCATTAGAATTAGATATTCAAAAAATAATTTTACAGAAAAGATTATGTTTTGTTAATGCTCCATAGAGATACATACTTTTTGTTTCGAATTTGGCAGATCAGTGGAAAAGCCATCTTTAAGTGTAGACAATGGATCATCTAAACATTCCTGTGACAAGAAATCAAAATTTTAGTACAGAAAATGCTTACTGTAGAAGTTCTGTAAATTTACCTGTTGGATTTGTCTTTGTTCCAAGATTCTTGTCTTCTGTTGCAATTCTAGTATTGTAGCATCTTGATTCTGGACATGACGTCCAAACTTTTCCATTTGAAGTCTTAGAGATACAACATCTTCACTCGATTTGTCATCCAACGAAGTTATATTTATATTCTTAAGGCGCTTTGAAGTTGACAGGTCGAAAACTTGATTAGGATTTGGAACAAGTCCCAAGCCATGTACATGACCAGGCTTCTCTTCTCCTAGTATTCTATTTAGTGCATCTCCTCTCCATGCAACCTTTCCTTGACTAGTGTCTGCTAAATCTGGTTGCTGCACTATGAGTTTCTTCAAATCACCCTGTACATAGCCATAATATGAATTAAATAAATTTGTAAAGGTAGTAAAATAAAAAAACAAAGTTGAGCATTCATAATTAAATTACCACATGTGCATTTGTGTCCTTCTCGCTTTTAGTCTGGTGTGTATGAATATACAAAACATCCCTGTGAGGGTATTTCTTTTCAGGATCTTTTTCCTTCTGTTGAATATGAAAATTAATATCAAGGACATGATAATCATTGTATCACATATATGGATGCAGCAAGAGGTGTACACACAATTAGAGTGGTAAAAATATTACCCACTCCTCTCTGTTTCGAGCAAAACTCTTTGTTCCAGCTGTATGGATTGACTTCTTCTTTGTACAGTTTATCCTATTTGTCTCGCTTATATCCTATCCCAAAATAACGAAACAAAGAAAAGCATTTAAGTTATGCAAAAATTTTGGAAAATTTAGTATGCATGAGAACCACATAAATCCAAAAATACGTAGCTACCTGTGCTTTCTGGGTCATCCAGGAGGAAATATCATCTCCATTTTGCACAATGTAACTCTAATCGATTGTTCCAAACGGTCAAGCTCATCAACACGCAACACTTTTGAACATATTCCTCGAAAGTAAGCAGACAACTCAAATATTACAGCTGTGATATCATCTGGAAGAATACCCCTCAAAGCAATAGGCATGAGTTGCTGCATAAGGACATGACAGTCATGTGTTTTGAGACCAACAATTTTTCCTTCAGTGCAATTTACAGATTTTGATATATTTCCAGAATAGCCATCAGGGACTTTTATGTCTCAAAGAACTTTGCAGAATAATTGTCTCTCACTTTTAGACATAGCAAATCTTGCAGGTGGCAAGTAAAACTTGCCTGAAGGTCTTTCTTGCGGGTGGAGGTCCTCTCTAATGTTCATCTCTTTGAGATCCTGACGAGCTTTGAGATTATCCTTTGACTTTCCATCTAAACCAGATAGTGTGCCATAACAATTTTCAAATACATTCTTCTCTATATGCATGACATCGAGATTGTATCGAAGAATATTATGGTCCCAATAAGGTAATGTGAAAAGACTACTTACTGACTTATAAGTTTTGGACTTACTGAAATCACCAAGTGCGGTGATTTCGTCAAAAATCAGGCGCTCATAATATGTTAGAGGCTCTGGTCCAAGGTCTGTTGTTCCATCAAATGAATTTCCATCTAAACGATAATGATGATCAAAAGGAAGAAATCGACGATGACCCATAAAACAAGATTTACCACCATGCTTTAGACGTTTCGACCACGCATTTTCACCACAGGGTGGGCATGCAAATTCCCCATGAACCATATGAGAAGTAAGCATTCCCAAGCCTGGTAGGTCACTTATGGTCATTAGCACAGCTCCTCGCAAATTAAAGGTTTCATTTCTTGCTGCGTCATATGTAGACATGCCATTCTGAAATAAATCTTTTAGGTCCTCTATAAGTGGTTGAAGGAACACATGAAGTCGATCTCCAAGACTTTTAGGACCAGGAATTATTAATGACAACATCAAATAATGTTCTTTCATGCAAAACCATGGAGGTAGGTTATATATTACTAAAACAACTGGCCAACAACTGTACTTAGAACTCAACATTCCATACGGATTAAACCCATCGGTAGCCAAGCCAAACTGAATATTACGAGAATCTGATGCAATGCATGGAAACTTTTCATTAAATGTCTCCCATACTCGAGAATCAGCTGGATGTCGTAGCACAGCATCCTTGATGCGCTCTTCATCGTGCCATCTTAGGAGAGATGCTGTTTCTTTGCACATAAACAGTCTTTTCAACCTCTCTTTAATAGGAAAGTATCGTAATACTTTATTGGGGCTTGCTTTCCTTCTTTCATTCTTTGTTAGTTTTGTTTCAGGTTCCTTACCTTTCCACCTAGAAGCCTTACAGGTTGAGCAAAAATCATCATCTGCCTTGTCTTTCCAAAATAGCTGACAGTTATTTGGACAAGCATGAATATTTTCATATCCCAGACCAAATTTTGAAATAATTTTCTAGCCTCATAAAAGTTTTTTGGCAATTCCTTTCCGTTTGGAATAGCCATATGCAGAATATCAAGCAGATCACCAAGTGATTTATCTGACCATTTGTTCATAGATTTTATATTAAACAAAAGCACAAGAAAAGTTAGTAGTGATAATTCACATCCTGTCCATAAAGGCTTCTTTGAATCTTCAATCAATTTATAAAACTCTTGTGCTTCTAAATTTGGTCCATTGATAGGTGGATTCTGAAATTCCATGGCATCAGTCATAGGTATGTCATCATACATATGCTCAAATGCATCATGAATCAATTGCTGCATGTTGGCATGCCTTTCTTCATTCTGAGATTGTGGTTGCTGATCAACATTGTGCTGCACTGAACTATCAGCGTGAAAATCCCATTCTTCATAATTCTCAAGTATCCCATTGCATATCAAATGTCCATAGATCTCATCCCTTGATAATAGAGTAGTATGCACGCATGTATGACATGGACAGTATATCTTGGCATCATGTGCCTTATCTTTAAATGCAAATTCAACAAATCCTTCTACACCAGCTAAGTACCGACTGGAATCTTTAGGATAGCGCAAAAGAAACTTGATGATATTCAAATCCATTGTGAAACTATAAAAAGGATATTGTTAATTCTGCTATAAATAAATAGCAACATAGGTTCTTTTTTTTTGGTTATCAGAAAGATTGCATAAGAACATTATTATGACTATTTAGATGTCTTCTAGTTTTAAGTACAAGGTTGAAGCCTAAAGATAAATACCCTAATAAACACAAACATGACAAGCACCCAACTAAGTAAGTAGAATGGAATTCAAGAGAAGGGGTCACTAGCTAGGACTGACTCTAATAAACACAAACATGACGAGATAAAATGGGGCTCTAATAAGCTCATAAACAGGACAAATCAGAACATGCTATTTTACATAGACCTAAACATTTTCAGTGCCGGCACAATCTGCCAACCGATCATTGTGGTAGAAATCCTCACCCAAGGGTATCAATAAACGTGTTCGACAGCACTCACAGCAGGTCAGCAGGACGATAGCAACGAAATCCTCATACCAGTAGACTACAACTACATAGAATAAGCTGAGTTTTTCTATGGTGATTGCAAACAGCCAGATCCAGTCATCCAGAAAGTAGGGCATATTGCTACCAATAATCATAAATAGCAAATTAGCAATCACTTTCTTTCAGGGAGTCATCTCATTAGGCATTACCTTGGAGGGCGACGATGCGGTCTTGGGGACGGGCCGATGGCCGACGGGAGGCAGAGCGGATGGCGATTCGGTGAAGCTCCTCGCTCGTCGGAGACCGCAACGCCGGGGCAACAAAGGCGGCGGGTGGCGGCGGACTCAGGAGGACTGGGACGACCTGCTCGCCGTGCGGGGCTAGGGCCCGGCTGCTTGGGGGCGTCGCGGCGGTCGCGGTCTTGTGGACGAGCTCCTCCCCTCCCACAGTCCTGCGTCTTGGGCGATTGGCGACCGCGACGGCGCAACGCCGCGTCGCCTCAATCCTTCGCTAATCGCTAGGGTTTCCCGACTCGAGCGACGTCAGGCATCGTCAAGAAGCGGAGAACACTAGTCGAGAGAATGGAAGGGAGTGCTGAGCAGGCTACGGGTGACAACTCGCCTCACCTCTCGGGACAGCGGGCCAGGGGCACAAAATAATAATAATTAAATTAGTGAGGCAAAATAACACAACAAACAGCGCATCTCTGTTGGTTAGTGTGGGAAGGGGGTTTGCAAGAGGTCCTGTTTTCGAGCCTTAGGGAACTTTCTTTTTTGTTGCGCGTATTTAGCAATTGGTGGCTGCAGATACGGAGCCTGGGCCCTGGAGCAGGGGACAAAAAAAGCTAAGTAGACACGGCTGGTGGAGAAGAAAAGAAAAAAAGTTAAGGTAGAAGACATCCTGGTGCAGTGGCGCACGAAAACAATGCTGAAGACACGGATGATGCGCATTCCAACGCTTGGCATATGTTGCTGCTCTGTTGCTTGCAACGACTACATCATGTGTTGCTAGGTATCCGTTGTTGAACGAGGGTTCGTCTAGTAGTGTGGGAAGTCCGATGATGAAGTCAATGCCAAGTCCTGGCAAAGGTGCAAAAGTCTAACAAGTGTCACAGGCATCAATATATCCAACAATTTCTCACTTCATGCTAACCCATCAATACCTTTCCCTAAGGTCCTAATACATCTTGATATGACCTAGGTGGATAGAGTAGGGTGCGTCCTAGGCTTCTCATAGAATCATATTCTTGATCTCTCTATTATTAGGCACACGGATATGATTCTTTAACCAGACAATTCCATGTTCATCCTCACTGAAACCAGTGGCTTTTCCTCTTCCCATGTTCTTTTTTATTTTTTGGATATCCTCATCTACCTTCTGAGCTTCTTTGATCTGATCAGGCAAAGTGGGCTGAATTTCTAGGGTCAAAAGGATACATTGGTCCACTGGATTCAAGCTAAGACAAGCAACTCCCTCTTGAAGTTGTGCCTAAACCTCTTCTGCCAAGTTGTAGTTCGCGTATGACCTTCTGCTCAACGCATTTGGTACAACATTGGCCTTGCCTGGATGGCAATAAATCCCAAGGTTATAATCCTTGATCAGCTCTAACCATCTTCGCTACCTTAGGTTGAGCTCTACCCGAGTGAATAAGTACTACAAGTTCTTATGATCCATGTAAACTTCACAATGGTTACCAATAAGATAATGTCACCAGATTTTCAAAGGATGAACCACTGTGGCTAACTCCAAGTCATGAATGGGATAATTGCACTCATGAGGTCTCAACCGATGTGATGTATAGGCTCCCACTTTTTCTTCTTGCATCAGAACACAACTAAGTTCTTGCCAGGAGGCATCACAGAATACCTCAAAATGCTTACGGATATCCAGCAATACAAGCATTGGGGTGGACACTAGCTTCTTCTTGAGGGTCTGGAAACTCCTCAGAAGCCTTTGCCCATTCAAACTTC
The DNA here is from genome assembly GCA_017311315.1 of Dendrocalamus latiflorus. Taxonomy (NCBI): domain Eukaryota; kingdom Viridiplantae; phylum Streptophyta; class Magnoliopsida; order Poales; family Poaceae; genus Dendrocalamus; species Dendrocalamus latiflorus. Next base: position 17,775,105 of record CM029667.1, read on the forward strand.
TTTTTCTTCTTCAGAAGTTAAGTCATGGGTTTGGATATCTAGGAGAATCCTGCTATGAAGCACCGATAATAACCAACAAGCCCAAGAAAACTCCTGACTTTAGTCATTAATGTGGGTTGCTTCCAGTCTATTATTGCCTCAACCTTGGAAGGATCCATTGCGATTCCTTCGGCTATCACAATGTAGCCAAGAAAAGGTACCTCCTTTAGCTAAAATTCACACTTGCTAATGTTGACATAGAGTTGGTACTCTCTAAGTCTCTCTAGGATTATCCTGAGATGGTCTTCGTGCTCTTTCTCATCCTTGGAGTAGACGAGAATATCATTGATGAAGATCACCACAAACTTATCAAAATACTCTATGAACATATTGTTCATCATACTCATAAAGTAAGCAGGAGCATTTATCAATCCGAAATACATGACAGTGAACTCGTACTGACCATAACGAGTCATGAAGGCAGTTTTGTGTATATCCTCTTCTCTGATCTTTAGCTAATGTTACTCGGATCTTAGATCTTTCTTGGAAAAGACACTTTCTCCTTTCAACTGATCAAAGAGATCATCGACCTTGGGCAATAGATACTTGTTCTCGATGGTGGTATCGTTAAGTGCTCTATAATCGACACACATTCTCATGCCGCCATCTTTCTTCTTCACAAATAGAATAGGTGCACCCCAAGGTGACAAGCTTGGTTGGACATAGCCTTTATTCCCCAATTCTTGGATTTGCTTCATCAGCTCGGTTAACTCATTAGCGAGCATTCGGTATAGTCTCTTGGAAATGGGAGCCGTACTAGAGACTAAGTCAAACATGAACTCGATGTCCCTATCTGGTGGCATTTCGGGTAAGTCTTATGGAAATACATCAGGGTATTCCCGTATGACTAGTGCTTCTTCCAGGACCGAAAGGTGATTAAGGAGACACTCTTCCACCACATGAATCTTGGATGCAAAAGTACTTCCACTCCTTGACTATTTGTGGGGGTGACAGATTAGGTGGCACAGTCTATTTGACCTCTATTCTTGGACAGCCAGTTCATGCCAAGAATGACATCCAACCCTGGAGAGTCTGGGATGATCAACTCAGCTAGAAAAGGAACTCCTTCTATGAGTAACTTCACTTTTGGTCATAGTGTCATGGCTCTCATTTCTGCTATAGGGGATTGGACTAACATGGGGTTGCTAAGGGGGATTAAACCCAACCCATTTTTAACCACAAAAGCATTGGAAATGAACAAATGGGAAACTCTAGAATCAAGCAAAATTGATGCTGGTACTGAGTTTACTAGGAACTTAGCTAGTTCGATGTCCGGGGCAGCCTGAGCTTCCTCTGTCATGACGTGGTTCACACGTCCCTTGATAAAGTTCTGGGCTTGTTGAAGGCTTGCCCAGAACTCTATCCTCCCATGGATCCTGCATTGGCAGTGGCTTGCAACTTCTTGGGGCAAGACTTGGCAAAGTGCCCTGTCTCCTTGCAATAGAAACAAGTCACTCTGTCTAACGGGGCAGGGTTCTTCTGAGTTGGCCCATTGGAAGGAAGGGGCATGAACCACCTAATGGGCTGAGTGATTGGATTGGAAAGAGGGGCAATGAAATGCTGGCCTTGAGCTGTTGGATGGTAGCGGAGAGCTGCGAGGTTTAGGAAAACCACCTGGATTGACCTTCTGGGTAGCCATACTCTGCTTGCGGTTTTCCATCTCCACATGTTTGCCCTCCTAGCGGATTGCCTTACTGACCAACTATTGCACATCAACGTAGTTATTGGAGAGGATCTACACTGAGATGTTATCATTGAGGCCCTCCAAGAACCTCTCCTACTTTGCTTCATCAGTGGCGACACCACTGGTGCATAGCGTGCAATCTGGTTAAACTTCTAGAGATACTCACTCATAGTTTATCCTCCCTGGTGCAAGGCATGGAAATCCTTCTTCAGGGTCATAATGCCTACTGGAATGTGGGCCTAACGGAATTGCTGCACAAACTCGCCCAAGAAATGGCCTGAGCATTGGGGTAAGAGGCGGTGAAGGGTCCCACCACTCCAAAGTAGGTCCGTGCAACTGATGGGAGGTGAAGAGGACTCACTCCTGATCACTGCACTGCAAAATGTCTAGCTTGTTTCCGATGGCTCAAAGCCAATTGTTGGCGTACATAGGCTCTGAGCTGCTTACGAAGGTTAGCGGTTGCATTCTCATGAACTCTAACAACTGTGACAGGGGAGCCTGAGCTAGTGGGTGATGATGAATAAGCGGAGTAGGGTTGCTGATAGTCTGGACTAGCAACTGAATAAGATGATTATGATTGGCCATCATCTAAGCCCAATCAGGTCTGTTAGAGGGTGGTGGTGGAGGAATGGGAGCATTCTGGCCTCCCTGAGCTCTAGTGTGATTGTCATTGCCATTACTATTGATGTTGCTATTGTTTCTTGTGTTGACCATCTGCTTGGCGCTTCCAAGGGTTAGAGGAAACAGAAGGAACTAGGGGGCTTACTAAGTCCATACCAAACACACAAAACACAAGAAAACAACCAAATAAAAGCAAACTTTAACAAGCAATAACAACTTTATTACTTATTTTATTATGATAATCTTGTGGCTATTGACAAAGGAAAAATAGCTCACAAGTTTGCTCTAATTTAGCCTAAGGCTTAAATATTAAAAGGTATCCTACTGAGTTGGTTTGAACTGGGCTAGGTACTTCTTCTTATCACCGGTGCGATGTCTCTTTGATGGGGACTCAAAGTTATCTCCGGTGACTGAAGAACAATCATCCAGGGCTCGTACCATAGCAAGCTTCTCTTCTGCTCTACAGAGTTTGTAAGCGGTGAAGCTCAGCTCATCCAGAGTTGCCTGGTACACATAGTCTAGGGATTGGGTGAGTTCCACCTGTTGAACAAGCTGAGGGTCATCTTTTGCCTCTATGGATGCAAAGATGCTATTGGAACATGTAGGATATTTGCTGGGATAATACCGAAATGCAGTGCTTTTGAGTTCCACTGCATAAATCTCCCTCAAACGGCAGATTGCTTCGCGGGC